>JAPPVO010000014.1:74155153-74755153 GCA_030407325.1 Camellia japonica | reverse complement strand
TAAGCACAAAATATAGAGAGAGAGTATTCTCGAGAGAGAGAGAGAAAGGAAGAAATATCTAAGCTCCAAATTTTGTAACCCTTGCATGCATATAGAAGAGCCCTCTATATAGGTGATACAAGAAGCCTTCCAAGCAATCCAGCCCTCCACGTGCAAGCAGATGAGCTATCCTGCAAACAGCTGGCTCAAAATATCTGAGAAAATATCTGTTGAAACAATGGTGGCCGGCCGGCCATCAGTGATGGCCGGCAGTGCCTCATTGATGGCCGACAGGGTAGATACCATGGTCGGCAGTGCACTAAAACAAGCACTAGGGAAGGACCAAAGCATGGTCCAAAAATGGGGCAGAAATGAAACAGGGTTTGGAAAGCTCAAACCTGTGATGTTCCGCTGCGAAGTTCGAGTGCTCGGCGAACAACCAAACTTGTCGCTGGATGTACCTACAAGCACATCCAAGTCTTGAGGACGGTCAAAAATGGAGTGTCTACAATTGGCATGTGTCAAAGTCTGGTAGTTGGTTTTGATGAGAACTTATCCTATATTAGGTGCTTACTTTTGAGTGGCCACCGACAGTTTGGCATGCCTTTTGTTGATGCTTGTAGAATTCAATTGTTAGTGTACAATTTGTTCATTTTGCTAAGCTGATCCCTTGAGAGAGCATATTATAATGTCTAACAGTTTTAGCTTCAATTGAAGGGTAAGCTCTGTATGAAAACATATAAGTGCAAACTAAGAAAGATTTGGAAGGTTTATTGGAGATTATTTTGCTTGAGATTGCTTCTAAAAGTCTTGATTGGCTATCAAGAGACGAAAAAGATCCGTATAGTCGACCTCACTTGATTGAAACGCAAAGTGTAAGTTGATTTAGTTTACTTCTAAAAGTCACCCTTACCTTATGCTTCAAAACTTCTTTTTTCCTTCTCTTATCTGCCAACCAAGAGTTGGGATTGGCTTTTTGTGAGACTTTGAGAGTTTGATTTGAAGCTTTAGTTGGCTCAATTCAATTATGGTTGCTACCTGCTTAGAGGGTTTTCATTCAATAAGAGTTACCATGTTAACCTCACCCCACTGTCATTTATTGCCAACCCTCCTGTTAGGCAAATTTTATTTGTAGTTTATATAGCTTGAAATTTAAAATACTTAACAGTCGTATTTTAATAAGTTAAAAGAGTGGTTGATAAAACTTTCCAAGTTTTCAGCTTATTTGTTCAGCTCAAAAAATCTTTTTTTTTTCCTATATAGAAATTTTCCAAATCCGAAGTATAATAGACTAAAACTTATCGTTACAATGATTAATCATTCATGTGTTTAATTCAAAATATTATGTTTAGACACTACTCTATAATTTTGTTGGATTCTTTCGTCTATCTATTTTGAAAAAGATATGCATCACATTTATCACCATATTTAATATACAAATGCTAGACCCTAAAGAAATGATAAATTCTTTTACACAATACTTGTGTCGGTGTGGGATTTACATCATATACATCTAGCATCATTGATCTGTTTTCTATTTGAAGGGTGTGGATATGGTTCTTAAAACAGTAGGACAACGTTGGTAGTTTTAATCATTCCTTCTTAAACAAGTGTGGCCATTCTTATCGGCATGTAAATCATCTGTTGACCATCTTTTGATGTTTTACTTTTTGTCCTTTTTGATAGCTCCAACATTAATTCAATGAAAAGGGACTAAGTGGAACATGTTATTCTTGTGGAACTCTTTAGTTCTAAAGCAGTGATTGATTGGTAGTCTTTTCGTCTTCAATTTCTTTCCCAAAAGCAACGAAATGGAAACATTGAAAATAGTATATTTGTCCTTTTTCAACCAAAAAGTTTTGGATAAACTTTCAACTCGTTTATTTAAAATATAAATTACTTTTTTAATTTTGAAAATTATAAATATTTTTTTATTAAAATTTTTTATTTAACAAAAAAAATAAAATTCTTAATTACTCTTCCATATATTAATAAAATGATCTAAATTATTAACTAAAATATATTTATGATAACATTAAAAGTGTTAATTGACTTTATTATTATTAATAAAGGGGATAATTTGTTATGCAGTTTAAAACTTAAAGGGACATGATATAATTTTCAGAACCACAAAGAGCAATCTGTATGTTAAGCAAACTTTAGGGGGTGTAATTGTAATTTACCAAGAAATTTTTTTTTGGTTGGGAGGGGATGGGGGGTAAATTATAGATATACTCCCTAAAGTTTGTTTAAAATACGATTTGCCTCCTGTGATTATGAAAATTGCATCCCACCATTTTAAATTTTTAATTTTATAAAAAATGACCAATTTTATTAATAAATTATTAAGCCAATTAATAATTTTTAATAATATCATAAATTTATTTCAATTAATATTTGAGGTAATTTTATCATTGTATAGGAGAGTAGTTAGGAATTTTATTTTTTTAATTAATTCTGTTAATAAAAAATTTAGATAAGAGAGTATTTATAATTTTTTAAATCACAAAAAATAATTTATATTTTAAATAAATTTTAAAAAATATTTTATAATTTACTTTTCTTTTTTCTTCTTCTCTCTCTCTCTAAAGAAGGATTGTCAAGTCAAGTTTTATTTTTATGGTCCACTACAAGTTATTCATTATTGTCTTGTTAGGATTTGACATATAAAATTGCGTGTTTTCACTCAAAAGAAGTGGATAAGATTTTGATATTTTTGCGTAAAACCAAAAAGTTGAATGAAAAAAATCACCCAATGGTTGACAAATTTTGTCTTAAATTATATTTGAATTAGATATTTTATGTCGCACGAGACTCCCTATGGTGCTATTTGGGAAGAAAGGGTTGAGGTTATTATAGATTCCAAATAAGTCAAAAAATTTTACTGTTTAAAGTTTTTCAAAAAAAAAAAAAAAATAGGCTGCAGCTGCCGGCAGTGTAGGCACAGCCTACACTGTCAATTGATAAATTGTTACATCAACTGGTAAATTACGATTTTGCCCTTTTATATCAATTTAAAAAATTGTAATCTTAAGGATAAATTTGTCATTTTAATTTTAAATATCATTTCAACACATTTTTCAATACAACAACTCAAATAAAAATCCATCTCATCTTTCCAAACACAAAAACTAAAATAACCTACTAAAATAGCTAAAAAGTCAAAAAATCTCTAAAATAGTCACTTCCCAAACGAGGCCTATATAATATTTGTAAATTATCTTTGGAGATTTTTACATTTTACAATTCGAAATGCATTGGGGGACAGGAAGACGGAGGTTTTTGGTATAGTAGATCCATGACCTGCTAGATGTGAAGCATGTGAACTATTTATTTGATTGAACTTTTTTTTTTAATTTTTATTTTTAATATTCAATTGAATTAAAAAAAATTATATCATAATTTATTTAGACACGCATATGACTGTTGTGAAAGGTTGGATAATACAGCAAAAATAGGTAGACATTGAAGTTGGAAGGCAATGCATAAGCCTAATTTTTGCACATATCAAACATTAATACCCCCAAATATCAATGAGATAACTACCAAATTAGTGAAGAATATTCCTATTTATATGCGGGAAAAAAGAATTGGCTTCATATAATTTCTAGTGAAACTAGAGTACTAGCTAGTAATATTAAAAATAAAAATAAAAACAAACAAAAAAAGCTAGTAATATTAAATACATTCTATACTATTAGCATTTCTAGATTGAATAATAATCAATATTTTTCATGCTTTATATATATAGCGCAACATATCCATATTTATCTCAAATTCTATTCTTTTGAGGTCGAAAGGATAATAATAATTAAAAAAATCATATTATCCCCGTGTATTTGTCTATTATGCACCTTATTTATTTGTGTGTCATTTGTTTATCCATCTATCTGTCTATATATTTGTTTGCCTAATTTACTTATCTATTCATATCATTACCACCGCCTACCGTCATTGGCCCACTTTTGATGACTTTCCTGGTGAACTTTTCAGCCATTTTTTCAGTGATGAAAAATTTTCTGGTGACTTGTTGGCGGTGGCAGTTCAACGGTAGTCTAGCAATAGTGGGATAAAATTAAAAGGAAAAAAAAAATTCAAAACAATAATTTGTTCTTCTCACTAAATAATTTCATTAAACATGTCACTATAACAAAAAAGATTAAACCTTAGACCAAATAATATATTACACATTTGTGTGGATTTTTCATCATCTCTTTATTTATTTTAGCAATACTAGAGATCCAAAAAAAAAAACAAAACAAAACAAAACAAAAATTATCAAATATTCTATAAAATACTCACATAGGTGTGGGACTTACATAACACTCATGTGAATATTATGTAAAATAATTAGTAATTTATTTGGGTCTAGCATTTTTGATTTATTTAGTCTCCAATTGTGTTTGTATCCATAGTTACACCATTACGTATGCCACAACAAATATAAAATTTATTTATTTATATCCATGTTACAGCAGTACATATGTCACAACAAAATCTAGATTTCTGTATTGATGGACTGTAAGCAGAATATGCCTACGTTATAAGAGTAGCGTTGTTGAATATGGCATCCATGTATTATTTTATGGGATAATTGCATCGCAGTGGGATTTTTTTTTTTTTTTTTTTTTAAAAAAAAAGAGAGGGTAATTTCGTCTCACATCATCTTATGAGATTTTTTTGTTTAATATAGATTTTCTTATCACATCTGAAAAATTATATTTCCTCCCTGAGATTTGTAAATTTATTACAAATTATCTTCTAAATTGCTGATGTCATCTTCTAAAATTTTCTAAATGATCATTTTACCTTTTTTCTACCATTTCTTCTTTCTATTATCATGATTACATTTTACAACTTTCCATCGTTAAATTCTACCTAAACATATTCTTGTTGAGTGATGATACATAAACATAAATTTTATACAAAATTTTCAAACACGAAACAAAACACCCATAAACATGATTTATATTTATAACAATATCACTATCACAATATTTTTATGATATTTTTTGTATAAATTTGTATATATGAATATAATTTTTCATTTTTATTTCCACCATTATATCTAGATTAGATCAATTTCATTTAGATATATTTAAAAAGTATAAAATTTATACAAATTTTTTTTTTAAATTCATTGAATACAACAAAATAAGATAATGTATTAAATTTTATATTATATATATATATATATATATATATTGTATTAGGTGTATTTTAAAAAATAAAAAAAATTATTTAAAATATTAAAACAATTCAATAAAAATAAAAAACCACAAAAATAAAAATAAAAAATAAAAAAAAAACTCAATTTTTTGTGCGAGTTAAACCAAAGAAGATGATTGTTACTTCTCTTGAAATGACATGAACAAAATATCTGTATTATTTTATTATTTTATATGCATAAAAGTTACGAGCTAAATATGTCATTTTAATCTAATAAAGAGGTAGGTATAACTTTTTAAATGTGAGAGAGAGATCTATATTAAACAGAATCTTAGGGGGTGTCAATGTAATTTCCCTTCAAAAAATTACAAATTCATGAAAAAATTTACATTTTTAATTATTAATATTTATAATTTTTATCACTAATTTATAATTAATTTTAAAAAGTTAGACTGATTTGATATTTTTCCTTATTTTATTATACTATTTGGAAGACTCTAATATTCGTTATGCTTCTACTTTGGATAACATCTCTTTTGCTTGTTATCAAAGTGTAAACACCACACCACCACCACCACACACACAAACACACACCCCCCCCCCCCCCAAAAAAAAAAAATTATTATGTATTTTTCCCCTCATAAATATTACAAATTTTTGTAGCAAATATTAACTAATTTAGTGATAGTGTGATGATAATGTGATATTAGATATTTTTTGTTATAACAATTGTGATACAATTATGTACTTTTATGGTAGTATTATTTATTTATTATGAAAATGTTACTCAATCATAATAGATTATATCATATTCCAAATTATTGATCAATATTTCGACAAAAAACAAAAAACAAAAAGGTGTAACATTATCTTAAGAATACATAAAAAAAAAAAAAATAAAAAAATAGCATATTAATTTCACTTTAGAAACTGAGATACAAGCATTAAGCAATGGTTAGGATAGCAGCAAATTGGGAGGGAGAATAATTAATGGTTGCTAACAAAAAGACATAAGAAAAAGAGCAAATAAAGAGTATTTTGGGCATTTCATTGCAAAAATTAACAGTGTCTATGGAAAAGTTAACAGAAGGGGGCATTTTTATATTGTCAGCTAATGTAAAGGAGGTCAGTGTAATTTTTCAAAACTATAGGAAAGGTCCCTGTAATTGTCAGAAACCTCAAGGGAAGGTCCCTGTAATTATCAGAAACCTCAAGGGAGTGTAATTTACCCTAAAATTTTCAAATAAAAGAGAATTATAATGGCACGTTTTTATTATTATTATTATACCTTGAGTCTATTTGGAAGTAGCTTTTTAATGGCTTTTCATTAAAATATAAGATGAAAAAATCAACATATTTGTTAATGGCTTAAGAAAAATATAAAATGTAGTGTAATTAAGGGTTTTTTTTTTTTTTTTTGCCAGACCAGACCCACCATTATGACTAATGAGTTGAATTTTTTTTTTTTTTTTTTTTTGACTTTTTAACCAAAGGGGAACTCACTGATCAGTCTTATACACAAAATTTAAAATCCATCTAGTTCTAAAACAAAATACTTGTACCATTTAATCCTATATATTTTTAATTGTTATAAAAAAATCTTATTTTTTTAAAAAAAAATTTAAAGACGCTCCTACATCCCATCACCATGGGACTTCCATTTGACGGTCATTGGAGACTCGTCAGAATAATCAAGATCGTTGGGAATATCATCGAAATTCGCCAGAGTATCACTGGAATGTTCTGAACGTCACCAAAAATCGTCGAAATGTCTAGAATATTCACTGGAAGTCAAGAGTATCGCCGGAGACTCATCGGAATATCTAGAATATTGCCCAAAAAAGAAGAAGAATAAATTGGGAAATTAAAGTGAAAAAACATAACAAAATATGCTAAATATTGATAAATTGAAAGAAGAAAAGAAACCTAAGAACAATAAACAACAGGAAAAAACTTCGTAGCTCGAGATTTTTTTTGGCTCGAGTGGCCTGAACATTTTCTCTCTCCTCTCTTCCTTTCATCTCCCCTTTATCTCCTCTCATCTCTGTCTACTCAAACACTCTACACTCTCGCCTCTCATCCCTCTCTCTAATTTGGGTTTGATTTTGTATGAATTCATCCATTTTTTGACAAAGAAAAATAGAGGCCTCTCATCTCTTTCTCTGATTTGGGTTTGATTTTTTTATTTTGATTTTGATTTTGATTTTTTTTTCTTCTCTAAAACAAGTTTTTTATTTATTTTTTTATTTTTTATTTATTTATTTTTTCTTGCCAGGTTTGATGAATCTCTTCTTCTTCTTCTTCTTCTTCAACTTCATGAATCAAACTCACTTTGTCTGTTCCAAAAAAAAAAAACCATTTGCAGAACTCTATGAACCAAAAAAAAGAAACCATTTCTCTATAATGAAGACCCAGAAAGAGAGAGAGAGAAGAGAGAGAGAGAGAGAGAGAGAGAGAGATAGTGATTTTGGATCTGTGATGTTGGTCATTTGAGATGGTGATGATGGTGATCTTGGATCTGTGATGTTGTTTGTTGTTTGTGTTAGAATGGTTTTGAAAATTCTAGGAAAAAATAGAATTTTTATTAAACTTTTGTCTAATTTTTAAGTGGGACCCATGCGTCGATTTTTGCGGGTCAAAGTGGTAACACGTTTTATGTCGCGTTGTGATTCACGTGGTATATTTGGTTGCTCAAAACCATTATCAAGTGAATAGGGAATTAAAGCCAAAGTGTGCTCCATGGAAATGAAGTTTTGGTGGAAAATCCTTAAAGGTTTGAAAAATGGCTTGTCCCACATTGATTTGATGAGAAGTTTTGAGTGAGTTTATAAGGCATGGGATTGGAACTTGGGGTGTGCCCCAAGGGGTTCCCAAGTTTTGTAGAGAGGGAGGTTATGGGCAAAATGGGCTAGACCCATTGGACCCAAAAATCACAACATGCGCGCGCCGTTGCCCATCCAATCGGGCGGGCTGGGCTTGGGCGCATGGTGTGAGATTGGGTTGGGCTTGTCCGGCCTAATACTAATCTTTTTGAGCCAAAAACATTTGAATTTTTTTTTTTTATTTATAAATAAAATCTATCCATTTTTATTTCAAATTCTGGTTGAAAATAAAATTCAAATTTTTGGTTTGCACCTCTTCAAAAATTTTGCACAGTTTCAGATCTGTCCAAACCGAATCTATTCAAATTCAAATCCACCCAAACAGGTTTTTGAATTGTTTGAAATTCAAACCAAATAGTGCCTACAGTTTTTGTATCTGTTTAATTTAAATTGAACAGGTATTGTACCTGTTCAATTGAAAACTAGCCGCCATCAAGCCACTACTTCACTTATATAAATAGGCAGTCCCTCATTTGGTTTTTTACTACAATTTTCATACTTCTCCACTGCTATAATTCTTTACATTTTGCTGCATTTAATTTCTGTGAGAAAGAGTGTAAACACTTAGTGTGTTCGTTGGGCAAACAATTTGTAGTGCTGCTATTGTTTGCTATTGATCATTTTATCCTGGGAGATAGACGTCCATATTCTGAAAGCACCATGGAGAGGACAAATCTGTCTTAAGGACACAGTGTCTAACACTGGACTTGATCAGATTATTATTCAAAGAAATTAATCAAGTAAGTTAATTCTTTTTCTGTTTTATTTTTACTTATTTAAATCAGATTTTGATTTTGTTTTTGTAACAAAATAAAAATCTTTTTTTATTTATTTATTTTTATTTATTGGTTTATTTTTGTAATCAAACATTCTCTATCCTTTCCTTTTTTTTTTTTGTATTTTGTTTGTCGTTTAGTACCCAAACAGAATTAATTTATTTAAGTACAGTGAAGATTGTCCAACAGTTTGTTTGTGATGGTGATGGTGATCTTCAGGAAGATGAAGCTATGTGTTGATTTTGGTTATAAAGATTCCAAACGAAGAATGAGGGAGAGTGAAGCTCTGTGTCTTCTTCTTTCTAAAGACAGAACAACGAATAACACAGAGAAAGAGAGTAAAAGAAAGGAAAAAAAAAAAAGAGGTACCAAGATGACGTCTTTTTGGTACCTCAAGCCACAACACTTTCGAGCTACCTAGCGGGACTATAAACAATAACAATGAAAAAAAAATATATGGTATTTTTAATTTTTGTAGGGTTTAAGTAAAATAATTTCTAATATTGATCAGACTGAAAAACAAGCTTTGAAATTGTACAATGTTATAGTTTCAGTTTCAAAGTATAATACAGTTCTAAAGAATGATTCGATTCAACACCAAAAAAATTGAAATTGTAAAATTTTATAGCTTTCATTGCCTATAATTAAAACTTATAAAACGACTTGTTCAGAACTTGAAAATTTTCTTTATTATAACATGAAAATAGAAGTCCGTAGTACAAAAAAAAGTATTAAAGCTGAGAGATCGAAGGAAAGAGACAGATATAAAGAGATGCTTGTACTCCAACAACTATTTTTTGGTTTAAATCTAGCCGGATCTAATGTAGATATATTCAGATCGGATGTATGTATATCAAATTTGAATAGATCTACTCATCTTCTTTGTCAGAAACTCATCTCTTTCGTCGTCAATGAGTATGAAATAAGGAATTGGTACTCAGTGGTTGCCCTTGAACCCCAATCAATGGTAGTCGCCGATCGTCGTATAGATTAAAAAGAGAAAGAAAGAAAGAAAGGTGTGGTTGTGGTCGTGATCGTGATCGTGATCGTTGCCAATATAAGAGAAAGAGATACAGAGAAGAAGTAAGGTGTAATGAAAGATGAGAAGATAAATGAGTATAGGACTTTTGAGTCTATCTAAAAGATTTTAGGATTAAATAGAATACACACTTTTTAAGAAAGGACTTGTGAATAATTTGTCCTTAACTAAAATAGTCATTTGTCAAACAGGCCCATCGTATATAACAAAAGAATCATATTCATCTTGGTGTTTTATAAAACTTTTACAATAGATGCAAGTAATCATCTGGTATATGTTACCAATATTATGATGGGAGTCTATTGGGAGGAAATTTCAAAATTAATATTATAATAACCATATTTGTATTTCAAAAATTATCTGTCATCTCATTTATCATTATTATATTAGTTTAATTAATTATAGTTGTCATATGACTCGTATATATTATCAATGCAGTGGTAGCATATAAAATAAAAAATAATTTTTTAATACATGACCATCATATATAATAGTAATAAAAATTTATTAAACATAAAATAATTTTTGATAACCACATCTTTTTTTTGAACACCGATAACCACATCTTTCATGAGTACGTGAGAAAAATTAATTAGGAGATTTCCATTAATCTTACCTTGGGGGGCCACTATTGGGTAATATACATGCAAAGAATAGACAAACTATAAAGAATTGCAGAAAAATACATGTAAAAGATTTTTTTGTGAAGTTTAGGAGGTGCCATAGCCCTCTTTGTACCCCCGGTCTGCCAATGGATAATTTTAAAGACAATTGTAGTAAAATAGTATTAACATCAAATATATATATATTTTCATAATTTTATTTGTGAATGATTTTTTTTTTTTAAAAAAAACAACACGCAGATAAAAAAAACCCTAAATATTTATGACAATCCTACCCTCAAATGTTAACAAGGCTTTTATTCATGCCAGTGAAATGTCGGAATTACCCTTCATTAGGGTGATCCATTGACCATGGATATTAATGTCTTTTCAGTAAATAATTGTACAATATTGGGCCTGTTTGGTAGAGCTTATAAGCTGCTTATTTCAGCTTTTAGCTTAATTTAAGCTAAAATATTGTGTTTGGTGCAGCTTAAGTTAACCATCTTATAGCTTAAATCAAGCTATTTCTCAGTTTATCTCAAAAGCTGGTCAGGGGGTGCTTAAATTTTTGACTTAAGCGCGCAGCTGGTGTTGGGGGATTGAAATTACTTAAATGCCCTCGTCAATACCCAAATATTAAATTATTAATTAATATTAATTAAAAAATAAAAAATTGTATATTTCTGAAAAAAAAGAAAAAAAATCAATATTAATTGGTATTAATTATTAATAAATTCATATTGTATATTTGTTTATTAATTAAAAAATAAAAATTGTATATTTCTGAAGAAAAAGAAAAAATCAATATTAATTAAAAAAATATATATTAATTGGTATTAATTATTAATAAATTAATATTGTATACTTTTGTAATGAATTAATTATTAATTGATACTAATAAAAATTAAATATTAATATTAATTTGTACTAATTAATAATTTTAATATTAATTGAGACTAATTAAGCCATTAATTGATACTAATTAATAATTTTAGTATTAATTGATACTAATTAAGCAATTAATTGATACTAATTAATTTATAATGAAAAATAATTGTGACAATAATACTTTCATTACATTTTTAGCAAAGGTATCAATTTTTATATTAGTTGATACTAATTAATACTACTTATGTTAACTTTCATTAATGAAATATTTTTTTTAAAAAATTAAAACTGAAAAAAATGACAAAATAATCATTTTTATATCATATAAGGGTAGAAAGGACAATTATACAGTAAAAAGCTATTTTACAGCTTATTAACTAAACACTACTCTGCTGCTTAAATCCATAATCCCACAGCTACACCAAACAGGTTAACAGTTTATGTTCGCAGCTATAAGTCATAATCTGTTAAATTATAATCTATAATTACTTTTCCTCAACTTTACCAAATGGGATAATTGTCATGCCTCAAGCATATCTCAATCATGATAACGTCTTTTATTCACTGTCATCAATGAAATTTTCCTAATCAACATCCTAATCATTCATTTATATAACATGTATTGGCTTTTTTTTGGCAAGAAATTAAAAGTAATTTTTGTTAACTTTTAATCTCTTTTCAGTTACATCTATCTATTCTTTTAAAAAAAAAACTGAAAACAATCAAAAATTTATTTTTTAACCTATCTTCCAAAATAACAATCAAAAACTTATTTTTTAACTTGTTTTGGAAACTAAGTTATAACTTTTAATCCAATTGTGACAATAAGCCAAATAGTCAATTTCCAAATCAACCTTGACTATCTACACAAATGAATGATTGACTAGTGATTGTGCCAATACAATAATCCCCAAACATCTTTTTGGTTTTTTGCAGGGTAGGGCTTGAATTCTGCAGCACTGCCAAAATTTATGAATCACTGACAAAACTCTCTCCCCCTCTCTCAAACCAGCCGTTCATGTTGGGGGCATTGCCCTAAAAAAACAAAAGCTCATGTGCAAAGAAAGACTCCACGATCAGTGTTCTGTTTTCAAGCAGTGGAACAATGTTCGCTCACAAAACCCAAATGCACCACAATAATACAACTATAATCGTTAAATAACAGACCCAAAAAAACAAAAAACAAAAAACAAAAAAACAGAGTTAAATTTCTCAATGAACAATATGTTCGTTTTTTTTCTCTTTCTATAAATTAGAAGTTTTCATTTTTTCTGCTACAAATGATCCAGTCAATATAAGAATTCAGATATAAACAGTCACAGAAAAAATGATGGAAAGAAAACATTTTCATTTCAAGTTTCCAAGAAACCGGTCTTCCTGAGAATTGAATTCCGAACTTGGCTCAAATCCCTTCCCTTGAGAGTCCTCCCATTTCCACTGCACACCGAGAATGCCATTTTTCGCTCGTAAGTCCGCCGACCCAATATCACATGTGGTGGTACAAACTCTCCTCCATTGTCGTCGTCGTCGAAGAAATCCGATTCCACGCGCTGAAACCATGAATTCCCAGAAACCTTTTCCGGAATATTCACAGGAACAGACTTATTTTTCTTCTTCCTCGGCTTGGGTTTTTTATTTCTCGGAACCCGGGAATTTAAATGACCTGAAAAGCCACACTTATTAATGTCGTCATGGTGATCCCCTTCAACATTTTCCGGGAAAAGGACCTCGGATTCCTGGATTTCATTTTCCATGGAAAAATGGAGTGGGAATTTAGAGAGACGAATGGGTTTGTAGAGTTTAATAGAGGATGAGGATTTGGAAGAAAGGAGAGGAATGGAGTGGGAATTTATAGGGAAGGCTCAATGGGTTGGGATCCTCTAGAGTGAATTCCTAGAGTGATCTGGTAGGATGAATTTATGAGGGTGCGACACCTATTCCATTAATGGAACCAATGATTGAGATCAATCTCTCACCAAAACGACGTCGTTTTGGTGAAAGAAATTTAAAAAAAGAAAAAGAAAAAAAGGAAAAATGAATTCACACAACAACAATGGATTCAGACCCACTTTTGGTTCTTCATATATTTTTTATGTTAAGGAATGGCAGCAACAATGGATTTATGGTGTGAGGGTGGGTTTGAGGCATTGGCGGTGGTGCGAGGGTGGACGATGGCGTAGGTACGAGTAGGAGTAAAAGCAATTGCGCGGCTGAAAGGTTGTTCCGAGGAGGCCTCGATCGCCGACGAGCCATCTCTCATCTTCTTTAGAGTAGTCTCCATCAACAAGGTCGCTTTTCTCTTTCCTGGTCGGCCATTAGAGCTCAAAGCTGCTACCACCACAGGTACATAAACTCGTCTCTGTGAATGAGATAAACTTCTTAAAACTCTAGAGGTGTGCTTGAAATTGATAGTGACGAATTGGGTTTGGCTTAAATCCGATTTCAAAATCACACTAAACAAAACGAGGCCAACGCTGTGATTATTACCAAATCCAGAAAACAATCTTTTACTTCTTCTGATTTGGATTCTTGTAACTTCTTTTAATTTCTCGTAATTTCTTATAATTTCTTTTAATTCTTCGTATTACAAAACCTAGAAATTCTTTTTTATTTCATCTTTTAATCAATTTCCTGATTTGGATTCTTGTATTTTCTTTATATTCCTCTGTTTCCTTATCATTTTGGGGTCATAAAGTATAAATGAGATCAAAATTGTGACAACTTTTCAAATTTTGTGATTAGATTTGAATTTTCTTTTATTTCTTCTGATAAGCTTCCCCTATGATAGATCCTTGGAAGATTACATGAGGTCTCAGAGTGAAATGGTAGTGATCTCTGTTTCTCTCTCTCTTTGGGGGCTTTTTTATTTTTTCTTTAAAAAAAAAAATCCTCCGCTAAAACGACATCGTTTTAATAAGTAATGGGACAGGTGTCGCAACCTCACAAATCCACTCTACCAGATCACTACTACTGTAGAGAGGCGTTGAGTGCGCTCTTGGCTTTCTTCTTTCTTGTCTCTCTCTCTCTCTCTCTCTCTCTAACTAGATGGCTTCATTTCTCTCTCTAACAAAGTTTATTCTCTCTCCTCTGGAGGCGTAATTAAGCTGAGACTAAACGGCTCACTTTCTTATGATTCACGGCTTTTCTGTTTATCTTGTGAAAACTGTTTATCTTGTAAAAAAATTGACTTGACTCTTTTATTTTTATTTTGAACTTTAACTTATCCCTCTCTTTCAACTATATTGGAATAAACTGTTGGGAATATGCACTTCATAATTAAAAAAATGGGTATAATTTTACATATTTTTAAATTATAATTTAAAAAAAAAAATCATAACCAAACATAATATGATACATAATTAAAAAATATATGAGTCATAATTAAAATAATGCCATAATTAAAGAAGAAAATGACATAATTAGAGATACATATGATATACCACCGGAGGTGGTAGTGGAGTGAAAAGACGTTGGCTTTTTACATAGGTGAACAAGGCTCGATTCCTGAAGGGCACGACTTGCGACCCATTTATTTACTGAAGCTGACAGTGCTATACTCTGTTCGTGACTCTGTCTTCTGTGTTGAGGGTTGGTACATTCTTCGTTATCCCAATAATGAGTCATTTTCTTTAGATTGGGATAAATCTGGCCTACACTTCAGAGCCTAAGGATTATAACGATGATACCACGGAGTATCATTTTTTTACAACTCACAAAAAAATGGGGGTTCATTTGTAAAACCTTTTCAAAGGATGAATATTGGAATTTCCCTAAACTGTTTATATACTACTCCCTCTCTCCCAATTTTATCATTTTCTAAAATTTTGAATGTTTCAAAAAAAAATTGTTCTCTTCAGAAATTAAAATTTTTAAAAGGGAAATGTTATATGTACCTTACCACAAAATGTATAATTTTATTATAAAATTTCGTAATATTAATTATAAAATCTGTAACCTCACCACAAGTTTAAATAATAAAAAATGTCGTAATCAAGTCACAATTTTTGCAACATCAATCACAAAATTTTAAACATTTTTTTATACTATTTTGTGACAAAATTATGCATTTTATGATTGATATTATAAATTTTTATGATAAAACTATAATTTTTGTAGTAGGGGATTTCCCATCTTAAAACAAACAAACAAAATAAGATAGAGAGTACATACCAGGGTGGAGAATATATATAAAACAAAAAATTTATTTAAAAAAAAAATAAATACGAATAGTAATTAATATTTGATAAAACTTAATTAGTAAAACTAATTAATTAATTTGGAGATACAAATTTCAATAGTCTTCTTGAGGGTGCCAACACATAGGAGTGTTTTGGAAAGTTGGTTAAAAGTTAATTTTTTGATCTGTTTTTTTTTTAACTTTTGTCTTTTCGTGGGTAAAAAATATAAGAAGTAATGTGACCAAAAATAGGTTAAAAGTCAAAAGTTAATTTTTAACCAGCTTCCCAAATGAGCCCATATAAATATAGGGATGCAAATAATTGATTTTGTAATATATATTATCATGAGTTGTTATCACTCAAAAAATAGTTTTTTACTTGCGTTGCGTTGCTTTGCTTCAATCTCACTTTAAATTTTAACAATGGTGTTACATGTATTAATTAATATATTAATTAGTAAATCAACATATGTTATGATATTATTACTGACCACACTCATTATACAAATTACAAATACTCAAAACTTTTTTAAATATATGTCACATCATCTGTTAATAGACTAATTAATATATTAACATGTATATATATACATATAGTATTATTCAAATTTTAATCCACTAAGGTTAGAAATTTGAGGAGTAATAAAGTCAAAAGTTTTTTAGAATTATGCTAAGAATTCCAAATAAATTACTAAATCTCATACTTTTTTTTTTTTTTCTTTTGATCGGCAAATGTTAGTTATTAGTTATTAGATTAGCACCTATGGAATAAAATATCTCCACCCTTAGCAAAGTATCTAAGTGCTTGCATACCTTTAATTCAACTCCCTAAAGGGAATTGAACCCATAACCTCCTTGGGACTAAACTCTAAGAAATGTGTGGTGGTCAACCAGGCTAGATCTAGTTTTTTTTAGCTCATATTTTAGCTAAATAGTCAAAAAGTTACTAAATTAGCCTGTTTCCAAACGGGGCCTTAGTAAAAAATTTGATAATTTATTTAGAATATATAGTATTTTCTAGGGTTTTTTTTTATTATTTTTATGGAAGCAGTTTTGGGCATAACTTTAAATGTCTATCAAATGTAAAGGGCTCTGTACAACTGTCCAAAATAAAATTACTTTTATTAAAAAAATCACGCATTAAAATATCATATCCATAACGGCACACGTTTACGAAACGGCCAACTTACTCATTATTACTCATTCTATAATCATGCGATTATTTTTTTTATTTGGATTTACGTCTCTTATCCATATTGCAACAGATTAAATATATAGATATATTGTGTTGAACAGATGAGGAAGAGAGAGACTTGAGCAGATAGAATTTTTTTTAACAGATAGGGTTTGGTTTGGTTTGGTATTGCGACAGATAAATCTATATAGCAATTGCACAGATAACTCTCTAATTTACAGATAGGTACATAGATAGATCAAAAAAATTAAAATAAGATTGTTATTTCAACAGATAAAATTGTTGATTTGGCATGGTATTTTAACCAATAGCAAAAAATGAAAATAAAATTGTATAGATAATAAAATTTGGACAGATATTTGAACGTATAGACAACAAATTTGAACAGATAGACAAAAAATTTGAACACATAGTTAATGAAAAGTCAACAAATAAAAAAAAGTCATAAATTAAGATGAAATTAGAAATAAAATGTTCTCTTACAATAACAAAAGTACTTCTCACTAAACTATTTTATAAAGAGTAGCCCTCTCACAAATAAAAAATATTTACTAGACTTAATGTCTTATATCTTTCTTAGATTAGATTTATCATCAATTTACTCTATATATAAATATACAATATTTTTTTCCTTTTATAAATTAAGGCGACCAATAGAATATTTTCAATTCTATCTGCATTTTCTTACACACAAATATGTAGATAAAGAATGTTTAATTAGTGATAATATTATTAAATTTGTGTGATGATTGAAATTGATATGGTATTAAAAAAATGGATCAAGCTGGTCTACTCTGAAATCAGATTAGAGAATATTGTTGGGTTTATGGAGTTCACTACGGGTCCAATGGCGATAATCTAAACTGTTTAATATGTAGGGCTCGTTGGGTAATTCATTCCTTTCGTTCAGTAATTCATCCCTTCAAAAAAATAATGTTCATTGGGTATCAATAGCTACTTAATCTGATCATATTTTTGTCTATGGTAAAATATAATTTTAAAAATAAACTGTTAACAAAAATGTATTTTGATTAAGTGGTTATTGATATCCCATTAATGTGACTTTTTGCAGGGAATAATGTGCAGGACCCCCTTTTTAGGACCCCCTTTGGACCCCCTCTTGATTTGATTGGTCACATTTTTCTTCTTTTCTCTTTTTTTTTCTTTTCCCTCCAATCACCACCCGCCACGTGTCAAAGGGGGTGGTGGGGGTGGTGATTTGAGGGGGTGCCAATCGCCACTGTTTTGCAGGGATGCTATATTCGACAGGCCTTATACATTGCACGGTTCGGATTATCGAAATTGAATCTGTGGTAAGTCCCATGAACTCAAATAACACCATCCAATCTGAATCAAAAATAAAAAAATAAAAAAATAAAAAAAAAATTGTTTTTTTTGTTGTGATTGGGAGTTATATATACTTTCGCACCCTAAAAGTGAAAATCATGAATATGTCCAGTACATACCCATATAGTATTTATTACATACAATATTAGAAAAAGAAAAAACTGATATTTACACTCCATATTTTACTACTCACTCTATTTTAAATAAGTTGTGCCTAAGAAATCAAATGTAACATATGAATAGAGATTCTATTTATTGGTGTTTGAGAAATGTTAGGGATCATGAAAATGATCATGAAAGATTTGTGACCTTTAGATTACCTTGATTAGTGTGTGGTGCTTTATTCTAAGAGTAATCCAAAGGTCACAAATCTTTTATGACCATTTTCATGAAAGACTTTTCTTGATACCTCGTATTGCAGTGCTTGTTTTATCCATATGGGTAGTTATTTTGTCCGAAATCATGTGGGTGGTTGTGCAGTTGGTTAATTTTGTGATTAAATTTTATATATTAATTCATGTGTTATCAATGTATTGATATGAAATAACAAAAGCAAGGTTTAAAACCATACTTTATATTTAAATTTGGGTAAGACTTCTTTCAAGTTTAGGCAAATTTAAATCTAAGAGAATTGTTTGAACTTATGAGCCTCATCAAAGGTTCGTATTCAATGATCTGAATAGATAATAATCATAACTTTTTGACCTATCACATTCGTCTCCAAAAAATAGATGTTCTAGTTTAAAAAAAAAAAAAAAAAACTTTTTCGTCCAATATTTTTAGAGACAAACGTGCTAAATAAAATATTATAATTATGAAATTAATTTAATTTTTTCACAAATGATATAAATTGAAGGTCTCACAAAATGAATAATTTGAATCATCAAAAAAGAACTCTAACTAACCCCACGAGCCTAATAGTTCTTTCAATCCATAAATTTAGTTACTACAACATTACCACAATTAATGCTACAATAAAAATAAAAAAATGAAAATGTTAAAAAAATAAATTGCATAAACCTGATTTATTCGAAGTGTTATTTGCATCATATTAAATTTAAATTTACACTAAATAAATTATTTTATGAATTATTTTCAAGTTTGCTTTTTGTTTTTATTTTTGCTCTTGCTCTTGCTCTTGCTCTTGCTCTTGCTTTTGCTTTGTTTTGGTTTATTTTATTTAATTTTTTTATTATTTGTCTGCATCTTTAATGTGTTTTTTAATTTTTGAGTTTTAAATTTATGGGGACTCACATATTGGAATTTGATAGGTAGAGATATATGTGTGTGGATAAGGGGTAATCTTTAAGAAAAGATTAGGTGAGGGAGAGTGTGCTGTTTTCTGACCATACTACCAAACAGATACTCAGCTGGAGAACACCGGCAGAATAGATTGCGCCCAAACAACCTGTCACAGAAAGATAGGACTCTGGCGGTGGTTCGTCCACCCAGGGCCCTCCGACGATTAAGTCAGTACTCAATTATCTCTCAAAGATAGCAAACAGTACTTAACTCACTAGCTAGAATACAAAAAGCGTATCTTAGACCCACGAGTGTGCCTTACTTTTATAGCCAGCACTAACCTAATCCCTACAGAAGGCTAGCTTCACTTGGATGCAGGCTCAATGCCTATCATGGACCCTCCGTTAGATAAGGACAAACTCCTAAAAGCTTTATCTTTATCCAGACTGAGATCCTCCCCCATTCTAGGACTCATATCCCTTGTCCAATCATCTTGGATTCCGGTATCTCCGCAAATAATCTCGGTCTAGCCGAGATAACCTCGGCGCCATGACCAAGACACGTGGCACCTCGGCTGACACTTCGGTGTCACCTTGGCCACGTGTTGCAATTCACAAAATATGCCCCCTAGGTTCTATTACCTCGGCATCCTGAGGTGATGGAACCTATATCGTTTGTCCATATAGCACGTCGGCTAAGACTTACACTGTGTTTGGATTGAGTGATTTGGAGAGAAAAGAAAAGAAATGGAGTGATATGTATTTCTCTTATTTGTTTGGATAACCTAAGTAGAGAGAAATGGGAAGAAATGAGAAGAAATGGAGAGAAACTCATTTCTCTTATGAGCCTCATTTTCAATCTTCCCAAAAGTGGAGAGATTGGGAGAGAAAAGAAACCACTATTTTTATAATGCCTATTTTGTCCCTATAAAAATAAAAGAAATAAAATGATTGAAAATATGAAAATGTTATTTTGGTAATATAACATAAAATAATTTCTTTTCTTTTCTCTTAATGAAACCTAACCAAACAAGAATAAGAGAAATCACAATCATTTCTTTTCTTTTATTTCTTCCTTATCCAAACAAAAAGGAGAGAAATCACAATCATTTCATTTCTTTTCTTTTCTCTTATTACTTAAGTAATCATTTCTTTTCTTTTCTCTCCTAAGTTACCAAACATAGTGTTACTCTATCCTTCATTACCGAGGTCATCACACATCGGCTCCATATGACCAAGACTGTAGTCTGCTTCACCAATGCCTAACAACCGAGAACCAAGTTTTTCCAGTTCTTTAACCGAGATTGTCCGTCCAGCAGGTTCTCGCTTCATTTAAATCAAGAACTCTAAGAGTTCTATCTGCGTATGAGCTATCACGCACGGTTTCTCAACCGTTTTCGCCACGCGTCTTTTTCTTATTGATCCATAACTGACACGTGCCATCAGGTCGCGTCGCTTCTACACGCGCCGCCTGACTAGAACGTCGTCCAAGGCACATTCATTGTGATTTTGCCACCTTTTCGTGTTTTAACAAAAACACTTTCTCTTTCTGTCTCTTCACTTTTGCCTTCCTCGTTTTCCCTCTGAGTTTAAGATTTCTCTTTCTCAAAAAAAAGAAACCTCCATTGTCGTTCTTCCAAAGCTTTCTGCCACTACTTCCGTTTTTCCCCCTCCGGCGAAGCATTCACCGCTTTGCTCCACTCACCATCATCGTCTGACTCCGGCAATCTTCATTCCGGCGTCTTTTCCGTCAACATTACTTGGTAAGTCCTCAGCTTCTTATTTTCATTCCCAGTTCTGTACTGTTTGTTTAATGTATCTGAATTTTCCCCATGCTCTCTGTACTGCATTTGTTAGCCTTGTAATCTTGCATTCATAGTTGTAGTCCGTTTGTATCTCCATTCTTTGGTTATCACCCCTTGTTTTTGAATCTATCTTGTTCTTCGAATTTCAACATTTTGGGTGTCCAGCATGCTTGTTTACGACTTTGTGTTGTTCAATTTGTTTCTGCGTTTACATATACACATTTATATTGCTTACTTACTTGATACACTTTAGCAATTTGTCACTGATCCTAACTTTTGTACGTCTGCACACATTTACTCTGTGTTCTTGAATTTCTGTTACTTTTTTGAGTCTGAATCAGGTTTTTTTTTCTCTTGTTTTCTTGTTGCATTTTCCAGATTCTTGCATTCAATTCTTGTTTTTGTAGACCTAGTCTTCGGATTTGCTTTAGAACTTATTATCTCTAGGAAAATTGGAACAAATTCCCCTAAATCTTGAAAAACCCTTGCCCCAGTTCCTACTTAGGGTTTTGACCGAGGTCCTCTAAACCCACACAAACCACTCACTTCTGAAATCTTGCACCTTCCCCCTTTAGCCGACGTCATGGGTATGTTTAGGTGGAGGGTGGATACCCTGGAAAAGCTTGAGTACTTTAGGAAAGAGTTCTCTATCCCTGCCGATGTCCATCTTAGGTTGTCTGCGGAAGAGGACTCCATTATGCCCAATGACAACTTCATGCCCTTCCTAGTAGTTGCTTTTATAGAGTGTGGACTTAGGTTCCCTCTAAACATCCTTTTCCAGCAAGTTCTTCATTACTACAAGCTTAATCCGATGCAATTGGCCATTAACTCCTATAGAGTCATTAATGGTATCATTGCTTTAGCTAGCCGAGAAAACGCTAGGATAACACTAGCTGACATCCAATACTGTTATATCACGTGTGGCCTGAAATCAGAAAAAGGCTACATCTATTACCTCAAGTCGAGATCCATAGAGTATAAACTCATTGCCGACCTCCCATACTCCAACAAAGGTGCTGAAGATGATTATTTCATCGTCTCCGACAACTGGGAGTTTCCACCTGATGACGACCTTCACCTCTACCCCTTGAGCCGAACAGTGTTTAAAGAGGGTAATGGTAAGAACTAAGTGCCACTTTACATGCTTTTAAGTCTGTATTGCTTTATTCCTTTTATATGTTCTAATGTCTGGGTTTTGTAATTGTAGCTCTCCCTCAGCCACCAAAAGATTTTCGCAAGACCTTCTTCCCCAGTAAAGACTTCAAGAGGCTGCTCCTCCTACCGCTCAATTACATCCCAACCTACAAATCTACCTTGCCTGACGTCTCCAAGAAGAGCAAGTCCCCTCCTTTTGCTACGACTCCGCAAGCTGAATCATCATCAAGGCTAGACTAGGGATTAACCTCTGGTCCTGTAGAGCAACCATCCACCTCTGCTCTGCAACTAATTCCTCCACATAATTGCCGACGTCGTCATCGAGTTCTTGCCAACACTCTTGCTGATAGAACTCGTAGCTGAAAACACAAAAGTACTGAGGCGTCGGCTTACGATCCATCCAATCTACCTACTACACTACTAGCAATTCACTTCGGCACCAAAGTCACCGTTGCCGCCATTGCCGACGAGATGGGGCGTAAACCAGCAGTTGTTGAAGACCTGTTCACTAACATCCCCGGGGTGGTGACAGTTCAATCCTCATCCTTTCCTTCCCAACCAACCCCAAAGCCAAAACGGATGAAGAAGGCCAAGGCAAAGGCCATAGTGACTCAGATAGATTCTGAGGACATTGTGTCTATCTCGAAGTTAGTCGAGGCTGAGAAGAGCCCCCTCCACCAAAAAAAGCCTAGTCGAGGACCCAGCATCCGAGGCCCTACCGGCCAAAAAGCCGAGGTCTGACCAACAAGAAGGCAGCAACTTCTCCCAAAGCATGACCTAGGCGCCTGAAATCATGCTCGATGACAGACCTCTTATCACCGGCGGCAGTGCTGCGAATCTTGAAGTCGGGGCGGCCTTGTCCACGGCAGTTGTTCTGCTCGAAGACATGAACCGCATGGCCGAGTTCCACAAGTATGAGAACTTTGCTCTCATGATGCAACACTCAGTTTTGGTAGTCCTCTTATACTCACCTTTTCACAATTCCTTCTATACTTAGAAAAAATCTTACTAATTTGTTTTGCTTCTTGCAGGCTATTCAGCATGCCCACTCGTATGCTGTAAAAATCAAGATGACGAGGAAGGAATTGATGAGAAAGACAAAAGAAGCAGCCAAATTCCTTTCTTCGCTCAACAAGGCCGAGGCCAGCAATCATGCTCTGATGGACCAGGCCAAGGAAGCTGAAAATGCTTAAAGTCTGGTTGAGGAAAAGGCAAAAATGGCCAAAGACGAACTCGAGGAATCAAGAGCTGACCTCGAAGCTGCCAATTCCAAAGTTGCTGACATGAAGGCCAAGCTTTAGGAGGCTCTTGCCAATAAGGAGGGCGAGGTAAAGACGGCTGACGAAAAAGCCTTTGAAGAGGGGTAGGCCGCCGTCGTGACCAATACAAACAGTAAGTCAACTTGGCTTGTAACCGAGGTTATTACCTCAGTTGGACGGTGGCCCTCAACAAGTTGACCGTTCCCATGGACTCTGATCTTTGGGATATCAATCAGCTTGAAGTGCTTTCCTACCAGAGCCCAAGGACTCCGGCGATGAAGCCGAAGATGATGCCGACGATGTTGAGGCCGACGAAGAAGAGGGGGAGGCTACCACTGATCCCAAGTCTCCTACCCTCAACGAGCAAATAGACTTAACTCAGGACGAGGAGGATGACTTGGTATCGAAGGGCGTCTCTCCCAATCCAACTACTTCTGAAACCGAAATCCAATGCCCCGAGAAAAGTCTGGATCAGACTTTGTTGGAGATTGACGCCGAGATAGTGGTTGGTAAGAGTGCAACACCACCAACCGATCAAGCCAATCTTAGCACTTAGAATATTTCTTCTTTTTTTTTCCTTGTATGTATTTTGTTTTGCCTGAACAATGTTTTAGTTTCATATTTGGCCGATGTGCCACTCTTGTAATCTAAACAAGTAATCTCTTCTGAATGCAAGTTTCCTTCTTTCTTTAAGTGTTTGAATGTCTTCTTTTTATGTGTGTTCTACCATTTTTATACTTAGAATAATTTGGCATGTCTTCAATTTATACCTTTAACTATATAGTCTCCTCGGAAAAATATCTCGGACATAACTTCTGATTATTTATCTCAGCCTTGGCTTAACACTTAAAAATATATTGAAATATTTTTACAAGTGTTATTTCTTTGAACTTGCCTCTTTACTCTTACTTACTGTCTTCTATCCTTCCCAAGTTCGGCGACTTGGGCATATCGGCGTGTACGTATGTCGGGTTCTTTTTTCAAAATTACCTCGGCTTAACTTCAACTTGTAAGTTTTTCTGAAACTTCAACAAGTGTTAAGCCAATTCTTACCCTGTAAATGTTTCAACAAGTCCAAAGCACTTTAAAGTTCATTCATCATTCTCCAACTCTCTGCCCCCTGATGTGAACCTAAGTTTCACTTATGTTCACATTAAGCACATATAACCTTTTGCCGAAGTTAGATTCAAACAAGGACTAGCCGAGGTTCTCAACCTCGGTTTCTCTGTTAATCTAACTGAAATGTACTTAGTTCCATTCAAAGTTTAATTCTGCCGACCTGGCAAGTCCAGGTTAATTCAACTTAGTTCAACTCCATCATATGCAAGTATAATTCAACTTTGCCATATTATGAGTCTAAGTTATTCGTCATGTTTCCTTCAAAAACATCGCTGTAGACGTCCCCGAACGTCCTGGGAAAAAAAAAATCCCATTTTGTTCATTTGGCTCACTACAGTTTAGACTCAATGTCACGGTTCTTAATTTGATCTTGCAAAGTGCAATGCGAGATTAATAAATCACCAAAGAGTCCAAATCTGGCAAATCGTTTTGAAAAACTGATTTTTAGAAAGAAGTGCCAAACATGGACTGCTTTGCCAGATATAGAGTCGCCACCTAAATATTTTATTTTTGGGAAATTTAGGAAACCTGACTCATGCCTAAGGCCACGTGTCCGTCATCACCAAAGTTGCCTCGGCTCGGGAACTTGGGTACGAGAGGGGAAGGTCATGCAATGAGCACCCCCGCTCGTCCGATCAAAGATCGGCCTTTACTAACATGATATCTTGTTTTGAAAAACACATGTGCTCTTATTCCGGTTATTAACCTAGAATTACTATGTGATGCGCACAGCATACAAGTATAGACTGATCGCCTAAGTTGGAAGAAAACGTCTCATGTTTGTTTTTGAAAGCGGTTTGCTACTCGCAAGTAGGCTAAAATGCGGATTTTGCCACCCTCAAGTGGGCTTAGAAAACATGGTGATTTTCCACTCTCAAGTGGGCTTAAAACTCGCAATCAATGAATTGTTCCAATTCAAGTAATCCAACCTTCACCCACAGTCATTCATGCAGTTATATCACATAAGCAGTTAGCCTCATGGCAAGCATGCTATCATGGCAGTCACTCACACACGTGAAAGGATGCTAAAGCATAAACACTCACCGAGTACTCCAAGCCAAAATAGAAGATAGTTAGTAATCGTGCATGATCCTAGCTATGTCAAGAATGCCTAATGCAACACATGCAAAATGCAACTAAGATAGGCTCGGCTATTCTAAAATGTCATGTGAAATGCAACTTGATACATGTATTCAAACATGAATTGAAATACAATGCAATTAGTATGATGCGCCGAGCCCGGTGCATGCAACACAGATGAATGAATGCGAACATGCGAGCATAAGGATGCTAATTGAAACATGCCCTAAAACTAACCATCGTAAGTTAGTAAATAAAAGGGAGAAAGAAATGGGGGTTGGAAACATGCATCACACACACGCACACTTATTTACAACATTGCCCTCTCGGAGAAGGGTCCGAATAAATAATACAAACCAAATGATTAATCGACTATCCTAGCTAATTAATTATTACAAACCCTTAATTAATTAACAAATTAATTACAAAAGGAGGCCGCCGCAGCTCCACCTCGGAATGATTGAATGATGCATGCTTGATCGCCTCGCTCGGAAACCCATTGCCATGCCACATGTTGCCTCTGTTTGCACTGTTTTGTTCCTTTGAAAACTACATAAGTCCCAAGGATGCTTCTGAACCACTCCTTTAGCATTTTGTGATGCCACCGGCCAAGAGATAGGACCACCAGCCATTGGAAAATGTTTATCGACCACTTGTAAGGCTCTCGGCCAAACTTTGGTAGCCGGCCGGAGCTGAAGATGGCCGACCGGCCATCTATTCTTGCAGAAAACTATTTTTGCTACAGCAAGGACATATAGTGCATGGCAAGGCATTTACAAGACAATGTGTGCACAGCCACTCTCCCTATCATGCTATGAACTCAAGGGAGTATGGCTCTTGACCCTCGGGCCACCAATCGCGCATTTCAACGCATGATGGCCGAAGGTGCCGAGTGTGCAAATCAATGTGGAATGAATGCAACAAAACGTATGAATGCCTAGAACTCTATCATGCTTGATCAAGAGCGTCGGCGACTGAGGATTGAGGGACGTTTCGTCACTTCAAGTACGAACGTCCCTCGTTCCTCATGTTTAGTTTGACACCCCAAACCAAACAAAATGCAATGCATGTATGCCAAATACAATGCAAAACATGCAACTAATGTAATGCGACATAAGCATGCCAAATGCAATATGACTCGAACATACACACGAGGTTAAGGTAGCAAACATGCCAAATGTAATGCAACCTAAGCTAGCATGTGACAAGATGCAAACTAACAAACATGCAAGACGCAACCTAGATATACAAACATGTATGGCATGCAAAGGTAGACAAGCATGCAACATTGAACAACATGATGAATGGACTTAAACTAAAGATGGACAGACCTCAGTCATGTCCAAAATCAGTGGCCAATAGTGCCAAGGAATGATGGAATGAGATGCACAATAAGCATGCAAATGTAATGGCCTACAACCTAGGCATAAGGATACAACTCTCAAGCATGAGCGAGAAGGGATGAACATGATAATGTGACAATGCCACGAACTCTGAAATCATGTGAGGAATGATGCCAAATCATATGCACAAGTGAAGCATAGCATGCCAATAGACCCAATGCTCAAAGCTAGTCAAGGGGCTCACACCATGGCTATATCAACCAAGCCCCAAAGGGCCAAGGGGACTTAAAATAGTCCTAGGGCAAGCCAAAACAAGGCTAGAACATGCATGTGATAAGGCCAAAACATGCTAAAAAGATGGGCACAAACAAGGGGCATGCAAGGCTACAAAGGGAGCATTACACTACATCTATCACAACCACTCATGGCATGGATTATGCAATGAAAAATAGAGTTATAATATGTCAAAATAAGCCCCAAAACCCAATGAGATGGCATCCCAAAGGCCTAATCATGGAGACATGCACAATGACCCAAACATGGAGCATGAGACACCAACTCTTCAAAGCATTGAAGGGATGGAAAATGCAAGCATACAAGCATGAAACATGGACTAAAATGACATGACAAGTGATATCAAATCACTGAAATGGCCCCAAGTAAAGCATGCTGATGACTCACACACCCAAAGCTAATAAGCTAGAATGCATGGTGGCTATACAAAGCATGGCAAGCATGACCAAGACAACCCCAAACAGAGCTTAAGCATGGTGAAACAAGGCTAAAAACTTCTCAAAGTTAAGTTAAAACATGCAAGCATGATGGTCGAAATGCATGATACATGTTTAGGCAAATGAGAGGATTGCAAGGCAAGTGTATGATGCATGCAATAGGCCCACAAACCAACTTAAAAAAGAGGTATATCATGCCAAGATAACACCAAAAACTTGCTGAAATGGGGCCAAAACATGCTAAGCAAACATGCTGCTATGGTGAGCCAATAATGCAAGCAAATGAGACACAAAGGGAGAGGGGTGTCCCTCCCCTATACAAGACCTCAAAACCACTTCTCCACCACTGAAAATCCTCTGGATTTCAGTGGTGAGAAGGTCAAAACAAAAAAGGGTTCAAAGCTTAAAAAGAAGGTCACAAAATAAGGCCAAACAAGGCCTAAGAGGGGGTAGACAACCCCCAACCCAAAACTAACCTTAAACAAACATATTTAGCATACAAAAACAGAACTTTTTTCAGTTGGACACTAAGCTTAAAACAGTATGCAAGTATTGCTAAAAGCCTAAGCAAAAATGGGGAATAAAAGAGTAGTTTCTCACCCTTGAAGAACACTTCAAGAACACCAACTCCAGCACCTCCTTCTGATAAAAACCAACTCAAAAACTCTGAAATCAACTCCTTAGCACCTCAGTAACCAAGGGATAGTGTACCACAAGGTGCTTTAGTGCAAAAATATGAACAAAAACACCCTTTGGAGCATTATTACACACACAACTATAGAGAGAGAGGAGATGTAGAGAGAGAGTGATATATATCTTCTATATCAGTTGGCTGAACCCCTGGAAAGGGAGGGGAGGCCCTCCTCTAATAGGAAGTCCAATTCAAAGCTTCCAAGAGAAGCTAAGTGTTGGTTTAAATCCCTCCATACACGTGTATGGAGGGCAGAGTTTGTGCTCACCAGCTAGCACAGCTGGCATGCACAATGCTTGAAAAAGGCAAAGAAAAGGCCTCGGCCAGAAAAAGTGGCCGGTTGACCAAATCAATGGCCGGCCGACCAACTAAATTGCCGATCGGCCAACACTCTTAGCTGATAGCAAGAAAACAAGGCCGGTGGTCTCAGGCCATGGCCGATGGGTTAAGGGGATGGCCAACAAGCCACTTCCTACCCTCAAGTGCAAAAACCACAAGTCCTTGGTCCACAACCAAGCACAAAATAGTCAAGTTGAGAGATCCTAGGGCGAGGCGCGCAGCTGAGACCTTCGGAAACTCAAAACGAACACGAGCATGGATGATCATCGAGTGTTCAAATGATGACGTCCAAGTCTTAAGGATGGTCAAAAATGGGGTGTCTACAATTGCCAACTTAGTTCAACTCTATTATGTGCAAGTATAATTTAACTTTGCCATATAATAAGTCTAAGTTATTCATCATGTTTCATTCGGAAACATCACCAGCTTAGTTCAACTCTATTATATGCAAGTATAATTCAACTGTGCCATATAATAAGTCTAAGTTATTCATCATGTTTCACTTAGAAACATCGCCAAAGGACTGGTTAGTCGTTTTCCACGAGTTTGAAATTAAAAATCAAGCTAAAATTTTATTATTACTTTGGCTAATAACATAAATTTTAAAAAACAAAAATCTAATGATAGAAAAACTTCAAGTTGCAAGTGTTCTAGGGTCTTGGCAACTCTTTGCCATCACAGTCCTCAAGCCGATATGCACCATACTGACAACCGAGATAATTCTATAAGGTCTCTCCCAATTTGGGCCAAACTTGCCCTCTCTAGGATCCTTCTTGTTGCCGACCACTTTCCTCAGCACAAGGTTCCCAACTTTGAATTCTATTGGGTTAACCTTCTTGTTATAAGCCCTAGCAAATTATTGCTGGTATGCCCCCAGCCGAATTGCTGCTCTCTCCCTTCTTTCTTCCAACAGGTCCAGATCTCGGGCTAGGAATGCCTCATTAGTTCCATTCTCTACTCCCTGGGTTCTGATCCCTGGGATGTCGACTTCCAATGGGATAATTGTCTCTGTGCCATAAGCCATGGCAAATGGGGATTTCCTAGTTGATTTTCTTGGCGTAGTCCGACATGCTCAGAGTACATTGGGCAACTCATCCACCCACTTTCCCTTTGCTGCTTCCAGCCTCTTCTTGATCCCATCCAGGATTGTTTTATTAGATGCTTCTACTTGACCATTACTTTGATTGAAGATTGGAGTAGAATAATAATTTTTGATTTTGTACTTTGCACAGAAGCTCTTGATTAGTTGCTATCAAATTGCGTGCCATTGTCTTCTATTATTGTCCTTGGGATCCTAAACCTGGTGATGATGTTCTTCCATATGAAGTTCTTCACATCAACATCTCGAATCTTGCAAGGGGTTCTGCTTCTACCCACTTGGTGAAGTAATTTGTCGCTACCAACAGGAGTTTTCTCTGTCCAGTTGCTTGGGGTAATTGCCCAACTAGATCCATGCTCTTCTGGCTCGACATTTTCGTGCCCCCTTTCGGAGAGCTCGAATTGGTCCTATAGTTTTGGACTCCTGTCATGATTCTGAATCTAATCTCACAAAGTGCAATGTGAAACTAATAAATACCAAGGAGTCCAATCCGGCAAATCATTTTAGAAAATCGATTTTGGATCCAATAATGCCAAAACTGGACTGCTTTGCCAAATTACAGAGTCGCCACCTAAATATTTTGTTTTTAAAAAATTTAGGAAACCCTGATTCGTGCCAAAGGCCACGTGTCCGTCATCACCAAAGTTGCCTCGGCTCAAGAACTTGGGTACTAGAGCGGAAGGTCCTGAAATGAGCACCCCGCTCGCCCGATGAAAGATCGGCCTCTACTAATCATGATATGTCATTTTATAAACATTATGCGCTCTTATTTCAGTTATTAAACTATCTTTACTATGTGATGCGTACAAGCAAGTATAGACTAGTCGCAAGACTTGGAACGAATTCAACTCATGTTTGTTTTCGAAAACGGTTTGAAGTTGCCACCCTCAAATGGGCTTAGAAAATGCGGATTTGCCACCTTAAGTGGGCTTAAAACATGATTTGCCACTTCGCGAAGTGGGCTTAAAATACACATTTGATGAATTATTCAATTCTAACAACAAGCCTCCATCCATAGGCATTCATGCAGTTTAGCAAATAAGCACATAGCCTGATGGCAAGCATGCGAAGCATGGCAATATGGCAATCACACTCATGCAAGTATACTAAAGCGCAAAAGCTTACCGAGTACTCCAAGCCAAAGCAAAAAAAAAAAAAAAACTAGTTAGAAAACAATGCATGATCCTAACTATACAAGATGCCTAATGCAACGCATGCAACATGAAATTAATAGGATCAGCTACTAATATGGCATTTGCAACACTTTGATAGCATGCTTTGAAACACGTATTCAAGTAAGTATTCAATTGACAATGCAGTTTGAATGATGCGCCGAGCCTCGGTGCATGCAAGACAAATGAATGAATGCAATCACGCAAACATAAGGTATGCTACTTGAAAATGTCCCTAATCTAACTATCGAAAGCGGTTAAGTAAAAGGGAGAAAGACGTGGTGATGGAGGACATGCACACACGCACGCACACTTATTACAACATCATGCCCTCACAAAGGAGGGTCCGAATGAATAAGCATTAACTAGCTACGCTAATTATTACAAACCAAGACTAATTAACTATTCTAGTTAACTAATTATTACAACAATTGAAACAAATTAACTAACTTATTCTAAGCTAATTAAATATTACAAACTGGAATTGATTAACTAGTTACACTAACTAATTAAAGCAATTAAATGGCCCCGAGGGCGAGGGAGGCATGCATGCTCGGTTGACTTCCTCTCGAAAATCCACCGCCTTGCCATTAGATGCCTCTGTTTGCACTTGCTTCGACCACTGAAAATTACACCAACTTCCAGCACACCTATGCTCCACCTCAGGACCATACTGAACCAACTTTTCATTGATGACCGATCGGCTACAATTGGTGGCTGTCGGCCACTTCTGGTGGTTGTCGGCCATTACTTGTGGCCGGTCGGCCACCCCTTCCTTGGACTTCTCTTTTTTGTTGCAACAGAGAGCAAACAGAGGCAAAACACTGTATTCTCAAGGAGTATGTGTACTATTACCCTCCTTATCATTACACGAGGTCAAAGGAGTGTAATTCTTGGCTCCAAAACCACCAACCAAGCATTTTTAATGCATGATGGCCAAAGAACCAAGAAGTACAACTTCATTGCATGCAAAAACAAGACTCAAGACCATCACCTTATCATGTATGATCAAAGGCAATGGAGACCAAGGAGATTGGCTCATTTAATCACTTTGAGTATGAAATGCTCCAATCTTCCTTGTGTTCAATATAATGTCCGATTGAACACATGCAATGCAACACAAGATGCTTATCTTGCCTCTTTTACTTTGTCATTTAATTGTACCAATTTTAAATTACCAAGCCATTCTTTAATTGGTTAGTCCGAAAGGTAAGTGTCCTCCAATGAAAGAGGGCTTAAACCACAAGTACCTTGAGCATGAAAGAGGCCTCATGCTGTTGGTAATGAACTCTTGAAGGAATTAAACCATTAGGCATGAGGGTCTCAATTCCACACTCAAGCCAACAGGGGGTTCGAAGTCACTTTCAAAAACAATGAAAGAGTGAAGAATAGAGGGAGATTGTAGAGATTTCAGTGCTGATATGGAGTGCAAAATAACACTAGAACATGCAAGAAACTCATGCAATTCATGTTAAAAAGCCTAAAACAATAAGCTAGTGAAGGAGATTGCACTACAACCACACAATATAAGCCTCAAAGGACCAAACTAGCTCAAAACAGAGCTAAAATCAGTCAAAATAGTGGCTAAAACATGCTGAGATTGAGGTACAAAATGCTAGAATAAGAGGCCAAAGCATAGCACAAGCTAAACATAACAAGCACAATTGCATTACAAGTATATAAAGCAAGCCTCAAGTGCACCAACCAGCCCAAAACAGAACTCAAACATGCCAAAATAGAGCCTAAAACATGCTTGAATTAAGCTAGAAAATCAAGCTAACATGTGAAGCAACCTAAGCATGGAAGCAAGACACAAAGAGAGGAGGCTAACCCCCTCCTATTTTGGAGTTCAAAAGTTGATTTTTACCACTGAAATAACTCTGATTTTTAGTGGTTAAAAGGGCCAAAAATTTTGGTTTAAGGGTGGTAAGAAATGGCACAAAAGGCTTCACAAGCCAAAGAACAAAAAGAGGGGACAACCCCCTAACTCACCAAGACTTAAACTACCATTTTCAAGCCTCAAAAACATAGTTTTTTGTAGTTGAAAAGCCAGGTCAAAACAATACCAAAGAATAGTAACTCAAGTTATGCAAGACAAGTTTAAAGATGAGTCTTATACCTCTTGAAGCACAAGACAACTTTAGGCACAAATTCAAGCTCAAAACCCTTTCTAAGGCACCAAGAAGACCTCCTAGAACCTCAGCTCCAAGGTAGTCAAGATTGATCAAGAGTCTATGTGCAAAGGTGTAGAGAAAGCTAACTACAAAGCACAAAATAAGAAGCGAGAGAGAGAGAGAGAGAGAGAGAAAATTTCGTTCCAAATTATCTAACCCTCCAAAATGGGGGAGAGACCCCCCTATATATAGAAAAACAAGCTTAGAGCTTGTATTTATCCCTTCATACACGTGTATGGAGATGCACTTCAGTGAACAACAGCTGGCACAGCAGGCAAACAAATATCTGAAAAAGGAGAAAAATGGCTGTCGGCCATCACCAGTGGCCGACCGGCCATCAATGTGGCCAACCGGCCACCACTGATGGCCGGCAGCCACAAGCCATGGCCGATGGACTATAGGGATGGCCCACAAGCCACCCTTTCCTCCAGATTTGAAACAACAAGCTCTTGGTCCTCAACCAAGCATAAAACAAACAAGTTGAGAAGCAAGAAGGCGAGGCACTCAGCCAAGAACTTCAGGAGCTCAAAACGAACACGAGCATACAAAATCATCAAGTGTTCAAGTGATGATGTCCAAGTCTCGAGGACGGTTAAAAATGCGGTGTCTACAGTTGCCCCTCTTTGACAGAACTCGAAAGTCATGAGATGACGTCAGTGAATGTCAAAGCCGAGAGACGACCTATTTTTGACAAGGCCGAAGACTTGGACAAACAAGCAAACAAAACAAAGAACGGTTGTACCCGCGGGCTGCCTACGTATCCCTTTGCAAGGAATCAAACCAGTGTAGTTCTGGGGTAAGATGCAAATGACATGCACGATGCAGAACATAACTTATGATCATGCAATGAGGGCTGTAATGAAACATCTAAATGCCAATGCTATGCAAAGAAATGCTACAGCAAACTCATACATAAACAAGTAAACATGAAGCAAACCACATTTCATGCAGAAAGGATGTAAGAAAATTATGCATGCTTAACTACGCACCACACAGGAAAGGAAAAGAACAACACAACCCTTCGGCGCACTCGAGGTGTGAAACAAGATCCCAAAGCGTGGCACATGCAAGGAGAGAGATGGTGTGAACACGAGGACGCACCCCAATGTTCCAGACCAAAGAGAACAGTGATAAATAATTGAAACACGTCCAAATATTATTCAACCAAAACAAAGAGCGGTATAAGCTTCGGAACCCACCCGAATGCTTTTAACCAAAGCGTCATAACACGTCGCACGCGAGAGGAGAAGAAGATGGTATGAAAGCACCCAAATGTCTCTAACCGAAAACATCCTAACGCGTCACACGCGAGAGGAGAAAGAGAGTGGTGTAAACACCGGAGGGCGGTATAAACATCGGGACACGTTCCAATGTTTCTAACCAAAACAGGGTGGTGTAAGCATTGGAACACGTTCTAAACGCTTCTAACCAGGGGGTGGTATAAACATCGGGAACATGCCTTAAATGTTTCTAACCAAAGCAAGGTGGTATAAGCGTCAGAACACGTTCCAAACGCTTCTAACCAGGAGGGTGCTATAAACATCGGGAACACGCCCCAATGTTTCTAACCAAAGCAAGGTGGTATAAGCGTCGGAACACGTTCCAAACGCTTCTAACCAGGAGGGTGGTATAAACATCAGGAACACGCCCCAATGTTTCTAACCAAAGCAAGGTACGGTGTAAACACCAGGCGTACCCGAATGTTTTTATCCACAAAGGGGTGGTCAAAGAACAGGAGCGGTCTCACCTGGAGTTCCTCTGAATGAACTGTACATACAATATCATCTGTCTGTGTTGGCTTCACCAAATGAACCATACATACAATATCGTGCCTGCATAAGAAAGGAACTTAACAGGTACAATACAATAAGAATGCATATTCTATGCAAGACGAATAACCATGACACAATGTTGGAGATATGTTTCATGCATGACATGCAAGGAACAAAACAGAAGCATATTATATGCAGCGCAAGCGAGAGTATATTCTATACAATAGACAGAGCAATGCTTCAACGCAACATGCATATTCTATGCAAACATGAGAGCAATGCATCTTCAATACGACATGCATATTCTATGCAAACATGACGACAATGCATCTTCAATGCAACATGCATACTCTATGTACAATAACAACAATGCATCTTCAATGCAACATGTATACTCTATGCAAAATAACAACAATGCATCTTCAATGCAACATGCATATTCTATGCAAAGGAACAACAATGCATAGGAATAACAATGCATCTTCATTGCAACATGCATATTCTATGTAAAATAACAACAATGCATCTTCAATGCAACATACATATTCTATGAAAAAGAACAACAATGCATCTTCAATGCAACATGCATACTCTATGCAAAAGAACAACAATGCATCTTCAATGCAACATGCATATTCTATGCAAAATAACAACAATGCATCTTCAATGCAACATGTTCAAAAAGCAACTCTCCGATCTTGTGATATATGAAAGGATACAAAAAGGATGCGCTTCGTCCAATAAGAGGCAAACAAGGATCACCAAGAACACAGTTCAAGTTTCCGCGAAGAGAGCCCAAGCTCAAAAGTAACTTTTTCCTTGCATCTCTCAGGAAATAGGGACCAAATTAGTGGGAAAACAACAAAATAAGAACATTTGGGATTGAAAGACCACCAAGGAGGGGTGTCAGACACCCATTGGCTGCTCCTAGGCACCATCGGCCACAAGAGGAAGCTATCGGCCACTAGAGGTGGCCGGTCGGCCACAAATGGTGGTTGTCGGCCACCGTTGGCAGATTCGGAGCAAAATGGGGAATTCACCTTGGGTCTTTATATTTACACCCTCACACCTCATTTCCACACAACCCTAAGCCCGAAAATCATCCTCTACCCTCTCTAGACCTTCATCTTCCTTAGATTCGAGCTTTACATGCGTTTTCCAATGCTCCATAAATGTTTTCTTCGCTAAACCCTCGTAGTTTACCTTGTTTTGAACCGATCGAAAGTTGATTTCGGGGTTTCCTTCTTGCTTTCCACCACTCAGGGTTTGTTTTCCCCAGGTTTCTCTTGGATTCGGTGTCCTTTCCCAGGCTCCATCCTTTTCTTCCATTTTCTCCTTCCAAGAGTTGACTTTTGTTGACTTTTGGCATTCTTCACCCTTTTTCCACATTTTTGACCATTTTCTCATATTCTCTTGAGATGGCGGACGACATTCCACACGGCAGAGCTTCTCTGGAGATGGAGGTGGATCCGGAGTTCGAGCCACTACCACTCAGCATTCGACTTTTTGACCTGGTGACGTATCATCCCAAGATACAGGTGCTATCGCCCGACAGCATCCGTCAGTTCAGGGGGTTTGCACGAGGCGCACTAGAGGACCTCTTACTGCGCGAGCCGGGGTCACATATATCTCATGGCGCCTCTGAGGTATACACTACATTCTTGTATTTTCCGCAATGTACGTTGCATTTCTTGCATGGCTCACACTGCCTTTCATCTGTTCATCGCAAACACATTTATACACTGCCTTGCACCTGCTTGTCCCGAACATACTTTTGCACTGTATTACTCACATTATGTTTTAACTGCTTGTCCTGATCACAGGGGGATTCACACGCCATCAGAGGATACGAGACCACCTTTGCGAAGAAGTGGTACATGAAGCTCCCTGACGACGTTCGCCACAACATTGACGAGGCCGGCTTCGGCTCATTCTGTATGGGGCTCTCACGCCTCATAGCTAGCCGATCTTTACTGGGAACCTTGGTAAAGAGGTGGCGGGATACCATCGATTCCTTTCACTTCTCTACCGTAGGGGAGATGACGATGACACCCTTCGACTTCTCTATGCTCACCAGCATAGAGGTGGGTAGTCATCCGATTCCTTATGACACTGACATGGGCGAGTGCGAGGTCGCTCAGATTTACCTACTGGGGATTCGCCCACTTATCTCCCAATTAGGGATGGTTCGATACTCTTGGTTCGCAGATCACTACAGAGGGACGGCGCCAGCGACCCGAGAGGAGACCGAGCAGTATACTCGAGGTTTCCTGATGTTCTTGTTTGGCACTACCCTATTCACCGACTGGGTGAACAACGTCGGGCTATACCTCATGAGTGCTCTAGTGGACCCGTCTCGAGTCCGGCTCTACGATTGGGGCGGCGCTGGCTTGGCCACCTTGTACGGGTATGTGAGCTCGACCTCTCGCAGGAGCGGGCATATGATGGAAGGCTACTGGAGGCCCTGGGAGGTACGCCTTACTTCTCTATTTTGTATTTCCTGTTGCGCTTTCTGCCTAGCATTCTCTGTACACTACACACACATTGTACACCGTACATACACAATATGTTTTCTGCTTTACATACTTTGTACACTGCACACACTGTACACTGCACACGCACAATTTCCTTTCTGCTTTGCATACTCTGTACACTGCACACACTGTACACCGCACACGCACAATCTGCTTTACATACTCTGTACACTGCACACACTGTATACCGCACACGCAAAATCTGCTTTCTGCTTTGCATACTCTGTACACTGCACACACACAATCTGCTTTCTGCTTTGCATACTCTATCTATTGCATACTCACTATTGCCCTTGTCACTTTCTGCAGCTATGGATGTACGCCTACTTTCCGAGACTTGCCCCAGAGCCAGAGGTGGAGATGCCACCTATCGTGCCGTACTCTCACCGATATGATGGGAGATGCCAGCGGAGGTCCTGGGAGTCCTTCTCCTTCTTCTGCCGATACTTCGATACCTTGACCGCGGTGAGGTAACTCCAGTTTCTCTGTTTATTTTCGCTTTCCTTCGATTCTTTGCAATACCTGATGATAGCTAACAATCTGTACCTTCTCTATTTACAGATCACTTGGCAGCCCTGGGCGATGATGCCTGAGGGAGTCAAAGATCAGTTCGCTAGTGCCCGAGTGGCTTCTCACTTCCGGATCCTGCTCGAGGGCCTAGTTTGTCGAGCGTGGTCCTTAGGGGAGCGATTCTTACGTCAGACCATCGGCTTGCTCGAGCCGGTAGTTCCGATGCCGCCTCCGACATACATGAGAGTCACAGAAGAGGTACACTTCCTAGGAGATGATCGATTTCACCCGAGACTGGGACGCCGAGTTCTTCCGAGTCGAGGGTGACTACACAACCTTCATCCAGACATACCTTATGCCACCTCTGACCGGGGCCTGTGGAGATGAGAGACTGAGGGCTCCAGCTGCGGGAGAGAGAGATAGAGGGTCCAGGGTGACCAGGACCTATGGCAGGAGAGGTTCTGGGGTGAGACAGAGGGCTGGGTGGCCAAAGCTACCTACTACACTCACCTACTGGCGACATTCTAGGAAGGCTTGTTAGATTCCCATTGAGACCGCACCAGCCGGGCATGAGCTTGTCAGGGTTCGAGGCCCGACTCTAGTATGTACCATACTTTACATTTTGCATATTTACTTGATTTCAGGTATGCTTTATAGAACACTAATCTTCTCAACACATTTGCAGGCACCCATAGAGTACACTGGGCAAGCCCTCGAGCTAGTGGCTTCCTTGACAGAGATGGTGCAGAGGAGCATAAACTTGCTTAGCCTCTACAAGATTCTGGTAATTTACTTCAGTTTGCACTTCATGCCATGAGACTTCCTGCCGACACATTAGCATCTCAAACATAATCTGTTCTAGACTGCACTGTTCTGGCACACTGCACTCAAACACTGCATTCAAACACTGCACCCAAACACTGTACTCAAACACTACATTCAATCACTGCTTTCAAACACTGTACTCAAACGCTGCATTCGAACACTGCTTTTAAATACTGTACTCAAACACTGCATTTGAACTGTATCTTTTTGCGTCAGGTATACACCATGACTGATGTATCTGACAAACTGCCCTTTTCAGATCCCAGGCAAATTGGACGTTCCAGTGGGAGCTGCAGCGGGACCATCTGTACCTCCTCCAGCAGTAGAAAGAGAAAGATGGGAGGCTTCGGCTCACAGCCAAGGTAGAGCTAGGGGCACCCATGATGCGAGTGGCCCTTCAGAGCTTATTCTAGATGATGATGATGATGAGACGAGTGAGGATGAGGAGGCAGCGAGTCCACAGTCAGAGTCATCTAAAGATGGAGAGAGCGATGCCGACTCAGATTTTAGGGCGGAGATGATGCTGAGGCCGGTTCAGTAGCTAGCTCAGACTCGGGGGCCTATGACAGTGGCGCTGATGGCGATAGCTCTGAGTCCATGCCCAGGAAAATGACGAAGAGGGCCTCTCGATCCTGAGGTGGATGGCACTTATTTAGATGTTTTGCTTAGTCTCTTTTGCCCTTTTTTTTTTTTTTTTTTTTTTTTTCTTTTCTTTTAGCTGGTAGTGTTAGCACATTTTATAGTTTTATTTTCTTAAAAACTTGTACTCTTTTGTAAAAACAAACCATGATTGGAATGAAAAATCGGCTTTTTGATGAAAGCATGTTGTGTTTTACATTCTGAACATCGCATTGCACCATTTTACACGAAAACAGGACTTGATGGAATTTGAATATTGTACACTGTATTGGCAACTTCTTAATCAAGTAATGAACTAACCAACACATAACAAACAGAATAAAACAACTTAATGAACAACTAATGCAACAACACGATAAACAAAACAACAACTCGATAAGCAAACAACAAAACAACTTGATCAGCAAAGAGAAACTACATAAAGAGCGACTCAATCAAAACTCTTCGAACAAGGCGGCAAAATGCACCAAGAGTAGAAAAAAACATAGGTACCTAACATTCCCAACACATAGGAAGGCCATAGGAATTATGTTGACTATAGAGAGGTTGTCGGCCACCAAAAGTGGCTGCCGGCCATTAGCATTGGCCGGTCGGCTACAAAAGTGGCCGGTCGGCCACCAACACTGGCCGGTCGGCCACTAGTGCTGGGAACCTCCAGATTGCTGCCACCTGTCTTCCACTCAGCACCTTATCTTCTACAAAAGTTGGGACTTCCTAGTTTCTTCATTCTAGCTTTGTTTTTGCCACAAATGGAGCCATTCTTCACCGAAAAACTTTCAATTTGGATTGCAACTCTGGATGGCTCAGAAAAAGTGAAATTTCGGGGTTTCGGGATAAATGCATTATTCCTGCTAAGTCGTACCCCGCTATGTTTTCCGTTCCTTCAAGCTGCAGCTAGATGTTGGAATCCAATTACACATGTGTTTAACTTCGGGAGGTAGGAGGTGTGTCCTACAATTGAAGAATTCCAAGTTCTAATGGAATCCCGACGTGATGAGGAAATCTTGCCCCAGTCCCATTTTAGTCACGTCCAAGCTTTAGGAAGGATGTGTGGGCTCAGTTTACACGATGCCCGATCTTTGGTTCACAACGGAAAGCTGGATATTCCCAGTTTGGTTCATCAGTTTTCTGACGCCGGTGATCGCAGCAACCGTCTTTGGCAAGGTTTTCAGCAACATGCCCTTTGCTTGTGTATGTTGGCTCATTTTCTTCTTTCCCCTAGCTTCAGAGGGTCTAGCATTCGCTTAATCGAAGTAGCCCAATGCTTGAAAGAGGGCAAGAGCTGCATTGGCTTGGCATTGGCCGAGACTTTGATGGGCTTAGACGCCTTCCATTGCCGGGAGACAAACAAGTTCGCAGGGAGTCCACTACTCTTGCAGGTAATGTTTCCCACCCCACCTCACGTGTGTTTCTCACATCACTCAGCCCTCAGGCTCTATTTTTCTCTCTAAAACCCTTTCTCACTTTTTCTCTCCACATACACCTCTCTATTCTTTAATCTCTCTTATTTTTCATCCCTCCCCAGGTATGGCTCATGGACGGGTTGAAGGTAGTGGACTCTTGCCCGGCATATTTGGCATGAGGCTATTTTTTTCGCCAACAGCTAGTAGATTTCCCGAACGAGTGGTGGTGGTGCCACTGGATGTGCAACAGGTCTACTGTTGACATTACTTGGCGTTGCCCCTGGTTTGATCTACCTTAGATGAGCTATAACATGGCTTGGCAACTTGGCATTCAGTTGATTAGCTTGACACACTATGTCTTCTATTTTTCATTCCGGTTCAGGCGTCAGTTCGGACATGACCAGACTTGCCCAGAAGAGGGGGTAGAGTACCCGACTTCATTTTCGATCCGAGATTCACAACTAGCTCGATATCCCACTGCATGGAGGACAAGAGAACTTCTGGTTCCCGCTCCCAATTTAAGTTGCGCCCTTTCTGGCGAATGTATAGCTTGGCTCGAGGATGAGGCGCAAACCGGGCCTACCTTAGCATCTGAAACTTCCACAAGCTCTGGGAGGGGACGCAGGAACACCTGATTCACCTGTGCCCCAAGTTTATTGCTTTGATCTAACTTTCAAGTTTTCCTTTTGAATGTAATCAAAACAACTTTGATTTGTATCAAGAGGTAGAGAACTCTGTACTGAAATCAATGAAATTGAAGTTGTGGACACTGAAAATTTTCCGTTTGGTCCAAAATGGTCTAAGTTGTAAAAAGATTAATTTGAACAAAATTAGCTTTTATTAACACTTTTCAAAACCATTTTTGATAAGGATCACAACTGGACACACCCGGAATCTATCCTCGAGATGTACAACCCCGAATCCAACGAATAGAAAGTTGCCCCTTGTCTGAATAGCACTACACTGCACTACACTGTAACCAGCTCTCATAGTGAAGACCACAACCGAACTCTTGGATGCAGAAACGACAAAGATGACCAAAACAATCTCATGGACACAGTTGATTTGGAAGTGTTTATGGCTGGACTTTAGAATGAAGTTGCCTACGTATCCTGAAGATGGGAATCAAGCCTTACGTAGTTCGGTTTGGGTTCACTTGGGTATTAACACTCTCCTTTTGCACTCTAACTTTTGCTAAGGCCACCCTTTCTGGGTTTTCAACCTTGCGAGCTTAGTTTTTCTTTTTTCTAATTTTTTGTGCTCTAACTTTTGCCTATGTCGCCCTTTCGGGTTTTCGGCCTAGCGAGCCACTCAAGGATAGTGTTTCTTCAACTTGTCCATGTTGATTGTTTGGGAGAATTCCAGGCCATCTAGATCCATAAGAATGATAGCTCCACCCAACCAAATTGATTTGATGATGTAAGGACCAGTCCAATTGGGTCTGAACTTGCCTCTGGGGTTGTGGATGGGAGCTCGGTTGTCTTTGAGCACCAAATCCCCTTCTTTCAGATTCCTGACTTAACTTTCTTGTTGAAAGCCCTGGTAATCCTGTGTTGATATCCTTGGACATGGTATAGTGCTTTCAGTCTCCTCTCGTCGAATAGCATTAGTTCCTCGAACCTGCTCTGCTGCCAATCCGCTTTTGCTATCTAGCACTCAGCCATAATCCGCAGCGACAAAACTTCAACTTCAATCGGCAGAACAACTTCCATCCCATAAACCAGAGAATATGGAGTTGCCCCAGTAGATGTTCGAATTGATGTCCTGTAGCCCCAAAGAGCAAATGGCAACTTGTCTGGCTAGTCCCTGTAGGTTTCCACCATCTTCTGTAGAATGTGCTTGATGTTCTTGTTGGCAGCCTCAACAACTCCGTTGGTTTGCTGCCGATACGTGGACGACTTATGAAAAGCCATGTTGTATTTCTCTAACAAGTCGATCACTTCTTTCTTGAAGTGGGAACCATTGTCCGAGATGATCTCATTCGGGACCCGATAACGACAGATGATGTTATTCCTAATGAACTTGACTACGTGCGACGCTTTTAGCACTGCATAGGATTGGGCCTCGACCCACTTCAAAATAGTCTATTGCCACCAGGATATACTCATGCCCGTTTGACCCCTTCGGAGTAACTGCCCCAATAACATCAATTCCCCAGACTGAAAATGGCACTGGTGAAGTCATGTTGTATAGCATCGACGGTGGGATGTTTATACGATTTGCGTAAATTTGGCATTTGTGGCATCGCCGAACAAAACTGATACAATCCTCCTCCATGGTTAACTAGTAGTAACGCTTCCTGAGAATTTTTGAGCTAGCATCACCCCGTTCATGTACAATCCGCACTCTCCTCCATGGATAGCCTCCATTAGGTGTTTTGACTCTTCTACATCGACACACAGTATGTGCATTCCCAGATGGCCTCGTTTGTACACTTTACCCTCGCAGATGATAAACTAAGCGGCCATTCGCCGTATTGCCCTCTTATCTTTGGCATTTGCCCCTAGTGGATAAGCCTCATTTTCCAAGAAGTTGCAGATGTCATGATACCAAGGGTTCTGATCTTGAACTTCTTCTATTGCGGCGATCAGCTCGTAGGCCGGCACATACCTCTGTTCAATAATGATTGAACGCATTCGGACTCCCAAGGGGATGTTTATCATGGAAGATAGAGTTGATAAAGTGTCAGTGAACCTGTTGTTCTCTCTTAACAGATGCGTGAAGGTTAGCTTCTCAAACCTGGGAATCAGAACATCCAGGGTTTGGTGATAGATTTTCATCCTTTCTTCTTTAACCTTCCAGTCTCCTTTTGCTTGAGACATAACCAGGTTCGAGTCCCCAATGACGTCCAACCGTTTTGCCCCTAGTTCTAGGGCGGTTTCCAAGCCAGCGATACATGCCTCGTATTCTGCTTCGTTGTTAGATACCTTAAACCGGAGTTTGAAAACTAAAGGTATATGGGAATTGTCAGATGCTATTAGTAACACCCCTACCCCATAACTGTACTGATTAGACGCTCCGTCAAAGTACATGGTCCAAATCTCTTATTCAACCTGCAGAATGGACTCATCTGGGAACAAATACTCTACTGCTTTATCCCCCTCCACTGGGTGATCGGCTAGAAGCTCCGCTACCGCTCTCTCCTTCACAGACTTGCGAGTCATATACTTCAAATCAAATTCAGAAAGAAGAAGCAGCCAACGAGCTAGCCTACCCGTAAGTGCCGGTTTCTCGACGAGATATTTGATGGGATCTTATCTCGAAACCAGAATTACGGAGTGAGCTAACAGGTAGTGCCTCAACTTCCTGGTAGCCCATACCAAGGCCAGACAAGCCTTCTCCAGCGGAGTGTAGCGGGTCTCGTATTCCAACATCTTCTTACTCAGGTAGTAGATAGCCTTCTCCACTTTATCCTCAGATTCCTGCGCAAGCATGTAGCCCATTGTCGTTTCGGTCACTGATAGGTACAGAATCAACAGTTTCCTCGGCTCTGGCGGTGATAACACGGGTGGGTTCTGTAGATATTGCTTGATCTGCTCAAAAGCAACCTAGAATCGGTCATCTCATTGGAATTTCTTTCCTTTCTTCAGGAGACCAAATAGTGGTTCACAAGTCAAGGTTAATTTTGTAATAAACCGTCTTATGAATTGCACTTTACCCAGAAAGCCTCGCACCTCCTTTTCAGTCCTTGGTGGTGGCATTTCTAGGATGGCCTTCATTTTGGAAGGATAGACTTCAATGCCCCTTTGTGTAATCAAGAACCCAGCATTTTCCCTACTGTGACACCAAAAGTGCATTTCTGTGGATTCAGCCACAACCGATATTCTCTGATCCGTAGGAAAATTTTCTTCAAGGCGGTGTAGTGGCCCTTTCTTTCTTTGGACTTGACAATCATGTCGTCCACGTACACCTCAACCTCTTTGTGGATCATATCATGCAAGATCGTGGTTGCAGCTCATTGATAAGTAGCCCCAGCATTTTTCAGACCGAATGACATCACCCTGTAACAGTAGGTTTCCTATAGCGTGGTGAAGGCAGTCTTCTCCCTATCCTCGAGTGCCATCAAGATCTGGTTATACCCGAAAAACCCATCCATAAAGAAGAGCAATGCATGGCCTGCGGTGAAGTCCACCAACTCGTCGATGTGCAGTACAGGAAAGTCGTCCTTCGAACTAGCTTTATTCAGATCTTTGAAATCCACACACACCCGAATTTTGCCATCTTTCTTCTGCACCGGAACAATGTTGGCCAACCAAGTAGGATACTTAGTTACTAGCAAGAACCCTACGTCTATCTGCTTGGTGACCTCTTCCTTGATTTTCAAAGCCTAGTCCGGGCGTATTCTCCGAAGCTTCTACTTGACAGGTTGGGCCTCAGCGTCAAGAAGGATTCGGTGTTGTACAATCTCAAGATCGATTCCATGCATGTCTTCGTAGGACCACGCGAAAACATCTTTGAAATTTTTAATAAAGCGACTAAGCGCTCGCGTTCCTCCAAAGACAACGTGGACCCGATTTGGACTAGACGCGGATCCTTCTCAGTACCTACATTACTTGAAATGGTTTCGTCAACGAGGGGTTTCACAAACCTCTCCTCCTCTCGATCAATCAAATGTTTCAAAACCAGAGGAATTCCTTTCTTGTCGTTTTTATCAAAATTTTGAAAGTCATGATCAATGCAATATACAAGTGGCACAGAGAAGTACTCAGAAACAGTAGTAGTATCATTCTCATTCACAACTTCCAGCTCGTCCAATTCCTTGGTTACAACCGACTCAAAAGAAAAGGAAAAAGACGACCTGGACAAAACAACGGCATCCGGGTTATCAATCCTTGGAATACCAGACTCCGACTCAAAAGAACTAGAATCTGATTCCGACTCCACAGACTCTGTGGAATCAGATTCCGGTTCACTACCTGATTCAGAACTGCTGGACAAAAAGCCCTCCTCGAACTGCCAAACGAGGAATGATGCGATAGATGCATCCAGAATACCACCGGAAGGGTCCACAGCCGATTGATCTCCAATCATGGAAATGGTGAAGTCATCCCCCAAGCCCTCAGGTTTGATCTGAGGATCCGAAAGGAGACAAGACAACGCTGCTCCTATCTCAAGTTCACTACCATTGGACTCATCCTCTGCACTTTGTTCAGCCTCAGCTGGTAGGTCAGTCTGTTCTTCTGCAACTTCATCCCCATGCAGCTGTAGGTCGAAGAAGATCTCAAAGTCGGGCAAACGCTGCTTCTCAGAGTTCATCCATGGCTCAGGAAAACCGCAAAATGGGAAATCTTCCCCCTCCCGGACAAAGTGGCCGTTTAGGGTTCCTTGAATGGGTCTATGCACCAGCTCATAGTGCTTTCCAGTTTGCTTAGCTTTGGCTCTTCCTGCCATTTCCTTTCCCTTTCTTACCCAATCCTCTTTGGTAAGCGTGTAACCTAGACCAAAGGTATGAGGGTTATGTGGCACTTTGGCCAACGCAGCAACGCCCTTCCGGCCGCTCCTTCCCAATCCCATTCCGGGTACATGCTGCAGCTTATTCATGAGGTAGACAGATTGAGAAATGATATACAATCCCTCATCAACAGCCAAGACATCTTGCACTACCCGAGTTTCAACCAAGGTGAACCCAGACAAAAAGACATCCTCCTCGTTGTGTACAATTTCCAGTACCGATGTAGTGACTTCTAGCAGAGGATGTATAGAAGAATTCCAAAAAACAATAGCTACTCGCTTCCTATGGAGGTACTTCAACATCTGATGCAGAGTGGAAGAGACAGCTCTCACTTGGTGCAGCCACGGCTGTCAAAGGAGTAAGTTAAAAGTGGTCGGAACATCCGGACATGAAACTCAATGTCCTGTTGCATCGGGCCAACATGGGTTCTAATCCAAACTATCCCTATCACTTCTCAACTTGTATTGTCATAAGCCCAAATCACCTGTGCCGTCGGTACAAAGTCTGCTGGCTTCAAGCCAATAACATAGGCCGTGCGCGACGAACACACATTAATTGCAGACCCGGTATCAACCAGGACAACTGGTACCCACTTCTCCTTACATTTAACAGAGATGTATAGTGGTTTGTTATGTTTAGAGCCCTCGGGCGGCAATTCCTTATCTGTAAAGGTCAAAGTCGGCAAAGCACCTCCCGGGAAGACTAGTCCCACTAACTATCGGAGGCAATGGAAAATTGCCCCTTGTCTGGATGGCACTGCATGGCAACGGAAAGTTGCCCCTGGTTTGAATGGTGACACATGGCAACGGAAAGTTGCCCCTTGTCTGGATAACGCCGCAGCATATTGTAGTCAATTCTCATTAGCGATGATCACGACCGAACTCTTGGATACAGAGAAGACGAAGATGGTCAAAACCAATATATGGACACAGTCACTTTGAAAGTGTTGGTGGCTGGACTTCAGAATGAAGTTGCCTACGTATCCCAAACATGGGAATCAAGCCTTACGTAGTTCCGGGTTAAGGTACACTCATGTATTAACCCTCACCATGCTTTAACTTTTGCCAAGGTCACCCTTCCGGGTTTTCAACCTTGCGAGCTCAGTTTTTTTTTTTTTCAATTCTTTTCTTCTTTTCTTTTTCATCTTTTCTTTTTTGATGATTTTTTTTATTTTTTTTTGTTTCTTTTCTTCGCATTTTTTTCTTCTTTTTTTTTCTTTTTCTTTTCTTTTTTGTATTTTTTTTCTGCTCTAATTTTGCCTGGGTCGCCCTTCCGGGTTTTCGGCCCAGCGAGCCTCTCAAAGGGTAAAAGTATAACAAGTCCATGCCAAATGGTTTTAGGGTTTTGAAGCCATCCGTAACCAGGAGAGTGGCTGTTGTATTGATTTGCAGAAAGATCCATCTTCGGCTCTTCGAGCACATCGGACTTTTCTGCCCCTAGTCCGAGGGTGCTTCTAATTTGGCTTTGCAAGTTTCTTTTGATGAGGTCTGATCTTTTTTATCTGACTTTGGTGCCTCTTGTTCGAGGGCTGCTTCAAATCTAGCCACACAGGCCTTACGTTGCGGTTGACTGTCGATCATTCTGAATTTATGTCCAAGGTTTGAAAGCAAGGGCTCAAGTCTCGAGGCTGAGAGCGATCCTAAGTTGCACAATCTCAAGAGTGATTCCACACAAGTCTTCACAGGGCTGCGCAAAACATTTTGTTTTTGAAAGTTTTTAAGAAAGCGACAGATCGCTCGCATTGAAGATAGTGTGGAACCAATCCGGATCATGCCAAGGTCCTTCTCAGTACTCATTTTAACAAACACGATTTCATTCATTAAAGGCTTAGCACGTCTCTCTTTCTCTTAGTTGGTCAAATTTTGCAAAACCCAAGGAATTCCTTCCTCTTCATTTTCATCACCATAGTGTAAAAAAGGTTTCGAAAAACTTAGGTCAATACAATGACTTATAGGCACAAAAGAGAAAGCGAGATGCTCCGCCATTTCATTCAAATCCTCTGGCACAACTAGCTCAAAGTAGCAACAAGCAAGGAAACATGATAGCCGTAGCTGTTTCATTCAAAACCTCCAGTTGCAACTGGCTCCGTAGTAGAGACAGACTCAAAAGAAAACAAAAGGATAATTACAAAAACATGATATCCGAGGCAACAACCCTGGAATTACCTGACATTCTATACAATGGGACTGACTCAGTACAACAAGACAAACCCTTAAGCAAAAAGACTGACTCAAGACAATGAGACTGACTCAAAACAAAACCAAGGAACTGGCTCAACACCCAAGCCAGAAATTACAACAAAAACACAACATTCGCAAATGCCCAAAACAGTGCGTGCCAGACGCCACATCTGAGATACATCGAATGCCGCCCGCAGGTGGTTCAACCCTTCGATCACATACTCGCAGTATCCTCGAAATCTAATAACTCAGCAGTGACAGACTTCGCTGAGGTGGGTGGGAGGATGACCTCATTGTCAATCAAATCTTGCACTTCGTGACGAAGACGAAAACAGTTGTCGGTGCAATGACCGGTTTGCTGGTGGTATGCGCAGTACAAGGTAGCATCGTGTGTGAGAAGGAGATTCTTCGGGAGAGGCCGAGGCTCGAGGGGTTTAAGGTGCCCCCTTTCGGCAAGGATCTGGAGTGCCCTAGACAAAGGCATGTAGAGTGCATGGAAGACTCTGCGCCCTCGGGGCAGATACTTCGAAGTTTGCTGACTTTTGCCGGACGCACTGGCAAAAGGATCGGCAGGTGCCGCCTTGACTTTCTGATCCTTTCCCGGTGCAGGGTTGGATTGGAGGGAACTGTTCTGGCATGACGGGGCCTATCTTGATTTTCTATCTGGCTGGAACTCCCCTCGGTTGGAGGGGAAAGCATCATCCACAGTTTTGGCCACACTGCGGAATATTTGCTGTTTATTCATCCTCCCGGCTTTAAAGCCTCGACTGCCCACAGCAGTTGTTCAACGGGATCAACACCTGTTCCCATTTTGTTCTTACCTCTGGCCTCAGCTTGATCGAGGGTTTGGGTTGCTCCATCAGGGCGGAACCCGGTTGTTGTCGACATGTCATTGCCATAGCTTGGGGCAACCTCAGGTTGGCTGAGCTCGATCACAATGCGCCCCAGTAGCGGGGGCTCCTACGGTACAAAATTCCCGGCGTAGGATGTGGTTGATGGCGAAGCCGACATCCCGTAGGCGAGATCAGCCACAGATCGTTGAAGATCGCCGATCATTCCCATTAACTCGAACGTTGTGGGCTCACGAGCCTGATACAACTAGGGTTCCCAGATCGGGCGCGCGGCAGGTGACCTGGGCGGATGCGGCACATCAACATTGGTCTCATCCCGCAAGATGTTCCCTTGATCCAATGCGGCTGTCAAACCACTATTTCCTCTGAACTTTGCGTCATCATAAGTCCTCTTGAATTGAACGGTGACTGACGAATCAGATCTCTGTCTTGCCTCAGCAAAGAAGCACACTGGCTATTCTGTACTAACTCTCTGAACTGAAAGAGAAAACACGCAGCATTTCGGCCCAATCAGAACATACACGAGCATAACTGAATAACTGTACTCTACTTACTGATCACTGTTCCCCAAAACCACTGCCCCCAAAAACTGAATCTTGATACCCGTAGATATAACTGATTCTTAAATTCTGATACTAATGCCCTCAGGTCTGACACTCAGACTCGCAAACTGATATATGCATTCCCGTAGAGATACAACTCAAAAAGCACATAACAAGCAAGCGAGAGCCAAAACACCCTATTTTGGGGGTGGGGTTTCCCTGTCCTATTTCGTCAGGAGCTAGGGTTTCACTATGCACACAGCGGTTTCACAACAACCTATAATCGTGGTAGCAACCTGTCCTATCTTGGAATGGTCACTATGGATTCCGAATATGCACTAGGTCGAATGGTCAAAAGGGTGCCCCGGTGATAACCGGGCTCTGTGTTCCCATCGTGGCAGAGCCCGTAACCGGTCAGCCTTATGGCACACTTCTCGAAGCGAGCCTCCGGCAAACCATTCAGGAATAGCAGATGGCAAACACTGTGACTTAGGCGCACCAATGCAAATGCAATGCAAAGGGACACATAAGTGTAATCAAAACATGATATCACGAGTTCGAGTCAAGCTCTCTAAACTCCCTAGCAGAGTCGCCAGAAACTGTAGACGTGCCCGCGTGGGGCCTCACGTGCTACAGTTCGGACTCGATTTGTCACGGTTCTTAATCTGAACCAAAGAGTCCAAATTCGACAAATCGTGTTGGAAAACAAATTTTTGTAAAGAAGTGCCAAACATGGACTGCTTTGCCAGATACAGAGTCGCCACCTAAATATTTTTTATAGGGAAATTTAGGAAACCCTGACTCGTTTGCCTAAGGTCACGTGTCCGTCATCACCAAAGCTGCTTCGGCTCGGGAACTTGGGTACGATTGGGGAAGGTCAGCTATGAGCACCCCCTCTCGCCCGATCCGAAGATCGGCCTCTACTAACCATGATATCTAGTTTTGAAAACATTATGCGTTCTTATTCCGGTTATTAGCCTAGATTTACTATGTGATGCGCACATCATAACAAGTATAGACTAGATCGTCTAATTTGGAACAAAGCATTGCATATCCGCCCTTTTGAAAGACAGTTTGAAATTTGCTACTCGCGAGTAGGCTAAAATACGGATTTCAATGAGTTGTTCCAACTAAAACAATCCAACCTTCACCCATAGGCATTCAGCAGTAATATCACATAAGCAAATAGCCTCGTGGTAAGCATGCTGTCATGTTAACATTCACACTCATGCGAGATGCTAAAGCATAAAAAGCTTACTTAGTACTCCAAGCCAAAACAGAAACTAATTAGTAATCAAATGCATGATCCTAGTTTATGTTAAGTGGCTAATGCATCGCATACAGAATGTCACTAGAATAGGCTCGGCTAATCCTAGGATGGCATGAGGGATGCAACGAATAACACGTATTCAAGTTGGATTTGAAATGCTATGCGGTTAACATGATGCGCCGAGCCTGGTGCATACAAGACGGATGAATGATGCACGCATGCATAGCATAAGGATGCTAAATTAAATATGCCCTAATACTAACCATCAAAAGCGGGTAAGTAAAAGGGAGAAAAAAGTGGGGATTGGAAGACATGCACACACACACCCACACTTATTACAAATTCGCCCTCGCTCGGAGGGACCAAAAGAATATACAAATTAATTAACTATCAAGCTAATTAAATAAATTATACAGACCACTTAATTAATTAACAAATCAATTAAGCTAAGGAAAGCATTGAAAGGCCTCGGGAAGAGGGATACACGCGTGCTCGGATTGGCTTCGTCCGGAAATCCAATGCCATGCACAAGCTGCCTCTGTTTTCCCTGCTTTGCTCCTCTGAAGACTACAAAAGTCCCAAGGTACACTCTCTGGACACTGGGGGATGCCACCGGCCAAGGGGAATCATCACCGGCCAGAGGTAAGTGGCCATCGACCACAAATTGAGCTCTCGGCCACCAATTTATGGCCGGCCGGCACTGGATGTGGTCAGTCGGCCAAAGCTTCCTGCAGAACCTGTTTTGACAGCAGCAGAGGGCAAAACAAGGCATGGCGATGCATTTCAAGCTAATGTGTGCACCAACACACCCCTTATCATTTTTATGACTCAAAGGAGGATGTCCCTTAATTCTCGGACCACCCAAGAAGTCAAGTTGTGCATTTTCATGTCAAATGAAATGCAAACCAAATAAGCACATAAAGGCCCAACCTCTATCACTTGATTTCAAGAGGCAAGGCATGCATGTTCAATGCAATGCACCCTAAACATGAAAACCAAGCATGCAATATGGGAATGCCAACAAGCATGCAAAGCATATAACATGTATGCAAGCTAATTGAGCATGCAAGATGCAATGCCAACATGCAAATATGCGAAATATATTGCATGTTAAGCAATCAAAACAAAGATGAGAACACATGCCAAATGCACTATGATTCAAGCATGCAACACATGCGATAGGCCAAGTATGCAACAACACACAAGATGAGCATGCAACAACATACTAACAATGGACTTATACCAATTTGGGCAGCTCTCAAATGATCCCAAAACAGTAGCCAAATGCTAAGGAAATGAGGGCCAAAATACACACAAACATGCATGCACACATGGTTCAAAACTTAAGCACCAAAGGGCAACTTTTAAGCACATTAAAAGAGGACTAACATGGACTAATGGCATGCATACTAAGCTCTGAAATCATGCTATAAGAGGTTCCAAACCACATAAGCAAAGCAAGCATATCAATGCAACCAAGCCTAAAGCCTAAGGCTCACCAAAGAGGCATTGAACTACACTTAGCAAGACCAAACATGGCATGATTTAAACAACTAAAATCAGACATGTTAAAATGAACCTCAAAACCCACTTAGATGGCATCTAAATGACTTACACATGGAAGCATACAAATGAGGCCAAAGATGGAGCACAAGATTACAACCTCTTAAAGCATTAAAGGAGCATCAAATGCAAGCATACAAGCATACAATGGGGACTGAAATGATGCTATAAGTGGTGCCAAACCACTGAAACAAGCTAAGCAATGCATGTTAAACACTCACACGCCCGAGGCTAGCAAGCCAAAATGCAAGGTGGCTATACAAAGCATGTCAAGTATGGCCAAAGCAATTAAAAACAGAGCTAAAGCATGCTAAAACATACACAAAAGCCTCACAAAGCTTGGCCAAAATCATGTTAGAACAAGGGTCAAAGCCTAAAGCATGTTAAGGCAAATTCATGGCATTACAAGACAAGTATGCTAAGCATGCATGGTGTGTCTAAACCAACTTAAAACAGAGGTAAAACATGGCAAAATACTACCAAATACCTACTGAAACATGGCCAACATGGTCTCAAAAATAGTGCTCACACATGAGGCTTAAAATGGCAAGTTTTGAAGACAACAAGGAGAGGGGGTGGCCCTCTCCTTCTTGAGACCTAAACCACTATCCTCACCACTGAAATCCCTCAAGATTTCAATGGTGAGGAGACCCAAACAAGGTGGTCCCGGAGCTCACCAAAATAGCACAAAAATAGGGCCTAACAAGGCCTAAGAGGGGTCAAACAACCCCAAAGCTCAAAGCAACCTTAAACAACTATTTTAAGCAATGAAAAACAAGACTTTTATTAGTTATATACAAAGTCTAAAAACAGTTGCAAGATAGGCAAAAGGACTATGCAAAAATGGGGTAAAAAGGGCAAGAATCTTACCCTTGAAGATCTTCTTCACAAGGATCACTCCAGCAGCTTTCTTAGCTCCAAACCAGCTCAAGAACTTCAAGGAGAACCCCCTAATGCCTCAGCAACCAAGGTAAGGTGTGATGGTAGGTGTCCTAGGGCAAAACTAAGGATAAACACACACTTAGAGCAAAAGAGAGGGAGAAATAGAGATAGAATAGATACACTATGCTAACCCTAAAACCAGAGCTCCTCTCAGCTTTTTTGTAACCCTTGAGGAGGGAGAAGAGGCCCTCCCTTTATAGAGATTCACTCTTGCAAAGCTTACAAAACAAGCTAAGCAAGAGTGAAATCCCTCCATACACGTGTATGGAGGAGGTGCAAAGTGTATGCTAGCTAGCACAGCTGGCATAAAAATATCTGCAAAAGCAGATGCACAGTGGTCGGCCAGCCAAAAATGACAAATTGGCCAAAACAATGGTCGGCCGGCCACAAAGAATGCCGGCCGGCCAAACATTTGGCCGATGGCAACAAATTAATGGCCGGTGGCCTCAAGCCATGGCCGGTGAGGTGTGGGGATGGCCAACAAGCCTTCCCTGCCCCTCAAAAGCAAAACACAAGTGTTTGGTGCAAAACCATACACAAAACAGTCGAGTCGAGAGATCCTAGGCAAGGCGCGTGGCCGAGACCTCCGGGAACTCAAGACGAACACAAACGTGGATGATCACCGAGTGTTCAAACGGTGACGTCCAAGTCTTGAGGACGGTCAAAAATGGGGTGTCTACAGTTGCCCCTCTTTGACAGAGCTCGAAAGTCATAACAATGACAGGAGTGAATGTCAAAGTCCAGAGATGACCCATTTTTGACAAGGCCGAAGACTTAGACAAAGCATGCAAGAAAATAAAGAGATGCGCCCGAAGGCGGGGGCAAAATGCAACTGACAGTGCAAGAAGCCGGACATAACTTATGATCATGCAAAGAAAGCTATAACGAAGCATGACAATGCGACAGTTTTAAGCTAGCACAAACCAAACTACACTACAATGCAGAGAGGGTGCAAGAGAATTATTCAATTCTCGATACGTCTCACTCGGAGAATACAATACATGTGCGGCTCGTCTGGTTGCACCAGCTTCAAATGAACCGTACATACAATATCTTGCCTGAAAGAGAAAGAAAACTCAACAAGTACAATATTGTTAGTAACATGCATAACAATGCAAGTTAAGACTGCGTGACAACGCAAGTGTAGGAGTGCATGACAATGCAACCTATGCGCAAAATGATATGCAATATGTACAAAACTATGTATAAACAATGCAAATGATATGCAATGCAATTGAATCATGATCCAATCATGAGCGGTTCAAAACCACACAAATGTCAAATAGATTGATGGAGGTGCAAATGTAGGCAGAGGTAAGACTATCATCTTCTGTAGCAGCCTCGGTTGCAGATTACGGACGACCATTCTTATTTGGTCCTTTTCAGCTGGCCAAGTGGTCATCATGGAGGCCTTGGCCCTCCACCGAGTGACAAAATCAGAGAAGCCCTCCTTCGGCTCTTGACGAGTTACTTCGAGATCACGAGTTGTGACCTCGATTTGAGTATTATAGAGTATTGAGCGATAAAGGCCTTAGCCATCACTTCCCAACTCCTCTTCACAGAATCTTCCAACTTAACATACCAAATGGCCACGATACCTAACAAGGTCTGGCCGAAGAGGGATAACTTTAGCAATCTAGTTAGGCCTATTGGCCGCAAAATGTCTGAAAATAGCTGCAAGTGGACCATGGGATCACCCAAGCCATCAAAGCGGTCTATATGTGGCATTTTAAATCTATTTGCAAGGTCACCGCTGCAATAGTATAGCCATCCTCTATATCTGGGATCGAATTGACACCTTGAGCTCGTTTAAAAAGCTTCTCAAGCTTGCTTACTTTCAGAGCAGTAGGGTCGACCTCAAACTCAAACGGTGCCTTCGTTGGCTAAACCAGTGCTTTGGAAGTTTGGGTGGAACTGGCTCTGCCGAAATGTCTGTATTTTCCTAGACATTAGTTGTAACCCCGGGTATTGGAACCCTAACTGGGGGTGGATGTGAAGCAGAAGTTGTTGCTTGTTGTGGTTATTGTTGCTGTTGAAGCCTAGCGATCAACTCAGCTTGCTGGGCTGCAATTTCCGCTTACCGGGTGGTAACTTCCGCTTGGCGAGCAGCGTCTAGCTGCATTACCTCAATGGTCTGTTGAAGTTGATGCAACATATCCTCTATGTTGTCTACGAGGTGCTAATCTATCAGAATCGATGTGTACTCTCTTTTTGAAGTGGAAACAGAAAACTGGGTTCGACTGAGCATAGGTGAAGTAGTCAGTAACTGCTGACCGGTGAGCTATGCTTAACTCTCCTCTGTCTGGTAACTGCGGGTAGCAAAGCAAACACTGGTTGTCCTTCAATAAGATCCTCAGATCGGTAAATCCTCCTAACTCGGGTCCAGAGTGCTCGAGGGGTAACTGCCTCGTCAGAAGCAGTTGTGAAATACTACCTGGCAAAAATAAAAATAAAGCAAAAAAAAAAAACAAAAATCAGAAAATGCATAGCACCTCGGCTTAGACAGACACAACACACAGTCATAATCATAAGCTGGACAATCTATACTCAGACACTGATTTCTGCCCCAAATTTCTACTTCAAAACTGATACCCTCAAACTGATACCCAGACTTGCAACTAATACATACATTCTTGCAGAGTTACACTCTAAAAGCACGTATCAAGCAAGTGAGAGCCAAAACACCCCTATGTTGGGGTAGGGGTATCCTGTCCTAATCTCGTCAGGAGCTACGGATTCACTATGCAAACAAGCGGCTTCACACAATCCTACATTCGGGTGAGCAACCTTTCCTAGTTTGGAACAGTCTCTAAGGCTTCCGATATGCAACTAGGCCGATTGGTCAAAAGGGTACCTCAGCAAGACTACCTAATGTACTTCTCACACCTAACACCAAGAAGTGAAAAAAGGATCAAACGGAATAGCGGTAGTCCAGATCCAAGGGTTGTGTTCCCATCATGGCAGAGCTCGCAACCGGTCAGCCTTATGGCAAGCTTTTCCAAGCAAGCCTCCGGCAAACCACTCAAGAATAGCAGATGGAAAACACTGTGACTTAGGCGCACCGATGCAAATTCAAATGCAAATAAAAACATAAGTGTAAATAAAATAACATATCATGAGTTCGAGTCAAGTTCTCTAAGTCCCCAGCAGAGTCGCCAGAAACTGTGGCTCGACTTTTTCGCGCCCCCTTTTGGAGAGCTCGAATTGGTCCTATAGTTCGGACTCCTGTCACGGTTCTGAATCTAATCTCACAAAGTGCAATGTGAAACTGATAAACACCAAAGAGTCCAATCCGACAAATCATTTTGGAAAATCAATTTTGGATCAAATAATGCCAAAACTGGACTGCTTTGCCAGATTACGGAGTCGCCACCTAAATATTTTGTTTTTTGGGAAATTTAGGAAACCCTGACTCGTGCCAAAGGCCACGCGGCCGTCATTACCAAAGTTGCCTCAGCTCGGGAACTTGGGTACGAGAGAGAAAGGTCCTGAAATTAGCACCCCCGCTCGCCCGATCAAAGATCAGCCTCTACTAATCATGATATGTCATTTTATAAATATTATGCGCTCTTATTCCAATTATTAAACTAGCTTTATTATGTGACGTGCACAAGCAAGTATAGACTAGTCACAAGACTTGGAACAAATTCAACTCATGTTTGTTTTCGAAAATGGTTTGAATTTGCCACCCTCAAGTGGGCTTAGAAAATGAAGATTTGCCATCTTAAATGGGCTTAAAACATGATTTGCCACTTCGCAAAGTGGGCTTAATATACACATTTGATGAATTGTTTGAATTCCAACAAGCCTCCATCCACAAGCATTCATGCAGTTTAGCCAATAAGCACATAGGCTGCTCCCAAGCATGCGAAACATGGCAATATGGCAATCACACTCATGCAAGTATGCCAAAGTGCAAAAGCTTACCGAGTACTCCAAGCCAAAAAAAAAAAAACTAGTTAGATAACAATGCATGATCCTAACTATATAAGATGCCTAATGCAACACATGCAAAATGAAATTAATAGGCTCGACTACTAATATGGCATTTGCAACACTTTGATAGCATGCTTTGAAACACGTATTCAAGTAAGTATTGAACTGACAATGCAGTTTGAATGATGCGTCGAGCCTCGGTGCATGCAAGACAAATGAATGAATGTAATTATGCAAACATAAGGTATGCTAATTGAAAATGTCCCTAATCTAACCATTCAAAGTGGTTAAGTAAAAGGGAGAAAGACATGGGGTTAGAAGACATGCACACACGCATGTAGACTTATTACAACATCATGCCCTCGTGAAGGAGGGTCCGAATGAATAAGCATTAACTAGCTATGCTAATTATTACAAACCAAGACTAATTAACTATTCTAGTTAACTAATTATTACAACAATTGAAACAAATTAACTAACTTATTCTAAGCTAATTAAATATTACAAACCAGAATTGATTAACTAGTTACACTAACTAATTAAAGCAATTAAATAGCCTCGAGGGCGAGGGAGGCGTGCATGATCGGTTGACTTCCTCCCGAAAATCCACCGCCTTGCCATTAGACGCCTCTGTTTGCACTTGCTTTGATCACTAAAAATTACACCAACTTCGGCACACCTCTGCTTCACCTTAAGAACATACTGAACCAACTTTTCATTGATGGCCAGTCGGCTACAATTGGTGGCTGTCGGCCATTACTTGTGGCCGGTCGACCACCCCTTCCTTGGACTTCTCTTTTTTGCTGCAACAGAGAGCAAACAGAGGCAAAACAGTGTATTCCCAAGGAGTATGTGTACTATTACCCTCCTTATCATTACACGAGGTCAAAGGAGTGTAATTCTTGGCTCCAAAACCACCAACCAATCATTTTTAATGCATGATGGCCAAAGAACCAAGAAGTACAACTTCATTGTATGCAAAAACAAGACTCAAGACCATCACCTTATCATGTATGATCAAAGGCAGTGGAGACCAAGGAGATTGGCTCATTTCATCACTTTGAGTATGAAATGCTCCAATCTTCCTTGTGTTCAATATAATGTCCGATTGAACACATGCAATGCAACACAAGATGCTTATCTTGCCTCTTTTACTTTGTCATTTAATTGTACCAATTTTAAATTACCAAGCCATTCTTTAATTGGTTAGTCCGAAAGGTGAGTGTCCTCCAATGAAAGAGGGCTTAAACCACAAGTACCTTGAGCATGAAAGAGGCCTCATGCTGTTGGTAATGAACTCTTGAAGGAATTAAACTATTTGGCATGAGGGTCTCAATTCCACACTCAAGCCAACAAGGGGTTCGAAGTCACTTTCAAAACAAATGAAAGAGTGAAGAATAGAGGGAGATTGAAGAGATTTCAGTGCTGATATGGAGTGCAAAATAACACTAGAACATGCAAGCAACTCATGCAATTTATGCTAAAAAGCCTAAAACATTAAGCTAGTGAAGGAGATTGCACTACAACCACACAATATAAGCCTCAAAGGACCAAACCAGCTCAAAACAAAGCTAAAATCAGTCAAAATAGTGGCTAAAACATGTTGAGATTGAGGTAAAAATGCTACAATAAGAGGCCAAAGCATAGTACATGCTAAACATAACAAGCACAATTGCACTACAAGCATATAAAGCAAGCCTCAAGTGCTTCAACCAGCCCAAAACAGAGCTCAAACATGCCAAAATAGAGCCTAAAACATGGTTGAATTAAAGCTAAATTAAGCTAGAAAATCAAGCTAACATGTGAAGCAAACTAGGCATGGAAGCAAGACGCCAGGAGGGGAGGCTAACACCTCCTATTTTGGACTTCAAAAGTTGATTTTTACCACTGAAATAACTCTGATTTTCAGTGGTTAAAAGGGCCAAAAATTTTGGTTTAAGGGTGGTAAGAAATGGCACAAAAGGCTTCACAAGCCAAAGAACAAAAAGAGGCGACAACCCCCTAACTCACCAAGACTTAAACTACCATTTTCAAGCCTCAAAAACAGAGTTTTTTGTAGTTGAAAAACCAGGTCAAAATAGTTCGAAAGAATAGTAACTCAAGTTATGCAAGACAATTTTAAAGATGAGTCTTATACCTCTTGAAGCACAAGACAACTTTAGGCACAAATTCAAGCTCAAAACCCTTTTTAAGGCACCAAGAAGACCTCCTAGAACCTCAGCTCCAAGGTAGTCAAGATTGATCAAGAGTCTATGTGCAAAGGTGTAGAGAAAGCTAACTACAAAGCACAAAATAAGAAGAGAGAGAGAGAGAGAGAATTCTAGAGAGAGAGAGAAAATTTTGTTACAAATTGTCTAACCCTCCAAAATGAGGGAGAGACCCCCCTATATATAGAAAAACAAGCTTAGAGCTTGTATTCATCTCTCCATACACATGTATGGAGATGCACTTCAGTGAACAACAGCTGGCACAGCTGGCAAACAAATATCTGAAAAAGGAGAAAAATGGCTGTCGGCCATCACCAGTGGCCGACCGGCCATAAATGTGGCCGATCGGCCACCACTGATGGCCGGCGGGCACAAGCCATGGCCGATGGACTATGGGGATGGCTAACAAGCCACCCTCTCCTCTTGATTTGAAACAACAAGCTCTTGGTCCTCAACCAAGCACAAAATAGACAAGTTGAGAGGCTCGAAGGCAAGGCACTCTGCCAAGAACTTCAGGTGCTCAAAACGAACACGAGCATACAAAATCATCGAGTGTTCAAATGATGACGTCCAAGTCTTGAGGACGGTAAAAAATGGGGTGTCTACAGCCCCACTAGGCAAATGGCTAAGGGCTGGACATTGAGTTCAAATCTGCTGCTGGTTGATGTATCAAAGGTGCGAACCTTTGACACTTCTCGCACTTTTTGACAAAGGCTTCAGCATCCTTCTGCATATAGGGCCACCAGTACCCCTGAGTAATGGCCCTATGAGCAAGTAACCTGCCCCCAGCGTGGCTTCCATACTTCTTCGTGTATTTCATACAAGAAGTCTTCAACTTGTGAAGGATGCATACATCTCAAAAGGGGACGAATAAAAGACCTTCTGTAGAGATGTCCTTCTGCTGTCAGACTGAACCTCGCTGACTTCAGTCTGGTTTTGTGTGCTTTTTTGTGATCATCTGGCAGTTTCCCATCTCTAAGGAATACTACTATTGCATCCATCCAACTTGGTCCCATCTCCACACACATTGCTTCATACTCTGAGTTCAGTGGTTCCACACTTGGGCCTGACAAATAGTAAACCATTATTGTCCTCGCCTCTCCTAATTTCATTGCACTAGCTAGGTTAGCCAAGGCATCGACATAGCTATTGTCATCTTGGCTAACTTACTGTAGTCGGCAATCCTGAAATAAGGTGACCAGTCTAATAACCTCTTTTACATAGGCCATCATTATTTCATCTCAGGCTGCATATTCGCCTGTTGCCTGGTTGACAATAAGCTGGGAGTCACAGAAGACCACCACCTCGTCGGTTTCCATTGTTGGTGCCAACTTCAATCCTACGATCAGTGTTTCATATTCTGCTTCGTTGTTTGAGGCTTAAATCCCAAACGAATAGATTGTTCCAGTATCACCCATCTGGCAATACTAGCACTACTCCTACCCCTGCTCCCTGACGATTTGAGCTCCCATCAACAAACAGGCAGAAGGAGTCGCCGATGTAAATATCGCAGGGCTTGAGTTTCTCTTCTTTCTTCTGTTCTGCTGGGGGGTTTTTCATCCCCAGCTAGGTTTCTTCTTGTTCACCTGGACACCCTAAAGCGTGGCTCTCTAGAGCCCGATGTGGTATAGCGCCAGGTATGAACTCGGCCACGAAGTCCGCTAGAGCCTGGCCTTTGATTGCAGTTCTGGGTCTGAACTCTAAATCGTATTGGCCCAATACCACTGCTCATCTGGCCACCTGCCTTTCAGATCTCCTTGCTATTGTAGGGACTTCAAGGGGTGTTCAGTCAATACCACAATCTTGTGGGCTTGGAAATAGTGGTTCAACTTCTTGGAGGCCATTATCAAGGCCAATATCAATTTCTATAGGGGTAAATACCTGGTCTTTGCACTGCTAGGGTTTTACTCACATAGTAAACTGCCTTATGTTCTCCTTTCTCTTCTCTGATTACCACTGCACTCACTGCATGCTCTGAAATTGCCAAGTATAAGAACAACTCCTCTCCTGGTACTAGATTTGAGAGAACTGGAGCTGTGGTCAGGTATTTTTTTTAAGTTGGCCAAGGCGACTTCGCATTCCTTTGTCCACAAAAAATCTATGGCCTTCTTCACTAAACTAAAAAATGGTTTGCATTTGTTAGAACTTCTGCTTATGAACCTATTCAGGGCTGCGACCTTTCTAGTCAACATCTGCACTTGTTTTACTGATGTTGGGCTCTTCAAGTCTAGGATGGTCTTGATTTGATCTGGGCTTGCCTCAATGCCCCTTCTAGTAACCAAGTATCCTAAAGAATTTACCAGACCCAACTCCAAATGTGCATTTTAAAGCATTGCGTCAGAGCCGATATGTTTTTAGGACGTCGAAGATTGCCTTCAAGTCGGCTAGGTGATCCTCAGGTTCCTTGGTCTTCACGACCATGTCGTCGATGTATACTTCCACCGTTTTGCCAATCTGATGTCTGAACATCTTGGTCACCAACCTTTGGTACGTTGCTCCTGCATTTTTCAACCCGAAAGGCATCACTCTGTAGCAATATAACCCTTTTGGGGTGATAAATGCAGTCTTCTCTTCATTAGGGAGGTACATTGCTGTCTGATGGTACCCCCTATAAGCGTACAGAAAGCTCATCCTTCCATGTCTTGAAGTGGCATCCACTAATTGATCGATTTTGGGGAGTGGAAAACTGTCTTTGGGACAAGCCTTATTTAGGCTGGTAAAGTCAACATAGACCCTCTGTAGACACCCCATTTTTGACCGACCTTAAGACTCAGACGTCACCGATTGAGCACTTGGTGATGTTGCATATTGTGCTCGTTCTGAGGTTGCGGAGTCTCGGCTGCGAGCCTTGCCTCCGGACTTCGAACTCTTTTGTACTTTGCCTCGGTTCGCACGAACCAGGCCCAATTTTCTCTATTTTCTCTTCCCAAAGGGAGGGAGAGGTCTTGTAGACCATCTCTCAGTGACCGTAGGCTACGTTTCGTGGTCGTAGGCCATTTTCCCCGTTTGGAGCCGGTTCCCGGTTTTTCAGAACTGTCAGCCGTGTGCCTCGGTTCGGGACCGCTTAACCACCTCTGTTTGCTCCGGTTTTTGGTATACACCTTATTCCCTCCCTTTTGAGGGACACTGTGGTCTGAGAGACCAACTTCGTGGTCGAACGCCACTTCCGGTGCCTAACAGCCTGTTTTTGGGGCCCCGAACTGCGTGTTTCGGCCTCCGAACCTCCGTTTTGCATCCGTCTTGGTTCATTTTTGGTGGAGACCTTATTTTCATTGTTAAAAAGGTTGTAGAAGGGTGGGAGGCCAGCAATTTTCTGAAAAAAAAAAAGCTTTTTTGGTCAAAAGTGGTTCAGCATGAATCCGGGAAGGAGGAAAACATCTGCGCGGCTTCACCGAAACGGGCATAACTCTTTGCACAAAACGAATTAAGATATGAGGCCACCACCGTTGGAAAGCTTACTTCCGAGGCTTCATTTTACAATCAAGAATATCCTAAGGACAAGTGCGGGCGGGGGAGATATGATTGGTTGAAGTAGGGCATCACTCTGGTTGACCGAATCTGCGCGGCTTCACCAAAACTGGCATAACTTTTTCCACAGGAGGAATTTTAATGCAAGGTTTGCGGCATTGGAAAGCTAACTTTTGGGGCTTCATCCTAGGGGGTGGCCGGCCACTTTGACCCTTTTGACCTGGTCGGCCGGCCACCTAAACTGGCCGGCCGGCCACCTAGCATGTTGGCTGACCACTTTGGCCCTTTTGACCTGGCCGGCCATTTTCCCCTCTCCAAGTGTATTACAGATGTACCCTCTATTTCCCTCCAGACCCCTTCCCGAGGGTTTGCTCTTTTGGGGGGGAAATTTGAATTTGAATCTCCCTCCCTTTTCTCCACTCCTTTGCCTATATAACCAGCACCCCCAGCTGTGTTTTAGGGGTTACAAAAAATTGTTCTAAGGCTCTTGCATTCAATCTCTCTCCCTCCCTATTCCAAGCATCAAAACCCCTCAAGCCCTACACCATTTTACACTACAACTCATAGCACCATACCTCCAACATCCATTCCAGCAACTTGAGGCTATCTTCCAGAGGTCAAAAGCTCCCAAACTTGGTCCAAAAGTTGTTGAAGCTTGGTTCTACAATGGTGAGTCCTATTTTCCCTCTTTTAAGCTTATTTTTGCATGCTTTCTTAGCCTTTGTTTCTTGCATTTTTGGGCTCCGACCCAAACTGTAAATAGTCATATTTTGAGCCCCTTTTCATGTTTGATCAAGGACCTCTTGCTTTTTGAGGTCTCCTACTATCACTTGTCTCTTTAACACACTTTTAGGCCTATTTTTGCATAGTATTTTAGGCTTATTTGTGATCTGTTTTGGACTTGGTCATAAACTGTAAAATGCCTTATTTTGAGCCCCTCTTCAACATTGTTGAAGGGCTATCCTCTTTTTGAGGCCAGCAGCTACCCTTGTCTCTTTATCCCTCTTTAGGCCTTTTTCTTGCATAATAGTTTAGCCTTACTTGTGTTCATTTTCGTGGCTTGATATAAACTGTGAAGTGCCTTTTTTTGAGCTCCTCTTCAACTTTTTGAAGGGCTCTTTGCCATTTGGGGCCAGCTTCTGCCCCTTGTCTCTATTCTCTCTTTTAGGGCCATTTTTGCATGATAGATTAGCCCTATTTGTGTTCATTTTTGAGACTTGTGGTAAACTGAAAAAAGGCTTGTTTTGACATCATCTTCATGTTTTATTAAGGTTCCATTTTTTTTTGAGGTCATATGCTATCTTGTATGCTTGGTTGCCTCCCATTTTGGGCCTTACATCCTAGTCCTTGTTGCATACTTTGGTTGGCCTTCTAGCCACTGAAATCCAGTGGATTTTTAGTGGCTTGGCCACTATTTTGAGCATCCAAATTAGAGGGGGGTGACCCCCTCTCACCTTGACTTGTTTGGTGACCATTTCGGCCTTCCAAAGCGACCCTATCTCGCATGCTTCTTAGTCACATTTTAGGGTCAATTTGGTGAGTTTTAAGACTATCATATTTTATTTTCAAAGTCGATTTAGGGCTGCCACATGTCTATCTTGTATGTACCTAAGAATCCTTATGTATGCCCTCTAAAGGAACCCCTCATTTGTGCATGTGTTGGCGGCATTTCCATGGTTATTTGGGCATATTTTGGCATGTTTTATTCACTGATTTTTGTTGGTTTGATGAGTTCTTACTTGCTTCATACACTTGTCATATAAACTATGTTTGCCCGCCAAAATTGCATGCTAATTTAAGCCATCTTGCTAGCACTTTTTGGCCACACTTTAAACTGGAAAAGTTCATGTTTTGGGACTGCCTTGACTCTGTCTTCATGCTTCATGTTCAAATAATGCATGCTTTGTATAGCTATAAGTCATTCTATGTGCCTAGTTTTGAGTTTCGGGTCTCATCTCATGCATCGGGTGCCATATTGCCATGTTTCGGGGCTGTTTAGCATCATGTTTTAGTGCTGAAATTTGCATGTTTGCATACCATGTTCCATGTCTTGCCATGCTTTGGTAGAGTGGCATTCGTGCCTTAGGTTCGGTCCTCGGTTTGCGTGCATGTGTGCACGCATTTCGAGTGTCTCGTTTCCATCTAATGGCCTCCTATGTGAGTGTGGCTGAGGTCTACTCATGTTGGTGTAAGTCCATTATGCATTGCGTATGCCATTTTATTTCATAGCATTGCGTATGCTAGGTTGTATGTTAGCGCATTGTGTATGCCATGTTACCTCGTGCATCGTGTATGCCATTTCATAGCATTGTGCATGTTAGGTTGTATCTTAGTTGCATTCATGCATGTCATGCATATTGCATTGTGTTTGGGATAGGAGTTAGCCCGAGCACGGGAAACGAGGTATGTTTCGTACTCCGAGTGACGGAACGTGTCTCAATTCCCCAGTCGCTGACACTCCGGATTATCCATGATGGAGTCTCGGTCTTGTTGTGTTTATCTATGCATTCATTCCATATTGAGTCGTGCAATTCGACTCCTCGGCCATCATGCATTGAGATGCGTGATTGGTGGCACGAGGATCGAAGACTACACTCCCTGAAGAGTAGTCGTGCATACATATGTGAAAATACATTGCCATGCCCCTTTCCTGCTCTCTGTTACAGCAAATCAAAAACCAGCAGCCTTCCGGAGCTTGGCGCGCTTTCCAAGAACAATTGCAAACAGAGGCTAATTGGGGCATCGCGATGGATTTCCGCGCCGAACATGCATCATTCATCATCCGGAGCGGAGTCGAGGCAGTCCCTGGCTTGCATACCAATTTACAGCTTTCCTAGTTTAATTTGTTAATTAATTAGGGTTTTGTACTTATTCGGACTGTATTTATTCGGGACTGTATATTATTCTTTCGGACCCTCTGCGCGGGGGCAATGTTGTAATAAGTGTGCGTGTGTGTGATGTATGTCTTCCAACCCCACGTCTTTCTTCCCTTTTATTTACCCGCTTATGATGGTTAGATTAGGGCATGTTTCAATTAGCATACAGTATGATAGCATGTTTGCATTCATTCATCTATTTTGCATGCACCGGGCTCGGCGCATCATACTAACTGCATTTGTATTTCAATTCTAAGTTGAATACATGTTAGCTGTAGCATTCCATATGCCATGTTTAGAATAGCCGAGCCTGCTATAGTTGCATTTTTGCATGTGTTGCATTAGGCATTTCTGTATAGTTAGGATCATGCATGGATTTCTAATTAGCTTCTGTTTTGGCTTGGAGTACTCGGTAAGTCTTTATGCTTTAGCATCCTTGCATGTGTGTGAGTGACTGCCATGATAGCATGCTTACCATAAGGCTATTTGCTTATGTGATATAACTGCCTGAATGCCTGTGGGTGAAGGTTGGGTTATTTGGATTGGAACAATGCATTGACTGTGAGTTTTAAGCCCACTACATAGTGGCAAAACCATCTTTTCTAAGCCCACCTGAGGGTGGCAAAATCTGCATTTTAAGCCTACTTGCGGGTAGCAACCATCTTTCAAAAACAAGCATGAAATGTTTTGTTCCAACTCAGGCGATCCAGTCTATACTTGTATGTTGTGCGCATCACATAGTAAATCTAGGCTAATAATCGGAATGAGAATGCATAATGTTTTCAAAACTAGATATCATGTTTAGTAGAGGCCGATCTTTGATCGGGCGAGCGGGGGTGCTCACGAAGTGACCTTCCCCAATCGTACCCAAGTTCCCGAGCTGAGGTAACTTTGGTGATGACGGACACGTGGCCTTAGGCAAACGAGTAAGGGTTTCCTAAATTTCCCAAAAATAAAATATTTAGGTGGCGACTCTGTATCTAGCAAAGCAGTCCATGTTTGGCACTTCTTTCAAAAATCTGTTTTCTCAAAACGATTTGCCGGATTTGGACTCTTTGGTTCAGATTAAGAACCGTGACAATTAGAGTCCTGAACTGTAGTGAGCCCAAAACGAACGGAACGGGGGACTCATCCCTCCCGGGGCGTTCGGGACGTCTACACCCTCTACCTCCAATTCTTCTTTTTTACAACCACAATGTTGGACAACCAGGTAGGGTAGTTTACCTCTCGGATGGCTTTGGCCTCTAACAGTTTGTCCACTTCCTCCTCTATTGCCTCCACATGGACCAACATCGGCCTCCTTGCTCGCTAAATGACGGGCTTTGCCGATCTGTCTACATTTAGTCTGCGGCATGTAACCTCGAGGTCAATGCCAAGCATCTCATATGGCATCCAGGCGAACACCTCAATGTTTGCTCATAAGAAGGTTTCTAGCTCCCTTTCTTCCTCCTCGGCCAATCCTAAGCCGAGAAGGAAGAAACGCTCTTCATCCCTTTGTTGGACTAAAATCTTTCTCAAGGCTTCCTCACTCTTCTTGGCTGGTTCTTTGCCGATGTCATCTAGGACCTCCATGTCCTCGTCCTCAATCTCGGTTGTGTCTACTTCTCATACGTTACAGGTGGACTTCATTGCTGCCATGGAACAATTCTTCACCTGCACCTGATCTCCTCAATTCCCTGCTCTATTGGGAACCGCAATAGTTGGTGCAATGTTGAGCGAATAGCCCTCATTGCATGCAACCACGGCCTTCCCAAGATAACGTTGTAAGTTGAGGGGGTGTCAATGATTGTAAACTCTATGCTCACCTTCCTGGTGCCTGCATGCACCTCCAGATTTATTGCTCCCAGGGGCCATGTCGGCATTCCATTGAACCCGACCATTGGACTGTTGGACTGCTCTAGATCATCTTGGTGAAGGCCGAGCTGCCTGTAACATCTGACATACATGATCTCACAAGAGCTTCCTTGGTTAACCAGAATGCGCCTTACCTGGCATTCTCTAATCTTCAAGGATATCACCAGAGCATCGTTGTGTAGATGCTGCACCATGTCTAGATCGGCTTCAGTGAAGGACACCATTGGTCCCTCGCACTCGTCTGCCCTAGGCCTTTTTTGCTGGACCTGATACATATGCTATAAGTGTCTCACCCTCTGAGTCTCCCCATATACCTCGTTCTCATTGACCTTTGAGTGAATTACATTGATCAATCGAGGTTTGTCTGCAGGCGGTTGTGGTGTTGGTAGAGGTGGTGTTGCCGGTGCCTGGGGCAGCCTTGCTTGTTCTTCCCTTGTTCTGGCCTCATCTACCAGGTCCCTTAAGTGACCTTGTCTCACAAGGTCTTCCAAATGTGTCTTTAGGGCTCTGCACCCATGAGTTAGGTGCCTATCCTCATTGTGGTAGGCACAATGCTTCCCCAGGCTTCTTCCCATAAATTCGCCAGGGATCTTCTCTGGTGCTCTATAGTAAGGCTAGTTCCTGATTCTCTCCAGGACTTTGTAAACCGGGATTCAAAACACTGTGGTGACTGCCTGTGCAGCCCTTAGTCCTGTTTCTTGTCTATTAAAATTTGTATTACCTCAGCCTCACTTCGGTGAGCTGTTTCTCTTCTCTTGCTTTGATACCTTTGTCCTTGGCGTGTCTTCCTCTGCTCTCGCATATTTCTCGATCCTGGCCATAAGTTCCTCCATACTTTTTGGCAATGTCTTTGCTAATGACTTTCGAAGCAAACAGTCATTGTTCAGGCCGTTCTTAAAAGATATGACCGCTACCTCTTGGTTGCACCCTAGTATTCGGTTAAACACCTTATAATACCTCTTGGCATAAGCCCTAAGGCTTTCATCCTTGCCAATTCTCAAAGCCATCAGGGAGTCTACCCTCAAGGGCTATAGTTTATTTGTAACAAACCTAACCACAAATATCTCGGGTAGGCCTTCCTAACTTTTCACAGTTCTTTTTGGCAACTTGTGAAACCAGTCTGATGCGATTTCCCCAAAGGATAAGGGGAACACCTTGTAGAGCAATGGCTCGTTCCCGGTATACAGTGCCATTGAGTGTAAATACAAGTCGACGTGAAAATTAGGCTCAAACTTACCATCGTATATCTGGAATCTCGGCATGTAGAACCTTTTCGGAGCCTTGAACTTGTCCAATTCCATCGAGAACGGTGTTCTTGGCTTGACCAGAGACGTTACCTCGGCATCTTGTCGCTTCCTTTGGAGGTAATCCCTCAAATCCTCCTTAGTCCATCTAGGAGCTCGGCTGTGAACAGATTTTAGCCTTTTTGGTGCGCTGCTCTCGGTGTTATTGTAAGTCCTCTTGGACCTCCCTCCATTCGTCGTGTCAAAGAAAAGCTCCTTTCCTTGAACATGCCGATGTTCTTTGGCGTAGGTTTCTTTGGCACGATGTGTCCTCTAAGACTCTCCTCTCATCAATTCTCCTCGCCTGACCTCCCGTGAAGGCCGATGAGAATGCACCCTCGCTCTATTATGTTGGGGGACTGTGGGGATTGCTTTCTGCCCCCTCTTTCTGGGCATCGTTCTTGGCCGCTGGAATCGGCGTGTCCTCCAATGGGAACAGTGATCGCATGACGTTGTTCTGCATTATGAAATTGACAACTGATTGCAGGTCTTCCAATTTGTTTGCCATCCCTTTCATCTCGCCGTCCCTCCTCAGGCATCTATCTTTCCATACCTGGAGGTCGCTTTCGTTGTAATACCCGCCCTGACATGCTTTCTTCGGTACGTCTCCTTCTTGGCCGACGTATTTTTCTTCGGATTCTTATCCCGAGGTTCTTCGTTGCAATTGTCCTCCTCTACATTAGGTTTAGAATTTTTACCACTCCCACTACAAATGTTGCCCCAAATCCTTTCTTTCTGTCCATCGTTGGCCATCTATTCTTCTTACGATTCCTACAGACGTCGCCAAATTGTGTGTGCTATTTTCTGACCACACTGCCAAATAGTTACTCAGCTGGAGAACACCGGTAGAATAGATTACGCCCAAACAACCTGTCACAGAAAGATAAGACTCCGACGGTGGTTTATCCACCCAGGGGCCCTCCGACGATCAAGTCAGTTCTCAATTATCTCTCAAAGATAGAAAACAGTGCTTAACTCACTAGCTAGAATACAAAAAGCGTACCTTAGACCCACGAGGGTGCCTTACTTTTATAGCCAACACTAACCTAATCCCTACAGAAGCCTAGCTTCACTTGGACTTAGGCTCAATGCCTATCCTGGACTCTCAGTTAGATAAGAATAAACTCCTAAAAGCTTTATCTTTATCCAGACTGAGATCCTCCCCCATTCTAGGACTGCTGTCCCTTATCCAATCATCTCGGATTCTGGTATCTCTGCAGATAACCTCGGCGCCATGACCAAGACACGTGGCACCTCGGCTAACACTTTGGTGTCACCTTGGCCACGTGTTGCCATTCACAAAATATGCCCCCACAACTGAGGGGTAGGAAAGTTCATCCATGGCTTAGGGTTTCATGAAATGTTGTCATTTTTGACTAAATTTTAGTAAGAATGGGCTCATGCACATGTAATTGTATTACCAAAGTAGCAAGAATGAAGAAAAACCAGTCATGGTGTCATACTAACACATAATTTAAAGTAATTAATCAGTGCCAACTATGGTACAACGTGTTGATATTACAGATGCTTTTGAATTATATATTTGTGTGAGGTCATTTTAGATTCACACAAATAAATAGCTCAATGTATTACTGGCAAAATAGTAAATTATATTGAATAATATTTGTATTAATGTATATGCACCTATAATGGTCCTCTTAGAGTTATTGTTTGGTATAATTGTAACTATTTAAAAATGAAAAATCGCGAAAATTCAAGACTAAGAACAAGAAAATGTTAGAGAAAATTTTCTAGAATAACGTTGTTGATGATGTAATTTTAAACAAATAACTTGCTATAATACATTTTGAGTCGTGTTACGAATGCCGCTTTCTTAAAAACTATATTTACCGAGTTACCAACAAATATCTTTAAGAAATAATGAATCCAAGAAACTAGGGTATGATATTATGTTTTTTTTCAAATAACAGAATATCAAATAACAAAATACTCTTGATTGAAAATTCAAAATCAAGAGAGAGAGGGAGAAAGAGAATTTCATAACTTGTCTTTTAAATCTAGATGTTATTAGATTGAATGTTAAAAAATGACCTGATCACAAGCCTATTTATAGACCTAGATGCACCTAATTAGAAGGATCATGATCTTCGATCGCACTTGATCAAATCAGACTCTTGGATCAAGCTTTGATGGTCTAGATCTTGTCTAAACTTGTATGGGTGTATGATATGTGCGTAGACGATCAATGGCCATGATCACACCGATCATGATTGACATACAACCATTTTGTAGATTGTGTCATCTCATCACATAGTGCTGATAGTGTCCCACTTAGTGCCACCACAAGCAAACCTAGACCATGTCACATCATCGTCACACAACTATTCTAAACCTACCATGTCATGCTGATTGTGTTCCACATTAGTGCCACCACAAGCTGACCTAGACCATGTCACATCATCGTCACACATCCGTTCTAAACCTATCACTCACTACCACCAAGCTTTTTGTACAAATAGAAATGCACTTTCATGACTGTGCTAAGTACGAAGTGCGAGCCATCAAACGCTATACAACCCACTGGCCACACCATGTGTGCGCACGTGCAAACGGTGCATCATTCTTGTGGTGACGCATACACACTAGCACCCTTCCCATAATTCATTATTTAAGAGAATATTCCATGTGGGTGTTTATTAACTCTACAATTTTCTCTCATGTTTTTGATGTGGGATAAGTCACAAAGCTAAAAAGAGCTTTCTGTAAGCAAACATTGTAGGTTTCGAAAAATAGCAAAAAAAGTAACCCATTTTATTTTGAAAATTCCAACAATCCCTCACAATTTTCGAAATGAAAGAAGTCCTAATTCCCAAAAAGCCACTAAAAGTGTCAATTTCCAAAACAACCTTATATATGTTCATAAATTGTTAACTCTTTACTTACAAGTATGTTCTTGTATAATAGTAGAACAAGTAAATCATTTAAATAACTTTGTTATAAAATGATGATATATTACTTGATATTTGAGCAAGCTGTGGTTCTGTTACGAATAATGACAAAATTCATGAAAATCGTGTTTCAAATTGAATCGAATTGCATTTTCATAGTTCAGTTTGGTTTATTCTAAGATTTTCATAGTTTGTTTTGATTCCTAATTTTATGAAACTATAAATAATGATTTGATCTTTATTTACTTTAAAATTGAACCAAACTGAACTATACTCACCTATATGTAATTACAACAAGGCATGAACCCAACCTTATGGGCCTACTTGTGATTGTAAGCGCTGTTAAAAGATGGGCAACCTGGGCCATTGGGTCAATGTCAAAGCCATAATTACCTTTTACAGTTTTGAGTTGCACACCTAGGCCATGTTTTTCATCCCGCATCATTGCTTGGATTGGACTGATAGTGAGATTTGAACTTTGAAAGTATATTTGATTGAGGAAATTTGTGAGTGGATTATTTGTTTAGCTGGATTGACAATCCCATTACACAATCGGATTAGCAAAGCTGGAGAGGGTAGTGAGGGGATTGGAAAAATAAGTGTATTCTAATTTTATTTTATTTTTAAACCCAAGTGCAACCTATTATTTGTAAAAAAAATTATGTTTTTTTAAAAAAAATATAGAATATATATTTATTTTATAAAAATAATTTAATAATCCCATCACAACCATCTCTCCCACTATCATCAAATAAACACACTTTTACTTAATACCCTCACTAATAATCCCTATAAACAATCTTTTCACTAACTATCTCTTCACTAACAATCTTATCTAACTTAATCTGCCAAGCAAATATATTTGTTACTATAGGTTAGAAATTTTAATCTGAATATGCATTTCATTTGTTATTGGAGGTTTTGATATGATAAAAAAATAAAAAATATAAAATATAAAATAAAATAAAATAAAATAAAAAAACATACCTGATAATGATTGTCTTTATATTTTTACTCCAGCAATTGCTGAAAAAAAAAAAAAGAAATTAAAACCCTTGAGGAGAGAGAAAAGAGAGAAAGAATATGTGTAGTTGGGTAATTGATATGAGTCACTATGTGGGCTGATATATTTACAATTGTAACCTTTTATAAATGATGATAAAGAAAAAAGAAAAAGAAAAATAGAGATGAAAATTATGTAAATCTTGTAGGTTATTTTGGGAATAAAAATTTAAAAAACCAAACAAAAAAACCAGATCCAAGTCACTACTAAACTCATCCAAAGCTCCATTACTTTGCAGTTTTCAACTTGGAATTTGAAGATCCTACTCTCGCTAATCAAGATATAACACTAAGGTTGAGGTGGTCACCTAACATAAAACAAACATATTATACAATATTGACCTTTGGACTATGAGAAGATTTGAAGTCAAATATTAAAGTTTTTGGCCCGAGGGTGGAGAAGGTAAGATGGTGATGGCCGGACTGGTCAGGTAAACATTAGATCTAGGTTAAGAGAAAGATTGAGGGGGAGGGAGAGGAGAGGGAGATCGAAAGGTGGGGGGAACCATCGTCGTCTCCCTATCCCCTTGTAGAAAAATCTAGAGAGAAAAGCAAGAGGGATTTAGGGAGAGGTTAATGGACTGTTTGATAACTTGATTTAGTACTTAAAATTGAATGTATTAAGTGATAATCAATTAAACCCCATTTGATAACCACAATTGATATCACTTAAAAATTTAAGTCCCTCTCAAAATGTAGGCTAAAACTTAAAAAACTTTGAGTCATATGAAACTTAATTTTGATTGAATTTATATATAGTAATATAAGTATCGATATACACTATTATAAACTCACCACCACCACCACTATACTACCATCATGCCACCGCCACCGCCACCACCATCACCACTACAACCACCATAATCCCTATTGCTACCGCTACCACTACCGCAACCACCACTATGCCATTGCCACTACCACTACCACTGCCACTGCCACCACTACTACTACCACAACCACCACCACCACTATTACTACCACCTTTATAAGCATTGTCATTATTTCCATAAATACTACCTTTAGCATCACCACCACTGTCACCACCACCACCACCAACCACCATTAATGCTATTACTATCGGTGTCGATACCACCACAGCCACCACCATTATACCATCAAAATTGAAATATAAAATTTCAAAATAATAAATTTCAAAATTGATCTTTTATATATCAAACAACTTAGTTTTAGTTAAGTACTCAAATTTTTATTAACTAGCTTTTCAACTTACAAAATTCAGTATTCAATTTTCAATACTTAATTTTCAGTCATGAGTTTTCAATTTTTTAGTTTTATCAAATACCACCTTGGGGGTGTTTGATAACTTGATACAACACTTAAAACTAAATGTATTAAATAATAATCAATTAAGCTTGTTTGATAATCACAATTGATATCACTTAAAAATTTAAGTGTCTCTCAAAGATTTAAAAAAAAAAAATTGAAGTCATAAAATTTACTGTATTTTGACTGAATTTATAAATACTAAACACAAGTATTGACATGTACCATTATAAAGTAACTACAACCACCACTACCACCTGTAGACACTCCACTTTGATTGACCCTAAAATTTCAGGCACTTGTAAGCCTCCCGATGATGAAATGGTAATATCTCCACCCTTGGAACGCTGAAAGTTGCTTAAAGTTGTTGTCATAGCCTACTTTGGCCTAAAAACTGACTTTTTGAAAAAATGACAAAAATACCCTTTAGCCTGTTTTTTAGCCAAAAATCAAAATTTTGACCGTAAGAGATAAGGGAAACTCAATTGCACTTTGTAACATTGCCCAAGGGTTACCTGTGCTCGTTGAACAGTTCAGACCGTCAATTTCTTCGATCTAGTCTCACGAGTGCAATGTGAAACGTAGATGATAGTCTAGATTTGACAACTTTTATAGAAAATTCATTTTGTTGCAAAAAATTTTGCCATAAATGGATTGCGTCATCAGATCTCAAAGTCATCACCTAATATTTTGAAAAAATTAGGAAACTCGTGACTCGTGCCAAGGCCACTGTTTGTCGTAACCAAGGATACTTGGCTCGGAACCTTAGGTATGAGGGGGGAAGGTCATTAATTGAGCACTCTCCGCTCACTCGATCAAAAGATCGACCTTATTAAACCACGATATGATTTTTATTTACTTTATATATTCATATTCCAATTATTTAATAAATCCTAAAATTTACTACGTGAAGCAAACAAGTATAGACTATGCTATTCATTTTGGAACAATCTGATTTCAGGTATTTTGAAAGAGTTTTGAAGTTGTACAACTCAAAAAAATTGAGTTTACAAACATGAAAATCAACATCATTCCAAATTAAGTGACACAACTTCCATTTATCGGCAGTCATATAGTTCTATCAAGTAAGCAAGTAGCTACATAGTAGGATGTTAAACATAGTAACGGAAATATACACAAGCGGGATGCTAAAACATAAAAACTTACATATTTATCAACGTCCCATGAACAACTACAAAACAAAGTTAGTAAAACATGCATGATCTTATATACAAGATTCTAATGCAATAAATACACAAAAATGCAACTAAAAATTCGGCTATTAATACATGACATGTGAATCATCTCAAGACATGGGGTAACGCATAAAATCACATAAAAGATGCAAACTTAGCAGAATCAAATGTATGAAACATGGATACAAAATATGGATATGATAAAAAAAATAAAAACATGATGCTTATTTACAAATATAGCAAGTAAATGAAAGGGATAAAAAGAAGTGGGGGTTAGAAATTATTACAACACCGAATATTTATAATACCGAATAAAAGACGTGGGGTTTAGAAATTATTAACAAACCAAATATAATAAACATAATAATAATAGTAGTAGTTGTAGTAGCAATAATAATAATAATAATAATAATAATATACATATATTTAAGAGAAGTGTGCGCGGTGGTGAACCACCGCATGAAAAACATATATTATTATTATTATTATAGTATAATACTATATTAATATACTATGTTGTATATTAATATATTATTATATTGTATCCTGTTTCTAACTGCTTAGTTTCTTCCCATTAATCTTTTTATTGTTCATTTGATTAATCGAGTTTTCATCTCATCTTAATCACCCACGAGATCGGTCTGTTTATCCACCAGGTTTAAGTCACCCACTTTCATCTCTGTCCAAGTAAGTCCTTAGAGTTAGGCAGTGTTGGACATTCAGAATAGGGTCTGTACTCAAACCTCTTTGGTCTGCGATAACCTGACTAGAATAGGGTCTGTATTAAGATATTTGTAAAACTGATTAATTAATAAGAACAATGAGTCGATTATTTCGAAGTAACTCATCAGTCAGTTCTAGGTCAACTACGTTGCCCTCCATACCTAATCAAGGTCTAGTAATAAATGAAGAAGATGTTGAAATACAAAATGATCAAATTAATACATGATGGAATATACCAAAATTGCAAATTAAAGAAATTTATAAAACTACTTTTTTACAGAATATTTTTAAAGTTGCATTACATGTTAAAACAATTGAACAAGTTATGCTTTAGAAAAACCTAGAGAAACCAATTATTTGATGCTAATTAATTAAAAGACATTTAAATAATGGTTACAATTTTATGCATATTGGTTTAATTCAAGTTGGTGTTAATCCATTAACCATAGTTGGTAAAAATACTTCTGTTTTATTATGTTTAAGAGATGCTCGTTTCCTGATTAATGATAGTTTAATGGGTATGATGGAAACTGGTCTTCATAAAGGTCCAGTACATTTTAATTGTTTCCTGATTTTACACTAGTTTACGAGATCCACATTTTAGATGCATTAACATTAAATATTCAATACATGGTTCATTACTAACATGAAAGAAAAAGTTCATAATATTGCTTTAATATATCGTGTTCATTATAAATGCATGCAAACTAATTTAAATGTTCATGCTTTGCATAAAAGTCCCAAAGATAAAACTCTAATTCAAAGTAGTAGTAGCATGAATCACATATTAATATACCACAAATGATTGAATGGAAAAATGTTGATTTACCGATCAATGGATTACTGTTAATGAAAATTACAAACATAATCAACAACAATCTCAGAACAAGATCCAAGATATTCAACAATCAATGATGGTTCTGTTAGCATTAAATTCAATCGTAGTCAATTCTAGACATAGTACATCTAGTGTCCCTACTGAAATTGAAACTGAAGATGAAATATTTAATACTCCTTTATTTAGAAAAAATAGTCGATTACATCTTGGACCAACCACTGGTCCTTCAACAAAATTAGAAAGGAATTGATAATTCTACAACTTCCCAAATTAGTAAACCTGTTTATTCTGCACACACACATTTCCCTGAAGAAGAAGTTGCTTCTATAATTCTCCAACTCAAACTGATTTTGAGAATTTACACCACCTGTCAACCCTCAATTAATGACAATTAAAAAAGACTTTACACCTGATCTTGAAATTACTTATTGATTTAAATCTAAACCCAATCGAACTCAACGACATGCTTACTATGCTAAATATAATTCTGCTCAAATGTCTCAAATTTCTCGAATGGTATGATTTTATGATTCATATGGTTTTGAATTACCTTTATTAGAATATGTTGAAAATATTACAAACAACTTAATACAATCACAAACATAAATGGAAAACTTCTGCCACTACTCTGTTAGTTCTAGTCATCCTCCTTTAGAAAAATCTCTTCATCAACAAGGTTCTGAAATCCCTGCTTCACCTTTCAAATTACCTGGTATGATATGAAATTAAAAAAGTCATTGAACAAAATAATTATACTAATCAATGTTTAAGCACAATTGGTAAACAATTAGACAAAATAGAAACTAATTTAGAAACTGTCCAAACTCATCCTCTAAACAACCTTTAGATTCACCTTTACTTAAACCCACTAATCGTTCTAAAAGAACTAGTTTATTACTAATGATCATTCTACTGTCCAAGCTATTGAAAAATTATTCACTAAATTATCTACAATTGATAATGCTTCACCTTCTAAGGATAAAGGTCTTACTGTTCTAAATCAACAATTTGATATGGATTCAACTTCTACTCACTCTGACACTGATAATGATATAACTACATTAGCTCAACAATTCCAATCTACTCATCTTACGAAAATTCATTATCCCAAAGTTAATCCTCACACTACTAAAAATTGGTATTCCCGACCTACCCCTCCTGATCTTCAATTCGAAGAAACTAATCTCAATAATCAATTTTCTATTTCTGCTAAAAAATTATACGAATGGAATATTGATGGTCATAGTGAAGATCAAATTCTTCAAAAATTAAATCATTTATCTATGGTTTCTAATAGTTATCTCTCCAATTATCCCCAATATTCTCAAGCTGAAATTGTTACTCTAATTACTTCTGGTTCACTGGTATGCTCAAATCTTGGTGGGAAAAATATTTAACTGAAACAACGAGAATCTATAATATATGCTAATCAAACGATGATAATGGTTTACCTATTTTTGATGAAAATATTGGATGTTGCCACCCTGATGGTATTAATGCCTTAATCTATACTATTGTTAGACATTTCATGGTACACCACTAATATTTATTCTCGCATACATGATCAACTTAGTAATTACTTGTCCAACCTTAAGTGATTTTCGCTGGTATAAAGATGTATTACCTCTCGAGTAATGTTAAGAGAAGACTGTACTAAATCATTTTGGAAAGAAAAATTTATTAATGGATTACCTAGTCTATTTGCTCATAAAATTCGCGATGTTCTTAGTCAACCTACTGGTGTTATAGAATATGATAATTTAACATATGGTGATATAATTAGTACTATTCAAAAAGAAGGATTAAAGATGTGTATTGATCTTAAACTTAGTCAAAAAGCTACTAAAGATAAACATAAAGCTAAATATGAATTAGGAAATTTCTGTGAACAATATGGATTACCTCCTGTTGCACCCTCTCGTAGGAAATCACATAAATATGCTAAACATAAAACTAAATCTAAATATTATAATAAATACAAAAACCCTTATTCACCTTCCAAATCCAATGATAAATTTTATACTAAACCCAAGAAGAAAACAGCATAAATCTAAATCACATCCGAAATCTAATAAAGATATTACCTACTATAATTGTGGTCAAAAAGGTCATTATGCTAATAAATGTAAAGAAAAACAAAAACTAAAAGATAGAGTTAACCAACTCCAAATTAATGAAGAATCCAAAATTCAGTTATTTGAAATCTTTCAATTAAATCAATCTGATAATGATTCCTCTTCTGTTCCTCCATCTACATCTAATTCCCCTTCTAATAGTGATAATTCTGATTCTGATAATCAAATTACCTTAGGATGTAATGATGTTTGTTGTAAACCAGTTAAACAAATTTCTGTTCTTACCAAACATACTCAAGAAGAATCTGCTTTAATTGACTTAATTAGTAAATTAGATGATCCTAATTTAAAACAACAATATATTGATAAATTAAAAGCTTTACTACTTCAATCGGATACTAAACCTAAGTTTAATAAACCATTATTAGTTTATCTAAGACCTTAGAAAAATTTAAAAATAAAACTAAAGAAGTTACCCTTCAAGATTTACAATCTGAAATCAATCAAATTAAACAAACTATCCGAGATCTCCAATCTAAAGATAACAAATTAGAAAATGAAATCATTAATCTCAAACTTAATCAAAATTTAAATAATTTCCAACCTAATCAAAATCAACCTCAAAATCTGAATCATAATTCTGATCCTGATTCTGATCATACTAATCCAGCTAAACTCATATTTGATAATCGACCTCAATCTACTAACCTTGAAGATAAACGATTAAATCTACTCAACAAAATCTATATGCAAAAATGGTACTCAAGAATTAAAATCATAGTTGAAGATTTTGAATTAGAATTAGTTGCTTTAATTGATACTGGTGCTAATTTAAATTGCATTCAAGAATGATTACTTCCCACTAAATATTATCGAAAATGTCAAGAGAAATTAACCTCTGCTAATGGTAGTAAAATGCATATTAAGTACAAGTTACCTAAAGTACATGTTTGCCAAAATAATGTTTGTTTTAAAACTACATTTGTTTTAGTTAAAAATATGACTGATAGAATTATTTTAGGCACACCATTCATATCTTTGCTATATCCTTTTACCACTTCTAGTGAAGGAATAACTACTCATGTTTTAGGACAACCTGTCACATTTAAATTCTTATTTCCACCTGAAATGTTAGAATTAAATCAATTACAAGATTGTTCTATTTCTCATACTATTAATAGATTAACCCGACACATTAATTTTCTTAAAAGAAGAAATTACTTATAAAGAATTGATCAACAGTTAACTGACCCAATTCTATTTCTCAAATTAATGATTTTAAATTAAAACTTGAATCAACTGTTTGTTCATCTTTACCTACTGCTTTCTGGCATAGGAAAAAGCATGTAGTTACTTTACCATATATTAAGAATTTTAATGAACGACAAATACCTACTAAATCTCGACCTATTCAAATGAATCATGAACTATTAGAAATGTGTAAAAAAGAAATTAATGAATTATTAAAAAATAGAATTATCAGTCCTAGTAAATCCCCATGGTCTTGTCCTGCTTTTTATGTCAATAAAAATGCTGAATTAGAACGAGGTGTCCCTCGCTTAGTTATTAATTACAAACCATTAAATGCTGTTCTCGAATGGATTAGATATCCTATTCCCAATAAAAAAGATTTAATTAAACAGCTTAGTCAAGCTCTTATTTTTAGTAAATTTGACTTAAAAAGTGATTTCTGGCAAATTCAAATTCATCCTAAAGATAGATACAAAACTGCTTTTAATACACCTTTTGGTCAATATGAATGGAATGTCATGCCATTTGGTTTAAAAAATGCTCCTAGTGAATTTCAAAACATAATGAATGACATATTTAACCCATTTAGCCATTTTTCAATTGTTTACATTGATGATATATTAATTTTTTCAAAATCAATTAGTGAACATTGGAAACACTTAACTGCATTCTTTTATACAATTAAAAGTCATGGTTTAGTCATTTCTGCTCCTAAAATTAAATTGTTTCAAACTAAAATTAGGTTTTTAGGTTATGACATTCACCATAATACTATTCTTCCAATTAGTCGCTCTATTGAGTTTGCTTCCAAGTTTCCTGATGAAATTCTTGATAAAACCCAATTACAATGGTTCTTAGGTTCCCTCAATTACATTGCTGAGTTTTATAAAGACCTTAGGAAAATCTGTCAACCTTTGTTTGATAGGTTAAAGGATAATCCTCCTCCTTGGTCTCCTACTCATACTGCTGTAGTTCAACAAGTCAAACAATATGTTAAGTCCCTTCCTTGTCTTGGTATTCCTACTGAGAACTCATTCAAAATTATTCAAACCGATGCTTCTGATATTGGTTATGGTGGCATTCTTCTCCAGAAAGGCACTCCTCAGTCATCTGAACAATTGTTCGCTTCATTCTGGTGTCTGGAATAAAGCACAATTAAATTATAGTACTATTAAAAAGAGATTTTGTCTACTGTTTTATGTATTCAAAAATTTCAAGATGATATTTTAAATCAAAAATTTTTACTTCTTCGTGTTGATTGCAAATCTGCTAAATATGTTTTGGAAAAGGATGTTCAAAATCTTGCTAGTAAACAGATTTTTGCCCGTTGGCAATCTATTTTAAGTATTTTTTATTTTGATATTACCTATATACCTGGTTGTCAAAATTCCCTGCCTGATTTTCTTACCCGGGAATTTTTACAGGGGGGTAAGGGATGAGTGTTACTCCACATATTCCATATTTAAAAACCCAAATTACCCATTACCAAACCCTGATCTACCAAGTTAACCACCGTATTAACCGTCTCAAATCAGCTCGACCAACTACTAAAAGAGCCCAATACATCAATTACCATCAGATTAAAGCCCGTCGTATTCTGCGACATGATTATTATAATCATTTACATTATTACCAGAATTATTTAGATCTTCTTTCTGGTTGCTAATCTTTGTTACTTATTTCACAGATGTCTCGCCCCAAGCCTCCTTCCAAGGCTTTGGTCCCCTCTTCCAGTAAACCTAATCAACTTATTGTTCTACCTCCTTTGGAGTCAGTCACCTCCTCCTATTCTCTTGACATGGTCAATCGTTACCAAGTTCTTGGTAACATTTACCGTCCTAATTATTCATCTGCTTTAGCCACTGACCCCTTTGCCTTTAGTCAATCTGTCTCAGTTACTCCATTTCCTGCTAACCCAGTCAGATCATCCCAATGTGAGCACATCCAATCACATGTTACCAATTTGTTCTATAAAGAACCTGGTCATCCTAAAGGTCAACTAATCAATGAGCTTGCTAAATTCCATTTTGGCTCTAGATGCCATTTTCTCCTTTCACATCCAGAGAAAACACTTACCTATTACAAAGATATTCTGATTCACCATCATTCAGTCTTAATCAAGCCTATTCATGACCGAACTTATGCTTACAAAGTTCTTTATCATTCCATTTATATTCACAACATTGTTTCCCTAGCTGAATGGGGTTCCCCTTCTCAGCTTCGTGATTTACCTGGCCACTCTATTCAGTATAATTATCATGATTATGTTGATGCTTGGTTCAAGATTTTCTTGTACCAAAATGAGTCCTTCAGTCACTCCTGGTTTATTTCCTTTGATAAAAAATTCAAATCCGAGTTACCTACTTGGTTCTTGAGATGGTGGACTCACTATGGTGCCATTTCAGACATTCTTCCTGGTAATCTCATTGAAGTAATTAATTATTTCTCTGCTGTTTACCCATTCACCACCCATCAACGGCAATTCCCATCCCTGCTCATTTTTATATCCAAATACAAGCTCCCATGGATATTTAAATGGCATTATGGAATTGATGATAATATAATCACCCGACAACACACAGTCAAATGGTGGGTAAAGTTCAATGTACCCAGAATTATTGAAATTGTTCAAGAAGAGTTCCCTATTGATCAATGTGCTCCAACTCCTTCTATGATCAAAGCCCAGCAGAACCCAACTGCTGCAATCAGCTAAGGAAGTCAGCCCAGTCTTCCTCCAATCAATCTTGGAAGCCCCTCATCTAGTGGTTCCAAGCCCAAATCATCCAAGTCAAAGTCCAAGGCAAAAGCTCCTGTTGTACCAGCTCAGCCCAAGACTCAGTCAAAGTCCAAATCAAAATCCAAGCCTAAGGCCCAATCAAAGCCCATTTCACTTCCTGTTCCGCCCGAGGGTAAATCCAAAGTCAAGCCCAAGATGACTAAAGAAGAAATGCTCCAGTTAGCCCGCCAAATTACCGAGCAAGCTGAAGCCCAGTCCAACAGTTCAGAGAATTCAGAAGGTGGTTCAGACCAATCTTCTGAAGATTCAACTACTCAACCCATCTCATATGGCAGATCCGAGTTCCAAGATGCTCAGGACCCATATGCCTAATTAACATAGGATTCCTTATATATATAAATTAGCTTCAATCAATACTCTTTTGAGAAAAGCTGCTAATTTATATCTATTTTGATTCCTAAATTCACATGTTCCACCGAAAGTGATGAATAGTAAAAGTTACTGTTCACTTTTACTGTTCACTGTCACTATTCGCTCAATCAACTTTTGTTAAAGCTGCTCAACTGTTCAATCAATCAGCCGAAAGCAACCGACAGCTCTGCTCAGTCTTCCATGCTGCCAGCTGCCTTCATCATTCAGCCAAGTCACATGCTGCATAGTTAGTTTTATTTTCCTATATATTGTAATCAAATGTAATCACTCAGCAACTTTTCTTTTCTTCAACCCTTTAGTCTGTAAGAAAAAACCAGAGAGCTCTGAGTGAAATTTACTTCTTCCCGTTTGTAACCTAATTAAGATCCTTGCAGTTGCTACAATTGTAATTGTAAGTTATTTTCCAAATTAAATTCATGTATTTATGTATTTAATATTTTGTTTTGGTTTAAGTGGTTTCCTATTCTGTTTGTTTATTTGAATCATTTTTGATTTCGTAATCCATGTTCTTCATCTGCTTGCTTGCTTCCGCCTTGTATATTAATATATTATTATATTATTTGCATTATTATTAAAATAAAAAATTATATATTTAAAACAGTAAAAAAAATGTAAGAAAATAAAGAAATTACATCAGATAAATTAGCTAATCATTTCTACCATGTTGTATTACATATTTAAAGATAAGAGAAATAAAAAGGAAATAAATCGGAAAAGTGCGAAGACTCACCTTTGGAGAGATGAATTTTCTGATTAACAAACTTTCTTCTTTTATACCCTCACGATTATAATGTATGCTTTGAAATTTTAGCGAGATGTTTCAAGTTCTAACTTTAGTACAATTTTGAATGGTTGAAAATGCTCACTTGCTCTCAAAATAACTTAATATTTTTAAAAATCAATTTCTGTGACGACCCAGAAATTTCTCCCTCCGCTCGAGCGGAGGAGTGGCCACTCGAGCGGACTTGTGAAACTCCCAGTATTTTTGCAGGCTGCTCGAGATTCTGAGGGTTGTAGATTCCCGCTCGAGCGTAGAAATGGACGCTCGAGCGGATGGCTTTGTTTGTCTGAGCGCTCGAGCGCAAGGTGGGGCGCTCGAGCGGGTCGCCTAGTTCAGCTTGAATTTTGAGGCACGTGGGTTCGTCTGAGGCATTATTTTTTTTTATAAGGTATTTGGAACCTCCTTATTTTATTCTGGGTACTGATTGTGGTGGTAATATGATGGTAGAGTAAGATTTGATCCAAACTTTAGTTTGACTAATTTGTTTGCGACCAACCGTCACTCATTTGCCCTTTTCTTTTTCCACACTTTGAGTTTGGATGTGAGGTTCGAATCGTTGGAAAGCTTATTTCCGGGCTTCAATTTGGGCACAAGAACGACCTAAAACAGAGTCCGGATGGGAGAGTTACGCATGTTTGAAGTTTCGGGATCTGTGCTGAAAACAGGTCCGCTCGAGCGGGAATTTATCCGCTCGAGCGGGAATTACGGGACAGCAGCTTTAAACACGAATTTTTGGATCATTTCTTCCATTTTCCTTTTCCCTTCTTCTCTTCTCTCCCTAGGTCCGAAAACCCTAGGGTTTTGATCCCCAAATACTTCCATTTCCCTTAGGTTTGAGCAAGACCTTCCACCAAGAAGTGAAGAAGACAAGAAGACGAACAACTTCAACCGATTGGAATTTCGAGATTTGGGGGATTCGTCTCAAAGCTTTGCCCCTTGCTTGATTCTTGAGGTAGGGACCTTTAGCCTTTTACAATACTTGAATTCATGGATGGATTGTGGTATTTTGAGTATATAAATGCAACATTTATGGTTTTGAACATTTGGTGTCAAACTTGAGATTTGGGGTTTTATGGTTTGTGATGTTGGGAGTTAAATTGATGAGTTTAAATGATGGATTGTGAATCCTAGGTGTAGAATCATTGGGAAAATTAGAATTAAAAGTGGTGATTTAAGAAGTTTGAATTTTTGCTAAAGATGCTCATTATTCTTGAAACCCTAGATTAGTTGGTGATGATACATACTGAGGTTGCCCAAATTAAACATAGAATCATGGAATTGGTGGGTTGAATTATACGTGTACAAGTTTAATTGGATTTCTGAGATGTTTCGAAATTATGTTTAAATTTAGCGAATGAACTTTGTTATAAATGTGGAATTCATGTAATAAAGTAAAGGAAAAATTAGGGAAATAATTTAGTAAGGATCTGGATGACATGAACTCAATTGTGGGGTGTTGAAATGGGATTCAAAGATTTAGTTTAAATTATGATGAAGTGCAAAGTGATGTGTAATTGGAATAAAGAGAATTAATTAAGAACGAAATCAGTTTATGTGATTCAATTTCTTTGTGTATTACAAATTGTGTAGGGACAACTACAGGGCAGACCAAGCAGCCAAACACTGTGAGTAATAGTACTTCATATGTACATTCTTTTCCGTTAATAATCATTGTTAATAATATTCTGTTATCCGCAGCATATGGTAACACTTGGTGTAATCTATGTGAACATGGAAAGAATTGGCTTAATTTTGTATTCCGATTACGGTTCAGGATCATTGGTAATGTGATATGAGTACGCATAATAAATGTATGTGAATTATTGAGATTGTTCAGCATTACTAACGTTCTGTTATCTGTAAAATACTTCTATTGATTGGTAGTGAACAAGAGAAGCAATAATGCTCGTGTATTCCGACTTATTATGTTTTGTTAATAATGGATCAAGAGTGGTACGAGGTAAATGATAACGTCCTTATCAACCATGATTGTTGGTACCAACTTTATGGTGGTTTTCGGACCTACCTGCTGTGGTCTTCGGACCTACCTGCTGTGGTCTTCGGACCTACCTGTTGTGGTCTTCGAACCTACCTGTTGTGGTCTTCGAACCTACCTGATCTGAATATGAAAATGATTACGCTTATGCGTTCTGTTATTGTTATTTTGGGCATATGGCCATTCTGTATCTTCTGTACATACTAGGCTTAAGGCTGCTCTATTATGAAAACTAGAACTATGATTGTTTGAGATATATTTACTGAATGTAGTTAATTATATACTGCTGCAGTTATATATATACTTTACTGTTGAATTGAACATTATAAGATTTACGTACTATTAGTCACTGAGCTTGACTCACTTTCTTCTATGTCTATTTCTGTAGGCACTCAACCAGGAGGTCAACCTTAACTTGTGGTTCCCGTTACCAGTTGTCAAGCCTTGAGTATCTAAGCTCTTAGGTGTCGACCGTGCAATTATGGAGTTTTGTTAAGTTTTAATTTGTACTATAGATGTCTATTATGATTTTCATGTGTATGTAGATGTATTTGTACATAGTTATCTTCACTTACACGTCACTGTATATTTATCTGTATTACGCTTTGTCTGCGGTCCTGGCATAGTAGTGATAGCTCAATGGATATTATTATTATTATTATTATTTTATGCTATTATAGGTTATTGAATGCTTCCGTTCAGGCCCCATAGGTTATCTACATCAGGTTTTGCGTCCGTTTCTGTAATGGTCATGCCCAAACTTTTAGGGGCGAGTGTGGGGTGTGACAAGTGGTATCAGAGCACGAGTTGCTATCTCACACACGGATCCATTGAGCTGTAGGATGTCTAGAAAAGACTTAGGCCTCATGTATGACATGCTTATTGCATGTAAGGAGACTGATAGCAACGGTAAAAGTAATATGTTCACGTTAGTGATTATGGATCATGTGTATTGTGCATTCCTTGTGTATATATTGTGATTGATTGTTGTGTAGAGTATGACGGAAATAAGGATAGAGGATTGTCTCGGATTGGTTAGACAAATGAAAAAGGGACATGAGTGGTAAGTTCTGAATCCTTATGCTTTGCCAAGGATGACTCAGGTTTGTTGTGAAGTAAGTATTCCGTGCCTATTAGTAATTTTTTGATCTACGTGAGATGATTATGGCCATTTGAAAGGACTCATGAGATGACCTATATATCCTGTTGTATGATGTTATTTATATGAATTCGTGGCTATTCCGTTCTGATTCCGTTTATGTAATATGTTCTGTAAGTAGTTCCGTTTACGACATGACATGTTATAGTATACAACGTTGATGTAAAACTTATTGATTTCTGGTATGGAACAAAGTGCTACACTTCGGTGGGAGCCACCTCTTGAGTCCATACATTCTGTGTAACATTCTGGGCCAAGGGCCATTCTGTGTACCATTCTGTCTGGTAACATTCTGTCTGGGCCGGGGGCCATTATGTAACATTCTGTCTGGGCCGGGGGCCATTATGTAACATTCTGTCTGGGCAGGGGGCCATTCTGTATCATTCTATTATTTCTGTTATTACTGTTATGTCTGTTATTTCTATTATTTCTGTTATTACTGTTATGTCTGTTATTTCTATTATTTCTGCTATTACTGTTATGTCTGTTATTTCTGTTATCCCTGCCATTTCTGATATTATTGGACCCATGGTCGTTCTGCATCTATAGGCCTTTTTGTGTAACATTTATTTAGATGAATTGTTTGAACACTAAGCATGGAATACTGCTAATGACTGTCAATGATATTCTGTTTCTGTCAGTTATGTTGTGGACATTCATATTACTTGGAATCTAATGGATATGAAGTGGTGAAAAGATATACGTACATATTTGTACGTTTTGGGTCGAAAGACTGTTCTGATAATTCTGGGCCATCAGGCCGTTCTATAAACCTTGTAAAACGAGGTCAAAGGCCATTCTGGGAATAAACTAATCCTAAATCAATGATGAATTTCGTTTTTACGAATGTCCTGCTATTATGTATTATGCTTATTATGATATATTTTTGTCTTCCTTGTCATGGTACTATTTAACCAATGAGGTGAAAAGTAATTGTAATATGTACTTTGATAAGTTGTGTTTTTACGATAATGACATGAGATTCAGAGAACATGTTAGGTCATAAATCAAGGAATGATGTTCCATATATGTAAAAGTAATCATGGCATTTGTAGTACCAGGCCCTTACCCGGGGTAATACTACCGTGGTTTAAATATGTTATACGATATGTTTTGCCACCGACGGTCTTGTACGGGTGGGTTATGATCAAGCATAAACTCTGCTTCCTGTTTCCGATTCAAGTATAGCTAAGAATATGTATGAATATGCTTCTATTTATTCGTTCTGTTATGCTATGCTATAACATGATGGGAATTGATAGTGTCAAATGAGTGCAGTTCATGTGTAATCGGGATTGGTTTATAGACTTTGTGAACTATGATACATGAGATTTGTACCAAAAAAAAAAGGGGGCCAAATTGATTTGTGCTAGTAAAGGAAAATGTTATACCCTACGATTATGATTGATTAATCAAGTAAGATTTTGAATTCAATTTCTGGCCTTGTTTAATAGCTGTAATTATTGTTCAGATTTGAACTTATAACGGCATGATCAGGTGTCTACAATGGGGACTTTCTTCCCATCGTTCAGATTTTGTCAAGAATTAGAGAATATGATTTACATCTATATAATGATATAATTTTGATATGTTTTCGTAAATGAAAGGTATGGTACCTCTTAGGCAGAACCTTAAAGGTTTAATTATCTGAAATTAATTATGAATCTGGGACCAGCATAACTTTTATGTAATCTTACGTATGTTTACGAGATTTTAATTTCGGAATGAGTAAACGATTGGAGTTTGTCCTATATGTTTTCATGTATGACCATTTATATATAAGTTTAAGTCTTCTTACGCATAGAAAGAGAAGGATTGAACAAAAGAGCATAGATCTTCAAGGAAGTAAAGGAGGAAGTGAAGGTGGTAGAGCTTTTAAAGCTTAAGGTATGTTTGATCGTTTGATTGACTTCTCTTGAAGTTGAGTAGGAACTCCTCTATGTGAGTGTCTTTAAGGAATAATTGTATGATGGTCTTCACTATTCTATATATATATTTTTTTTTGTTTTGTTTCAATGTCAAGGAAATAAAGAGTTGGTGATGCCGTTAATGGAAGTGCAAGTGAAAATTTTGGTGTTGGACCATACAATGTGCATTGTCTTTGGAATTGAGTTTTGAGCATGCACTAGACGTGGTGTACTTAGTTGTTAATTGAAAAGTTGTTATAGGCTTTGGGATTATAAATGGATAGTGTTGCTCCTTTCCCGTTGAAACTTTGATGCGGGTATATCGATTGAAAATATTTGTGATCCTTTTCTATCCCAAGTATAGATCGAGTTTTGGACATTGCAGGGTGTGTTTCTGTTTATGTTTGACCCATTTTCTATTTGGTTTTCTCAAATTTCGAGGACGAAATTTTTTTTAAGGAGGGAAGGATGTGACGACCCAGAAATTTCTCCCTCCGCTCGAGCGGAGGAGTGGCCGCTCGAGCGGACTTGTGAAACTCCAGTATTTTTGCAGGCTGCTCGAGATTCTGAGGTTGTAGATTCCCGCTCGAGCGTAGAAATGGACGCTCGAGCGGATGGCTTTGTTTGTCTGAGCGCTCTAGCGCAAGGTGGGGCGCTCGAGCGGGTCGCCTAGTTCAGCTTGAATTTTGAGGCACGTGGTTCGTCTGAGGCATTATTTTTTTTATAAGGTATTTGGAACCTCCTTATTTTATTCTGGGGTACTGATTGTGGTGGTAATATGATGGTAGAGTAAGATTTGATCCAAACTTTAGTTTGACTAATTTGTTTGCGACCAACCGTCACTCATTTGCCCTTTTCTTTTTCCACACTTTGAGTTTGGATGTGAGGTTCGAATCGTTGGAAAGCTTATTTCCGGGGCTTCAATTTGGGCACAAGAACGACCTAAAACGGAGTCTGGATGGGAGAGTTACGCATGTTTTGAAGTTTCGGGATCTGTGCTAAAAACAGGTCCGCTCGAGCGGGAATTTCTCCGCTCGAGCGGGAATTACGGGACAGCAGCTTTAAACACGAATTTTTGGATCATTTCTTCCATTTTCCTTTTCCCTTCTTCTCTTCTCTCCCTAGGTCCGAAAACCCTAGGGTTTTGATCCCCAAATACTTCCATTTCCCTTAGGTTTGAGCAAGACCTTCCACCAAGAAGTGAAGAAGACAAGAAGACGAACAACTTCAACCGATTGGAATTTCGAGATTTGGGGATTCGTCTCAAAGCTTTGCCCCTTGCTTGATTCTTGAGGTAGGGACCTTTAGCCTTTTACAATACTTGAATTCATGGATGGATTGTGGTATTTTGAGTATATAAATGCAACATTTATGGTTTTGAACATTTGGTGTCAAACTTGAGATTTGGGGTTTTATGGTTTATGATGTTGGGAGTTAAATTGATGAGTTTAAATGATGGATTGTGAATCCTAGGTGTAGAATCATTGGGAAATTAGAATTAAAAGTGGTGATTTAAGAAGTTTGAATTTTTGCTAAAGATGCTCATTATTCTTGAAACCCTAGATTAGTTGGTGATGATACATACTGAGGTTGCCCAAATTAAACATAGAATCATGGAATTGGTGGGTTGAATTATACGTGTACAAGTTTAATTGGATTTCTGAGATGTTTCGAAATTATGTTTAAATTTAGCGAATGAACTTTGTTATAAATGTGGAATTCGTGTAATAAAGTAAAGGAAAAATTAGGGAAATAATTTAGTAAGGATCTGGATGACATGAACTCAATTGTGGGGTGTTGAAATGGGATTCAAAGATTTAGTTTAAATTATGATGAAGTGCAAAGTGATGTGTAATTGGAATAAAGAGAATTAATTAAGAACGAAATCAGTTTATGTGATTCAATTTCTTTGTGTATTACAAATTGTGTAGGGACAACTACAGGGGCAGACCAAGCAGCCAAACACTGTGAGTAATAGTACTTCATATGTACATTCTTTTCCGTTAATAATCATTGTTAATAATATTCTGTTATCCGCAGCAATATGGTAACACTTGGTGTAATCTATGTGAACATGGAAAGAATTGGCTTAATTTTGTATTCCGATTACGGTTCAGGATCATTGGTAATGTGATATGAGTACGCATAATAAATGTATGTGAATTATTGAGATTGTTCAGCATTACTAACGTTCTGTTATCTGTAAAATACTTCTATTGATTGGTAGTGAACAAGAGAAGCAATAATGCTCGTGTATTCCGACTTATTATGTTTTGTTAATAATGGATCAAGAGTGGTACGAGGTAAATGATAACGTCCTTATCAACCATGATTGTTGTACCAACTTTATGGTGGTTTTCGGACCTACCTGCTGTGGTCTTCGGACCTACCTGCTGTGGTCTTCGGACCTACCTGTTGTGGTCTTCGAACCTACCTGATCTGAATATGAAAATGATTACGCTTATGCGTTCTGTTATTGTTATTTGGGCATATGGCCATTCTGTATCTTCTGTACATACTGGGCTTAAGGCTGCTCTATTATGAAACTAGACTATGATTGTTTGAGATATATTTACTGAATGTAGTTAATTATATACTGCTGCAGTTATATATATATACTTTACTGTTGAATTGAACATTATAAGATTTACGTACTATTATTCACTGAGCTTGACTCACTTTCTTCTATGTCTGTTTCTGTAGGCACTCAACCAGGAGGTCAACTTTAACTTGTGGTTCCCGTTACCAGTTGTCAAGCCTTGAGTATCTAAGCTCTTAGGTGTCGACCGTGCAATTATGGAGTTTTGTTAAGTTTTAATTTGTACTATAGATGTCTATTATGATGTTTCATGTGTATGTAGATGTATTTGTACATAGTTATCTTCACTTACACGTCACTGTATATTTATCTGTATTACGCTTTGTCTGCGGTCCTGGCATAGTAGTGATAGCTCAATGGATATTATTATTATTATTATTATTTTATGCTATTATAGGTTATTGAATGCTTCCGTTCAGGCCCCATAGGTTATCTACATCAGGTTTTGCGTCCGTTTCTGTAATGGTCATGCCCAAACTTTTAGGGGCGAGTTTGGGGTGTGACAATTTCTCTCCCTCAAGATTTTTGAAATAAAAATTCTCTTAAACCTAAATTTTTTCCCTATTTTTGAAACAAAATTTTCTTTCTCGTAATTTTCTTTCCCTCTCCCCCCCTTCTTTTCAAAACAACAAAATAAGGGGGTATTTATAGAATTTTCAAACACTCAAAACACATGGCTAGCCATGTGGTACATGGCTTACCATGTGATATCTCAAAACCATGTGGCTTGCCATGTGATTTGAGAGCTGATTTTCAAAAATTGCTAAATTTTTCGAAAAAGAAAAAATTCAAAACAATATTTTTGAATTGGTCTAAAATAATTTAGCCAAAATGGGTATAAGGTTGGAATGAAAACTTAAATCTGATTTTTCTGCTGAGAAATTCGTAAAATAACACATTTCAATTTTCATCATCGGGTGTTCGGAATAAAGCACCCAACTCTTTAGGCCAATCAAAATGGGGTGTCTACAGTTGCCCCTATTTGACACAGCTCAAAGTCATTTTGTGACGAGAGTAAATGTTAAAGCCCGAAAATGACCCTTTTGACAATGCCGTAAGACTTGGGCAAACAAACAAGACGAAGATACAAATGCAGTTGGTTGAACCTAAGGGTTGCCTACATATCCCTTTGCAAGGAATCAAACCAGTGTAGTTCAGGGGCAACATGCAAATGATGTGCTTGAAAATTTAATTGAAAGTTGGACTTACACGTTTCACGAAGCCATTTTTTTCTTTTTGAAAGTTTATGATCAATGCAATGCAATGTAACAAGTAATATACGAGGCAAGCCTCGTGCAGCTGATATGAAGCATAACAAAAGATACAATCCAAACGCACTCACATAAGAAAAAGAACTGTAATCGATGAATAGTTTTAACCTACTACCCAAAACAGGGGAGGTATTAACCGATGGATAGTTTCAACCAGCAACCCAAGAAAAGGAAGGCATCAACTGAAGGTGGTTTGAACCAACAGCTAGAGAAAGAGATAGTATCGTCATCCCGAAAAAGGGCCAGTATTAACAGAGTGGTTTTAACCTTCAACCTAAAAAAAGAGGTCAACATTAACTGATGAAAAATGTTGTAATCAAATGGTGATGTGAATAGATTGTAGCCAAGTAATGCAATAATGATAGTTGTAACCATGCAGATGATATGCTAATGCAATTGAAAGTTGGATATATATTATTTTTCTTTTCTTTTTTAAAAATGCATGATTTATGCAATGCAAGATGTAATATATGGTGAGGCATGCCTTATGCAAATCAAGCAAACAAAAGGGGTACAATCCAAACACACTCACATGAGAGGAGAAAAGACGGTTTTAATCAAACAACGAGACCTAGACCACACCTCGATACGAAATAGGGCATTGATTTCAACCGGGTAAAGAGAAAAATTGTAGCACTTGTGTCCTCTAAATTATTAGAGAGTGTATTTAATCCATTTATTTTCATTTTGGGAGTATTTGGAGTTATTGTATTTTGGTTTTGGAGGAGTACAATTCAATTTAGACTTCTTGGGATTGTTCGTTCGCGCATGTTTTTGTTGAAAAGTTCTTTGGGAACTTGAAAATTTTGTTCTAGTGCCGACAATAGTCTTCTTAGGGGTTGACACCACCTTTCTGCCTTGCTCTTAGTGTCTCTGTTGGTTTATAGAGTCGACACCATGGATCCCAAGGTCGACCTTTGTCTGCTGTTGTGTTCTGGGTGTTGCTACTGAAATATAGGGTCAACACCATTACTTCCTAGGGTTGACCCTTGTTTGCTACACACATTAGTGTCTCAACTTTTCTTCTTGAGGGTTGACCCCTGTGAGTTAATTTCAAAAATTTTGGTTTGGTTTTGGGCCCAACTTTTTGGGGGTTTGACCTATTCTTTTCTTTGACTTTAGGGCTTTTATTCTACCACTATAAATAGACACCAAACACACTTTTCTCATTCACTTTTTTCTTCTTCTTCTTCTTCTTCTTCTTCTTCTTCTCTCTCTCTCTCTCTCTTAGAAACTTAATCTTTCTTGCACAGATCTCTAGATCTGCTTGGTTAGAGACATCATTTCACCTTGGTCCTTTGAGAAAGATTGTAGATCTCGTCAAGGGCTTTCTTTTGATCCAAGAGTTTCGTAGTTTCATCAACTTTGAGTTTTTCTTGAGTTCTCCTCTTTGCTTCAAGAGGTTGGGTCTATTTCCTAAACTCAATATGAGTTTGGTAGCATATTTGTGACATCTTTTTGTTATTTATATTTGGTAGTCATTTGGTTGATCTTGAAATGTTATTGTGGATTGAGGGTTTGTACAAATTGGGGCTGTTTGGTTATGATTTTGCTATTAAATTTATCTTTGGTAAACAAACTTGCATTTGATTTTCTACAAGAGAAAAACCCCAATTCGTAGCAAAACCCTAAATGATATTGTTTTGGGAGTTGGAATTATCTTCTGTAAATGATTTGGTTGGAAGTGATAGAAAGGGAATGATTATTGGATTTTGAAACAATAGGTGTTATTACTCTTTTGGAAAAATAAATCTGTATTGTTATCTTTTAACTATTGCATTCAAGATTACTGTTTTGGCTATCGGTGGAGGATAGCATTGCTGTGTGTTAGAAATTGCATGTGGATTAGGCAAATTGAAATCATTCATATCATGGAGCATGTAATGGATTTGGAAATTTGAACTGTATGTTTTGGAAAGAGGTTTTGGAAATTCTCACATTATGTTTTGGAACATTTGCATTGTTTTGGAAAAACAATATTTCGAGTTACATGTATTGTACTATTAGAAAGGATAAATAAAATGGTGAATCTGGGAAGTAAGAATTGTCTCGTTGAAATAAGTTGGCTTGATTGTCCATGGTAAAAGTCCTAAAAATTGCGTGTATACATCGGTGCGGATCCCACAGACGAAATTTCCTTGAAATAGCAATAGTAGTGCTTGTTTAGCCTACGTTTACATGGGTGCCGATTTACAGTTTCCCACAGACAAAATTTCTGCGAAAGGTTGTATGTGTTTTGGAGATTTACCCATTTTATTTACTATTATGTTAGTTTTGGGACGGGACGTTTGGAAATGTTTTGAGCAATGTATTTGCTTTTTGTTCAGCGATGTAGTTGCATTTGATTTAGTAATGTTTTCACTGGTTGGTATTGAGATACTTGGATTGGTTTTTGGAAAAAGGATTTTATATTAAAGGAATAATTTGAACTTGGAAAATGCTTTGATTAAACGTAAGGTTTTGGTAATGGAAAAGAAAGGATTTTGTTGAGAACTCAAATGGATTTGAAAATGCATTTGGGCATATTATATATATATGGCATCATGATCATTTATGCTGTTGGAGCATGTTTAGTTTTGAAATATTCTCTATTGGGCTTTATGCTCACCCTACGTGGCCGAAATGGTTTTTAGGTTTACATGTATGGGATGTGGACTGTGACGTGAAGTTGTGTTCGGAATCGTGTAGGGTGGCTCAGTTATTTGTAGGCCATGGGCCATTTATGTTATTTATTGGTTGTGTGCCATTTTTGTAAAGGTTACACCCTTGTGTATGATGTAAGCCTCAGGGCATTCAATGTAATTTATAACATCTGTGTATTTTGTTTTTTTTGTTTTTAGTTACAGAACATCGATTCGACATAGATGTTGCATCAAGGAATGTATAAAATCGGATAAATGCATGTATTGCATGACTACATTATATTCATTTGCATGAGAGTTGTTATTTATTATTCATCGTTGGGTGGTTTATTTACGTGAGCCGGACCATGTAAATCCGGGGTGTGACAAAAATGGTCTTAACCAATATATGAGACCTAGACTGTACCTCAATACGAAATAGGGCGATGGTTTTCAACTGGGTGTAGACACCCCATTTTGACCGGCCCTAAGATTTGGGCTTTTTTTTTATTACCCGATGATGAAAATCCGAATTGTTTCTTACATAATTCTCAGTAAGAAAAATGAAATGTATGCTTCATTCCCAACCCTAAGCCTATTTTGGCCAAGTGTTTTAGACCTATTCAAAACTCTTTTTCCAAATATTCCTTTTATGCATAACCTTGTTTTCCCTAAGAAAGATAAAGGAAAAAAAAAATCAGTGAATAGTGCTTGGTGAATAGTGTTGGCCGGCCAAATAGTGCCTAGTGAATAGTGTCGGCTGGCTAAATAGTGCCGGCCGGTTGATTAATTGGCTGGCTAACCAACTTTTTGGCCAGTCGGCTAATTTGCCCAGGAGTAAGGCAGTTTTGGCAGAATTCTTGTTGAATGCGTGTGGGTCACGCCATTTCAGATCTTTTCTTGCTATATTTACGCACGAGGTACACACCCACCCCCTCTATTATCATCCTTTGGCCTCTATTGTCAAAAGGGAGTTTGTCCTCTTCCTAAAAGTGGGCATCCAATGCAACCACCCATATCATCCCATCAAACTTGTCTCGTACCTTCTTGACTTTGCATTCCTTGATTGTTTATATGGAGAGGATCATAATGTATGTATCAGAGAAGAGAGAGGATTGAATTAAGTGGAAAGAGTTAGAGAGGAAAAGAGAGAAAAAAGAGAAAACTTGAAGCTTTGAACCAAAAACTTTCATTTTTTCAACATACACTGATATACCATCTTTTCATACATCAAAACCATCTCATAAATTATGTTATAGACAAATTCCAAGAGCCTTGATCAAAAGAGAGTGAGTGTTCCTTTTTTTACGAGGCCGTAAAACCTAGGCAAACAAACAAAATGCTGATAAAATTTGGTTGAACCCGAGGGTTGCCTACGTATCCATTTATAAGGAATCAAACCAGCGTAGTTCAGGGGCAGAATGCAAATGCCATGCTCGAAACACATTTCAAAAAGGTTAGGCCTACGCGGCGTGCTGCCATGATTTGATAATTGGGCTTACGTGTACCACACTGCCGGAGTTTTGAAAAGCTTGATGATGTGAACACACCGGGAGGGTGACAAGGTGGATCAAAGATAAAGCTACAAAGATGGCAAAAGAAAAAGGAGACCCTCTTACAAATGACACAAAGCGAGCTAACAACTATGGAAAATATGAAGAATGATGCACACCATACACAAGCATGCTCCACATGAAAGAAATGTAATAACCCACCCATACCAATGCATGAGAAGGAAAGAGAAAAGGATGGCTGATGCCAAAGTCGCATATGATTGGCAATCATAGCAACAAGGAACTCCACATCACACTCCGACATGCCGCAGAACAGAAGAAGAAATGATGGTGTTAACCGTTAACTCGCGCAGAGGGGGTAGTATTAACTGAGAGTGGTGTTAACTGCCAACCCATCAGGGGGGCAATATTAACCGAGGGTGGTGTTAATTGCCAACCCACGCGGGGAGAGGGGGGGAGGGAGAGGGTTTATTAACCTAGGGTGGTGTTACTTGCCAACCCGTGAGGGTGGTATTAACCGCCATCTCGCATAGAGGGGACAATATTAACCAAGGGTGGTGTTAACCGTCGACCTCGCAGGGGCCAGTATTAATCAAGGGTGATGTTAACCGCTAAACCGTACAAGGGGTGGTATTAACTAAGGGCGCTGTTCACCGTCAACCCATGTGGGGATTGGTATTAACCGAGGGCGGTGTTCATTGCTAACTCGTACAGGGGATGGTATTAACTAAGGGTGGTGTTAACCCCCAACCCCGTAGGGGATGGTATTAGCAGAGGGTGATGTTAACCGCCAACTAGCGTAAGGGGCGGTATTAACTGAGGGTGGTGTTAATCGCCAACCCCGTAGGGGGCAGTATTAACCGAGGGTTTCACACCTTACACAGTTCGCATATGTAAGGAGTGATTGCAACAATAGAAGCATTATGCCGCTAAGGCAAATGCAAGAAAAACACAACAAAAACAGGGACTAACCTTCCTCTCTATTGGTGCCACTGAACGATCGTACCTCGAAACATAACAGGGATGGCAACCATATACCACCCTACCACTATATATCTTTGAACACCTCTTTTCTAACATACTATTATTGCTCTTTTGGCCAATTGAAAAACTGGCTAGCCAAATGAAGGAATGGTCATCCGGCCCTATCGGGTTTTTATAGGGTTAGAATAGTCATTTCACAGTTTTGAAAGTTTATAAAATGGCGTAACTGTCCAACTTCCATTCACTTCCGTCCGAAACCACCTCCCTAGTCCTATGAAACTCTTTCTGATCGTTACCTATGGCTGATGATGACCTTCTCCCATTTCCTTCTAACTCTCCCATTAGATTCAACGAACTAAACACACCATCAAACATCAATAATTCCTTCGGGAACATGGTGGTAGAGGCTCTCGTCATGGCCATTACTGATGGCATTGACCCGAAACTTGCTTATATCATTACTCATGCAAGGAGACATGGGTTAGGACATCCTTGCGGGGGTGCTAGTAGTAGTAGGTAGGTAGAGGCTGATGGGCCCATATAGACTTTGGCGCACAGGTTAGGACGATATTATGGTTAGGGATAGGCCCCTCATAAGCGACATGGTCTAGGCATTCGAGGTCAACAAGGACAATGATGCATCCCCACTTCATTGTCTCCATATATTCCAGATATCCATCACGAGGTTTGGCTATCTCAAGAATTGATCATCTCTTTCTGAATGGCTTTATTTCTTTTTGATTGACACTTCTTTTTTTCTACAAGACAGAGCTACGTTACCTAAGGTTATCGTCATCAGCAGCGATGATGATGATAATGATGTGCCTAATAGACCCCTTAACTACTCTTATGCTAGCAGCAATAATTTTGACAGCGGGGCTAGTGGCGATGATGACGGCTCTGGTGGAGCTGGCATTTCGCTGCCTACTGGGACGATGGCTCTAGCTGCCTAGCTTTGCTTAGCTTTTGCTCTACTTTTCCCCTATTTTTCTTCTTCTTTCGTTCTTTGTATAACTTGGAGGAACTTTGAATGTAATCCCCTCATGGGACATTTTGTAACTGCTTTTGTAAACAACTTGTGTCGTTCATGGCCCACGTATGTATAAAGACTCTTTTGCTTGTGGATGACTCTTGAATTTTTTCCCTACTCTACTTTTGAATGTCTGCACACATGTCTAACTACCTTTTTCTCTCTTAAATCCTGTAAATACCCTCATGCTCCGGTCGTAACACTCTGAAATTCAATAGTTCCCCCAAACCACCTTCCCTAGAGCTTGCTGACTGATACCATAGATGGTTGGCTAAATATGAATTCGGCTGATTCATTCGGGCAAATCCTGAGCTGGTCTTGGCTTTTGACTTTTTCACTTCTGAGAATGTGTAAAAAGGTGGTACTTTGACTGCAAACTGCCCACAACCACCTAAAATTTCCGTTTATGTGGCCTTGTACACTTTCTCTTACTTCAAATGGTTCACAACCTCTCTCTATCTCTCTCTCTCTTTCTTTCATTTCTAGTGTCTCTCGAGATATGGGTTCTCTTCATCACTTAAGCTTTGTTGGTTTGTCTGATGAGAGCTCTGATGATGCTATAATCCTTAACTTGGAAGTAATACGCAAGTGGTCGGAGGGGGGGGGAGGGGTAGGAGAAGACTTGTCCGTAGGAGGAGAAAGGAGTCGTGGGTTGTCCTAGAGGAACCCACTGTTGATAATAAAAGAATGTTCGCCACCATGACGAAGTTAACAGTCGATCATTGAGCTATGCTCGTGCTCGTGGCCATTTTTATGGACTTAGCTCGACACCAGCTCATGGGTTCAACCAAAATTCCTTGGCCATGGGGTCTTTGCTCCTTCATCCGACTAAGTTGCTAGAAGTAAAACACCCTGACCTTGTAGCTCATTTCCCATTCCGTATCGTCGTTCTTTACTTCTCTCTTTAATAACATGGCTCTCTGAGTTTTAGGATGACAACTTGGATCACTCCGACTGCCCACTCTGGATTCTCCGTTGGTGAGTAGCGATGAAGAAGATGACATAGAAACCACTTCTGACGCTGAGGAAAACTCTAATGATCATGGTCACTCTGATGATGACATCAATGCACTAGGAAACCTTTCATGCTCCTTGTAGCACTGTGGCCTTTCTTCTACAACTTAGGCTAACTTTGGGTGCATCCTTTCTTTATTTTGCTCCTCGAAGGACAAGGGACGCATCTTTGTGTACATAAAGAACTCGGCGTTTATGAAATAAGGATGTTTAGGACTTGCATGTCCTAGAACCATCCGTTGTGAAGTATAGTTGCTTTGTAATGATTAGGACCTTCTTTTTGGCTTTGAAAAACTCATGTAATACTCTTGTGTTTAATGGAAATCCTTTTATGCATCAATCAGCCTCCTTTGTTTGCATGGCTTGGTCTTCCGAGCACATACTTGACGTGTTAACTTCACACTGAGCCTGATTTGCATCAATCCCTCTTTTTAGCTAGAAACATAGTTGATTCAGACAAAAATAAAACTCTGCCTGTACAAAATGCCCCTGTCAGTCACTTATTTTGGTCACTGGGTACAAAATTGGCTGGCCGAACATATGATGGGTCAGTTGGCTCTTTCAGGTTTTTTAGGGACAGTTTCATCTTTTGGCCTACCGAAAAGTTTATAAAAGCAAACCAACAGTTTATTTTGACTCCACAGCATCCGAAAACATCTTCCCTCTCGTTTCACTCTCTCTCTCTAGATTTCCTCCCTCCCTTGCATTACCCAACGACCCACTCCCTTCTTTCTCCGAAACCACCACTTTCCTCTACACTTTGAACCGATTAGTTTGTGATTTAATGGAGTTTTGAGTTTCCTACCCTTCATTACGTGTTTCACATGTCTTAGCTTAGCCTCTCGCTCACTTCCTTTGGTTCCTTGCATTTTTCTTTGTTTTTCAGGTTTTTTGGTCCTTTGGTTGGACTTTTGGTTTTCTTCCTCCATCTTCCTCATTTTTAGGCGCACACACACCTATTCTTTCTTGATGAACGCCGATATCCCTCACAAGGATACTCTTTCCGTCTTCCAAAGGTTGATGTGTCTTTCCCGTCCCCCAAGGCCGATGTACATATGCTTGCCGAGGACATAGGTGTCCAGGTGGATGACCTACACATGGCAGCGTAGGACATCGTTTCTCCTATGTTTGGTCCTAAGCTACTACCACTGCATCTTAGGCCATTAGAGCCGGCTACTTACCATTCTAACATCCACTGCATTATTCACAGTAGTATGCTTACATTCACTAAGTTTTGACCAGGGGTTGCTTTGGACATGCTTCTTCGGGAGTGATAGTTGCACCTATCCTACAGTGCCCGACTGGTAAGCCTTGATACCAAACTCACGTATTTATTTACATTTGCTCATATTTCTAATATACTAATCACCTTTCTAATAGGATGACGACCGCTAGGTGAAGGGCTATGGGACCGTCATATTCCTTCGTCGGTGGTACCAGGTTCTTCTGGTTAGAGTCCGAGCCTTGGTGGAGCAAGCTAGCTTTGGCACGTTCTACTCAGGGATCAACTAGATACAGGCTACACGATCGACTATCGCGGCTCTTATACCACTAACTACTTCCACTTCTTTTCCATAGGGGAGATGATGACGACCTCCTATGACTTCTCCATGATTATTGGTCTTCTGATAAGGGTGATCCAATCCCTTTTAACTCAGATATGGAATCTTGACATACCGCTCAGCTTCATTTACTTGAGGCCATTTCCCCGAAGGATAGCCCGGGGATCATCCGCTATAGCTGGCTACACCAGAGGTTCCACGATATATACCTTGCCACCCTAGAGGCCATTTCTCAGTACGCCTGTAGATTCCGTCTTTATGTCCTTGGTATTACCCTATTTGCGAATAGGCAGGGGGTTCTATGGCATCCAAAAAATTTGAAGAGTTCTACATCCTCTCATGTACCACTGTTACCAGTCATGTCATCAAACCCTATGTCAGGAAAGAGAACGGATAGTACGGGACAAAGTGGGATCACTTGTCATCTATGTGGCGAGCAGGGTTACAAGTCCACTACATCTCCACAGAGGGGTAACCAACACCGTCAGCCTTCTACTCGCCTATAGGATCATACCTTGGGTAGAGATCAATCGCCCGTTTGTTATCAGTGCGGCCAGCCGGGTCATATGAAGAAGTTGTGTCCCCAGATTGTCGGAATGGCTAGTGCTTCAGGATTTCATGCAGGATAGAGCCAGAGGCAGACTCATCAGTTAGTTTAGTCTGGACAAACGTCTAGTGTTGTACATGGGACTACCTCCGCACAGTCTGTGCAACATGCCTATCATCAGAGGGGTAAACAGAGTGAATAGAGACCCAAAGGGAGAGTCTATGCAGTCACCGCATCTGAATAGTCGACTAGGCCAATGGCGATGCGAGGTACATACATTCTATATAATACTTGGGCCAATGTGTTGATAGATACGAGAGCATCTCATTCATTTATAGCATCTAGTTTTGCATCTATGTTCGGGTTAGGGGCAGAACTATTAGAATCTTCTCTCATAGTAGAATCACCGATTGGGGGTAAGATGGAGTTGAACCATGGGTGTCGTGAGTGTGTGATTGAAGTTGCTGACTGCCGACTTCCTTTTAGTTTGGTGTTGTTAGATGTGATGAGTTTTGATGTCATCCTTGATATGGATTGGTTGTCATCTTATTGTGCTGTAATAGATTGTTATCATGGGAGAGTTACTCTGTGTATTGCTGGGGGTATTCCCTAGAGTGGTTTGTGAGTATTTAGATGTTTCTCCAGAGGACCGCACTGAATAACCACCTCATCGTGAGGTCGAGTTTTCTACAGACCTAGTGCCAGGTATGACACCCATTTCTATGTCACCCTATAGATTCACTCTGGCCGAGTTGCTTGTTTTGAAGGAGCAATTGCAAGAATTGTTAGATAAGGGTTTTATATGCCCTAGTATTTCAACCTGGGAGCACCTTCTCTCTTTGCCGAGAAGAAGGATGGTTCATTGCGGTTATGCATTGATTACCATAAGATGAATAGGGTCACGGTTAAGAATAAGTACCCGTTGCCTAGAAAATAGATGATCTTTTTGACAAACTTAAGGGTTATCAGTGTTTCTGAAAGAAAGATCTAAGATTGGGTTATCATCAGTTGCGTGTGAAAGAAGAAAATATTTCAAAGACAGCCTTTCATACTCGATATGGTCACTATGAATTTCTCGTGATGCCGTTCGATTTAACCAATGCTCCTACCACCTTTATGGACTTGATGAATCGGGTTTTCCGAGAATATCTCCACAAGTTTGTGGTAGTTTTTGTCGATGATATTCTTACCCTCTGAGAAGAACATGAGGTGCACCTTCACATTGTGTTGCAATTACTTATGGAGCACAGGTTGTATGCTAAATACGAGAAATGTGAGTTCTGGCTCTCTAAGGCGAAATTCTTGGGTTACATTGTTTCTAAGGATGGGGTTGCTGTAGATTCGTTGAAGATTAAGGCAGTACAGAATTGGGAGCAACCTAGGAATGCATTTGAGATCCGTAGTTTCTTGGGTCTTACCGGTTACTATAGACGGTTTGTGAAAGACTTTTTTGCGTTAGCTTCTCCGTTGACTAGGCTAACGAGAAAGGGAGTGAAGTTTGTTTAGGATGAATCATATGAGAAATCCTTCTTAGAGATGAAGGCTAGACTAACTATTGCACCAGTTTTAGTCATTCTAGAAAGAGATTTGGGTTAACTTTGTACTATGATGCATCTAGGGAAGGTTTGGGATATGTTTTGATGCAAGAAGGTAAGGTAGTGGCATATGGTTCACGCCAATTTAAAACCCACAAAAGAAATTATCCGACTCATGATTTAGTGTTAGCTACAGTCATTTTTGCTCTAAAACTATGTAGACATTACTTGTATGAGGAGAAGTTTAAGGTGTTCTCAGATCATCAAAGACATAAATACCTATTTTCCCAAAAGGATTTGAATTTACGTTGAAGAAGGTGGATGGAATTTTTAGAGGATTACGATTTTGAATTACACTACCATCTCGGAAAAGCCAATGTGGTGGCCAATGCCTTGAGTAGAAAATCTGTGAGTACCATTGCTAATCTTGCAATTAGGGAATGGAAAATTTTGGGTGATTTGGGTGAATTTGAATTGCATCTTTGTGAATCACCTGAGCATGCCACTTTGCTTTCCGTCCTTGCACAATTGACAATTGTTACTTGGGTTATAGAGGCACAAAAAGGTAACTTGGAAGTTAAAGTAATCAAGAAGAAAATAGCACAGGGGAAGGAGGAAAAGGATTTTAGGGTAGATTCCAATTCTAATGTCCGGTATTTAGACCGCTTTTTGTACCTGAATCGTGTAAAGACGAGGTACTTTGGGAATTTCACAACTCCTATCTTGTAGTACATCTAGGCGGCACAAAAATGTACCATGACCATAACCGACAATTTTGGTGGAGGGGTATGAAGCAGGATGTGGCTTCATTTGTGTCCAAATGTTTAACTTGCCTACAAGTCAAGGCGGAACATCAACGACCAGCCGGGTTATTGCAACCCTTGCCTATCGCGGAATGGAAGTGGGAACATAGCACTATGGACTTTGTTTCGGGCCTCCCTAGAACACAAAAGGGTAATGACGTAGTTTGAGTAGTGGTGGATTCACTAACTAAGTGGCTCATTTTCTCGCTATATGTATGGGGGACTCAGTTGATTACTTGGCGAAACTTTATGTTGAAGAGATTGCTCGGCTTCATGGAGTTCTGGTGAGTATTGTCTCGGATCGAGACCCCCGTTTTACCACACGGCTATGGCAAAGCCTACAAACTATTATGGGCACTCAGTTAACTTTTAGCACTACTTACCACCCACAAATCGATGGACAGTCGGAGTGCACTATCCAAATCTTGGAAGACGTGTTGAGAGCTTGTGTGCTAGATTTTAAATGTTCTTGGAAGAGACAACTACCTTTAGCAGAATTTGCCTATAATAATAATTATGAAGCTAGCATTGGAATGGCTACTTTTGAAGTTTTGTATGGGTGACCATGTAGGTTGTCGGTGTGTTGGACTGAGGTGAGAGATTCATCTATGCTTCGATCGGAATTGGGTCGCAAGACCACTGAAAATAGCTCTCATTCGGAAACAGTTAGTTACGGCTCAGAGTCGACAAAAATGCTATGCAGACCAGAGGAGAAGACCCTTATCTTATAGAACAAATGGGAGAGGTAGCTGATCGCCTTGCATTGCCACCGCAATTATTCGGAATGCACAATATATTCCATGTTTCTATCATATTTTGGATTGGACAAATTTAGAGGTGGGCGAAAATGCGTTATATGAAGTGAGACCGACGAAAATCTTGGACACCCGAAAACAAGTTTTTATAGGCAAAGTCATTCCTTTAGTTAAAGTGTTATGGTATCACCATGGGGTAGAAGAGGCCACTAGGGAGCGAGAAGCTAAAGTTCGTGAGAAATACCCCGATTTATTTAATGATATGTAAACTTGCTTATTTGTTATCTTAGGTTATTTTATGGGAGGTTGTAGAAGGAAGTATATGAAAGAAATCCAAATGTTCATGGTACTGTTTGAAGTTAGCTTTGATTTTGTTTTGGTTTGAAAAGTGGTGATGATTGAGACTATTATTATTGTGATGTTCATCTTTCTTAGGAATTGTTGGAGTTGTTTTGGCAGGAACTATGAAATTTTGGGAATGAAATTCCTTAAGGGGGTAGGCTGTAACATCTATTTTTGGGTGACTGCTCGAGCGGTCATTTTGGTCACTCGAGCGGAGATTTGTAGCTTTCAGTATCTCGTAGGTTTACAGGCAAGATCGCTTGAGCGAAGGAATGGTCGCTCGAGTGTAAATGTGAGCTCCTAGTATTTTCACCGTAGCTTTATAAAACTTCTGAGACCTTGCGTTTACCGCTCGAGCAGTGGAAAGTTTGCTCGAGCGGTTCCTTTGTGTTTTGGCACTTTGGTCGAGCAATGGAAAGTTTGCTTGAGTGGTCAGTTCGGGATAGCAGAGTTATATTACGATCCAAACACTTCTTTAACTCATTTCTTTCACACTCATTCTCTCTCTAACAACCCTCTTTCCAAAACTGTAGCTAGAAAACCCTCGATTTCATTAAAGTTATTGTTCGCACCAAGAGCTACGTTTTGAACCGATTAGATCGTGCTTGTTCGAAAGTTTTATCACGTGGATCTTCATCTCTTATCTTATAACCCTTGAGGTAGGAATATCTTTACGATTGTATATTTGTATTTTGGCTTAAATGTGTGTGAATCTAAAGGTGTGTGGAACTATTGAGATGGATGGGATATATATATATTTGGGTTTTGTATTGATGAAGTGTTTGTGTGAAATTGATGGTGGATTGTGGAATCAACTATGAAAGTGTGAGTAAATATACTTTAATGAAGGAAAATAAATATTTGAAAAGAAAAACCCCAAATTTTCATATGTAACCCGAAGGGTTGTTCTTGATTTTGGACTTAATGGAGAATTGAGAAGTAAAATTGGGGAGTCCTTGTGATTATTTGTGTTGTGCATAAAATGTTAATGTTTTGGAATGTGTTTGAGGTGCCCACTTGCCCAGTTCATGTGAGGACGATGGATGTGGGAATGTGTTTGAGGTGCCCACTTGCTCGGTTTGAGGGAAATGAATGTGGAGATGTTGTGAAGTGTCCACTAGCCGATTTGTGTAAGGACGACGAAAGTGGAAAGTTTGAGGTGTCCACTAGCCATCAGTGTGAGGACAGAAAAATGTGGAGATTGAATATTAAATTGTGTGTTGTGTAATAACTTTTAAACCAATGGAAATTCATGGGCATCAATAAAGGTTATGAATATTTAAAGCAAATATTTATATACTTGGTTAAAGTTATTCTCTATTGGGCAATTGCTCATTTCTATTTACTAACATTTCAGGAAATGAAGAGCCCCAAGACCGTCTATGAAGAAGAAGAAAAAGACTATCTCTTTTCAAAATCTAAACTTTTGTGAACTTGAAGTTGTAATGTAATTGTGGAACTCCCTTTCTACCTTTATTTTGAGTTTTGTATTTTAGTATTAAATGTCACAATATAATTGTTTTGTAATATTCTGTAGCTCACTGAACCGAGATCCGTATTTTGTAATTTTGTAAACAAAATTTGAAGTTCAATGAGAAAGAGAAACATTTGAATGGAATTGTGTTATATGTTGGTGTGAACAATGTTCTTTTAATTGTTCAATGGGAATTACATGCATGCAGTGTTACAGACTACGATAAATTGTTTTTAATTCAAAATTTTGGTTTTGAAAATGAAAAATGAGAAAAAGAAACCTTAGGGTCTAGAATCCACTACTGACCTTGTAATTGGTTGTAGAAAATCACTGAAATGGGTACTACGATGTGTCTTAGTCGAGAACATTACTTAAAAAGATTTGTGTTTTAAAATTAGAAAGTCACGAATCATCTTCGCTTAATATGGACCGTCACCACTAAGATAAGCTAACTTAAGCTAACGTTGATGCACGACCCGTCTTACTAGGTATGACTTGTCTAACAATTTTAATACACAAGCATGAAAATCATTTGTATAATATGCATTCATGACCAGTGAACACATAATTTGATAAAATAATATTTACATAAAAATCTGAGTTATATAACAGTACCCAAATCAATTAAAAATCTACAAAACTAAATACAAACTACCTCAATAATTTGATCAGAGTTTCATCTTAATCCTAAGATATGGAAATTAGTTCTGTATACTAATATTACAACTACTATAAAATATACACTCTACATCTTCCCACTCTCCATTTCTTTATTTCTTTCTTTTCTCTTTTTTTTCTTTACTTTTCTGTACAGCTTCGGCTGAAGCTTGAGCTCCCTCCAATTCCTTGAATTACTTTGCCTTTTACAGCATGGGTGCACAGTTAAATATTGTGCACCTTTTTAATATAATAATATTTAAAATGTATTATTTATATTAATTTTTGTACAAACACTCAAAATATATAAAAACATAAAAAAATATGTAAAATTATAAAATAGTAAAAATAAATGGCCTAATAAAATGCATTTAAGGGGGATAAAAATATAACATTTAGGCTCGAATCACAACCCCTAATTTATATTTTGCTAGTCCTCAAGCAAAACAAATTAAAAATAAAATAAAATAAAATTTATCTATGTCGTTTTCGTAGGGACACAGTTGCATTTAGCATTTGCAACTTGCCTTTGAACTCCTAGGTTGCCCCTAGTGGACAAGTTATACTTTCGTGAGGCTTTGCAGTGAATATATACCCACAAAATTCAGATTTGTTTTTTTCTTTTTAATTTTTTTTTTTCAATCTTGCTTTTTTTTTTCTTTTTTTTTTTTTAATTTGAGCTCAAAGAATCTCTTCAATCCATGCTAGAAATCTGGAAGATTGTAAATTCCTTACATTAGGAAAATAATTAGTTAGAATACAAAGCACTAGCAATCATTAGGAATACTACATTTATTTCTAAACTTGGTGTGTGTGATCTTTTTTTAATTTACACAGATACTTCCTTAACTTCAAAATAAAACATAGCCCAAAAATTTCCATCTGAAGCATGCTTTGACTCAATTCTCTCCAGTTTACTTTCAACAAATGAAAACTTTGAAATGGCTCAGCTCACTAGTGTATGTATATGAGAAAAGAAAATTATGTTTAACAAAACAAAAATTTCTCACATTTAACAATGAAAACGTTGTATAGAAAAGTAAGCATAGTCTCATGATAGGAAAACTAAAAATAATGAAATTATGCCACTTTATCATCTGAAAAACAAATCATGCCAATCCCAAGATCAATTAGGGCTTTATTTTTCTTTGTAATGTTGGGTTAAAGGGAATTATTTACAAATTTGGGTGAATGGTAGAAAAACAGGTGTCTAAGAAATTAATCAAACAAACGCAACATATGTAGAACACTGCTCACTAATCCACCTTTTTAACTCTTATCTCTTTTTTCCTTTTTTTGACAAGAAATAAAACGTTTTTTTCTTTTTACCTTTTTATTTTTATATTTCTTCTTCCTCTCACAAGATAACATCCTTCCAAAATAATAGATAAAATCCATTCTTGAGACACCGGAAGAAATGGCTAAATGACTAAAAAGTTTTTAATATAGCATGATCCATATGTTACAAGGACAAAACGGCATAAAAATGACGATTTTAATATTTTTCGACCAATTTGTCCTATTCTCCTTTTTATTTCTCTTCTTCCTCTTCTTAAAGTCAGTATCTGCAAAGGAAACAACAGAGTGAAAAACGGCCTAACTCTGCCAAAATCAATCCATCACAACTCGAATTCTTTTTTTCTTTCTCTAATATGGCCTCTGCTTGACCTTTCACTCTCTTCCCTGACCTCAATGCGACTCTAGAGGAAGTACGTGATACTGCTTCTTCAGACCTTCCTCGGAATACCCGAGCCCTTGTTTTTAACCCAGTTATGTTGCTTGAGCAGCAACTAGCAACAATGTTTGACATTGATACTAATTCTCACACACTGAGAATGTGTGTAAGATCCTTCACTACAGTGTCAAATTTATCTCGCCGATTACAGAGTCGGAAGAATGAAGTGCAGTGGCTGATTGCACAACTCTCACTATTTCAACGGATATATCAAGATGCTTGGTAGGATATTAGTTAGCTGAAGAGACAAAACAAAGAAGTGAAGAGGAAGACAACAACAATGGCCTGAAATTCGGTGCCCTAGTGTTCATCGTTCAGCGACCAACGGGGTGTAAACCTCGCAAATCTGGAGGCAGGGCCTTCAAGGATGTCATTAGAATGAATCTCAAGGTGAGGTGATCGGCAGGAGAGTCGAGCGGCGAGGCTATGTGCAAATGAGATCGGCTTTTGACCTTCACTATTGAAATGTTACCGGAATTTAAGACAAACTACTTTTTTTTTCTATGTATTTTTTATTTTACACTTAGCACAATTTTACTTTTCACAAAATTTTATTTTTCATTCAACATAATTCTATTTTACATTAATACAAAAAAAATTGATGCTGTTTTTTGCACACCAAAATAAAATGAATAAAACCAGTAGCAACTACTACTACGAAGTATAGCGGTTGAGAACGGGTGTCAAACCACGGAGACTAGGGCAAGTTATTTTTAGGTCAAAGATTTCGGTTTTGAAAATGGAAGTGAGAAAAAGAAAATCTTAGGGTCTAGAATCCACTGCTAACCTTGTAATTAGGGGTTATTATATTTAGATTGTAGAAAATCGTTGAAATGGGTATTAGGATATAACGGTTCCAGTTTCGACCTGACCCATTTCATGCTCTTAGATTTTGGAATCCATGTCCTTAACTATCGTTCATTTTATTTTCATCTTGTTGCTAGTTGAGATTGACTATTTGGGAGTTACGGTTGTGTTTGAAATAGGTTGGGAGTTAGTTTTTCTAAAGAGTTGTTGTCCAGATTTTTTGCCTATTCACTCGAACCATCTTTCTTGCACTCAAGCGGTCCTTTATAATCTGCAAAACTTCTGGAAGTGGAGTATCTTCACTCGAGTGGCCTTTTGTAGGTCTGAACTTCTGGAAGGGGACATTGTGCGCTCGAGCGGTGTTTTTGGTCGCTTGAGCGATGTCACTTATTGTATTGACACTCGACCGGTGTTTTGATCGCTTGAGTGGTCTGTGCGTATATCAATATGAGTAACAGTTTTCTAAGTCACTAATTCATTTCTCTCTCTCTATCTCTAAACATTCCAAAAACCCTAGTTCTTCACTCTCTCTCTCGTTCTTGCATTCTAGCTCCAAATACTCTCAATCTATTGATTTTTTCACCCTAGCCCTTTGGAGAAAAAGGCAGAGCACGTCGAGAGTTTCATTTTAATCAGAGGAGTTATCGTTTTCGGCTCTGCCAAACGTCAACCCTTGCTCTCCCTTGTCTTCAAAACTTGAGGCAGGAATTTCTTTAACCTTTGGTATGATTTTTACCTTAGTTATTTCTCTATTGAAAGAATCTTGTGATTTGGGGATTTTGGATTAAACCTAGGGTTTGGTTTCGAATTGAAAATGAGGGGTTTTCAAATGGGTTCTTGGGAAAGGTTGTGGGGATGTGTTTGTAGTTAAGATATGTTAAAATTGTGGATTTCTTTACTTAAAATTGATTTTGTAAGTAAAAGGGGTTTTGTTATAAAATTATGGACATTTGGTTTGTGAAAGAAAACAGAAAATGATGTTGGGTTTGACAAGAATAGAACGAATGTATATGTTGATGATGATAGAGCAGTTGGATATGGTACCATTTTGAAAATGATGAGATTATGTCTTTTGTGGGAATTATTTGTTGTATAGAAATATTTGTTTTGGGCTATTGGTGGAGGATAGCTTTGATTATTGTAGAAATTGCATGAGGATTAGGTAAATTGAAACTAATCACTCATACATCTTGCATTGAGGATTGTTGCATAATTAAACATTGAACATGTTTTGTTTTGAGAAAAATGTGTGAATACCCTGGTGAATCTGGTTACGGGGTGTGGTTGTGGTTATTATGTTGGCCTGTGTGGCCTTGGTGAATGTCTAAAAACCCGTGCGGTCAGATGCCGATCCTTCCGGTTAGTACCAGTAAAATGGCTTTGGTAGTGCTTGTATAGCCTACTAGCAGACACATATCTAGAGATTGCCAATGTTTTGTATCCATTACCCTATTTTTGTTATAAAAGGGATTATTGTAGATACCCCATTTTTGACCGTCCTCAAGACTTGGATGTTCTTGTAGGTTCATCCAGCAACAGGTTTGATTGCTCATCGAGTGTTCGACTTTCGCGGCAGAATGTTCCAGGTTTGATCCTTCCAAACCCCATTTCCATTATGTCTCATTTTTGGACCATGAGTTGGTCTTTGCTTTGTGACGTCCTTAATGGCATGCTGGCCATCAAAGAGGGCTGCCGGCCATTAATAGACCCTACCGGCCATCAATGTGGCACTGCCGACCACCTTGTTTCAATAGATATTATTTTACATATTTTGGGCTAGCTGTGGCTCATTGAGCCATCCTCCATACACGTGTATGAAGGGATGGAGACAAGTTGAAGCTTGTCAAGCAAGCTTTTGCTTGCATTGCTCTATATAAGGGGAGCTCCCTCCCCCTTTCTGGAGGTTCAGAAAATTTAGAGGCAAAATCCCTCTCTCTCTCTCTCTAGAATTCTCACACTCTCTCTCTAAATTGTGCTCAACAGTGCCTTAAAGTGTGTTTTCTTCACATTTTTGCAAAGGAACACCTAGTCAAACACCACTACCTTGGAGCTGAGGTTCTTGAAGGTTTGTTTGGAGCTTTTTAAAGTTGGTTTTGGCTCAGAAGTGCTGCTGTGGCTATTGTGCTTCAAGGGTAAACCATCTTCTCTTTGAAAGCTTTGTTTTAGTTGCTTACTTAGCCACCTTTGCATGCTATTTTAGGCCTTGCTTTCAACTACGAAAAGCTTTATTTTTAAGTGTTAAAAATGGTTGTTTGAGGCCTTGTGGGAGTTGGGGGTGTTTCACTGTAGACGTCCCCGAACGTCCCGAGAGGGAATCCCCCGTTTTGTTCATTGGGCTCACTACAGTTCAGGACTCAATGTCACGGTCTTGTCTCTAATCTCGCAGAGTGCAATACAAGACCGATGAATCATCAAAGAGTCCAAATTCGGAAAATCGTTTTTGAAAACAGATTTTTTGAAAGAGGTGCCAAACATGGACTGCTTTGCCATATACAGAGTCGCCACCTAAATATTTATTTTGGGGAAATTTAGGAAACCTTGACTCGTGCCTAAGGCCACGTGTCTGTCATCACCAAAGTTGCCTTGGCTCGGGAACTTGGGTACGATTGGGGAAGGTCACTTCGTGAGCACCCCCGCTCGCCCGATCAAAGATCGGCCTCTATTAACCATGATATCTAGTTTTGAAAACATTATGCATCCTTATTCCGGTTATTAGCCTAGATTTACTACGTGACGTGCACAACAAACAAGTATAGATTGAGTCGTAAATTGGAACAAAACATTTCATGTTTTTTTATTTGAAAAATGATTTGATGGTGCTACCTGCGAGTAGGCTAAGACATGAATTTTGCCACCCTCAAGTGGGCTTAGAAAACATGGTTTTGCCACTTTCAAGTGGGCTTAAAACTCGCATTCAATGCATTGTTCCAATTCAAGTAACCCAACCTTCACCCACAGGCATTCAAGCAGTTATATCACATAAACACATAGCCTCATGGTAAGCATGCTATCATGTTAACATTCACACACATGCGAGATGCTAAAGCATAAACGCTCACCTAGTACTCCAAGCCAAAACAGAAACTAGTTAGTAATCATATGCATGATCCTAGTTCATGTGAAGATGGCTAATGCAACACATGCAAGATGCAACTACAATAGGCTCGGCTATTCTAAGATGGCATATGATGATGCTACAACTAACACGTATTCAACTTGGAATTAAAATACAATGCAGTTAGTATGATACGCCGAGCTCGGTGCATGCAAGACAAATGTATGGATGCACGCATGCATAGCATACGATATGCTTACTTAAATATGCCCTAATGCTAACCATTGAAAGCAGGTAAGTAAAAGGGAGAAAGAAGTGGGGTTGGAAGACATTCACACACTCACGCACACTCATTACACAATTGCCCTCGCTCGGAGGGTCCGAATAAATTATACAAACCAAATAAATAATTAAACTATTCTAGCTAATTAAATATTACAAAAATTCTAATTAATTATCGAATTAAATAAGCTATGGAAAGTAGTAAAAGGGGCCTCGGGAAGAGGGATGCACGCATGCTCGGATTGGCTTTGCTCGAAAATCCATTGCCATGACAAAAGCTGCCTCTGTTTACACTGCCTTGCTCCTCTGAAATTTATGAAAGTTTACAGAATCCTTCTAAATCACTCCCTGAGTGTTGTGGAGTGCCACCGGCCACAATTCAAATCCGCCGACCATGAGAATAGGCTTATCGGCCAAATATTAAACCACCGGCTGGACATTGATGGTCGGTCGGCACAAAAAGTGGTCGGTCGGCCATTTCTTCCTGCAGGGCCCTGTTTTGACAGCAACAGAGGACAGACAGTGCATGGCATAGAAATTCAAAGCAATGTGTGCATGGCCACTCTCCCTATCATGCTATGGGCTCAAGGGAGTATGGCCCTCGGTCCTCGGGCCACCAATCACACATTTTGATGCATGATGGCCAAAGGCACCAAGTTTGCAAATCAATGTAAATGCATGCAACAAAACTCATGAGTGCTACACGCCCTATCATGTTGAGATCAAGGACATCAGCGACCGAGGATTGAGGCGCGTTACGTCACTTTGAGTACGAACGCCCCTCATACCTCATGCTTGGTTTGACACCCCAAACCAAGCGAAATGTAATGCAAGTATGTAATGTGACTCAAGTATGCAACATGTCTCAAGCATGCAATATGAGGCTAAGGTAACAAATATGCCTAGTGCAATGTGCCAAACATGCAAGATACAATGCAATACAACCTATCATGCAAGCTAGGATATGGAACGCAACTAGCTAAACAACATGCAAACGTGCAAAGATGAGGCAATGCAAGCATGAAACCAAAGTAATGCAACATGTCAAAACATGCAATGGTGGACTTAAACCGCAAAGGGCAAACCTCAGCCTTGCCATAAACAGTGGCCAAAGATGATGCAAATGATGGACAAATGCTCATGCAAACATGCACACCAATAGGCCTAAAGCTAAGGCACAAAAGGTAACTTTCAAGAACACTCAAAAGATGATAAACATTGACATTAGACCAACATGTTAGACTCTGAAAATATAGAGGATGATGCCAAATCAACCATGTTATGCAAGTAAGGCATGCAATAATGACCAAAACTTGAAGCCAATAAAGGGGTCCAAACCATAGCTATGTCAAGCAAACCCCAAAGGACTAAAATGACTTAAAACAGTCCTAGGGGACTCCAAAACAAGTCCAAAGCATGCATAGATCATAATCAAAACATGCCCAAGAAATGGATGCAAAACAAGGGGGATTCAAGGCCACAAAGAGGGCACTCTACTACAAACATCCCAACCACTCATGGCATGGACTAAACAACTGAAAACAGAGTTTCAATGCATCAAAATATGCCCCAAAATCCACTGATATGGCAACCCAAATGCCTAAAACAAAAGGCATGCACTATGACCCATTTCAAGGCATAAAAGAACAACTCTTAAAGGCATGAAAGGGATGATGAATGCAAGCATACAAGCATGGATTATGGACTGAAATAGCATGAGAAGTGATTCCAAATCACTAAAACAACCCAACTAAAGCATGCTCATGACTCACACACTCAAGGCTCACAAGCTAAAATGCAAAGAGGCTATACCAAACATGGTAAACATAATTAAATCAGTACCCAACAGACCTCAAGCATGATGAAATATGACCAAAAGCTTCACAAAGCAAGGCAAAAACATGCAAGCATGATGGTCTAATGGCAAGATGCATTTCTAGGCAAAATAGAGGAATACAAGGCAAGTATATTATGCATGCAAGGGGCCATTAATCTGACCAAAAATAGAGGTATAATATGACCAAATAACACCCAAAAACCTCTGAAATGGAGCCAAAAACAACTAAGCATGCATGCTACCCTTATGAGCCAAAAACATGAACAAATGAGACACAAAGGGAGAGGGGTGTCCCTCCCCTATGCAAGACCTCAAAACCTCTTCTTCACCACTGAAAATCTCTGGATTTCAGTGGTGAGAAGGCCAATGCATAAAAGTACTCAAAGCTCAACCAAAGAAGGCACAAAAGGGGCCAAACAAGGCCCTAGAGGGGGAGGTCGACCCCAAACACAAAAGAGACCTTAATGAAACATCTTAAGAATGAAAAATCAAAGTTTTTATCAGTTATACACATAGCTCAAAAAAGCATGCAAAGTAGGTTAAAAGCTAGTGCAAGATTGGGAAATATAAAGCAATAGTCTCACTCTTGAAGAACACTTGAAGAGCAGGAAGTCCAGCCCCCCTCTTCTGATCAAAACCAGCTCTAAACTCCAAGAACAAACCCTCAAGACCTCAATAATCCAAGTATGGTGTAACACTAGGTGTCTTAGTGCAATACTAAGAACAAAACACACTTTTGAGCCCTCTAACACACACAAATGAAGAGAGAGAGGGAGATATAGAGAGAGAGAGTGGTGTATATATGCTATATAACTCTGATTTGCTGAACCCCTTCAAAGGAGAGGGAAGGCCTTCTTATATAGAGCAAGATGAAAGGCTTGAAGCTTCTAAGGGAAGCTAAACAAAAGGGTCAAGGGGGGTCAAGCTTCTAAGAGAAGCTAAGGAAAAGGGTCTGAGCTTCTTGAGGAAGCTAAGACAAAGGGTCAAGCTTCTCCAAGAAGCTTGAGCAAAAGGGTGCAAAGGGTGCAATTCCTCCATACACGTGTATGGAGGACAAGTCCGTGCACTCCAGCTGGCACAGCTGGCATGAACAAGGCCTGAAAAAGGCAAAAAAGGGGCACCGGCCAGAAAAGGAGACCATCGGCCAACTAAATGGCCGACCGGCCAAACAAATGGTCGGTAGAGAGAAAGAAAGGTCGGTGGCCTCATGCCACGGCCGGTGGGTTTAAGGGATGGCTGACAAGCCACTCCTATCCTTAGAAGCACAAAACACAAGTCCTTGGTCCACGACCAAGCACAAAACAGTCAAGTTGAGAGATCTCAAGGCACAGCGCGCAGCCGAGTCCTTCGGGAACTCAAAACAAACACAAACAAGAAAGATCATCGGGTGTTCAAACGATGATGTCCAAGTCTTGAGGACGGTCAAAAATGGGGTGTCTACATTCACCCCCTTGTATGCCTTATTTGTTAAGCTTTTGAGCCATCCTTTGAAGCTTTTCTATTTGCCTTTGCATGGCCTTTCTACCACTGAAACTCAGAGGAATTTCAGTGGTGGAAAGGTGGTTTTGAGGTCCAAAGTGAGAGGGGGTGGTCCCTCTTCTCTTGTCTTGCTTGCTTGCCTTGTTGGCCTCATACTTGAGCATATGTTTCTACTTCTTTGTGGCTTTGTTCAAGCATGATTTTGTGACTTTTTGGACCTACCATAACTCTTTTCTTGGTTGGTTTGGTCACCTCTTGCTTGTTTTTGGTACTTGTAGTGCAATCATGCTTTTTGGCCTAACATGCTTCATGCTTTAGTTCATCATTCTAGCATGTGTTAGCTTTGCTCCAGCACATTTTTGCCACTGATTTAACATGCTTGAGGTTTATTTTAAGTGGTCTTGGTCATATCTGCTTAGCTTTGTATAGCTATAGTGCAGTTGGGCTTCACTAGCTTTGTGTTTGAGGTCCCTAACATGCCTTGAATGAGATGATTGCATGCCTTAGCCTCATTTCTTACATGATTTCAGTGTATATAGCATAGTCACACTCTCACATATTCCACTCTTTCATAACTTTTAAGAGATGTGTCTTATGCCTTGTTTGTGAGCCAATACGTATGCATGCTTGTCTAAGCTTTTGGGCTCCCTTTTCAGTGTGTTTTGGCCTTTGTTTTGACATGTTTGAGTTTGTCCAGAGCTGGTTTGATGGTTTAGGCTATGTATTGCATGCCTCTTGTGTGAATGCCTTAACTAGTTTTGAGTTTTAGGGCCTCTTGCATGCTATACTTCTGTTGTTTGAATGATATGGCATCATTTAATACATAATTTCAGAGCATATAGCCTTGTTATACTCTCATTTTTATCACTCTTTCAATGTGTTTGAGAATTAAGCTTTGTGCCTTGCTTGCGAGCCATGAGTTGAGTATGCATTCCTTGCTTTTTGTGCCTAAGTTTTAATGTGTTTTGGCCACTGTTTTGGAGTATCTTGGGTTTGTCCATAGCTGGTTTGACCATTTGAGATTAGTGGTGCATGCCTCATGTGTAATGTTCTTCACTTGCTTTAGTGCTCTTGGCTCCATAACATGTCTTGCATGCATTGCTTCCATAATAGAGTCTTGTGCATGCCACCTTAGCATTGGTAGATGAGCATGTTGTTTGCATTGCATCGTGTTCAACCGGACGTTATGTTGAACACAAGGTGGATTGGTCCACTTCATACTCAAAGTGATGAAAGTGAGCCAATCCCCTTTGCCTCTATTGCCTTTGACCTCTCATGATAAGGCCATGGTCTTAGAGTCTTGTTTGCATTGCATTTATTGAATTTGTGCAAGATTGGATCTTTAGCCATCAAGCATTGTATGCTTGATTGATGGTCTTGGATCCAATGATGCCTCTCCATTGATGTTTTGAAGTGATATGGAGTGGCATAGTACACACATGTTCCTAGGGAGACCCTCCATTTCCTCTATTTTGTGCTTTGTTGCAGTTTGGTATCACAGCACACCAATCGACGGTAGTGCCACATTGATGGCCGGCACCCTTGCATCCTTGGCCAGCAGTGGTCCATCTTTGGCCAGCAGGTGGCCGACAGTAGCTCCTCATGGCCAAGCAGGCCACTGGTGTACTCCCCAGCCTTGTTTTGGTAAGTTTTAGCAGCAAGTTCTCAAGGACACCCTACAAACAGAGCCTCTAAAGAGCAAATCGGAGGGCTTTTTTGAGGTGAGAAACCGAATGCGAGCATGCATATTCTTCTCCTTCAAATAGAGCTGGACCAACTTAGTTTAAATGTTTACTTGTTACTTAGCATTTGGTTTTGTAATTTAATTAATTTGTTAATTAGTTAAAGTGTTGTAATAATTAAGTAGCTTAGTTTAGCTATTTCTTTATTGGTTTGTAATAATTAGTCTAATTAGCTTAATTAGATTAGTTGCTTAGCTTAGCTTAGATTAGCTAGCTAATTCATTCGGACCCTCCATCGAGAGGGCAATGTTGTAATAAGGGTGCGTGTGTGTGTGAATGTCTTCCAACCCCACGTCTTTCTCCCTTTATTTACCAGCTTTTGATGGTTAGATTAGGTCATGTTTCAATTAGCATACTTATGCTTTGCATGCGTGCATCATTCATTTGTATTGCATGCACCGGGCTCAGCGCATCATTTCAAAATGCATTGTATTTCAATACTTCTTTGAATACATGTAGCAAATTGTCGCATACATATGCCATCCTAGATAGCCGAGCCTACTTAGCCGTATTTTGCATGTGTTGCATTAGGCATTGTTGACATAGCTAGGATCATGCATTGATTACTAACTAGCTTCTATTTTGGCTCGAAGTACACTGTAAGTGTTTATGCTTTAGCATACTTGCATGTGTGTAAATGATTTCCATGATAGCATGCTTGCCATGAGGCTATTTGCTTAACTGCTATAACTACATGAATGCATGTGGATGAAGGCTTTATTACTTGAATTGGAACAATTCATTTCATCAAATGCGAGTTTTAAGCCCACTTGAAGTGGCAAATCATCATGTTTTAAGCCCACCTTGTTTGGTGGCAAATCCGCATTTCTAAGCCCACTTGAGGATGGCAAATTCGAACCATTTTCGAAAACAAACATTGAATTGTTTTTGTTTCAATTTAGGCGATCTAGTCTATACTTGTATGATGTGCGCATCACATAGTAAGGCTAGCTAATAAACCAGAATAAGAACACATGTGTTTATGAAAACAACATATCATGTTAGTAGAGGCCGATCTTTGATCGGGCGAACAGGGGTGCTCATTTCAAGACCTTCCCCTCTCGTACCCAAGTTCCCGAGCCGAGGCAACTTTGGTGATGACAAACACGTGGCCTTAGGCACAAGTCAGGGTTTCCTAAATTTCCCCAAAAAAAATATTTAGGTGGCGACTCTGAAATCTGGCAAAGCAGTCCATGTTTGGCGCTTTTTGATTAAAATTGATTTTTCAAAACCAATTGTCGGATTTGGACTCTTTGTGTGATTTATCAGTCTTACATTGGACTTTGTGAGATTAGATTCAGAACCGTGACAGGAGTCCGAACTGTAGTAGCTAGAACCCAATTCGCACCATCTCCGAAAGAGGCGCTGCGCGGAGAGAGTTCGGGGCGTCTACAATTATTATGATGAATTGATATATAATTTGGCATTGCATTGTGTTGAGACAGAAATGTGAAATGTTTGACAAATGGCATGCATGTGCATTCACCTTATGACTTTGTTAAGATTCATATATTGCGTTAAAGTGTCTCTACTGGGCTTTGGTTCACCCTATGTGGAAAACAACTTTCAAGTACTGATGATACGCCTTCACCAGGACATAGCTTGAAAGGACTTGGAACCAAGAGCTTCTTTTGTTTTAGTGGATGTAAATATTTTTGTATAAGCATTGGGCTTTAATTGTATTGAGTTAAACTCATTTTGATGTATCCAAGCATTGACTTGGAAAGATGTAGCCATTAGGGCATATAAGTACTTGATTTTTACTTTTATTTTAATTCATGTAACCATATCATATTATATAGATTCAAGATTTAGTATTTATGAATGTATATACGCATATGTCATCTTGTGTATGATCAATGATTATAAGTGAAATATAAGATATGATGTTATCGATCAATTGTAAGGGGTATTATGAAATGGGCTATTGTTATTATTTCGGGACATGACAACTTGGTATAAGAGCTACCGGGTTTGAATACTTGGGATCATGGGATGTGGTTTTTACCACAATGGGTTATCTCACTAGATGATATTAGAAATAGACCTGGTATGTTATGTGATAACATACTTATGTGATTTAATTTCTAAGATATCGATTGGGTCTATGAGTTAGAAGTCTTGTTAGAAGAGCATTTGATCACTGCTATGTCTAACTGGAACTGTGGCAATGTCGTGGGACGATCATTATCTAGAAAGGAAGTTCGTTTGTGTTTATGTGATTAGGTGCTTATGTGGAGTGAATTATTTGTTGTCCACCATATTAGGACATGAGTGAATTAGCTTCGGCACATTTGTAAATGTGCTAATCTATTGTGTTACCTTTATTAGGATGTCAAGACGTAGTTTTGGTAGGCGTGGTAGGCCTAGACAACAAGAGGTGTCATTACTGGATGATATTCCAGCGCAAGAGGAGAGAGTTGGTTAGGCCAATGTGGTCGAACCAGTATGTCAGCAAGCTATGGGTGCTTTGGCCCGTGAAATGGCTAGAGCTTTGCGAGAATCTATGGACATTCTCAGGGTTGAAAATCATGTCCAGGAGTTCTTCCGGTCGTATTCGGATGAGTTTTTGGGGAACCTGAAAGAGCCACTAAAGGCGGATGAGTGGCTTGACCAGATATTGAAGACGTTTGAGATGCTAGGCATCGAGGACGGCAGTTTTAGGGTGACCTTGGCATCCTTCCAGCTGAAGGGAGATGTGAGTCAATAGTGGAAGTATGCGCGAGGGCGCATTAGGGTGACTTGGGAGGCCTTTGTCAATGCCTTCTAGGACAAGTTTTGCCTCCCACTTCTAGGGAGAAGTTAAGAGATCAATTCTTGAAGCTCAAGCAATTGAATAGACTTGTAGCTGAGTTTGAGGTTCCTTTTACTAGCCTCTCTAGATTTGCACCGGAACTTGTGGTGACGAAGAAATGTCGTTGTGTAGAGTTCGAGAAGAGATTGAGGACCAGGCTCCTTTTCAAGGTGGCTGCGTCTATGATTAGGGATTACGGTCACCTTGTGGAGGTGGCGGCTTACTTAGAGACCATGATCCAAGTGGAGGAGGAGCTGATGAGGGGCTCAGAAAGAGGTGTCAAGAGGTTCAGGAGGAGGCTTGGGATAACAAATGGCAGAGGGTTCCACTCCACAGCAGGCCCAAGCAGCATAGTTCAGATCCATTTTTCTTGTACAAGTTCTGGTTTAGGGAGAGGTAGTCGAGGTGGGACCACTTGTTTCAAGTGTGGTTAGCTGGGCCACAAGTCTTCAGTTTGCCCGTAGAGAGGAGAAAGGCAACAGTCTACACCGTATTCGGCTCGTCTTTAGAGCCAAAGTCAAGGGAGAGAGCAGTCGCCTACCTGTTATCAGTGTGGTCAATTGGGACACTTGAGGAGGTTTTTCACTGAAGCAGGTGGCACGTCTAGTACGTCTCGTTCGAGACAGACACAGAGCCATCAGCCCACCCTTTTAGCACAGGCCTTAAGGGCTAATCAGGGAGGCTCTTCAGCTCAATCAGTGTATTAGACCAATGCTTCGAGGGGTGAGCAGAGCAGAGACTCACAGTGCATGTGTATACTTTTACCACGCCAAATTAGTTGCCAGCACCCTTTGTTATAAGAGGTAACTTTTTTTTTGTTCAATTCTATTGTCAATGTGATGATCGATACTAGTGCATTTCATTCATTCATTTCATCTACATTCGCATCGGTTTTGGGGTGAGAAGTGGCTCAATTAGCGTCTCCGCTCAGGGTAGAGTCACCAGTGGGGGGTAAGGTTGTCTTGGACCAGGGATTTCACGGTTATGAGATAGAGGTTGTCGGTCATTCCTTTTGCTTTCGTATTGTTAGATATGTGTGGGTTTCGATGTCATTTTAGGCATGGATTGGTTGTCTTCGTATCGTGCCATTATAGATTGTTACCATCAGAGGGTTATAGTGTGCACCTTAAGTGGCGACTGTTTTTATTTTCTAGGAGACTGAGCTGATAGAGTTTTGCCGTTAGTGTATAACTCACGTGGTTGGGGCGAGCTTAATTGCCTTCTTGCAACCTTCTTAGGTAGTGAGAGTGATGTGGTCCGAGTTGATTTGCCGAGGGCAGTTTGTGAATACCCGGATGTCTTTCCCGAAGATCTTACTAATTTGCCACCCCACCAAGAGATTGAGTTCTCCATTGACTTAGTGCCTAGCACGACATCGATTTCCATGGCACCATATAGATTTGCACCCGCCGAGTTGTATAAGTTGAAGATTCAACTCCAAGAACTGTCAGATAAGTGCTTCATTTTCCCTAGTAGATCGCCTTGGGGAGCACAGACTCTCTTTTCTAAGAAGAAGAATGGCACAATACGACTGTGCATCGATTACCTGGAATTGAACCGGGTAACTGTTAAGAACAAGTACACATTACTACATACAGATGATTTGATTGACCAGTTGAAAGGGTCATGTTGCCTTTCTAAGATTGACTTGAGATTGGGTTATCACTAGTTGAGGGTGAAGGAGGAAAATATTCAGAAAGCGACATTCCGTACACAGTATGACCACTATGAGTTCTTAGTGATGCCTTTTGGGCAAACCAATGCATTGGCTTCGTTCATGGATTTGGTGAATCGAATCTTCCGTGACTTCTTAGACCGCTTCGTGGTTGTCTTTGTTGATTATTGTAGCTTGCTTTTTGTGCTTCTTTCGGATACGACTAGCCCTATAGTTCGGACTCCCGTGGTTTTGAATCTAATTCCACAAGTGCAATATGAAATAGATAAACACAAATGAGTCAAAATCTAACAATTCTTTTGGAAAATTGATTTTGAATCAAAATGCCAAAAATGGACTGCTTTGCTAGATTTCAGAGTCGCGCATCTAAATATTTTTGGAAAATTTAGGAAACCTATGACTTGTGCCAAAGGCCACTTATCCGTCATCACCAAAGTGTCTCAGATCGGGAACTTTGGTATAAGAGGGGAAGGTCATGAATTGAGCACCCCATTCACCCGATCAAAGATCGGCCTCTACTAATCATGATGTGATTTTTATTTACATTATATGTTCTTGCTCCGATTATTTATGCTATCTTTACTAGGTGATGCACACAAGTATAGACTAATTCACAAAATTTGGAATGCATTGATTTTATGTTTTTTTTGAAAAAGAGTTTTGAAAACATGGCACTTGAAAAAGCGAGCTCGTATTTACATTTAATCAAATTATTCCAACTTAAGTAAAAAGGCCTTCATCCACCGGCATTCAAACAAGTATCACTTAAGCACTTAGCCTCATGGAAGGTATGCTTAACATGGCAACATTCGCACGTATGCAATATGCTAAAGCAATAAATGCTCACCTAGTACTCCAAGGCAAGCCAAAAGAAATAAAACAATTAGAAAAATGCATGCTCTAATATGCAGGTGACTAATGCAACACATACAATATGCAATCATAGGCTCGGCTACTAGCATGGCATGGAATCAATGTGATAGCATGCGGTTTAAACACGTTTTCAAAGAAGTAATAAATAACAATGTGAGTTAGAATGATGCACTGAGCCTAACGCATGCAAGACAATGAATGCAAATCATGAGAAATGCTAAATGAAATGTGATGCTCTAAACTATCCATCATAAGCGAGTAAATAAAATGGAGAAAGACGTGGGGTTAGAAGACATACACACTTATTACATGGCTTTGCCTTCATGCAAGAGGGTCTAAATGAATGTCCAAGTGTCTGAAATGAACTAGCTATTATAAAACCAAATGAAGGATCTAAGCTAATGAATACTAAATAACTAACTAGTTATCTAATTTATTACAACAAGGATGAACAATAAAACTAACTATCTAAGTTAATCAACAACGAACATTCATAATAATTACAACAATGCTAACTATAATGATAATTAATTAATTACAACAATAATGGGAACATTAATTTACAATATTGATATAAGCAAAGATCCACAAGGTTTGCATGCACGTGACTGTTTTCATAAGCAACTATGTTTGCCTTCCCGGGAATTTGTCCTATTTCACCTTCAGCCACTGCCCTCTATTTCTATAAAACACACTGTTGGCCAAACATTGGAGATAGGCTGTCCCCCAATGAGGCCCAATCGGGCCCAAACAAGGCCGGTCGTGCCCTAATTTCATGCAAAAGTCTGCTTCTGTGCTCTGAGGTGAAAACAATGAAAACAATGCAGACAGAGCTTTTCTAAGCTCTGTTTGTCCCCTCTGCTTTTCTCTATCATGGAGAGGCTCAAGAGAAGAACGAAGTTGATTCCAAAACCATCAATAGGTAAGTTGATCGCCTAATGATTTCGGAGACAATTGGACAAAAATCAATAAATGCAATGAATAACCACTTCTCCCTCCTATCATGAAGTGAGCTCAAAGAGGGAGGTAGAGACGCTTCAAATTTCATCAACGCATCATGAATTGGTGCATGACAACTCTTGACACTATGGACTCGACATAACGTTCGACCGAATCCAAGCAATCTTACTCATTTTCTTTATATCGGTTTCATTGGTTTTAAGCTCATTTTATTACTCCTCCCCATTCTTTAATCAATTTGTCCCAAAATGATGGTTAAGTCCACTAGATGAGAAGGAACATCAAACGAGAAGTGATCCAAAGCATGAAAGAGGGACTATGCCTTGACGATGAACCCCTGTAGAGGTTAAGCCATTGAGCATAGGTCTTTTTCCCATGACTTGAATAAGCATCAATCCTTTGAGACAACTCTCAAACAAAAGAAAAGAAGAAAATAGGGAGGTTGGAGACATGATTGTGAGATTGATTTGAAGAAGGAGACTTCTAATATGAAAACCAAGCAAAGAAAAGCTATCAACTCAAATGGCTTGATGTCTAAGGCCTAAACAAGCAAAGCCATGAGGACTTACAACATGATAGGCAAAGTATTCAAAGCATGAACCAATTAAATGAATTAAAACAAGTCTAAACAGCCCCTAATATGTAAGAACTAGTGACTAAAATGATGTTTAAAGAGTTCAAAAAAGATAGGAAATAGCAAAGAATCACAAGGCTAGTGAACAAGAGCAAGGAGAGGTGGCTTGCCCCTCCATTTTTGAAACCTCAACCATGTTTTTTAGCCTATTTTGAACTCTGAAAGTCAGTTTGAAGACTAAACAAAAAGTGTAAAGTCAAGGGAATGAGCTATGAAGTAAGGTGCAAGAAAGGGATATTAAACCTTTCTACCTTTGGTAGCTATTCAAACCCAAGTTCCAACACTTGAAATAGATCCAAAACAATACAAAGATACAAGAAATTGATGGTAAGGGATAGAAATAAGTGTTCAAGGATCAACCAAGGCTCTAAGGCTTTGTTCTAAGGTTGTATGTGGTGTATAAAGATGTTTCAAGGGGGATAGGTTTTCTCAAACGTGGCTTGCACAAGAAGAAGGGGCTCTAAAGTGTATATATAAGCTTTTTGGAAATTGTTCAACCCTCAAAACAGAGATATAACCTCATATTTATAGAATTTGAGCAAAATAGGTCAAAAATATCTTCAAAAATAGACAGCTGGTGGGGTTCCGCCCAGAATAGTGTTTATCGCTACCAAGGCACGGCCAGCCCCAAATGGCCATGGCCGGCTCCCAATGAGGCACGGTCGAGCCCCAATGTGTTGCCCTGTTACTCTATTTTAGGCTCAGTGTAGGGTGGCAAAGTGCTAAGATGAATTTTTGTGGTCTAGAAGCATAGAAACAACTTGGTATGGAAGGTTGTGATGCATTTAGAACTCAAAACTGGATTCCTTCGTTGAGCATTCGAATCACACACAATGTAACTTTCATCATCGAGTGCACAGGACAAAGTGCCCGAGTCTTACGGGCGGTCAAAAATGGGGTGTCTACAATGACATCTTAATCTAATCACCCTCCAACGAGGAACATGAAGAACACTTGCGCATTGTACTTGAGTTGCTTAGAGCACCCTGTTTATATGCTAAGTTTGGCAAGCGCGAGTTCTGGCTAAAGGAAGTTAAGTTCTTAGGCCATGTGGTATATAGGGAAGGGGTGACTGTAGACTCTTCTAAGATAGAGGCTGTGCAAAATTAGGAACAACCTAAGAATGCTTTTAAGATCCAGAGTTTCTTAGGCTTAGCCTGGTATAACCGACATTTTGTCGAAGACTTCTCTAGATTGCCCTCACCATTGACTAAATTTACGAGGAAGGGAATTAAATTTGCATGGAGTAAAACTTGTAAAAAGTCATTTCAAGAGCTTAAGGTTAGACTCAACATTGCTCTAGTATTGATTATTCCGGAGAGGGGAGTTTAAGTTATTCAGTTTATTGTGATGTGCCTCGAGAAGGTTTGGGTTGTGTATTGATGCAAGAAGGAAAAGTGGTAGCATACAGTTCATGGCAGTTGAAAACATATGAGAGAAATTATCCTACTCACGAGCTAGAGCTAGCGACAATGATTTTTTTCTTCAAAATCTGGAGGCATTACTTATATGGTGAGAGATTTGAAGTGTTTTCCGATCACAAGAGTTTGAAATATCTATTTTCACAAAAGGATTTGAATTTGAAACAGAGGAGGTGGATGGAGTTTATGGAGGATTATGATTTTGAGTTACTCTATCATCCAGGGAAAGCCAATGTAGTGGCCGATACCTTAAGTAGGAAATCTGTAAGCATTATAGCTAGTATTGCCATCTGGGAATGGGAGACGTTGAGTGCTTGTAACGCCCTCAAAATATTAACCAGTAAAAAGAGGAAATTGACACAAACCAACATGCAATCTTATCTTGGTTGACCAACTCCTTCAATTAATATTTCATTTCAAGGAAAAAGTTAAGAAAAGAAATGTTCACATGTGATATACATTCATCCTCTTAAGAGATGAATCCACAGCATGTGCAACAATAAAATAAAAAAAAAAAGGAAATAAACAATAAAGTAAGTGGCCAGAGGCTACACGTTCCAAGGCTTAAGCCTAGTTACACAAAAGGTTATCAACCAACACATAAAGCATTTGGCTTGTATTTACATCATCCAAAAAAAAAAAAAAAAAAAAAAAAGAGGAGAGCCTCTTGCCCTCAACACACTCCACGCCTTCAACTAGGCGGAGCCACAGCATCCTTTCCTGCACAATTCCATTAGGGGTGAGCACAAAGCCTAGTAGAGATATCTTCACAAAGTATATATATGTTTAAAAGCAATCTCATACAGTTATATGAATGTAGTGCTATTCCATATTCAATTATCAAAGTTTTGCATCTCTTTTGAAATCCATTCAATAGTCATTCTAAAGTTCATTTTCTTCATAAAAGCCAAGACTTTAAACAATGGGGTAGTAAATATGACTCAGGTAATTCCCCAGGGCTAGTGTCTGCAAGTAGGCATCTCAAACACTACCAAAATCCTACCTTACCGGCTACTAACTGAAGGGCTTAGGCCAACTTAATTTCCAATCTATTCCCCCTAACCAGACTCACTAAACGTATTTACCCCAAAATGTTTTCATCAATAACAATCGTCTTTCACAAAATCAAGAATTTATATCAAATTTAAGATTTGCAAGTGAACAAAATTTAAAATAATGCAAATGAGTCAATGAGAATAGACCACACATAATTTATCTCCTTTGTACAACATTGCCAACATCTTTCACATTTGTTCAAGTATAATTTTCGCAATTCGAAACCTTCCAAAAAGAAGCAAAAATAGAAATCCATGTGACATCTAAGATTCCCATATATTCACAATCATTATCCATCATTAAATTTCCAAAGTACTAACATACACATCCCATTTCCATGATTGTTCAATCAAAATTTCAATCTCTTTTCATGAGTGCCTCAACAACATAACAACCTAGAAAGTTTTCTTCAAGTTCTCAAAAGAGTTATCATCAATTTTGTAATATTACATCAATTTCACATTTCCCCAAATTTCCCCAAAAGCTAGGGTTTTATCAAAATAGGGTTTTTCCTTTATTTTCAAAACACTACAAGCAACATCCCTAATTAGTTCATAGTATACCCAAAATAATTTGTCTTGGACCAAGTCAAGAGGAAGAATACATTTCTCTAATATATATATATATATATATATATGTATATTCTAGATTCAACATCCAAAAAATCAATCCACACTAGAAAACATAGTGAAAATGCAAGATATGCGAAAAAATAATATATATAACTCAGAGAACATCCCTATCTTAAGAGCTCGAGGAGAAAGGATGAGAAGTTCCAAAACCAACGGTGTAAAAATCCAATCTCCACCGTACACCACGTAGCGCTCGACGACCTATACAAAATTAAAGAAGGCACCAAGGTTGGAATCTCAATAAATAGCGAGGGATCAAGGAATAAATAAAGTGCGTTAGAGGGTTTCTAGAGAGAGATGAGAGAAAAGAAAGTGAAAGTTAATGTAGAGAGAGAGTGCAAAGTGAAAAGTGATGGGAAAGTGGGTAAGGCTCAACTTTTGAAGTGATTTGATTCAATTTTTGAAGCTGACAGCCGACAGATCGCTCGAGCGACCAATCATGCGCTCGAACGAACAACTCAATTTTTGAAAGATTGCTCGAGCAATGAAACTTGCACTCGAGCCAAAAACGCCCACTCTCAGAATCTCCACACCCCTCTATAAAAGACCGCTTGAGCGATCAATTCTTTGCTCGAGCGAACAATTCTAGCCAACCTTCCCAGTTTCTCTCCAACACCCAAAGTGCAAGATGACATCTCAGAATACACAAGGATGTATCTAACGTAACAACCACAAGAGAGAATGGATAACAACACAAGCTTCAAAAGGTTTAACAATGAAAAAGACACACAAAGGGACAAAGATTACCAAAATACACTCAATTGCTTTAGAGAAGTCGGGACATCACAGTGCTATTGGTGAGTTTGACTTGTATCTTGGCAAGTCCGTTGAGTCGGCCGTTTTATTCACTGTAGTTGCACAACTTACACTAGTGAGCCATGTTATAGAAGCACAACGGGGTAATCACGAAGTAGAGGCTATCTGAGGGAAGATATCTAGTGGAAAAGTAAAGAAGGACTTGAACGTATATTTTGACTCGAGTGTGAGGTATTTGGACTGTCTTTTTATGCTAGAATCTTGTAGGGGGAGGTACTCCAAGAGTTTTATCATTCACGCCTTACGGTACACCCGAGAGGCACAAAGATGTATCACAACCTTAGGGAGATGAGAGAGACGTAGCCTTATTTGTTTCAAGATGCATTACTTGTCAACAAGTGAAGGTCGAACATCAATGACCAGCGGGTTTGTTGCAACCTTTACCTATAGCCGAGTGGAAATGGGAGCATGCTATGATGGATTTTGTTGTAGGTCTTCTGAGGACTCAATAGGGTAATGATGCTATGTGGGTGATAGTTGACTGGTTAACTAAATCGGTACACGTTGTATCTATGCACACGAGTGACTCAGTAGATTATCTTGCCGACCTTTATGTTAGGGACATAGTTCGACTTCATGGGGTCCCTATGACTATCATTTCGGATAGATATCCTCGTTCCACGGCTCCCTTGGGCACTAGATTGACATTTAGCACTGCCTATCATCCTCAGACTGACGGGCAGTCCAAGCGAACCATTCAAATCTTAGAGGACATGCTATGAGGTTGTGTTCCTGATTTTAAGGGGTCATGGGAGAGGCATTTACCTTTGGTGGAGTTTGCCTATAAGAACAACTTCTAGGCGAGTATCGGTATGGCATCATTTCAGGCTTTGTATGGCCAACCGTGTAGATCTCCAGTGTGTTGGGCCGAGGTGGGTAACGCATCTATGTTAGGTCCTGAATTTGTCCAAGAAAAGACGAAAAAGGTTGTGCTTATTCGTAGGAGGTTGGTTTCGGCTTAGAGTCGCCAAAAGATCTATGCTAACCGTAGGAGGAGACCTTTATCTTTTGAGGTAGGAGATCACGTGTTTCTAAAAATATCATCGAGATGGGGTTTAATGAGATTTGGAAAGAGCGGGAAGTTATCTACTAGATTTATTAGGCCTTTTGAGATTCTACAGTGAATTGGATAGGTAGCTTATTGTTTGGCCTTGCCACCCCAACTCTCCGGGGTTCATGACATATTTCATATTTGTATGCTCTGATACTATGTGTATGTTCTTTTACACTTGTTGGATTGGACCAAGTTAGAGGGAGATGAGGATGCCTCGTACGAGGAAAGACCGGCACGAGTTTTAGATACTTGGGACCAAGTCTTGTGAAGCAAGACTATTCCATTGGTTGAGGGGGTGACTTGGGAGCATGAGGCAGTAGTCTATGAGAAGTATCCGGACCTATTTGTTGATGTTTGAGACTTGTATTGAAAATCTTATTCATGTTGTAATATGTAAACATTGTATATGTTTTGAAAAACTGAACTGTAATATTTCGTATTGATAGACTTTGTGTTATCATTGTTGCTTGTATGAATGGTTACAAGTTTAATCTAAATCCGGTGATTGTTGGTTTAAGTTTAATTTCAGGGACGAAATTCCTTAAGGGGGGAGATTATAATGGTTTCGATTTTGACCCAACACATTTCATGCTCTTAGATCTAGGAATCCATGTCCTTAACTATTGTTCATTTCATTTTCATCTTGTTACTAGTCGAGATTGACTATTTGGGAGTTATGGTTGTGTTTGAAATAGGTTAGGAGTTAGTCTTTCTAAAGAGTTGTTGTTCTTATTTTTGCTTGTTTGCTCGAGCGGTCCTTTATAGTCTGCAAAACTTCTGAAAGTGGATTGAGCAGTCTTTCTTGTGCTCGAGCGGTCTTTTGCAGGTCTAAACTTCTAGAAGGGGGTTATTGTGCGCTCGAGCGGTGTTGTGGTCACTCAAGCAGTCTACGCGTATATCAGTTCGAGAAAAGGGTTTTCTGAGTCACTTTTTCATTTCTTTGTCTCTCTCTAAACATTCCCAAAATCCTAGTTCTTCACACACACACACTCTCTCTCTCTCTCTCTCTCTCTAGTTCTTGTATTCTAGCTCTAATTACTCTCAATCTATTGATTTTCTCACCCTGGCCCTTTGGAGAAAAAGGTAGAGCACGTTAAGAGTTTCATTTTAATCGGAGGAATTATTGTTTTTGGCTCCACGAAAATTCAACCCTTGCTCTCCCTTGTTTTGTAATCATGAGGTATGGATTTTTTTAACTTTTGGTATGATTTTTACCTTAGTTATTTATCTGTTGAAAGAATCTAGTGATTTTGAGATTTTGTTATGGGGATGTGTTTCTAGTTGAGATATGTTAAAATGGTGGATTTCTTTACTTAAAATTGATTTTGTATATAAAGAGGGTTTTGTTATAAAATTATGGATGTTTGGTTTGTGAAAGAAAATAGAAAATGATGTTGGGTTTGGCAAGAATGGAACGAATGTATATATTGATGATGATGGAGAGTTGGATATGTAATACCACTCCTATTTTGAAAATTATGAGATTATGTCTTTTGTTGGGAATTATCTGTTGTATAGAAATATTTGTTTTGGGCTATCGGTGGAGGATAGCTTTGATTGTTGTAGAAATTGCATGAGGATTAGGTAAATTGAAACTAATCACTGATACATCTTGCATTGAGCATTGTTGTATAATTATACATTGAAAATGTTTCGTTTTGAAAAAAAAATGGTGAATCCTTGGTGAATCTGGTTAAGGGATGTGGTTATGGTTATTATGTTGGCCTATGTGCCCTTGGTGAAAGTCTAGAAATCTGTGCTATTAGGTGCCGAGCTTTCTGGTTAGTAACAGTAAAATGGCTTTATTAGTGCCTGTATAGCTTGCTAGCAAACACGTACCAAGAGATTCCAGTGTTTTCTATCCACTGCCCTATTTTCTGTTATAAAAGGGATTATTTTCATGAATTGATACATAATCTGGCATTGCATTGTGTTGAGATGGAAATGCGAAATGTTTGACAAATGGCATGCATGTGCATTCACCTTATGACTTTGTTAATATTCATATATTGCATTAAAGTATCTCTATTGGACTTTGGCTCACCCAGTGTGGTAAACAACTTTCAGGTGTTAATGATATGTCTCCACCAAGGACATAGCTTGGGAGGACTTGAAGCCAAGAGTTTCTTTTGTTTTAGTGGATGTAAATATTTTTGTATAAGCATTTCGCCTTAATTGTGTTGAGTTGAACTCATTTTGATGTATCCAAGCGTTGACTTAAAAATATGTAGCCATTTAGGGCATACAATTACTTGATTTTTACTTTTATTTTAATTCATGTAACCATGTCATATGCTATAGATTCAGGATCTAGGATTTGTGAATGTATATGAGCATATGTCATCTTTTGTATGATCAACGATTATAAATGGAATATAAGTTATGATGTTATTGATCAATTGTAAGGATTATTATGAGATGGGCTATTGTTATTATTTTGGGACGTGACATACGATGTGTCTTGGTCAGAACACATCACTTTAAAAAAAAAAATTATGTTGTAAAATTAGAAAGTCACGAATCATCTTCGCTTAGCATGGACCATCACTACTAAACTAAACTAAACTACTGTTGATACATGACCTGTCTTACTAGGTATGACTCGTCTAACAATTTCAATACACAAGCGGTGAAAACAATTGTATAACATGTATATTCATGACCAGTGAACACATAATTTGATAAAACATTATTTGCACAAAAATCTAAGTTATACAATAGTACCAAAATCAATTAAAGTTCTACAAAACTAAATACAAACTACTCCAATCAAATGATCAGAGTTTCATCTTAATCCTTAGATATGGAAATTAGTTCCACATACTAATATTACAACCACTATAAAATATAAACACTCTAAACCTTCCCACTCTTTTTTTTTTTTCTTTTTTTTTCTTTCTTTTCTTTCTCTTTTCTTTTTCAGCTGAAGCTTGAGCTCCCCTCAATTCCTTGAATTGCTTTGACTTTTATAGGCAAAGCATGACCTACAAATCAACAAAACTAAACAAAAAATAAATAATATAAAAATAAAATATAAACTTATATATATAACAGTTGGAGGCAACATGGGTGGCGTGGGTGCACAGTTAAATACTGTGAACCTTTTTAATATAATAATATTTAAAATATATTATTTATATTAATTTTTATACAAACACTCAAAATATATAAAAATACACAAAAATATGTAAAATTATAAAATAGTAACAATAAATGGACTAATAAAATGTATTTCAGGGGGCTAAAAATGTAACATTTAGGTTCTAATCATACCCCTAAACTTACATTTTGCTAGTCATCGAGCAAAACAAATTAAAAAGAAAAGAAAATAAAATAAAATCTATCTATGCCATTTTTGTAGGGAACACAATTGCATTTAGTATATGTAACTAGCCTTTGAACCCTTAGATTACCCCTAGTGGACGAGTTGTAGTCTCGTGAGGGTTTGTAGTGAATGTACCCACAAAATTTATTTTATTTTTTCTTTTTTTAAAATTGTTCACTCTTTTTTTTAACATTTTTTTTTTGAAATATATATATTTATATATTTAAATTTGAGCTCAGAGAATCTCTTCAATCTAAATGCTAGAAGTTTAGAAGATTGTAAATTCCCTACATTAGAAAAATAATTAGTCAGAGTACAGAGCACTAGCAATAATTAGGAATACGACATTTATTTCTAAACTCGGTATGCGTGATTTTTTTATTCACATAGATACGTCCTCAATTTCAAAATGAAACACAGCCCCAAAATTTCCATCTGAAGCATGCTTTGACTCAATTCTTTCTAGTTTACTCTCAACAAATGAAACACTCTAAAATAGCTCAGCTCACTAGTGTATATATGTGAGTAAAGAAAGTTATGTTTATCAAAACAAAAATTTCTCACATTTAACAATGATAAATGCTGTATAGAAAAGTAAGTATAGTCTCATGATAGGAAAGCCAAAAATAATGGAATTATGCCACCTTGTCATCTGAAAAATTATGCCAATCCCAAGATCAATTTGGGCTTCATTTTTGGTTGTAATGTTAGGTTAAAGGGAATTATTTACAAAATTGGGTGAAGGGTAGAAAAATAAGTGTCTAAGAAATGAATTAAGCTAAGTCAGCATATATGAAACGCTGCTTTACTAACCCACCCTTTTAACTCCTTTTTTTTGCATGTGATTCACAACTATAACGATTCTAGTTTAGACCGGACCCGTTTATTGTTTTGGATCTGGGTTTCCTTATCCTTAATAGTTGTCCATGTTCTTGTTTATCTTATTCCTTGTTGAGTTGGGTTGTGTGAGCCTTGTGGTTGCCTTTGGAATAGGTTGGGAGTTCGTTTTTCAAAGGTGTCCTTGCCAAGAATTTTGCTTGTTCGCTCAAGCGAAGCATATTGCACTCAAGCCTTCTTTTACAATCTGCAAAACTACTGAGAGTTTGATATCTGTGCTCAAATGATACTTCTTGCACTCGAGCAAACTTTTACAGGTCTGAACTACTAGAGAGGTGCATTGTGTACTCGACCGACCATTCATGCGCTCAAGTAGTGTCTTCATTGTGTCTAGTCGCTCGAGTGACCATTACTGCGCTCGACTGGTCTGAGCATATATCAGTCCGAGAAAGTCACTTTTTGGATCACTTTTTCACCTCTCTCTATCTCTCTCTCTAAACACTTCAAAATCTCAAATCTCCTTCTCTCTCTCTCTAGGAACTATCTTTAAACCGCAAATCCACCTTGATCTAGTGATTTCTCAACCATTGTCCTTTGGGAAAAAGGGTAGAGCTTGCCTAGAGCTTCCTTTTGATCGGAGTAAAGTTGATTTTTGGCTACGTCAAAGTTTCTCCACTCTCTCCCTTGTCTTCTAGCTCTGAGGTAGGGATTTCTCCACACTTTGTATGGTTTTTAACTTGGTTATTTGCTTTTCTAAACAATATTGTCGTTTGAGAATTTTTGGATAAACCTAGGGTTTTGGTTTTGAAATCAAAAGAGGTGTTTTTAAAATGGTTGCTTGGAAATGATCGTGGGTTTGTAAATATGGTTGAGTTGTGATAAATGGTGGAGTTTTTATCCTTGGAATTGGCTTATAAAGAAAAGGGGATTTTGCCCAAAATGTAAATATTTGATTTTGTAAAGAGGAAATGGAAATGATGTCGGATTTTGTGAAAATTGGAACGATGATGATGATGATAGTGGAGTTGGATATGTATTATCACTCCCATCTTGAAATTTTGAAAAGTTTATCTTTATTGGAAATTATCTATCTTCTTAAAGATATTTGTTTTGGATTATCGGTAGAGGATAGCTATGATTGTTGTAGAAATTGCATGAGAATTAGGAGAATTGAAACTAATTTCTCATCCATTTGAATTGAGAATTGTTGCATACTTGACACGTTGAAAATGTATATTGTTTTGAGAAAATGAGGTGAATACCTTGGTGAATCTGGGTAGGGGTGTGGTTGTGGTATTATTATTGGCATGTGTGTCCTTGGTAAAAGTTTAGAAACCTACGTGGTTAGGTGTCGAGCCTTCCGGTTAGTATCGGTAAAAATAACAATTAATAGTGCTTGTATAGCCTACTTGTAGACACGTACCTAGAGATTTCCAACATTGTATCTACTGCCCTGTTTTCTATTATAAAGAATGATTTCATGAATTGTGATATATTCTGGCATTGCATGGTTTTGGAAAGAGGTATAAAATGTTTTAATACAAGTATTTCATATGCATTCAATTTATAACCTTGTTAAGATTCATATACTGTGTTAGAGTATCTCTACTGGGTTTTGGCTCACCCTATGTGGAAAACCATTTTCAAGTGCTGATGATATGCCTCCACCAAGGCCGTAGCTTGGGAGGACTTGGAGCCGAAAGCTTCTTCTTTTGTTTTTGTTTTATTTATTTTGTATAACTACATGTGTTACCTTTTGTACAATGGAAGCATATGAATGGAAGGATACTATATTCAGAATTGCATCGTGATTTAATAAACTTTTTTTTTCTCTTTTTTTTTTTCAATAATCTCTTTGTTCCACTCACAAGATAGCTTCCTCCCAAAATAACAAATAAAATTCATTCTTGAGACACCGGAGGAAATGACTAAATGAATAAAAGGTTTTTCGGTATAGGCTCAATGTACAAGAGATAATTGAAACAAGAATTTTTAATTTTTTTTTTAATAAGGCTCAAACAAAGAAAGATGGCCTAAAATCATTTCTCAAAATATAGCACGATCCATATGTTGCAAGGATAAAATGACATAAAAAATGATGATTTCAATATTTTTTGACAAATTTGAAAGAATAATGAGACTTAACAATGACATAATGAGTTATCAAAGAAAAATTAAGAATAAATGTTAAATAACCCGCCAAAAATAATGATAAGCTCAAAAACTCACACAGGTTATAGTCTCTGTATTAGACATCAAGATTTTCAAAGGTTGTGGCCCAAAATTAGTCAAGTAATCTCTGTGTAGTGACGTGCACGTGATCAAGACCGAGTATGAAATTAATGAGTATTATAATGAGAAATAGTGAATGATAAGACAAAATTATAATCCTAAGGTAACAAAATTACATCTAAACATAATCACCTCACGCACAGAATGAAGAAGAAACAATACAATTATCGCCTAAAGTTTTTTACTTAATATTTTTTTAAAAAGAAAGAAAAATTGAAAAAAAAAATTATACACAATAAGAAAAACAACAATTTTTTTTTTTTTTTTTTTGTAATTGTGCTGTATTTTTTTTTTTTTATGTTTTCGATTTTTTTTATGTAAAATAAAATTTTGGGAAAATTAAAATTGTGTTAAATGTAAAATAAAACAAAAAAATAAAAATAAACATATACCAAGAAAACAAAACCATTTATTATTATTCTTTCTTTCTTTTTTTTTTTTTTTTTGCAAAACACAACCGAAAATAAGAATAAAAATAAAAATAAACACACAAAATAAAAACACAAAAATTGGGTTAGTCAAACAGGGTTAGGGATAGGTAAGAAAATGAGTAAGAATCACTATCTCATTTTTTAATGTAAGAGAACAGTCAAAATTATTATTTCATATTTTTTACATTCTCTTTCGTCAACAATCTATACCAATGTGGACTCCTTTTCATGATCTTACTTCTCTTTTTTCTTTTTTTGAATTTTTTTCTTTCTTCTTTATCATCTTCCTTATCAATTCCTCCATTCTTTTGCTCCTGAAGATAGTGGACAATTATCACCAAGGGTTTATTGAATGAAAGGTTTGGCATGTAGGCTCAAATTGTGTAACTCCCTAGAACAATTACAATAAAACCATCCACAATATTAATAAACAATCATACAATTTTGAATACAATGTCCCTTCCATTCCATATGGTTTCATAGTACAAAAGATAACACATGCAGTTATACATTCATAAGCCCTAACCTTGAATCTATAACATGTGTTACATGTTAAAGATATGAAATACAAGTTAAACAATTAAGAAATTCTCTAAAGGCTTACAACTTTCCAAGACTATGCTTGGTTACAACAAAATGGATATTAAATGCAATACAGTTAAAGTCCTAGGCTTGTACAAACAAATACAACAAAATCAACAAAATGAAGCTCTTGCTTCCAAGTCCTCGCATGCTATTACCTTGGCGGAGACATATCATCAACACCTGAAAATGGTTTTCCCACATAGGGTGACCCAAAGCCCAGTGGAAATAATCCAACACAGTTTATGAATCCTAACAATGATATAAGGTGAATGTATACACAATGCTCGTGCCAAAACATTTTCATTTCTCTTTCCAAAACCGTGCAATGCCAATCATATATCTCAAATCATGATATCATTTCCTTTACAATAGAAAACAAGGCAATGAATACAACACTATGAATCTCTAGGACGTGTCTGCAAGTAGGCTACAAGCACTACCAAACTATCATTTTTACCAGTATTAACCGGAAGGCTCGACACCTAACCTCATGGGTTTCTGGACTTTCACCAATGACACACAGGCCAACTTAATACCACAACTACACTCCTACCCAGATTCACCAAGGTATTCACCCATTTTTCTCAAAACAACATTTTAAATTACGTTAAGTATGCAACAATGCTCAATGCAATGGATGAGAAAATAGTTTCCATTCCCCTAATTCTCATGCAATTTTTACAACAATCATAGTTATCCTCCATCGATAGCCCAAAACAAATATCTCTAAATAGATAATTAATTTACGTAAAGATAAACTTTCCAAATTCCAAGATGTGAGTGGTAATATATACCCAACTCTACCATTCTTTTCAATATCAATCCAATTTCACATTTCCACCATCAATTCCATTACTTATACAAGATCAACATTTAATATATTTAGGAAAAAAACCCTCTTTTCTTCCAACATCAATTCCACGTATCAAAACCAACCATTTTATCACAACTCTACCTCATTTCTAATCCCACAATCATTTTCAGGAATCCATTTGAAAACTCATCTTTTAAATTTTAGCCAAAAACCCTAGATTTGTTCAAAACTTTCCCAAATCACAATATTGTTTCAAAACACATATAGGTAAGTTAAAAATCATAAGAATGTGTGGAGAAACCCCTACCTCAAAGCTAGAAGACCAAGAGAGAGAGAGAGAGAGAAGAAACCACAACAAAGCCGAAATCCAACTTTGCTTCGATTAGAACGAAGCTCTCGTCGTACTCTATCTTTCTATCAAAGGGACACATCTAAAGAGATCAATGGATCTAGGCGTATTTGTAGAGAGAAGGAGAGTTTTAGAGAGAAAGTGAGAGAAAATAGGGTTTTGAAATGTTTAGAGATGAAAAAGTGACTCAAAAAGATGACTTTACGATCTGATATACGCGTAGATCGCTCGAGCGCAAGAAGTGTTGCTCGAGCATCCAAACACAAAAACGTGGGACCGCCAACCGCATAAATTACCGCTCGAGCGAAGAATACAATCTCCTAAAAGTTTTACAGACAGAAGACCATTGCTCGAGCTCAACAAAGGTCGCTCGAGCCAACATGGCTCGAGCGCAAGAAGTGTTACTCGAGCAAAGAATGCCAACTCCTAATATCTCTGCAGGCTTTCAAAAGTACTGAGAGTTCACAATTACCATTTAAGCGTAAAAAGTGACGCTCGAGCGAAGAAGCCAAAATCTGGGCAACAACAATTTGGACCAACAAGCTACCAACCTATTCCAAACACAACCAAAACACTCCAGCAGCCAAACTTAATGAGGAAGAAGTGAAACCAGACAAGAACAACTATATGAGACAATAAAACCCAGATCCCAAACATCAACGGATTGAGTCTAAACCAGAATCGCTATAACCGCCATCCTTAAGGAATTTTGTCCCTAAAATTTTAAATCAAACAGCAAAACCATGCTTAAGCCAATTGCAACAATGATAGTAAATCAAATTTAACACCATCTCGCATCCACCGGTCATTCATTCTCATCACCATGATAAACACATTCTCATTACTAAATATACAATTCACATTTTCAAAACATATACAATGTTTATACTAAATCAACATAACAAAAGTTCCAATACATATTCAAAACATCAACAAATAAGTCCGAATATTTCTCACGAACTTCCAATTTATGCTCCCAAGTTGCTTCCTCAATCCCATGATGTCTCCACAACACCTTTACCAAAGGAATTGGCTTTCCACGCAAGACTTGGTCTCGAGTGTCTGAGATTCTAACTAGTCTCTTCTCATACGAGGCATTCTCATCAACCTCTTACTCGGTCCAATCCAACACGTGTGATGGATCTGGCACATACTTCTGGAACTTACAGGTATGAAACACGCCATGAACCCCAAAAAGTTGTGGCAGCAAGGCCAAACGATAAGCTACCTCCCCAATCCGCTCTAGGATCTCAAAAGGCCTAATAAGTCTAGAAGACAGCTTTGGCTCTTCCTAAACCTCATCAAACCCCGTCTTGGTGATATTTTCAAAAAGACATGATCTCCTACCTTAAAGGACAATGGTCTCCTCCTACGGTCGGCATAACTCTTTTGGCGACTCTGAGTCGTGATCAATCTCTTACGAATAAGCACAACCTTCTCCGTCATTTCCCTGACTAACTCAGGACCTATCATAGGTGCATCACCCACATCGGCCTAACACACAAGAGATCTACACGGTCGGCCATACAATGCCTCAAAAGGTGTCATACCAATGCTCGCCTGAAAGCTATTGTTATAGGCAAACTCTACTAAGGGTAAGTGCCTCTCCCACGACCCCTTAAAGTCAAGAACACAACCCCGAAGCATATCCTTGAGGATCTGAATGGTGTGCTTGACTGCCCGTTAGTCTGAGGATGATAAATGGTACTAAAATTCAGTCTAGTGCCCAAAGCATTCTATAGGCTCTTTCACAATCAAGCCATAAAACGTGGATCTCTATCCGAGACGATAGTCACGGGGACCCCATGAAGTCAAATAATGTCCCTAAGATATAAGCCGGCAAGATAATCTATTGAGTCACTCATGCGCATAGGTACAAAGTGTGCCGACTTAGTTAACCGATCAACTATCACCCAAATGGCATCGTTACCCCGTTGAGTCCTTGGAAGAACCACAACAAAATCCATCATGACATGTTCCCACTCCACTCGGCTATAGGCAAGGGTTGCAATAAACCCGTTGATCTCTGATGCTTAGCCTTCACTTGCTGACAAGTAAGGCACCTTGATACAAACATGGCTATATCCTTCTTCATCCCTTTCCACCAAAACTGATGACTAAGGTCATGATACATCTTTGTGCCTCCCGGGTGCACCACAAGGCGTGAATGGTGAAACTCTCAAAGTACTTCCTCTTTCCAAGACTCCAACATGAAAAGACGGTCAAGGTATCTAACACTCGAGTCAAAATACACATTCATGCCCCTTCTCTACCTTTCCACTAGAGATTTTCTCCCGGAGGGTTTTTACCTCGTGATCACCCCTTTATGCCTCCCATAACTCCGCTCACTAATGTAGGTTGTGCAACTATTGTAAACAAAGCTGCCGACTCAACGGACTTGCCAAGATGCAAGTCAAACTCGCCAATAGCACCCAACATCTCCCATTCTCGGATGGCAATATTAGCTACATTACTAAAGGATTTCCTACTCAAGGCATCAGCCACTACATTAGCCGTTCTCGGATGATAATGCAACTCAAAATCATAATCATCCATAAACTCTATCCATCTTCTCTGCCTTTAAATTTAAATCTTTCTGTGAAAACAGATACTTCAAATGCTTATAATCTGAAAAGGCCTCAAATCTCTTACCATACAAGTAATGCCTCCAAATCTTCAAGGCAAAGATCACTACTGCTAGCTCTAAGTCATGAGTAGCATAATTTCTCTCATGTGTTTTCAACTGACGTGAGTCATAAACTACTACCTTTCCCTCTTGCATCAAGACACAACCCAAACCTCCCCAAGATGCGTCATAATACACAATATAGCCCAAATCCCTCTCTGGAATAATCAACACTGGAGTTGTGGTCAGTCTAACCTTAAGCTCTTGGAATGACTTCTCATAAGTCTTATTCCATGCAAACTTGATTCCCTTCTTTGCTAGTCTAGTCAAAGGTGAGGCCAACTTAGAGAAATCTTACACAAATCGATGGTAATACCCCGGCTAGCCCCATGAAACTATGAATCTCAAAGATATTCTTAAGTTGTTCCCAATCTTGTACTGCTTCTATCTTGGAAGAGTCTACAGTTACCCCTTCCTCGGATCACATGGCCTAAGAACTTCACTTCTTTCAACTAGAATTCACACTCCTAAACTTAACATACAATTTGTGGGCTCTAAGCAACTCAAGCACAACTCGCAAGTGTTACTCGTGTTCCTCCTCGGAGGGTGAGTAAATCAAGATTTCATCCAGGAAGACAACCACAAAACGGTCTAGGAACTCACAAAAAATCTGATTCATCAAATTGATAAACAAGGCCGGTGCATTGGTTAACCGAAAAGGCATCACTAAGAACTTATAATGGCTATACCACGTATGGAATGTCATTTTCTGGATATCCTCATCTTTGACTCTCAATTGGTGATAGCCCGATCTCAAGTCTCTCTTAGAAAAGCAACAAGACTCCTTCAACTGGTCAAACAAATCATCTATACGAGGGTCCCAGTGTGCCATCATTTTCCTTGGCAAAGGGAGCCGGTGCTCCCTAAGGGAAAGTACTAGGGTGGATAAAACCCTTATCTACCAAACCTTGGTGCCTTTTGCCTGGAAGGAGGAGGGGCCTTGTCGGCCACTTTTCCTCTTTGTCGACCACTTGAAGTGGTCAGTCGGCTAGGTGAGGTATTTTTCTCCTTTTTCAGATATTTTCTTAGCCAGCTGTGCCAGCTGTTGTTCACTGAATGCCATCTCCATACACATGTATGGAGGGATGAATGCAAGCCTTTGGCTTGATTTTCTATATAATGGGGGGTCTCTCCTCCATTTGGAGAGGTTAGACAATTTTGAGCAAATTTCTCCCTCTCTCTCTAGAATTCTCTCTCTCTCTTCTTATTTTGTGCTTGATAGTTAGAATTCTCTACACTTTTGCACTAAGACCTTTAACCAAACATCTTCATCTTGGAGCTGAGGTTCTTTGAGGCTTAGTTTGAGCTCCTAAGGCTGGTTTTAGCTCAAAATTGTGACTGATTTTGTGCTATACTTCAAGAGGTAAAGGACTTGCCTTATAGACTTTGTTTTAATCAATTGCTTGGCAATCTTTTTACACTATTTTGACCTGGTTTTTCAACTAAAAAAAAAAAAAAAACTCTGTTTTAAGGTTTAAAAATGGTAGTTTAGGTCTTGGTGGGTTAGGGGGTTGTCCCCCTTTTTGCTCTTTGGCTTGTGAAGCCTTTTGTGCCATTTCTTATCACCTTCAAATCAAAAATTTTGGCCTTTTTAACCACTGAAATTCAGAGTTATTTCAGTGGTAAAAATCAACTCTTGAAGTCCAAAATAGGAGGGGTTAGCCTCCCCTCCTTGTGTCTTACTTCCATGCCTAGGTTGCTTCACATATTAGCTTGATTTTGTAGCTTGTGTTAGCTTAGTTCAAGCATGTTTTATGCTCTATTTTGGCATGTTTTAGCTCTTTTTTGGGTTGGTTGGAGCACTTGTTGCTTGCTTTTTGTACTTGTAGTGCAATTGTGCTTACTAGTCCAGCATGCTTCATGATTTAGCCTATTATTCTAGCTTGTGTTAGCTTAACTTCAGCATGTTTTAGCTACCATTTTGGCCTACTTTAACTCTATTTTGGGCTGGTTAAGTCCTTCAAGGCTTGTATTGCATGGCTATAGTGTAATGGTCTTCACTAGCTCATTGTTTTAAGGCTTTAAGCATGAAGTGTTTGAGTTGCTTGCATGTTGTAGCATCATTTTGCATGTGATTTCAGTGCATCATAGCTCTATCACATGATCATTCATTTCACTCTTTCATTGCTTTTGAGAGTTGTGCCTTGAGTCTTGTTTGCAAGCTAACATGTGAGCATGTTTTTCTAGCCTTTTGTGCCTCAATCTCAGCAAGTTTTAGCCACTGTTTTGGCATATTTTAACTCTATCCATAGTTGGTTTGGCCCTTTGAGACTTGTATTGCATGCCAATGGTGTTGTGATCTTCACTAGCTTAATGCTTTTAGGCTCTTAAGCATGTCTTGTATGTGTTGCTTGCATGATTTAGTGTCATTTTGCATCTCATTTTAGCACTGAAACATCTACAACCTCCCTCATTTCTTCACTTTTCCATTTTCTTTGAGGTTGGTTAGCCTTAAGGTTGTGTTTAAGCTTGAGATTGAGACTTGTGCTTAATGGTTTTAATCCTTTTTTAGGGTTTCTACTAACCAACAGCATGATCTCTCTCATGTCTTAAGTCATCCTTTGGTTGACCCCTCTCTCATTAGAGGACACTCACTTTGGACTTAATCGGTTAAATGACTAATTGATAATGTAAAATGTGTAAACAAAACATGACAAGTAAAACTTGAGCAAGTTAAGCATGTTGTGTTGCATTGCATGTGTTTGGATCAGACGTTAATCCAAACACAAGAAAAATGGAACGTTTTATACACAAAGTGACGAAACGTGTCATTTTTCTTGGTCACCGACACCCTTGATCATGCATGATAGGGTGTTGGTTGTTTTGGTCTTGTTTGTACATTCATTAAGCTTGTACATGCTTAGTTTTCTAGCCATCATGCATTGAAAATGCTTGGTTGATGGTTTGAGAACCAAGAGCTACACTCCTTTGAGCTTAAGAAATGATAAGGAGTGTAGCAGTACACACATTCCTTGAAATGCTTCGTTTTGCCTTTGTTGCTCTCTGTTGCAGCAAAAGCAGAAGTCCAGAAAATGGGGTGGCCGACCGGCCACTTAAACAAGCCGACCGGCCAGTTAAGGTGGCCGACAGCCACTTTTTGTGGCCGACCGGTCACCACTGAATTTTTGTGCAAATGTGTTCCTGTGTTGGAGCAGAGGCAATCTGGAAGTTGGTGCAATTTTCTAAAATCAAGCGAGTGTAAACAGAGGCATCTGATGGCAAGGCAAGGGCATTTTCGGGTGAAGCAACCGAGCATGCATGCATCCCTCGTCCCTCATGGCCGTTTAAATTGCTTTACTAGTTAGTTAGCGTAGCTAGTTATTCAATTGTGTTGTAATAATTAACTAGCTAGAATAGTTAATTAGTTCGTTTTGTAATAATTAGCTTAGCTTAGTGTAGCTTAGCTTATTCATTCGGACCCTCTTCGCGAGGGTACAATGTTGTAATAAGTGTGTGTGCATGTGTGCATGTCTTCCAACCCCACGTCTTTCTCCCTTTTATTTAATCACTTTCGATGGTTAGATTAGGGTCATATTTCAATTAGCATACCTTATGCTTGCATGTTTGCATCATTCATTTCTCTCGCATGCACCGAGGCTCGACGCATCATTCAAACTCAATTATATTTCAACAATTCTTTGAATACGTGTTTAAAAGCATGTTATCAAATCGATTCATATGCCATATTAGTAGCCGAGCCTATTAATCGCATTATTGCATGTGCTGCATTAGGCATCTTAACATAGTTAGGATCATGTATTGTTTCTAACTAGCTTTTGTTTTGGCTTGGAGTATTCGGTAAGCTTTTTCACTTTAGCATACTAGCATAAATGTGAGTGTTGCCATGTTTCGCATGCTTTCCATGAGGCTATTTGCTTAAATGATTAACTGCATGAAAGCCTGTGGATGAAGGCTTGTTGCTTGAATTAGAACAATTCAATGAGTGTGAGTTTTAAGCCCACTTTGCAAAGTGGCAAATCATATTTTAAGCCCATCATGTTTGGTGGCAAATCCGTGTTTTAGCCCACTCGAGGGTGGAAAATTCAAACCATTTTCGAAAGCAAACATGAGTTGAATTCGTTCCAAGTCTTGCGATTTAGTTTATACTTGCTTGTGTGCGTCACATAGTAAAGTTAGCTAATAACCGAGATAAGAACACATGAGGTTTATAAAACAACATATCATGATTAGTAGAGGTCGATCTTTTGATCGGGCGAGCGGGGGTGCTCATTTCATGACCTTCCCCTCTCGTACCCAAGTTCCCGAGCCGATGCAACTTTGGTGATGACGGACGCGTGGCCTTTGGCATGAGTCAGGGTTTCCTAAATTTCCCAAAAATAAAATATTTAGGTGGCGACTCTGTAATCTGGCAAAGCAGTCCAGTTTTGGCATTATTTGATTCAAAATCAATTCTCCGAAATGATTTGCCGAATTGGACTCTTTGGTGTTTATCAGTTTCACATTGCACTTGTGAAACTAGATTCAGAACCGTGACAGGAGTCCGAACTGTAACACCAATTCGAGCTCTCCGAAAGGGGCGAAGAAAGTCGAGCTACACTCGTACCTAAAGTATTCAAACTCGGTACGCTTTGATTCCAAGTTGTAACACCCTAGAATAATTACAATAAAACCATCGACAATATTAATAAATAATCATACCATTCTGAATACAGTGTCCCTTCCATTCCGTATGGTCTCACATTAAAATAGTATACCCGAAGCCATGTTCTTGCATTAAAACACATCCCAACCCTTCCTTAGAGGCGTCACAACACACAGTATACCCCAAGCCACATTCTGGAATGATAAGGATAAGGGCAGTAGTCAATCTAAGTTTTAGTTCTTGAAAGAATTTCTCACAAGCTTCACTCCAAATGAACTTTACTCTTTTACGAGTCAATCTCGTCAAGGGTGATGCTATGGAAGAGAAATTCTTTACAAATCGGCGGTAGTAACTGGCAAAACCCAAGAAACTATGAATTTTGCAAGTGTTTTTGGGTTCTTCCCAATTTTGTACTGCTTCTATCTTTGCGGAATCCACCATAACCCCATCTCCAGAGATTACATGGCCCAAGAACTTCACCTCTGAAAGCCAAAACTCACACTTCTCATGTTTTACGTACAAGCGATGTTCTCTAAGGATTCGTAAAACACCACGGGGGCGCCCTTCATGCTTCCCTTCAGAAGGCGAAAAGACAAGGATGTCATCCACGAAAATGACCACAATTTATCAAGAAACTCTCAGAAGATTTGGTTCATCAAGTCCATAAAGGTAGCTGGTGCGCCAAATGGCATAACCAAGAATTCATAGTGACCATATCTCGTATGAAATGCGGTTTTAGGAATGTCCTCCTCCCAAACTCATATCTGATAGTACCCTGACCTTAAATCTATATTCGAAAAATAACAGGAACCTTTGAGTTGATCAAAAAGATCATCTATCATTGGCAAGGGGTATTTGTTCTTAACCGTAACTTGGTTCAATTTACGATAATCTATGCATAATCTCAATGACCCATCATTATTCTAAGGCAAACAAAGCTGAAGCTTCCCAAGGTGAAGTACTAGGGCGTATGATACGCTTACTTAGCAACTCCTGCAACTGTTCCTTCAAAACCACCAATTCAACTGGAGCAAATCTATAAGGCGACAAAGAGATAGGTGTTGTATCTGGCAAGTCTATAGAGAATTCGACCTCCTGATGAGGGAGTAACTCAGTGAGGTCTTCGAGATAGACATCGGGATACTCACAAACTACCCTCGGAAACTCATCCCGAACCTTACCACTTCCATCTTCTAAGAAGGTTGCCAAAAGATATCTAAATTCACCCCGATCACTTGGGTATTACCATGAGAGTAAAGATCTATTGCTCCTATCTCCCAAAAATGTAAAACAATCACTCCTCGACGTACATACTGTAACTTTCCCACGATAACAATCGATAATAGCCCGGTAAGAATACAACCAATCCATGCCGAGAATAACATCAAAATTCGACATATCTAACAATACAAAACTAAAAGGAATCTGCCAACTAGCGACCTCAATGGCACACCCACAACATCCTCAGTCGAAGATAACTTTACTCCTAACAAGTGATTCCATCGTAAGTGGAGACTCTAATTGTTAGCTTTCTAACCCCAACAAAAATGCAAATGCAGTTTCTATAAATGAATGGGATGCCCCAATATCTATCAACACACTAGCCCAGTTATTGAAGATGAGATAAGTACCTCTCACAACAGACGGTCCTGAAGACTGTTCTGATGTGGTGACGACATACACCCTTCCCTGTGATCTCTGCTCTCCTACATCACCTCTTTAAACATAAGTTTGATGTGTTGATTGTGTAGATGTGGCTTCATATGCTGCCTTAGATGCCTAGCCTGACTGGACCAATTGATAAGATTGTCTCTGTCCTTGGCCCATATGGAAACCTCTTGACTGGCGAGACCCTGTTACACTTGTTGACCCTACTTTCTGTGGACAAAACTTCTTTAAATGTCCTGGTTGACCACATAGGTAACAAGATGGTGACTGACTCCTATTCTGAGACTAATTATGAGAACAAGCTGATTGAGATTGTAGTCCACCTTTCTGTTTGCACTCCGCAGCTTTGTAACCCAGCTGGCCACATCTACAACATGCACCACGGATTCGACCCTGTAGACACCCCATTTTTGACCGACCTTAAGACTCAGACGTCACCGATGAGCGCTCGGTGATGTTGCATATTGTGCTCGTTCAGAAGTCTCAGAGTCGCGGCCGTGCGCCCTGCCTCCGGACTTCCGAACTCTCTTCTGTGCCTGCCCGGTTTGCGAACCAGACTCGGTTTTCTCTATTTTCTTTCCTGAGGGGAGGGAGAGGTCCCGTAGACCGTCTCTCAGTGGCCGTGGGCTACATTTCGTGGCCGTAGGCCATTTTGCCCATTTCGGAGCCCGGTCCCGGTTTTCGGAGCCGTCAGGCCGTGTGCCTCGGTTCGGGACCACCCAACCATCTCCGATTCCTCTGGTTCTTGGCATGCATCTCATTTACTCCCTAACGAGGACACTGGGGTCTTAGATACCCACTTCGTGGCCAACACCACTTTCGGTGCTTAACCGGTTTTCGGGACCTCGAACTGCGTTTTGGCCCCGAGAATTCGTTTTGCATCGGTTTTTGTTCATTTTGGCAGGTACCTCTGTTTATCATAACGAGGGACATTGGGGTCTTAGATACCCACTTCGTGGCCAAACACCACTTTCGGTGCTTAACAGCCGGTTTTCGGGACCTCGAACTCGTGTTTGGCCCCCGAGCATTCGTTTTGCATCGGTTTTTTGTTCATTTTGGCAGGTACCTCTGTTTTATCCCCAGGAAGATCATTGGAGGGTGGGAGGCTAGCAATTGTCTCAGCAACCAGTTATGCTCTTCCGGCGCCCCCCGGCGCCCGTTTTTCTCACTTCCGGGCTAATGTTGAACACCCTAGGGCCATTTTCTTCGATCCAAAACCACATATTTGTGTTGTACACACATGGGAGGACCCTAAAAACACATGGCCGGCCATTAATTCTTCTTTTCATTTTGAACCTCTTTGAAAGTGGATCCGGGAAGGAGAAAAGTCTGCGCGGCTTCACCGAAACGGGCGTAACTCTTTGCACAAGAGGAATTAAAGTATGAGGCCACCATCGTTGGAAAGCTTACCCGGGGCTTCATTTTTCACTCAAGAATCTCCTAAATTCAATTCCGGACGGAGGAGATATGGTTGATTGAAGTAAGGCATCACTCCAGTTGAACCGAAATCTGCGCGGCTTCACGGAAACTGGCATAACGTTTTCCACAGGAGGAATTTTGATGCAAGGTTTGTGCCATTGGAAAGATAACTTCCGGGGCTTCAATTTGGACACTTGAATGGCCACATTTGGACTTCCCTAGCACCCACCGGCCAGCCTTCTTCCCGGCAATTTTTTTTAACTAGCTGGCCGGCCAGAAAATCTAGCTGGCCGGCCACCCTTTTGTGAAATGACCTTTTTGCCCCTGTGAGCTGGCCGGCCATTTTCCTCTCCCTCAGTGTATTCCAGCTGTGCCAGCTGATTTCCAATTGGACCATCCTCCATACACGTGTATGGAGGATTAGAGAGGTCTTGGAGATTTTTTGATGCCTCTCCTCTATAAAGGAGAGGCTTGGCTTCTTGGATGGGGTTGGACATTGTTAGACACATTTTGGGAGAGTTCCATACCTTTCACCTTCCATTTTCTCTCCATTTCCAAGCTCCAAAGTCATTTTCTTGCACCATTTCTACATCAACCCCTAGCACAAGACCCCCACACTCCATTCCAACACTTGGAGCTGATTTCCAGCAGCTAAGAGGCAACAAATTTGGTCCAAGAAGGCAGCCAAGACTTGTCTACAAGGCTATAGGCCATTTCGGGTGCCTAATATCGCATTTCGGGATCATTCCATGCTTCGTGTGCACTTTGGCCATGTTCCGGGACTGTTTTCCCCCACATTTCAGTGTTGAAATTCTATTTGCATGTTTACATATCATTTCCATGTCATTTCATGCCTTACAGCCCTCGCCTCGGTTTGCGCGCCCGTGTGCACGCATTTCGAGGCATCTCATTTTCATCTCACGGCCTCTTATGTGAGTGTGGCTGAGGCTCTCTCATGTAAGTATAAGTCCAATTTGCATTTGGAGTGCCATTTCATGCTTTAGTACCATTGCCTCGATTTGCGTGCCCGTGTGCACACATTTCGAGGCACTTCATTTTAATCTCACGGCCTCTTATGTGAGTGTGGCTGAGGCTCACTCATGTTAGTGTAAGTCCATTTTTCATTCTGTATGTCATTTCAGTCTCGTTGCATTTCGTATGCCTTTTCCTCAGTTTGCGCGCCCGTGTGCACGCATTTCGAGGCACCTCTTTTTTATCCTATCGGCCTCCCGTGTGAGTGCGGCTGAGGCTCTCTCATGTTGGTATAAGTCCAATTTGCATCGCGTATCTCATTTTAATCCTGCTGCATTCTGTATGCCATTTTCTCGGTTTGCGTACCCGCGGGCACGCACTTCGAGACATCTCATTTTAGTCTCATTGCATATCATTTCCAAGCCATTTCATGCCTTACGGCCATCGCCTCGGTTTGCGCGCCCATGTGCACGCATTTCGAGGCGCTTCATTTTCATCTACCGGCCTTTATGTGAGTGTAACTGAAGCTTTCTCACGTTAGTGTAGGTCCATTTTGCATTCTGTATGCCATTTTAGTCTCATCGCATTGCGTATATCATCGCCTCGGTTTGCGTGCCCGTGTGCACGCATTTCGAGGCACCTCATTTTCATCCATCGGCCTCCCGTGTGAGTGTAGCTGAGGCTCTCTCATGTTGGTGTAAGCCCATATTGCATCACATATCTCATTTTAGTCCTGTTGCATTCTGTATGCCATTTTCCTCGGTTTGCGTGCTCATGGGCACGCATTTCGAGACATCTCATTTTAGTCTCATTGCATATCATTTCCATGCCATTTCATGCCTTACGGCCATCGCCTCGGTTTGCGCGCCCATGTGCACGCATTTCGAAGCGCTTCATTTTCATCTATCGGCCTCTTATGTGAGTATAGCTGAAGCTTTCTCACGTTAGTGTAGGTCCATTTTGCATTCTGTATGCCATTTTAGTCTCATCGCATTGCGTATATCATCGCCTCGGTTCGCGCGCCCGTGTGCACGCATTTCGAGGCACCTCATTTTCATCCATCGGCCTCCCGTGTGAGTGTAGCTGAGGCTCTCTCATGTTGGTGTAAGCCCATATTGCATCACATATCTCATTTTAGTCCTGTTGCATTCCGTATGCCATTTCCTCGGTTTGCGTGCTCATGGGCACGCATTTCGGGACATCTCATTTTAGTCTCATTGTTGTCATATTTCATGCCATTTCATGCCTTAGGATCATCGCCTCGGTTTGCGTGCCCGCGTGCACGCATTTCGAGGCATCTTATTTTCATAGCATTGTACATGCTAGGATTGTATTTGAGTTGCATTCATGCATATCATGCATATTGCATCGTGTTCGGGATAGGAGTTAGCCCGGGCACGGGAAACGAGGTACGTTCCGTACTCCGAGTGACGGAACGGGTCTCAATTCCCAAGTCACCGACACTCCGGATTATCCATGATGGAGTTAGGTTTTGCTGTAGCATTCATCTGCATTCATCCTATATTGAGTTGTGCGATCCGACTCCTCGGCCATCATGCATCGAGATGCGTGATTGGTGGCACGAGGATCGAGGCATGCATATATTTGTGAAATACATTGCTATGCCCCTTTCCTGCTCTCTGTTACAGCATATCAAGAATCAACAACTTTTCGGAGTCTGGCGCGCATTTCGAGAAACACTGCAAACAGAGGCCGATCGGGGCATTTCAGTGGATTTCCGCGCAAAGGCAGTCCAGCATACATCATTCATCAGAAGCGAGGCAACCCCTAGCTTGCATGCCAGTTTACAGCTTTCTTAGTTTAATTTGTTAGTTAATTAGGAATCTGTATATTATTCGGACTGTATTATTCTTTTATTTCGGGACTGTATATTTATTCGGACCCTCTGCGCGAGGGCGTAATTGTAATAAGTGTGGGTGAGTGTGATGTATGTCTTCCAACCCCACGTCTTTCTTCCCTTTTATTTACCCGCTTATGATGGTTAGATATAGGGCATATTTCAATTAGCATACAGTATGACAACATGTTTGCATCATTCATCTGTTTTGCACGCACCGGGCTCGGCGCATCATACAAACTGCATTTGTATTTCAATTCCAAATTGAGTACATGTTAGCTGTAGCATTTCACATGCCATGTTTAGAATAGCCGAGCCTACTATAGTTGCATCTTTGCATGTGTTGCATTAGGCAATTCTGTATAATTAGGATCATGCATGATTTTTAATCAGATTTTTGTTTTTGGCTCGGAGTACTCGGTGAGTTTTATGCTTTAGCATCCTTGCATGCGTGTGAGTGATTGCCATGAATAGCGTGATTGCCATGAATAGCATGCTTGCCATGAGGCTAACTGCTTATGTGATATAACTGCCTTGAATGCCTGTGGGTGGAGGTTGAGTTATTTGAAGTGGAACAAATCATCAAATGTTTGTTTTAAGCCCACTAGATAGTGGCAAAATCATGTTTTCTAAGCCCACCTGAGGGTGGCAAATCCGCGTCTTAGCCTACCTGCGCGTAGCACCATCAAACCATTTTCAAACAAACAAACATGAAATGTTTTGTTCCAATTCAGGCGGCCCAGTCTATACTTATTTGCTGCGAGCATCACATAGTAACCTAGGCTAATAACCGGAATAAAGAGCATACAATGTTTTCAAAATAAGATATCATGGTTTGTAGAGGCCGGTCTTTGACCGGGCGAGCGGGGGTGCTCACGAAGTGACCTTCCCCAATCGTACCCAAGTTCCCGAGCCGAGGCAACTTTGGTGATGACGGACACGTGGCCTTTGGCAACGAGTCAGGGTTTCCTAAATTTCCCAAAAATAAAATATTTAGGTGGCGACTCTGTATCTGGCAAAGCAGTCCATGTTTGGCACTTCTTTCAAAAATTTGTTTTTCAAAACGATTTGCCGGATTTGGACTCTTTGGTTCAAGATTAAGAACCGTGACACGAAATCGAGTCCGAGCTGTAGCGAGGTCCCCCGCGGGCTTGTTACAGACCCGTGCTTCCTAAATTTCCACCCATCACCAAATCGAAAGATTTGGTCTGTTGTGGGGGTGACTAAAATGATGATGCTGAACCCTTAGACTTTTTAGAAGAGCCGAAGTTGCCTCAAGACTTAGAATGTCCAGCCCTGTTCAATTTCTACCTTGTTTCCTCTGCCTCCATCATGATTTCCACGTGTGCTGTAGTTTTCATTAGACGGTCGTAATCAAGAATCATATTGCCTACCACTTTCATTAAAATTTTTGGCCTTAGCTGCTTCTTAAATTCTAGGCATTGACATTCTTCTGTTGCCACTAGTTCAAGTGCAAAACGAGATAAGCTTGTAAATGTGGTTCCAAACTCGGCCACAGGTGTATCGAGCTGTCTTAACTCTTCAAAATGTTTCCTCAGTCACTCCCTATTAGTGGAAGGGAGAAACTTTTCTCGTAATGCCTCCCAGGTATGTTCAATTGTATTCTTGACATTCTTCCACCATGTTCGGACTCTCCCTTCAACTGATAAGCCGCTAATGCCACCCGCAATTTGTCCTCACTGATATCCAAGATCTCAAAGGATTTTACAATTTGTTCAAACCACTCATCCACTTTTATCGGGTCATGTCCACCACTAAACTTGGCAAGATTCGAACGAAAGAACTCTTTTTTCAAAAAAGAAGCTCTAGTTTCTTCTTCAGCTGTCCTAGCCGCTTGCTCGACTCTAAGTATCTCCATGGACTCTTGGAGAGCCCCTGCCATCTCCCTAGCCAAGGCCCCCATTGCATCTCGGGCCGGTAGGGCTGCCGCATAATTCTACTCCATCCCTTCTTCTTGTGGAGGTAGATCTTGTTGAGCAGGCATATCCCAGCTACCTCTGTGTGGCCTACCATGACCTCTACCACGTCCAGACATCCTATATAGAGATAAGGAGAAAGGATTTAACGCACAATCCATACTCTATATGTCAACTCACATGTCACACACAAGTTAGAAACACACCTATGTAGATGTCTATGTCACATAAAGCACACCACACAGTTACATAAACACATATAGCACACATGAGTTACTCTCTCAAGATTCAGACTAGTCCTATGGCACTCAAGGAGCTCCTGGTACAAAAAGAATTGATTAGGTGCCTTTCCAAAAGGATTTCAATAACTGCAATAAACACAAGTCATATCGCAAAAGATCAACTCCATACCCACATAATCACACAAATAGGTAAAACACACAAAGCAAACTACCATCCCTTGCTAACATGATAGCCCTATACGGTAAAGCCACTTCCCGCGAGCTCCATGTATTCAAGCCCGGTTAGCTCTGATACCAACTTGTAACGCCGTGAAATATATCACATAACATATAACAACCAAGCATAGCCAAGTACCACAAAATCTTCTTTCTCATTGAACTAAGATTTCAATTACAAATTCCAAGGTCTACACATGAACGACAATTCAAGTCCATTTTCTAGTTTAATAAGCTAGAAGACAATTCAAAAGTCATTGCCATAAAGGCATACAAAAGTTTAAGATGGAACCATATACAACAAAATAAATTTCTAAATGCCCGTCACACGGCTTCACAATTTATTTTCCTTGAGCCACAGTTCCCAAACCAAAAACAAAATGTAAACTCCAGGTCACTACTATGGTGGCACGTCACCAGTTTTTGAAAAGTCAGATAGGGATGAGCTATATGCCCAGTAAAGATACATTTAATAAGGTATCTAATCGTTTGAAAACGTGCATGGCACGATTATAATTCTGAAAATAATAATTCAGGATTTAAATTTGAACATTTAAAATGAACAAGTAAAATAATTATGTTCATTGCAAGAAAATCTTATCAATACAGGGGAGTAAACAAGTCATGAATCCCTTGTAGGAGTCCCAACACATACATATATATATACACATTTGTAACCAAAAATATCCCCCACATTTATCGACAACAATACGGTAGGACTTGGGTACCCAAAATCATCCGTTTTTCCACTTTTGCTGACTATTATACGGCAGAACCAGTGGACACCCAAAAGTATTTTTCCACATTCGTCCGGCGATATGCGCAAATAAGGCAATTGGACACCTTGACTCCTACCGCAGGTACCAACACAACACAAGTTCTTAAACTTGACTCTCTACCTCGAACTCATACTCAAGTTACCTCTCCTTGAACCATTTTTCAAAAGAACCAGTTTCCAATATCACAAAAAAAGAATAATAATAATAATAAATAAATAAATACAAAAGCAGGATTTATAATTTCATTTCTATCCAAATCACAATCTCAATTCAACTATTACCATCCATAACTTTCATCCTCTAATCATTCATAAATTCCAAAAATTAAAGGTAACATTAGTCATAATAGCACTATTCATCAATATCAAAATTAGGGTTTCAATAATTTTGGGGCTTTTACTTTATTTTCATAAATATACAAATTTCCAACATCAATAATCATACTCTATGAAAGGTTGAGTAAATCTCCAACAATAGTCAAATAAAATTTCCTTTTTTGTCAAATACAAGTTTTACCTCACTCAATCTTTAAATCAAGTATTATATTTACAATCATACCACGTAAACATCTTCAAATCAAAGAGATACTAAGTTAAAAGTAACCCTACCTCAAGAAAAGGGCAAGAAAGCAAGACTTCTAGAAGAATCCTTCACAAAATCAAGATTCAATCGGTGGAGAGGATGCTCTTTACGTGAACTTCACTCCTTGCAAGTGATTTAGGCTAGATCTTAGAGAAATGTGAGAGATTTGAGGTAAGAAACTTAAGGTTTTTAGAAAGAGGGAGAGGAGAAAGAAGATAGAAATAAAAATAAATAAAAATAAAATAAAAAGTGAAGAAATGATCTAGAGGGTGTTTTTTTAAATTGTTGATTTCACACAGACCGGTCAAGCGGTCTTTTCATCACTTTAGCGGTGAATCAGCTTCTCAGTATTTTTGTCTGCAAAACGAGATAATGGGAGCCCCGCATCTTTGCTCGAGTGAACTAATGGTCGCTCAAGCGGTCCACCCTAACCTACAAAACTATTGGATGCCCTCTATCTTCGCTCGAGCGGTGCTTTCATCACTCGAGCGGTCACCTGGAACAAAATGTCACATTATATATATTTGAAACCATTAAGAGTAACACTTTAAGTTGTTCTTGATTATACCTTAATATTGATAAGTTGGAATGGATTAATGAAAATGATGTTGGTTGACATAAATTAATGAAACTAGTATTTACATAATTTATGATGAGAAAATTGGAAATGCGATGAATTGAATTATAAAATATAGGAATGTTAAAGGTAATAAAGATAATTATTATTAATATACACTGATGAGTTTAGAACTTGATGTCATTAATGAGAATAAAAGTTGCAAGCGTTGTTGTAAGTATTGCCGATATGATATGGTTGGTTGAGTCACACGTTATTCTACATAATTTTTTAGAAATATCTGTTTTGACAATCAGTGGAGAATTGCATTGCTTGTTGTAGAATGGATGTGAAGTTAGGTGAATTAAAACCCTGTGTTGTGTAGTTTTGATTGATTAATTAAGTGTGTGGAATTGTTGTGGTTTATAATTGTGTGATGTAACGAAAGTGTTATATTGAGGTTCTAAGTTCTTTCTCGTTAGCACCCGGTAAAGTGGCTTGCACTTCAAATGAGAGGTACTAATTTCCTTCCAACTAGAGCCTAGTTTAGTGGGATGTGCTTCTAATGAGAGGTTCCAATTTCTTTCCAGCTAGCGCCTGATAAAGTGGCTACGCTTCAAATGATGGATTCTAAATTCCCTCCAGCTAGCACCTCATAAAGTGGATAAGCTTCTAATGATGGGTTTTAAATTCCATCCAACTAGCGCCTGGTATTGTAGATGATTGTGGCTTGACGAAGCCGAGTTTTCTTATATGATGTTATTGTTTAGTTTAATTTCGTATATGTGTTGTGATATAAGGCATGCAGCATTCTCCTTCCGTGCCAGTGGCGAATAAAATATGGGAGTACGTGTTGTTACTACCGTCATTTACATTTGGAGTTATATTGTGATGTATGCTTCGTCTGCCCTTGCACCTTTGGCCATAAAATATGATAGATGTCCTTGAGAGCATTATGAGTTGGAGTATGTGGTGATGGTCCTAGTGAGATTTTTTGTCTTAGTTCATTGAGAGTTACCTATAAGTCACATGGTTACACTATCTCTAAGTTGTCGTATAACCGTTAAGTTATTTTATTGGTTTATCTTATTGAATTTGAGAATATTTTGGAAATGGTTTTCAAATGTCGAAAGTGATAAAATTCTTAAAAACTACATTGAACAAATGGAAAGTTGAGGGTTTTGATTGCTCCCTTGGATGATAAATAACAACATTTTGAGAAAAGAGTACCTATCTTTATGTATATTTTGGATATCAATAAGTGAACACTATTGTTATATGTATTATGTGGAGCATTCATGATCATATACATATAATGTACCATACTAATTAGAATTATTAGGTTCTCTACTAGACTATATGTTCATTGTAATGCCTCAAAAATATCAACACCAGATAATCTGAATTAACTCATTGAATCTATCTGATATCCGATTAATTACCTCTTTAACACGTGAAATAAATATATAACAACCACATCCCACGAGCCCAACATATTCAAACCCAATAAGCTCTGACACTAAGTTGTAACGCCTTGAAAATAACAGTAATCCACATGCATCATAGTTGCCAAACATACAAGTGAAAGTTTACCAATCTCAATCATTTAATATCAAAAACATTTTCAGAACCATCATTCATTCATTGATTTCCTTAAAATATTACAACATGACGTCACATGGATTAATACATTTATCAATCCTAGATTATGAATCTATAGCATGTGACATATATATATTGACACAGAAGAAAATAAAGATAAGTTCATGCACTAATAGCTACAAATTTTCAAGATATCACTTGGTTACAACAAAAGTGGGTTGAAGCCCAATACAGGTAATGCCTTGGATTTGCACAAAATTAATTTACAAAACAAAAATGAGTGTCCAGCTCTACTGTCTTCCCAAGCTATCCCCTTGGCGGAGGTATATCATCATACTTGAAAGTCATTTTCCAAATAGGGTGAGCTAAAGCTTCGTAAAGATAGATTTAATGATCTGTATGATGCTTAACAAAGTCATATGGTGAATGTAAACGAATGTCATCACCAAAACATGCATTTTTCCTTTTCAAACAATGCTATACCAAGTTTAAAATCACAATAGATAAACCATTGCTTTAAAATAGAAAACAAGGGAGTAAATACACACATTGAGAATCTCTAAGTACGTGTCTGCAAGTAGGCTATAAAAGCACTACCAAAAGCTATTTTACGGTACTAACCGAAAGGATCGGCACCTAACCGCACAAGTTTCTGGACTTTCACTAAGGACACAAAGGCCAACATAAATAACCACAACCCCCTAACCAGATTTACTAAGATATTCACCCGTTTTTCTCAAAACAAATGTTTTTCAATACATAAGTATAAAACCAATGTTCAAATGGATTTTTGTTAACTTAGTTCTCATGCAATTGCTACAACAATCAATGTTATTATCCACTGATAACCAAAACAGATATCTCTATTCAATATATGTAAAGCTTTCAAGAGACATATATCATTCATAATCTCAAAATTTCAACACAAGAATAGCAATCACATGCTCAAACTCCCCTTTTTCCCAATTCCAACAAGAATCATAACTTTGTTTCAAAATCTTATTGACTTTTTCCTGTTTGTTCAAAATCAAGATTCACAAGAATTTTCCATTTTTGGCAAAATAACTTATGTTTCTCATTTTACAAGCAATTTCCCTCAAATTTCAATATCATCCTTCACAACCTAAGAACATTTTAAAGAAAATCATTCCAAAACCCCTCTTTTATAAATCAATTCAAACCCAAATCCCTTAAAGTGCTACTCTATTGAAGGAGCACATAACGAATCTAAATATCACACAAAACATTAAAGAAACCCCTACCTTAAAGGACAAGAAGAAGAAGAGAAGATCAACACCCAAATTAACGGAGATGAAGCTCAAACTTTTTCAGGTTAAAATGCTCCTCTCCTCAAGCTCTACCTTTAATTCCAAAGCACTAGAGTGGAGAAATTCACAGATTGTAGTAGACTGAAAGTTTTACAAGTGAATTAAAGAGAGATGACAGAAAATGGGTTCAGTTACTTTATATATATATATATATATATAGAGAGAGAGAGAGAGAGAGAGAAATCAAAAAAGTGAGTCAGAAAATAAGTTCTCGCAACTTTATACGAATAGACAGCTCGAGCGACCAAAACACCACTCGAGCGTTAGACACAATACATAGCTTGAGCGACCAAATCTAGGCTCAAGCAAAGAAACCAAACTTCCAGAAGATTATCCCTGTAGAACAGACCGCTGGAGCGACCAAAACACTGCTCCAGCGAAGAAAGCCCTACTCCTAGAAGTTCAAACTGTAAACACTGAAATTAGGAGAAATGAATGACCACTCAAGCGATCAAAATACCATTCAAGCAAACTAAAACTCAGATAGTCAAAACCTTCCTGTGGCATGACTTTCTTCGCGCCCCCCCTTTCGAAGAAGGCGCCAATTGGTCTACAGTTCGGACTCCTGTCACGGTTCTGAATCTAATCTCACAAAGTGCAATGTGAGACTGATAAACACCAAAGAGTCCAATCTGGCAAATCATTTTGGAAAATCAGATTTTAAATCAAATAGTGCCAAAACTGGACTGCTTTGCCAGATTACAGAGTCGCCACTTAAATATTTTATTTTTGGAAATTTAGGAAACCCTGACTCGTGCCAAAGGCCACGTGTCCGTCATCACCAAAGTTGCCTCGGCTCGGAACTTGGGTACAAGAGGGGAAGGTCCTGAAATGAGCACCCCCGCTCGCCCGATCAAAGGATCAGCCTCTACTAAGCATGATATGTTGTTTTATAAACACATGTGTTCTTATTCCGGTTATTAGCTAACTTTACTATGTGATGCGCACAGCATACAAGTATAGACTAAATCGCAAGAATTGGAACAAAACAACTCACGTTTGTTTTCAAAAATGGTTTTGAAAGTGTCACCCTCAAGTGGGCTAAAGTACGGATTTGCCACCCTCAAGTGGGCTTAAAACATGATTTGCCACTTCGCAAAGTGGGCTTAAAACTCATATTTGATGAATTGTTCCAATTCAAGTAATAAAGCCTCCATCCACAGGCATTCATGCAGTTTAGCATATAAGCACATAGCCTCATGGCAAGCATGCTATCATTGCAACATTCACACTCATGCAAGTATGCTAAAGCATAAAACTTACAGTGTACTCCAAGCCAAAATAGAAGCTAGTTAGAAACAATGCATGATCCTAACTATGTTTAAGATGCTTAATGCAACACATGTAATAATGCAACTAAATAGGCTCGGCTATCTAAGATGGCATATGAATCCAACAATTTGATACATGTATTCAAAGAATTATTGAAATACAATGCAGTTTGAATGATGCGCCGAGCCTGGTGCATGCAATACAGATGAATGATGCAAACATGCAAGCATAAGGTATGCTAATCAAAACGTGCCCTAATCTAACCATCAAAAGCGAATAAATAAAAGGGAGAAAGACGTGGGGTTGGAAGACATGCACACATGCACACTTATTACAACATTGTGCCCTCGCGAAGGAGGGTCCGAATGAATAAGCTAAGCTACTCTAAGCTAAGCTAATTAAACTAATCTAATTAAAATAATTAGACTAATTATTACACAACCAAATTGAATAACTAGTAAACTACTTACTAATAATTACAACACTTAACTAATTAGCACAATAATTAATTAAATTACAAATTCATGCTATCTAACAAGAAAAGCTTTAAACAACACTGCCTCAGCTCTGTTTGAAGAAGTTGAACATGCATGCATTCGGTTTTCGCCGTGAAAAGCCCACCGGTTTGCTATTGAGAGGCTCTGTTTGCAGGGTGTCTCCAAGAACTTTCTGCTGAACCTTACCAAATAACTGCTGGGAAGTGCACCAGTGGCCTGTCGGCCATCTACCGGCCAAGGGTGGGCCCTGCCGTCCAAAAATGAAGCACTGCTAGCGAGTGATGAAGCACTACCGGCCACTGGTGTGCTGATTCACCAAACTGCAACAGAGCACACACAGAGGATAAGGGAGGGTTTTTCGAGGACATGTTTGTACTGCACCCTCTCCTTATCATCTCAAAACATCAAAGGAGAGGGCTATTGGATCCAAAACCACCAATCAAGCATTTTTTATGCATGATGGCTAAGGATCCAACTTGTACACTTTTAATAAATGCACAAAACAAAGACTCAAGTCCACTACCTTATCATGGATGATCAAAGGTAATGGAGACCAAGAAACATGACATGTTTCATCACTATGAGTATGAAACGTCTCGCATTTCTTGTGTTTGGATTAACGTCCTATCCAAACACATGCAATGCAACACAAATGCTTATCTTGCACAAGTTTTACTTTGCTCAATTCTTGTTTACACATTTTACATTACCGAGCCATTCATTAACCGGTTAAGTCCAAGTGATTGTTCTCTAATGGGAGAGGGGTTAACCATTGGATGACTTAAGACATGAGAGAGCTCATGCCTTTGGCTAGGAGGAACCCTCAAAAGAGAGTTAAAGCCATTGAGCACAAGCTCTATCTCAAGCTTAAACACAACCTAAGGTTAACCAACTCTCAAAACAAATGGAAAAATGAAGAAATGAGGGAGGTTGCAGACTTTTAGTGCTGAAATGGCATGACAAATAATGCTAAACATGCAAACAACACATGCACAACATGTTAAGGGCCAAAAGCATTGAAACTAGTGAAGAACACTACACTAGAGGCATGCAATATCCAACTTAAATGACCAAACCAGCTCTGGACAGAGCTAAAACATGCCAAATCAGTAGCTAAATCATGCTAAAAGCTAGGCACAAAAGACAAGAAAATCATACACGCATGTTGGCTCGCAAGCAAGGCATAACGCACAACTCTCAAAAGCAATGAAAGAGTGAAAAAGGTGAGAGTATGACAGAGGTATATGCACTAAAATCACATGCTAAATGATGCTATACCATGCAAACATTACAAGTAAAGCATGTTAAGGGCCTTAAAACACAAAGCAAGTAAAGGCCTTTACACTACAACCATACAAAGCATGAGTCATATGACCAAGACCACTCAACACAGAGTTAAAGCATGTCAAAACAGTAGCAAAAATGTGCTGGAGTTAAGCTAACACAAGCCAGAATGATAGGCTAACTCATTAGGCATGTTAGGCTAGTAAGCATAATTACACTACAAGTACAAGAAGCAAGCAACAAGTGACCCAACCAGCCAAAAACATAGTTGAAGCATGTCAAAACAAAGCCAAAAACATGCTTGAACTAAGCTACAAAAAGATAGAAACACATGCTCATATGTTAAGCCATCAACATATGCAAACAAGATACAAGGAGGGGAGGCCACCCCCTCCTATTTTGGACCTCAAGACCAACTTTTTGCTGAAATTCCCCTGGAATTCAGTGGTTAAAAGGCCAAGAAAAGATTGTTTGAAAATCTTTAAAAGGTAGCACAATTCTTAGCAAATAAGCAACAAAAGAGGGTGGACCACCCTAACTCCAAAAAGACCTTAAACCACTATTTTTAAACCTTAAAAACAAAGGTTTTTGCAGTTGAAAACTTGGCCAAAAATAGCATGCAAAGGTGGCCAAACAAGTAAACAAAACAAAGCTTAAAAGGGGATAAAGGCTTTACCCTTGAAGCATAGCAACAAACAGCAAAGATCTGAGCCAAAACCAAGCTTAAGACCCCAGACAAGGCCTCCAAGAATCTCAACACAAAGATAATCAAGTTTGATCAAGGGTCTTAGTGAAAATATGTAGAGAAAACTCACCTTCAAGCACAAAATCAAGAGAGAGAGAGAGGATTCTAAAAAGAGAGAGAGAGAGAGAGAGAGAGAGAGAGAAATTTCCCTCACCAAAATTTGTATCCCCTCACATGGGGGAGAGACCTTCCCTTTTATAGAAATTCAAGCCAAAGCTTGTCTTCATCCCTCCATGCACGTGTGTAGAGGGGAGCACCAGTGCTCACCAGCTAGCCCAAAATATCTAAAAATATCTACTGATGCATTGGTGGTCGGCCGGCCAGCCATGAGTGATGGCTAGTAGTGGCTCATTGATGGCCGGCATGGCTCATCATTGGCCGACAGGCCTAAATGCATGGCCGGCAGTGCCCAAAAGTGGCCGGCAGTGCACCTAAAGAAGCATGTTGAAAGGACCAACACATGGTCCAAAAGTGGGGCAAAATTGATGCAGGGTTTGAAAAGTTCAAACCTGTGGCCTTCCACCGCGAAATTCGAGCGCTCGACGAGCAATCACACTTGTCACTGGATATACCTGCAAGAACATCTAAGTCTTGAGGACGGTCAAAAATGGGGTGTCTACAGTTGCCCCTCTTTGAAAGAACTCTGAAGTCATGAAATGACGTGAGTAAATGTCAAAGCCCAGAGACGACCCATTTTTGACAAGGCCGAAGACTTAGACAAACATTCAATATAGCAATACAAAGATGCGCCCACAGGCTGTGGCAAAATGTAAATGACATGCATGATGCAAGAGCATAACTTATGATCATGCAGAGAAAGCTGTAATGAAGCACTTAGATGCAAGTACAATGCAAAGAAAATGCGACATTTTAAGCAAACAAATAAGGTACAACAGTCTCACACATGAGAAGAAGTGAGTAAACAAACATGCCACGCGTGAGAATCACAAACCGAATCGCCTTTCACATAGAAAGGATGAAAGAAAATTATGCAATCTTTACTGCGCGTCACGCAGAAAGAGATAAAGAACAACAACCGTGGGGCACACCCGAGGCGACAACAAAATCCCAACGTATGGCACACGCGAGAATATAAGTAATGATAACAAGTGAAACACATCCCACCATCATGCAATCAAAACGAAGAGCGGTATAAGCATTGGAATCCGTCCAAATGCATTTAACCAAAGCATCCTAACGCATCATGCGCGAGAGGGAAAAGGGAGCGGTGCAAACCAGGGGGGTGGTATAAACATCAGAGAATGTTCCAATGTTTCTAACCAAAGACAAGGTATAAGCGTCGGGCACACGATCCAAACGCTTCTAACCAAAACGAGGTATAAGCGTTGAGCACACGACCCAAGCGCCTCTTATCAAAACGAGGTATAAGCGTCGAGCACACGACCCAAACGCTTCTAACCAAAACGAGGTATAAGCGTCGAGCACACAACCCAAACGCTTCTAAGCGGAAGGGGTGGTATAAACGTCAGGCACACGGTCCAAACGCTTCTAACCAAAGGGGTGGTATAAACATCAGGCTCACAACCCAATGCTTCTAACCAACAAAGTGTCGATGTAAACACCGAGCGTACCGAATGTTTCTAACCAACGCGAGGTATAAACGTCAGGCACACGACCCAAACGCTTCTAACCAAAACGACATGTCGATGTAAACACCGGGTGTACCCGAATATTTCTAACCAACGAGGAGTAGCGTAAACACCGGGCATACCCAAATGTTTCTAACCAAAACAAGGAGTTCAAAGAACAGGAATAATCTTACCTGGAATTCCTCTAAATGAACCGTACATATAATATCGTCTGGTTGCACCAGCTTTGAATGAACCATACATACAATATCGTCTGGTTGCACCAGCTTTGAATGAACCGTATATACACTATCGTGCCTGCATAAGAAAGAAACTTGACAGGTACAGCAAGATAGGAATGCATATTCTATGCGAGACGAAAGACTGTAACACAATGTTTGAGGTATGTTTCATGCACAACATGCAAGAAATGAAACAGAGGCATATTCTATGCAAAATGATCAATGACGCATATCCAATGCAACATGTATATTCTATGCAACATGATAATGCATGTTTTATGCGACAATTCGGAATGCATGTTCAATGCAACGAGCATATTCTATACAACGACAAAAGCATGCTTGGCAAACACGACTCAAAGGCAACTCTCGATTTACCTCTCAAAGAGTTGTAATATGTTAAAAAAGGATACACCTTGTGTGTGTTGATGGGCGATGACCACCGCACACTGAGAACGCAATTCTGGGCTTCCACGGAGGCATTTTGAATCAAACTTCGAGCACACCTTGCATTTCTTGGAACCCAAGGACACATATCAAGGTCAAAGAGGCATAGGGAGCTTATGGGACCCTACTGGCCATCTGAGGAGGCCGCCGGCCACCTGCCGACCATCAGTGATCACTGCCAGCCACCAATGAAGCAGTGCCAGCCATCGATGTGCCACTGCCGGCCATCGATGGCAAATTTGGGCAGTTTGGTCTTTTGACCCACGGGTCTTTAAGTACAAGCAAAGCCACTTCATTTCCTCACAACCCCTTGCACGAAATTGCCCTCCCTTGCTCTCTAGGTGCTCCTTCTCTCTAGATCCGCGTTTTACGCGTTTTCCAACACCCTAAAAAAAATTTCTTCGCTAAAACCTCTTGTTCTCTTCACTTTGAACCGATCAGAATTTGGTTTCGACGCTTCTTTCTTCATTTCCACCATTCAAGGCTCATTCCCCTCGAGTTTCTCCCAAGGTTAGTACATTTTCCCGGGTTTTGACTTTCTTTGACTTTTTCCCCTCTCCTAGGGTTGACTTTTTCAAAGTTTCACTATTTTTCCTTCATTTTTCCTCATTTTGCATCTATTTCAGATGGCAGATGATGTCCCTCATGACGGGGCCTTCCCCGTGCTTCCTCCAGTAGAGTTTGAGGTAGACTTTGAGGCCGAGCCGAAGGTTGAGCCTAAGCCATTACCACCGAGTATACGCCCCTTTGATCCAGCGAGGTATCATCCTAAGACCCATATAGTACCTACTGCGAGAGGCATCAAAGCCTTCACTGATTTCGCTAAGGACGTGCCAGACGACCTTTTACTGAGAGAGCCTGCATCTCACTTGTTGACCATCGTCGTGGAGGTACGAACTCCGCTTTTTTGCAGTACTACCTTTAACTGTTTACATTTCTTGCACTGTTTTGATCTGATTGCATTGACTGCCTTGATCTAACTGTATCTCGTACATTACTGCTTCACATTCAACTGTACTTTCATCTGTACTTTTACTACTTGATTTGATTGCATCTCATGCATTACCACAGGATGGATCCCGCTCCTTCAGAGGCTACGATACCACAATAGCTCGAGATTGGTACGGCGAGCTCCCAGCTAGGGTTCGCGACATTATCGACGAGACAGGCTTCGGTCTATTCTGTTCTAGCTTGACGCGGGTCATAGCGAGCCGCCCTCTCTTAGGGGCTCTTGTGGAGAGGTGGTGGGATACCACCAACTCCTTTCACTTCTCCATGACGAAGGAGATGACGATGACTCCCTATGACTTCACCATGATCACTGGCTTAGGCGTAGGGGGTGATTCGATCCCTCTCAACCCTGACATAGGAGAGTGGGAGGCAGCATGGGCCACACTGCTTGGGGCACACCCGCCGATACTCCGGGCAGGCATGGTCCAATATAGCTGGTTCGAGGAGCAGTTTAGAGGAGTCGAGCCGGAGACAGTTGAGGAGATAGAGCAGTATGCCAAGGGCTTCCTCATATTCCTTTTCGGTACCACCTTGTTCTCGAACAGGTGGAATACCGTAGGCCTGTATCTACTAGCGCAATGCTGGTGCTCCAGTGAGTTTAGTTCTATGACTGGGGCGGAGCTGGCTTCACCACTCTGTATGGATACATGAGCTCCACCTCTCGCATGAGCAGGACCTTGATTGGCGACTACTGGCGGGCTTGGGAGGTACACAGCTTAGTTCCCCCTTTTCACTTTACATTTTCTGCTTAGCATTTCCTGCTTTACATTTGTTCAACACGTGTACTTTCTGCTCTGCATTTTCTGCATCTACTCATACACTGTATCAATCACATTTTCCCTGCAGTTGTGGGTGTACGCATACTTCCCAACTCTTGCTCCAGAGCCCATAGAGGAGATTCCTGCGACAGTCTCGTTTTCTCGGATATACGACGGCTAGCTCCGACGTAGGACCCTGGAAAACTTCATGTTTTTTCGTCAGTACTTCGATACGGTTACGGGGCACAAGGTAACCCAAAACAAAGCCATCCCACTTTTCAATCAACTTGATACACACACATTAGTCAATTGACAACGACTAATCATCTATTCATTCTCTTATCCTTCATATCACATGGCAGCCGTGGGATGCAATACCATCAGGGCTCCAAGCCCAGTACGAGACAGCTAGGGTCGCCACTCGTTGTCATATCCTCCTCGAGGGCCCTATATGCCATGTTTGTTTCTTAGGCGAGCGTTTTGTGCAACAAACTCTGGGACTGTACCCTATTCATACCGATGGCAGCTCCAGTATCTATAAGAGAGACATACAGACTTTCTGCTGAGGAGGTGATCTAGTTTATGGTAGGGCTGGAGGCGGACTACTTTCGTGTAGAGGGCGACTACGTGACCTTTATCCAGACTCATCTGATGTCGCCTCTGACCGGCATCCGTGGAGTTGAGGGAGCGAGAGCTCCAGCTACGAAGGAGAGAGGTAGAGGAGCCAGAGCGGCTACGACTAGTGGCAAGATCCCGAAGTGAGACAGGGGCCGGGATGGCCAGAGTTGCCTACTTCACTGACTTATCGGAGACGTTCTGTGGAGACTTGCCAGATCCCCATTGAGCCTGCACCAGCTGGTCACATGCTTGTTGGAGTTCGCGGCCCAACCCCGGTATGTACCAAGCTTTGCATTTTGCATATTTACCTCATTTTAATTATGCTTTATAGAATACTGATCCCTTTAATGCACTTGCAGGCACCCATAGAGTACACAGGGCAGGCCCTTGAGCTTGTGGCTTCCTTGACAAAGATGGTACAGACGAGCCTGGATCTGCTCAGCCTCTATAGGATTCCGGTAATTTCTTTCAATTTGCACTTCATGTCACGAAGTTTTTCTGTTGACACATTAACACTTCAATTGTTCCACACTGCACTGATCTGATACATTGCACTAAAACACTGCATTGATACACTGTTCCCATACACTGCCCATGGCATACATACACTGTAATCAGAACGGCATCATTTTGGAAAATCATATTTTAAATCAAATATTGCCAAAACTAGACTACTTTGCCAGATTACAGAGTCGCCACCTGAATATTTTATTTTTGGGAAATTTAGGAAACCCTGACTCGTGCCAAAGGCCACGTGTCCGTCATCACCAAAGTTGCCTCAGCTCGGGAACTTGGGTACGAGAGGGGAAGGTCCTAAAATGAGCACCTCCGCTCGCCCGATCAAAGGATCAGCCTCTCCTAAGCATGATATGTTATTTTATAAACACATGTGTTGTTATTCCGGTTATTAGCTAACTTTACTATGTGATGTGCACAGCATACAAGTATAGACTAAAGAGCAAGAATTGGAACAAAAAACTCATTTTTGTTTTCGAAAATGGTTTTGAAAGTGCCACCCTCAAGTGGCCTAAAGTGCGGATTTGCCACCCTCAAGTGGGCTTAAAACATGATTTGCCACTTCGCAAAGTGGGCTTAAAACTCATATTTGATGAATTGTTCCAATTCAAGTAATAAAGCCTCCATCCACAGGCATTCATGCAGTTTAGCATATAAGCACATAGCCTCATGGCAAGCATGCTATCATGGCAACATTCACACTTATGCAAGTATGCTAAAGCATAAAACTTACAGTGTACTCCAAGCCAAAATAGAAAACTAGTTAGAAACAATGCATGATCCTAACTATGTTTAAGATGCTTAATGCAACACATGCAATAATGCAACTAAATAGGCTCGGCTATCTAAGATGGCATATGAATGCAACAATTTGATACATGTATTCAAAGAATTATTGAAATACAATGCAGTTTGAATGATGCGTCGAGCCCGGTGCGTGCAATACAGATGAATGATGCAAGCATGCAAGCATAAGGTATGCTAATCAAAACGTGCCCTAATCTAACCATCGAAAGCAGATAAATAAAAGGGAAAAAGACGTGGGGTTGGAAGACATGCACACACACACGCACACTTATTACAACATTGTGCCCTCGCAAAGGAGGGTCCGAATGAATAAGCTAAGCTACTCTAAGCTAAGCTAATTAAACTAATCTAATTAAACTAATTAGACTAATTATTACAACACTTAACTAATTAGCACACTAATTAATTAAATTACAAATTCATGCTATCTAACAAGAAAAACTTTAAACTACACTGCCTCAGCTCTGTTTGAAGAAGTTGAGCATGCATGCATTTGGTTTTCGCCCCGAAAAGCCCACCGGTTTGCTCTTAAGAGGCTCTATTTGCAGGGTGTCTCCAAGAACTTTCTGCTGAACCTTACCAAATAACTGCTGGGGAGTGCACCAGTGGCCTGCCGGCCATGAGGGCTTGCTGCCGGCCAAGGGTGGGCCCTGCCGGCCAAAAATGAAGCACTGCCGGCCACTGGTGTGCTGATTCACCAAACTGCAACAAAGCACACACAGTGAAAAATGGTGGGTTTTTCTAGGACATGTTTGTAGTGCACCCTCTCCTTATCATCTCAAAAAATCAAAGAAGGGGGGCTATTGGATCCAAAACCACCAATCAAGCATTTTTTATGCATGATGGCTAAGGATCCAACTTGTACACTTTCAATAAATGCACAAAACAAAGACTCAAGTCCACTACCTTATCATGGATGATCAAAGGTAATGGAGACCAAGAAACATGACACGTTCCATCACTATGAGTATGAAACGTCTCGCATTTCTTGTGTTTGGATTAACGTCCAATCCAAACACATGCAATGCAACACAAATGCTTATCTTGCACAAGTTTTACTTTGCTCAATTCTTGTTTACACATTTTACATTACCGAGCCATTCATTAACCGGTTAAGTCCAAGTGATTGTCCTCTAATGGAAGAGGGGTTAACCATTGGATGACTTAAGACATGAGAGAGCTCATGCCTTTGGCTAGGAGGAACCCTCAAAAGAGAGTTAAAGCCATTGAGCACAAGCTCTATCTCAAGCTTAAACACAACCTAAGGTTAACCAACTCTCAAAACAAATGGAAAAATGAAGAAATGGGGGAGGTTGTAGACTTTTAGTGCTGAAATGGCATGACAAATAATGCTAAACATGCAAGCAACACATGCACAACATGTTAAGGGCCAAAAGCATTGAAACTAGTGAAGAACACTACACTAGAGGCATGCAATATCCAACTTAAATGACCAAACCAGCTCTGGACAGAGCTAAAACATGCCAAATCAGTAGCTAAATCATGCTAAAAGCTAGGCACAAAAGACAAGAAAATCATACATGCATGTTGGCTCGCAAGCAAGGCATAACGCACAACTCTCAAAAGCAATGAAAGAGTGAAAAGGTGAGAGTATGACAGAGGTATATGCACTAAAATCACATGCTAAATGATGCTATACCATGCAAACATTACAAGTAAAGCATGTTAGGGCCTTAAAACACAAAGCAAGTAAAGGCTTTACACTACAACCATACAAAGCATGAGTCATATGACCAAGACCACTCAACACAGAGTTAAAGCATGTCAAAACAGTAGCAAAAATGTGCTGGAGTTAAGCTAACACAAGCTAGAATGATAGGCTAACTCATTAGGCATGTTAGGCTAGTAAGCATAATTACACTACAAGTGCAAGAAGCAAGCAACAAGTGACCCAACCAGCCAAAAACTGAGTTGAAGCATGTCAAAACAAAGCCAAAAACATGCTTGAACTAAGCTACAAAAAGGTAGAAACACATGCTCATATGTTAAGCCATCAACTAATGCAAACAAGATACAAGGAGGGGAGGCCACCCCTCCTATTTTGGACCTCAAGACCAACTTTTTGTCACTGAAATTCCCCTGGAATTCAGTGGTTAAAAGGCCAAGAAAAGATTGTTTGAAAATCTTTAAAAGGTAGCACAATTCTTAGCAAATAAGCAACAAAAGAGGGTGGACCTCCCTAACTCCAAAAAGACCTTAAACCACTATTTTTAAACCTTAAAAACAAAGGTTTTTGCAGTTGAAAACTTGGCCAAAAACAGCATGCAAAGGTGGCCAAACAAGTAAACAAAACAAAGCTTAAAAGGGGATAAAGGCTTTACCCTTGAAGCATAGCAACAAACAGCAAAGATCTGAGCCAAAACCAAGCTTAAGACCCCAAACAAGGCCTCCAAGAATCTTAACACAAAGATAATCAAGTTTGATCAAGGGTCTTAGTGAAAATATATAGAGAAAACTCACCTTCAAGCACAAAATCAAGAGAGAGAGAGGATTCTAAAAAGAGAGAGAGAGAGAGAGAGAGAGGAAATTTTCCTCACCAAAATTTGTAACCCCTCACATGGGGGAGAGACCTTCCCTTTTATAGAAATTCAAGCCAAAGCTTGTCTTCATCCCTCCATACACGTGTGTAGAGGGAAGCACCAGTGCTCACCAGTTGGCCCAAAATATCTAAAAATATCTACTGATGCACTGGTGGCCGGTCGGCCGGCCATGAGTGATGGCCAGCAGTGGCTCATTGATGGCCGGCATGGCTCATCAATGGCCGGCAGGCCTAAATGCATGGCCAGCAGTGCACCTAAAGAAGCATGTTGAAAGGACCAACACATGGTCCAAAAATGGGACAAAATTGATGCAGGGTTTGAAAAGTTCAAACATGTGGCGTTCCGCCGCAAAATTCGAGCGCTCGACGAGCAATCACACTTGTCACTGGATGTACCTGCAAAAACATCCAAGTCTTGAGGACGGTCAAAAATGGGGTGTCTACACTTCCCAGAAAACTCAAAACCCAACCTGTTTCAACATATCTCAATAGAAATAAATTCACAACTCCAAAATGACATATAATTAGAACAGATGAGAACCACACCAATAGATACCAAAACCCACAATCGAAGAGTATAAAAGTGTTAGGTCTAAACCTGGCCCACTATAACCTCCCTCCGTAGGAAATTTTGTCCCTTAAATTAAATTATGCTAACAACAACAAGTACTACAACATTAACAACGAACAACATAGGTTCAATAGTATAAGAAGCATAATATCAACACAACATCACATCAATCTCAACCCTCCAAAATGTTTGCAATGTTCATAAATTACATCAAATCATGAAAATAACTACAAAAGATTCAAACTCGAAAAAACAAGTCTGGATACTTATCACGAACTTCAGCCTCCTGCTCCTAAGTCGCTTTCTTGACCTCGTGGTGTCTCCACAACACCTTAACCAAAGAAATAGTCTTGCCTTGCAAGGCTTGTTTTCGTGTGTCTGTAGACACCCCATTTTGACCACCCTTAAGACTTGGATGCCTCACTCTGAACACTCGATGATGAAATGGTACGTTGTACAATCGTTCAATTTTCTTTAGCAAAAGGCCTCGGTTTCAAGCTTTAAAACCTAAACCTTATGCCCCCTTTGGACCAAAACCTTTCTAGCCTAACCACTCAGAGAACTGCTAGCCAACAAATGGCCGGTAGGCCATTTTCATTGGGCCGACCGTACCTCCTCATGGTCGGCTTGCTATGTTCAGCGATAGCAGATATTTTAAGACAGCCAGCTATCCCCATGTGCATGCCTTGCACCAGCTGTCCCTTTGCTGATATTTCTGACATAAGAACTTGTTTTTCTATAAATACAAGGCCTCCCCTAAGGGTTTGGGGTTAGAAAAATTCTCCAAAAGCCAAAAACTTGTCCAACACACTACCCTCCTCTCTTACAATATACATGCACTATACATACACCTTCTAAGCTTAAACTTGAAGCTTTTGGCTGAGGTTCTTGAATCTAACTTCAGCTCCTTGAGAGTGCTTGGTTTGTGGTTTGTTAACTAAGGAGCTTTTCCTCTTTTCCAAGAGGTATATCTTGAGCTCTTTTACCATCTTTTCTCTCTCTTTTCTTTACCTTTTCATACTGATTTCAGAGCTTTTTAAAGCTTAAAAATGTGATTTAAAGTTGCAAAAAGTGGAGGGATTAGCCACCCTTCCTTAGACTTGCTTATTAGGGTTGTCCTCTACCATTTTTGTTCATATTTTTTGTCTTTTTTTAAATTGATTTTCAGCACTATTTTGTGCTATTTTGGGGTTGTTTTAAGTGTTTATTTAATTTATGCTTTGAATATTATACTTGTGTTGTTGTAAGTCCTCATGGATTTGGCATATAGGCCTTAGCTTCCAATCTATTTGAGTTGATAGTCTTTTCTTTCATTTTTCATAGCTTTCATGTACATATTCACACCATGGTAATCATCCACCTTTTCATTAGCAATCTGCAATCTCCCTCTAGTCTTTGTTTCTTTTGATAAAGAGTGGTATCAAATAAAAGATTATCGATTAAGGAATAAGAAAGAGACCTCTCATGCTAAATGGTTCAATCTCTTCAGATGTTCATTACCAGAGCATTACATCTCTCTTATGCTAAGCATGATCTTTGTTTGATACTTCCCTTTATCGCCGGTGCATTACTTTTAAGGGACTAATTTTCTAGTTAGACCCTTGAAAATCACAAAGGAAAGGTTCATTATAGCTTATTATCAAGTTTGGATTTGGAGTCATTATCGCTCATTTTAGGTTTGACTCTGAATTCATTATCGCTTGTAAATGAGTTTGATCCTTCCTTTGTAGTTTGCTCCATAGAAAAGGGTCTGAAAAGCTCATTGCCCGAGTTAAGTCATGCTTGCTATTCTTTATTGCTTTGGATTTAGTGGATGTAATCATCACCTTTGGACAAAAAGGAAGAAAAGATAAGAAAAATGGAAAGGTAATGTAAAAAAGACTAATAAAATTGGAGTAAAAGAGGTAAAAAAAAAACAATAAAATTTGGTTAGGTTCAGTCCGACGTTATATTGAACCTATTGCGTCTTCAATTATCGCATACTATTGTTGTGATGTTTGATAATTCATGAGACAAGTCTACTCCCTCCTTGAGGTAACTCCATGATAGGGAATAAGTATTGTTTATTTTTTTTTCATTTATTGAGCTCTTGTCCCCTCGTTTCTAAAGTCATCATGCAACAGATTTGCAATGATTAATGATTTGAGAATCGAATTTTCTTCTCCCTTGATCATTTTCATGATAGGGAAAGGTAGAGAGGATAAACATCTTCTAGAAATACTCTATTTTTGCTCTGTTTCAACTCTATTACAACAAGGTATTTCCCATAAGCAGTGGCCGGCTGGCCATCATTCTGTACGGCCGACCACTCTCTCAGGTCGGCCAGCCACCCATTTTGTACAGACAGTGGCATTTTTACAGCAAAACAGAGTAGAATCAGAGGCCAAAACAGAATAATTTTCTGACTACAAACAGTGCTAATCTTGGCAGCAGACAGAGAGGTTTTTGGTGGGTGTTTTCCATTGTGCACATGCGGTTCTTCACCTCCCATTCGAGTCCATTAGACTAGCTGCTTTAATATTCATATTCATATGTTGTAATTAATTAGTTGCTTTATTTTCATTCAGACTTGTAATAATTAGTTAGTTTAGTTTATTCAATTGTTTTGAAATAATTAGTTTAATTAGGAAATTCATTTGGACCCTCTTGTGTGAGGGCTAACTTGTAATATTTGTGTGTCTTCCAACCCCTATTTTTTTCCCTTTTTATTTATATGCTTACCGTGGTTGTATATAGCATCATATTTTTGGTTTCATATCATTGCCATGATTTGTATCCATTTTGCACGCATTGGGTTCGGTTCATCATTCTAATATCATTGTTATTTTTCTACTTACTTGAATACATGCGTTACCGCATGCTTTGAGATGATCCATATGACATGATAAAAAAGCCGAACCAAATAGTTGCATTTTATATGTGTTGCATTAGTCACTTTACATATTAAGAACATGCAGTTTTCTAATTATTTTACTCTCTTTGGCTTGCCTCAGTTGAATACTAGATGAGCATTTTTTGCTTTAGCATGTTGCATGAGTATTTGTGTTGCCGTATCAAGCATACTACCATGAGGCTACGTACTTATTTGAAATATCTCTCTAAATGTCTGTGGATGAAGGCTATTTTTCTTAAGTTGGAATGAATTTGATTAGTGTACATATGAGCTCACTTTTTCAAGTATCACATATTTAAACCTCTTTTCAAACAAACATGAAATTAAAGAATTCCAAAGTAGGTGACATAGTCTATACTTGTGTGCCTCACATAGTAAGTTAGCATAATAATCAGAACATGAGCGTACACTACACATAAAAATCACATCATGATTAGTAGAGGCCGATCTTTGATCGGGTGAATGGGGTGCTCAATTCATGACCTTCCCCTCTCATACCTCAGTTCCTGAGCCAAGACACTTGGGTTATGACGGACAAGTGGCCTTCGGCATGAGTCACGGGTTTCCTAAATTTCTCAAAAATATTTAGGTGGCGACTCTAAAATCTGGCAATAGCAATCCACTTTCAGCATCTCTGATGATAAATAGATTTTCTAAGATTTGCCGGACTTAGACTCTCATTCTCTTTTTTCTGTTTCACATTGCACTTGTGAAACCATATTTAGAACCACGGGAGTCCAAACTGTAGGACTATCATACCCGAGGAGACTAACCCCTCCGAGGAGCACGAAAAACCAGCTACAGTGTCCAAAACCCGAACCAATCTCTCCTTATACGAGGCATCCTTGTCTACCTCTAAATCAGTCTAATCTAGCAAATGTGAAGAATTGGGCTCATACTTACAAAGCATATAGAAATAAAACACATTGTTAATCCCAAAAAATTGGGTCGACAAGGCTAGACGATAAGCGACCTTCCCCGATTTGTTCTAGGATCTCAAAAGGCCCAATAAACCTTAGAGACAACTTTCCACTCTTTCCAAATCTCATCAAACCTTATCTCGACAAAATCTTAAGTAACACATGATCCCCACCTCTTCTCCGATTGCCATAGCTCTTTTGATGACTCTGAGCCAAAACCAACCCCTTACGAATAAGTGCAACTTTCTCTATTGTCTTTTGGACCAACTCAGGACCCAACATAGGTACATCACCCATCTGTCCAACAAATAGGTGACTTACAAGGTCGGTCATATAAGGCCTTAAAGGTTGCTATTCTGATACTCGCCTGAAAGCTATTGTTATAGGCAAACTCTATCAAAGGTAAGGGCAGCTCCATGACACTTTAAAGTTGAGAACATAAGCGTAAAGCATGTCCTCTAGAATCTGAATACTACATTCAGACCACCTGTCGGTCTGAAGATAATAGGTGGTGCTAAAAGTCAACTTAAGGCCCAAGGCACTTTGTAGGCTCTGCCATAACCGAGCCATGAAACACAAATCCCTATCAGAGACGATAATCACCTCAACCCCGTGAAATCGAACTATGTCTCTAATATACAATTCAGCAAGATAATCCACCGAGTCACTCATGCGCATAGGGATAAAATGTGCAGACTTAGTTAATTGATCAACAACTACTCGAACAGCATCGTTACCCCATTTAGTCCTCGGAAGACCAACAACAAAATCTATTGTGACATGCTCCCACTTCCACTCGACTATAGGTAAGGGTTGTAACAAACCCACTGGTCGTTGGTGCTTGGCCTTCACTTGTTGACAAGTAAGGCACCTCGAAACAAATGGAGCCACATCTCTCTTTATCCCCCTCTACTAAAACTGGCGACAAAGATCATGATACATCTTCGTGCTTCTCGGATGTCTCGCAAGGCATGAATGATAAAACTCTCAGAGTACCTCTTCTCTACAAGACTCTAGCATAAACAAGCGGCCCAAATATCTCACACTCAAATCAAAATAAACATTCTGACCCTTCTCTACTTTCCCAATGGAGATCTTCCCTTGGACAATCTCCACCTCATGGTCATGTTGTTATGCTTCAATAACTCAACTAACTAAGGTAGGTTGTACAACAATGGTAAATAAGGTAGCCAACTCAATGGACTCGCGAAGATGCAAGCCAAGCTAACCCAGAATACCCAACATCTCCTATTCTCAAATAGCAATACACTCTACACTGCTCACGGATTTCCTACTCAAAGAATTAGCCACTACATTGACCTTCCCAGGATAATAGTGCAATTCGAAATCGTAATCCTCAATAAATTTCATCCACCTCCTCTGCTTCAAATTCAAGTCTTTCTGCGAAAACAGATATTTTAGACTCTTGTGATCAGAAAACACATCAAACCTCTCCTCGTACAAGTAGTGCCTCTAGATTTTTAAGGCAAAGATCACCACCGCTAACTCTAAGTTGTGCATAGGGTAGTTTTTCTCATGGATTTTCAATTGCCGAGAGCCATACACTCCAACCATTCTTTACCGTATCAATACACAACCCAACCCTTCCTGAATAACCCAAACCCCTCTCCGAAATAATCAAAACTAAAGTAGCGGTAAGTCTAGTCTTAAGCTCTTGGAATAACTTTTCACAAGCCTCACTCCACACAAACTTAACTCCATTTCTTATCAACCTAGTCAAAGGTGAAGCTAGTCTTGAAATATCCTTCACAAAGCATCAGTAATGCTCAGCTAAGCCCAAGAAACACTGGATCTCAAAAGCATTCTTAGGTTGCTCCCAGCCATGTACAACATCTATCTTAAAGGAATCCACAATCACTCCTTCCCCAGACACAACATGGCCTATAAACTTAATTTCCTTGAGCCAAAACTCACACTTCTTGAACTTCGCAAACAAATGGTGTGATCTAAGCAACTCAAGTCCAACCTGCAAGTGCCTCTCGTGTTCCTTCTTGGAGGGTGAGTAGACTAAGATGTTGGTCTAAAGACTCATGGAAGACTCAATTCATCAAGTCCATAAACGAAGCCGATGCATTAGTTAGCCCAAAAGGCATCACTAAGAACTCTTAGTGCCCATAACGCATATGGAAGACTGTTTTCTGAATGTCCTCCTCCTTCACCCTCAACTGGTGATACACCGATATCAAGTCAATCTTTGAGAAGCAACCAGATTCCTTTAGTTGTTTAAATAAGTCATATATCCTCAGCAATGGGTATTTGTTCTTGATAGTTACCCGGTTCAACTTACGATAATTAATACACAACCACAAAGTGCTATCATTTCTCTTTGCAAAGAGAGTCGGTGCTCCCCAAGGCGAGGTACTAGGGTGTAAAATCCTTGTCTAACAAATCCTAAAGCTGCACCTTCAACTCACGTAATTCAGCTGGCGCAAATCTATACAGTGCCATGAAAATTGGAGTTGTGCAACTCAATCTCTCTATGTGGTGGTAAGTCTGTAAGATCCTCCAGAAAGATGTCCATATACTCTCGAACCACTATTGGTAAGTCACCTCGGACAATGCTATCCTCATTGGCTACCATGATGGCAAAGAGAAAACTCAACTCTCCTTGACCCTGAAGGTCATACAAAGGAGGAATAAAACTATCACACCAGTCACACAAGAAGTAAAAACAATCCCCGAATGGTGTACACACCGACACCCTCCTACGGTAACAATCTATTGACGCCCGAAAAGAGGTCAACCAATCTATACCCAAAATCACATCAAAAGTATGCATTTCAGGGACAATAGAATCAAAAGAAAGTCGATGATCTGCAAACTCAATCTCACAAAAATGGCACACTCGACCCAATGCCACCTTACCCCCAACAGGTGTCTCAACAAACAGTAGAGACTCTAACTGATCAAACTCCAAACCCAAGGTAGATACAAAAAAAAGGCAAAATAAATAAATGAGATGCACTTGTATCTATCAACACATTGGCTAGAGAATTGAATAGTAAAAAGTTACCTCTCACAACAGAAAGTACTAGCAACTGATCTAGCGTGGTAACAGCATACACATGCCTCGGAGGCCTCTGGTCTACCTACTCACCTCTCAGAACATAGGCCTGATACATGGATTGAGCCAAAGTGGCTCCTTGATTGGCCCTCGAGGCCTGAACTGACTGAGCTAGTAGATGGCTTTGAGTTTGCCTTAAACCAGACGCATCATATGTGCCACCAGACTGAGGGCAAAATCTCCTCAAATGCCCTAACTGCCCACATTGAAAACATATAGGTGGTTGCCTTCTCCCTAAGCTCTGACTCTAAGAACGAGTCAAAGACGGTACTGGTTGTTGCCCTCTTCCTCTCTGCAGGCAAGCCGGAGACTTGTGGCCTAACTGACCACACTTGAAACATGTGAAACCTCCCTGATTATCTCTCTTTGAACCAAACTCGACACGGGAAAGGTGGATGTAGATTGCTGAGCCTTTCATACGCTCCTTCTTCATCTGTATAACCACCTCCAAATGAGCTGCTGACTCAACCAAGTTACCATAATTGACACAGCCCAAACCCACCCCCGTAGGTTTAGGTCATGACCGGCCAGTAATCCCGGATTAGCTTCGGCCTCAATGACAAAATCAATCATAATATAATAATTGGGCTTAACAGAAGCAATAATAAAATATAACTAAGTCTATTGAGCAGTACATATATGAAAAGACCTTTTATAGTGAACAAACTTCCATTCATCTTACATAAATACATCACGGCATATTTAAACATCTTTTACAACATTTATCCACATCAAATTCCAAAATAACAAAAGTAACAAAATAAAGGGAGGGTTGACAAAGCTAGACTCCTCTCAAGTCTAAGCACACCCCATCACGAAGGCACTTCAAAAAGGCTTTACAGGGTAGACTCCGAGGCTACCTTAAACTTGACGTTCCACTTACTCACCTATATATATATATATATAAGGGAGAAGGGTGAGCTGCAGCCTAGTGAGTAATATCAATATAAAGCTTTTATATGAATGAAGTCCAACATGTTACAAAATGTATCTTTCGTTTCCAAAATAATTCATGCCAATAAGCAAAACCAATAGAGTAAACAGTCATATCAATCTCTTTGCGATAATAATAATCATTTGAATCAATACACATGGTACATCCAATGGAGTAACATTGAAACAATGTATCGAAGTCAATAGGACCACAAGGGTCAATCCAATAAGACCACAATGGGTCAATCAATAATCCATAATTCAATGTGAACCATTAAGGTCTAACATCAGAGATATCTGCGTTTCAATTAATCCAATGGGCCATGGTATTGTTTCCCCCAGGCGAGGGCCTATTAATCAATGGGCCATGGTATTGTTTTTCCCAAGCAAGGGCCTCACTAAAGGATGCCATGATTACAATTTCAAAAAGGACATCCATTCATAGATAACAAAATAAGATTCAAAATATCATTCTTAACCACTTCAAAATACTTTTCGAACATAGCTTTATAAAGACATTACTCACAGTGGGTTGTACAAATATTAGGCCTCGGGCATCCACCTACACAATATACGTAACAAAGCACACATTTAAACACAAGTCTCGATTGAACATTCTATCTTGATACAATTCCCTTTTTATGTGTTTCTAATCCACTTCATTACTAATGTTGTCTAAACAATGTCCAAAAATGCTTAAGAGAGCTTGAGAATAAAAACATGCACATGGAAGTGTATTTCAAAAATGCTGAAAATAGGGCAGTTAGCTCGAGCACATCTTCAGGCGCTCAAGCGGTGTAGCTTGTCTGCAAAAGTACTGATAATCGAAATGTAGGCTCGACAGTCGCTTGAGCCAAGTGAAAAGAAAGGTGAGTTTGCTCGAGTAGTCATTCAGTCGCTTGAGCCATGTGCAACGTGTCTGCAAAAATACTGATAGACTGCAAAGTGTGCTCGAACGACAGATTGTTCACTCTAGTGGTAAGACAGAATCTTGGAATTTCCAGAATTTCATTTGAAGTTCAAAACTACAACTTTCACAACCATAGTTTGCATGGCTAGTTGAGATATGTAAAAACACTTCATAACTCATAGACATTTGATTATCTTCAAACCATAGTCCCAAAAACCTTCTTCAATTTCCAAAACAAAACCCAAAACTCATAATTTTCACCATGCATGTAATGAATTCAATTATTTTCCTTCAAATTATGAATATATGAAGTGATGAGTGGAGAATTATGTAAAATCCCTTAAGATATCATGTATAAACTCCATGCATGTGATGTTTTTTCTTGAAAATCAAACTCAAGAATGGTGAACTATGCATGCATGTACACAATTAACTTAATTCTTCCATGAACAAGTTGATTCCTTCATTTTCTTTCCAATTACATGCAAATGATCCTACAACTTGGTGAATTCAATTTTTTACATGAATTATCTACAAGTATTATGGGTGAATTCCATACCTAGAGCTTGAATTGAAGTTGAATTAGCTAAAGTTCTTCAAATCCCCTTCAAATCTCTATAATTCTACATCTTCTCTCTCTACACTTGTTGTTTCTCTTCTTTTTTCTCAAATTTTCAGCTCAAAGTTGTAAAACAAAATGAGTTCATAAGCTTATATCTCATATTTATAGGTTTGATTAAGTTAGGCTAATTAAGTAAGATTAAGGTTAATTAATCAAGCTTAGTTCTGATCAATTCTAATTATCTCTAATTGAATTATTCTAATTATTTTGATCCGAATAAAATTTTAATTTAATTTTCCATATGGTTCTAAATTTTTTAATTAGCCTATTGAACTAGTCAATTTTGGTTTCTAAATCTGTTTTGGCTTCCAATTTTGAATTCTAAGTCTGTACTCTAACAAATATTTCATAAACAAACAGATAAGCATCAATTAAACACATAGTTATGCAAATATGCTCAATAAAATAATATGCATGTTGGGGGTCGTCACAATAATCTCGAATCATAGAGCTGACAACCTTGAAAATGAGCCCTGATCCTCAACCTCTTTTCGAACTCGATGCAACCGATGTGATGTCCCGAGTCTTTTTAAAGCAATTTGAGTGTATTAATTTTAAAATTTTTGTCTCTTTTAATTGTCCTTGTTACCGTTGAGCTCTTTGAGTCTCGTGTTGTCACCTATTCTTTCATCATGGTTGTTCATATATATCCTAGTGTGTTCTAAGGTGTCATTTCGTATCTTTGGGTGTCAAAGTGAATCCAGGAATGGTGGGAACGCTCTAAGGTTACTTTTGTCTCACTTCTGAGTTGAGATCACTTGAGCAGTACTTTTGTCGCTCGAGCAGTAATGTTGTTCTTCCAGCTCTTGGTCCTGAAGTCTAAAATACTAGGAGAGTGTTTTCACTACTCGAGCAAAAGTTTAACCGCTTGAACAATTTGTTTGCAAAAAAGAGATTCTTAGAATTTCAATTCACCACTCGAGCGCATGTTTCACCACTCGAGCAGTCTATCTGAAGTCAGTTCCGAGATTTGTGTTTAATCACTTAAAGGTTGATCCATATACCTTCTTCCCTTCACTTTTCACTTCACACTCTCTCTTTACATTTCACTTTTCTATCTTTTCTCTCGTCTCTCTCTAGAATACACCCACCAACCCTTATAAATTCCTTGATCCCTCCAAATCTATTAGAGCTTTGATCTTTGTGTCTTCATTAATATGGAGAGCTCATCAAGGGCTATGTAGCGTACGGTGGAGATCGGGTTTTGATGCCATTGATTTTGGAGCCCTTCTCATCTTTCCTTTCCAACACTTGAGGTATGGAGTTTCTTTGAGTTATATATATATATGATTTTAGCATGTCTTCCTTATTTTGCTATGATTTTGAGTAGAGGGTTTGAGATTTGAAATGTGAAACATTGGAAATATTGAAAAGTGATTTTTATTATGATAAATATTAAATTAAATGGTTTTATAAACTTGTGAACCTCTTGGGAGTGTATGGAGGAAAATGTCTTGAAATTGAAGGAAAAACCCTTTTTACTCAAACCCTGGATTTGGGAAAGGTTAAGGAAAATTTGATTTTGTGAAAATTTATGCGATTGTTGGAAATGTCTTAAGAAAATGATGAAATTTCTTTAGTGTTGTGTTGATTGAGATATCCATGGGGTGGATGAGTTTTGTGTTAAGAAATTTATATGATAGCATGATTTTATATATGATTGGACTATGAAAGGGAAATAAATGTGATTGTGAATATAAAATGGTATCATATGTCACATGGTATGGAAATTGGGAAGTGATTAGAAAAACATTGAATATTGTATTTTACCTTGAGCAAATGTTGAGAATTGTGGAAAATTGTATAATGAAAACTATATAATTGCATCTCACTTCATTCATTTTCATAGCTTTGAAATATTGTGCATTATGGCTATATTTTGGAAATTGTTATATTGTTTTGAGAAAACAATTGTTAATCTTGAAATGTTTTGAGGTAAATACGTTTAGTAAGTCTAGATAGGGAGTGTAGTTGGTATTGTTTAAGTTGACCAGAGTGTCTAGGGTGAAAGACCGAAAACACACACGGAGGAGAAACCAGGTGTCTTTCGGTTAGGAGCCAGTAAAGTGGGGGATTGGTAGTGCTTGTTAAGCCTACTTGCAGACACCAGCCTAGGGATTACCTAACTCATATTTACCATCCCATATTTAAATTTTGGAATTTATTGAGATGATAAAGTGTCTTAAAAAGACCATTGCATATTTTTTCAAAAGAATAAAAACTTGTAATTTTGGAGCATGGCATGGTATTGCATTCATATATATAAGACTACTTAAACATATATACTTTGTGAAGATCTCTCTACTGGGCTTTGTGCTCACCCCTAGTGGATTTGTGATCCTACCTCGCTAAAGGCGTAGGAACTGTTTTGAGAGCACGAGCCTCTTTCTCCTTTGTTAGTTATTTTAACAAGCCAAGGCTTTACTTGTGTGGGTTCGATAACTACTTTTTGTGTAACCAGGCCTAAGCCTTAGAACTTGTATCCCATGAGCCATTCTTTTGTTGTGATTTTCTTTGTTTTTAACTGTCTCGCATGCTATGAATTCAAACTTTAAGAAGACTGAATATATATTGCATGTGGACTCCTTTTGTAAATCTCTCACATGAATGGAATACAAATATAGAGATTTGATCACTTGGGTTGAGATTATTATGATTGAATGGAATAATTAGACTTATCTTTATATCAATTATTTCGGGGCATTACAACTTGGTATTAGAACTATCGGTTTGAATACTTGGAGCTTGCGAGAAATGTTTTTACCACAATGGGTTTATTTCGCTAAATTAGGAGATGTTCCATGTTTTAGGTTGTAGACACCCCATTTTAATCGGCCTTAAGACTTAGGTGATTTCTTCCAAACACCCAATGATGAAAATTGAAATGTGCTATTTTACGAATTTCTCAGCAGAAAAGTCAGGTTTAAGCTTTAATTCCAACCTTACACCCGTTTTGGCCAAATTATTTTAGACCTATTCAAAAATATTTTTCTGAATTTTTTCTTTTCCGAAAAATTTAACAATTTTGAAAAATCAGCTCTCATACCACATGGCAAGCCATGTGTTTTTGGTGTTTTGGAAATCTATAAATACAACCTCAATTTGTTGAATAAAAAAAGAAAAAAAGGAGAACAATTTTGAGAAAGAAAATTTTGGCTAAGAGAATTTTTGTTTCAAAAATCTTAAGGGAGATAAATTGATTTTGAAAAACCTTAAGTTATTTTGAGAGCAAGAGAGCATTTTCAACCATCCAAAATTCCATTAAAGTTAGAACTTGAAACATCTCGCTGAAAATTCAAAGCTTATACCATAACTGTGAGGGTGTGTGGACGCGCCCGCGTGGGGCCTCATGCCACAGTTCGGACTCGATTGTCACGGTTCTAAATCTGAACCAAAGAGTCCAAATCCGGCAAATCGTTTTGGAAAACATATTTTTGTAAAGAAGTGCCAAACATGGACTGCTTTGCCAGATACAGAGTCGCCACCTAAATATTTTTAATGGGGGAATTTAGGAAACCCTGACTCGTTTGCCTAAGACCACGTGTCCGTCATCACCAAAGTTGCCTCGGCTCGGGAACTTGGGTACAATTGGGGAAGGTCAGCTATGAGCACCCCCGCTCGCCCGATCAAAGATCAGCCTCTACTAATCATGATATCTTGTTTTGAAAACATTAAGTGCTCTTATTCCGGTTAATTAGCCTAAAATTACTACGTGATGCACACAGCAAAACAAGTATAGACTAGATCGCCTAATTTGGAACAAAGCATTGCATATCCATTTGTTTGAAAATGGTTTGAGATTTGCTACTCGCAAGTAGGTTAAAATACGGATTTCAATGAATTATTCCAATTCAAATAATCCAACCTTCACCCACAGGCATTCAGGCAGTTATATCACATAAGCAATTAGCCTTATGGCAAGCATGCTGTCATGGCAAACACTCACACGCATGCAATGATGCTAAAGCATAAAAGCTTACCTAGTACTCCAAGCCAAAACAGAAACTATTAGTAATCAATGCATGATCCTAGTTCATGTTAAGATGGCTAATGCAACACAAGAAAAATGCAGCTAGAATAGGCTCGGCTAATCTAAGATGGCATATGAGATACTACAAATAACATGTATTCAACTTGGAATTGAAATACAATGCAGTTAGTATGATGCGCCAGCCCGGTGCATGCAAGACAAATGTATGGATGCACGCATGCATAGCATAAGGTATGCTAATTTAAATATGCCCTAATACTAACCATCAAAAGCAGGTAAGTAAAAGGGAGAAAGAAGTGGGGGTTGGAAGACATGCACACACGCACCCACACTTATTACAAATTTGCCCTCGCTCGGAGAGACCAAAAGAATAATACAAATCAATTAACCTACAAGCTAATTAAATATTACAGACCACTTAACTAGTTAAGCAAATTAACTAAGCTAAGAAAGCAGTAAAAGGCCTCGGAAGAGGGTCCAATGCACGCGTGCTTGGGTTTGCTCGAAATCCGTCGCCATGCACAAGCTGCCTCTGTTTACCCTGCTCTGCTCCTCTGAGATTTGCACAAATCCCAAGAAACACTCTATGGGCACTGGGGAACACCACCGGCTAGGGGAAACATCACCGGCCATGGTAGGATGGTCATCGACCATTAATTGAGCTCTCGGCCAAATATGTTTGGTCGGTCGACAATAGAGATGGCCGGCCGACCAATTCTTCCTGCAGAAACCTGTTTTGACAGCAGCAGAGGGCAAAACATGGCATGGCAATGCATTTTAGGCAAATGTGTGCACAACCACACCCCTTATCATGTTTATGACTCAAAGGGGTATGGTCCTTGATTCTCGGACCACCAATCGCGCATTTCGATGCGTGATGGCCCAAGAAGCCAAGTTGTGCATTTTGATTTCAAATGTAATGCAAACCAAACAAACAAATGGGCTCAACCTCTATCATAATCAATTCAATAGGCAAAGCATGCATGCCAAATGCAACCTAAGCATATGAACTAAGTATGCAACATGGCAATGCAAACAAGCAAGCAATCAACAAGTATGCAAGCTAGTGGACATGCAAGACATTATGCAATCAAAGCATGCAAAGTGTAAGACATGCAGCAACATGTAAAGAGTGGACTTAAACTAATTTGGGCAGCTCTATAGTAAGCCCAAAACAGTGGCCAAGTGCTATGGAAATAAGGCAAAATGACATACAAACATGCATGTACACATAGTCCAACACTTAGGCATATAGAAGCAACTTTTAAGCACACTTAAAAGAGACCAAACATGGGGCTAAAGGCATGCATTGTAAGCTCTGAAAATCATGTAGAAAATGATGCCAAATCAACCTACCAATGCAAACAAGGCATGCAACCGAGCCCAAGGACTTAAAACCATGATCATGTGACACATGAAGCAAATGACCAAAGTGGACCAAAACAGTCCCAAATCATGCAAAAGTAAGCCCCAAAAACTTAGATGGCATCTAAATGATCTAATCCTAAAGGCATACACAATGGCACAAACATGGAGCATGAAACACCAACCTCTTAAAGCATGAAAGGGGCATCAAATGCAAGCATACAATCATACCATGAGGACTGAAATGACATGACAAGTGGTTCTAAACCGCTGAAATGATGCAAGGATAGCATGCTAGAGGGTCCGATACTTAAGGCCTACAAGGGGGATTACATGGTAGCTATACAAAGCAAAGCATGGATGACCAAATAACCAAAAGCAGTCCCCAAGCACATCAAAACAAGCATAAAAACTTCACAAAGCTAAGCCAAAAACATGCTAGAAACAAGGCTCAAAGCATAAAGCATGTTAAGGCAAATCATGGCATTACAAGACAAGTATGCAAAGCAAGTATGGTGTGTCTAAACCAATTAAAAACAGTGCTATATCACTTAAGACATGGCCAACATGAACTTAAAAATGGTGCTCACACATGAGGCTAAAATGGCACTTTTTGAAGACAACAAGGAGAGGGGAAGGCCCTCTCCTTCTTAGGACCTTAAACCACCATCCTCACCACTGAAATCCCTCAATATTTCAGTGGTGAGGAGGCCCAAACAAGGTGGTCCCAGAGCTCACCAAAAATAGCACAAAATGGGGACAAACAAGGCCTAAGAGGGGGTAAACAACCCCAAACACAAAAGTGATCTTAAAAAAACTTCAAAAAGAGCTCAAAATAAGAATTTTTTCAGTTTATGACAAAGCCCAAAACAGCATGCAAGATAGGCTAAAAGTGTGTGCAAAAACGGGGAATCAAGAGGGTAAGAAGTGTTACCCTTGTAGCCATGAAGCTCCAGCAGCTTATGGACCAAAAATGTAGGCCTTTAACCTCTGAAAACCAGCTCCAAGAACCTTAGAGTGATGGAGGAAGTGTGTGGTTGTGAGGTGGTGTGTAAAGGGGTCAAGAACCAACACTTATGGAGCTTGGATGTAGAGATAGAGAGAGATACCACTCTTGTATGCCTTAGACCAATTGTTGGAACCCTTGCAATGGAAGAGGAGCTCTTTTTTTTATAGAGGAACAAGGGTCCAAGCTTCTCTTAGAAGCTTGGAGCAAAAGGGCCAAGCTTCTTGGAGAAGCTAGGCAAAGGGGTCAAGCTTCTTGGAGAAGCTAGGAGCAAAAGGGCCAAGCTTCTTGGAGAAGCTAGGCAAAGGGGTCAAGCTTCTTGGAGAAGCTAGAGCAAAGGGTTCAAGCTTCTTGGAGAAGCTAAACCAAAGGTTCAAAAGGTTCAAGCTTCCTCAAGAAGCTAAAAACCAAGGGCTTAAAAGGTTCAAGCTTCCTCAAGAAGCTAAAACAGGGGGTTCAAAAGGTTCAAGCTTCCTCAAGAAGCTAAAACAGGGTGTTCAAATGGTTCAAGCTTCCTCATGAAGCTAAAACAGGGTGTTCAAAAGGTTCAAGCTTCTCAAAAGGTTCAAACCCCCTCAAGAAAAGGTCTCGGCCAGAAAAAGTGGCTAATCGGCCAACAAAGTTGGCCGACCGACCACAAAATGTGCCGACCGACCATCACCAGTGGCCGGTGGCAAGGAAACAAGGCCGGTGGCCTCAAGCCATGGCCGGTGAGGTGTGGGGATGGCCTACAAGCTATTTCCCACCCTCAGAAGCAAAACAACAAGTGTTTGATGCAAAACCAAACACAAAACAACAAGTCGAGAGGTCTTGAGGCAAGGCGCGTAGCCGAAACCTCCGAGAACTCAAAACGAACACGAACAGGGATGATCATCGAGTGTTCAAACGATGACGTCCAAGTCTTAAGGACGGTCAAAAATGGGGTGTCTACAGGGTGTAAAGAAGAAAGTTTGGTAATCAAAAAATACATCTTTTCCTTCAAATGTGAGTTTTTGCACTGTTTTGATTTATTTTCTTTTTTATTTCTCTTTTCTTTAAATATATTACACAACATGGTAGAAATAATTGGTTGATTTATCTGATGTAATTTCCTTATTTTCTTGCATTTTTTTACTGTTTTAAACATGTAGTTTTTTTTATGTTAATAATAATGTAAATAATATAATAGTATATGTTTTATATTATTGTATTATTGTACTATAATAATAATATATGTTTTTTGTGCGATGGTGGATGAAGTCACACACACACTTCTCTCAAATATATGTATTATTATTATTATGTTGTTGTTGTTGTTGTTGTTGTTGTTGTTGTTGATTTGTTAGATTCGGCTTATGTTTAAGTTAGATAGTTGTGTTATTTGTTGTAATAATTCCCACCTCACGTCTCTCATTCGGTGTTGTAAATATTCAGTGTTGTAATAATTTCCTGCCCTGCTTCTTGCTATCTCTTTTCATTTATTTATTTTTATATCTGTAAATAAGTGTGATGTTTTATTTTTCACTATATCCATGTTCTACACTCATATTTCATGCATTAAAATTCGGCTCATTTGTATATGTGGATTTAATAAATTTCTATGTGATTTTGTGGGCTATCTCTTGTCTTGAAATGATTCATATGTCATGTATTAGCAGTCGAAATTTTAGTTGCATTTTTGTATATGTATATATTGCATTAGAATTTTGCATCTCGGATCATGCATATTTTCTAACTTTGTTTTGTAGCTGTTCGTGGGATGTCGGTAAATATGTAAGTTTTTATGCTTTAGCATCCCGCTTGTGTGTATTTTTTCTTTAGCATCCTACCATGAGGCTATTTGCTTATTTGATATATCTCTATGAATGCCCATGGATGGAGGTTATGTCATTAATTTGAAATGATATTGATTTTCATGTTTGTAAACTCAATTTCTTTGAGTTGTACATCTTCAAAACTCTTTCAAAAAGACATGAAATCAAATCGTTCCAAAATGAATGACACAATCTATACTTGTTCGTTTCACATAGTAACTTCTAGATTTATTAAATAAATCGGAACATGAACATATAAAGGAAATAAAACTCATATCATGATTTAGTAGAGGCCGATCTTTTGATCGGGTGAGCAAGGGCGCTCAAGTAATGACCTGCCCTCTCATACCTAAGGTTCTGAGTCAAGCATCCTTGGTTACGACAAACAATGGCCTTGGCATAAGTCACAGGTTTCCTAATTTTTCCAAAATATTAGGTGGCGACTCTAAGATATGGTGATGTAGTCCATTTCTGGCAAAAAATTTGTAATAAAATGGATTTTCTATAAAAGTTGTTAGATTTAGACTCTCATCTGTGTTTCACATTGCACTCGTGAGACTAGATCAAAGAAATCGTGGGTCCGAACTATTTAACATGCGCAGGTACCCCCTAGGCGATGCGACATAGGTGTTATTTGATAACATGCTTACTTGACTAGATATGCATGTGATTAAACTTTTAGGATGTTGTTTGCATCTATTAAATTCCTTGAAGTCTTATTAGAAGGGCACCTGATCAATGCTCGTTCTAATAGGAACTCTCGATAATTCGTGGGATTATCTTGAATGAGTAATCCATATGTGTTTATGTGAATTACGTGATTACGTGGAGTGAAAACTAAGTGTTACCTGAAATGAAGCTTGTAAATTATTGTAATGAGACGTGTGAGATTTGGTTGCAAACACATATGTAATTGTGTATTAATTTGTTCGCTATTATACTTAATTAAGATGTTAGGAAGAGGTCAAGCGCACAGTGGTAGAGGCGGAAGGTGGGGTAGGCCTCGTTGAGGTGTTCATGAGGTGTCGGTCCATAAGGTTTCGGTGCAAGAGGAAGGGTTCAGTAAAGCTAATGTAGTCGAGCAGGCGAGCCAAACTAATGTGGCCAAACAAGTGCAGCAAGTGAGAGTCCTAGAACAATCGGGTCAAGCCGATATGGGTGCCTTAGCCTAAGAGATGGTGGGGGCCTTAAGAAAGTCTATGAATAGCTTAAGGGCGGAGAACCAAGCCCAAAAGAACGCCGTGGAGACAAGGGCAGCATTCCTTACCCGGGAGTTTTTGCGGGCAAACCAGATGAGTTTCATGGTGGTCTAAAGCCCAAGAAGGATGATGAGTGGCTTGAATAAATGATAAAAACATTTGAAATGCTTCACATCGACGATAGCGAGCTTAGAGTGACCCTAGCAAGTTACTACTCGAAAGGGGATACGGGTCACTGATGAAAGTATGCCAAAGGCGAAGTTGGGCCAATGTGGGAAGCATTCGTATTGATTTCCAAGACAAAAGCACCTACGTCCCACTGCTAGGGAGATACTGAGGCAAGAGTTTCAAGGCCTCAAGCAACTGAGCATGACGGTGGCCGAATTTGAAGCGCTTTCACTAGTTTGTCCCAGTTTGCACTGGAGTTGGTAGCAACTAAGGAACACTATTGCATAGAGTTTGAAAAGAGACTTAGAACTAAAATTTTGTTTAAGGTTTCCGGGAACATGATCCGGAGCTATGGTCGTCTTGCGGAGGTAGTGACACATGTGGAGATTACAATGCAAGCCGAGGAGGAGAGAATTCGGGGTTCTAGATCTAGAGGACAAGAGTCACAAGAGGACTTCAGGCCTAGTAAGAAGTATAGGGGCTCCGCTTTATCACAGCCCTAGTCACGACAAAGTAGATCCACTTTTCTGTTGCCTAATTGTGATGACCCCACAACGTATAATATTTGATATTTAATTAATTAAGGAGATTTGGATTTTAATTAATCATTACTCTGATTTAATTTGGGATTTATGAGAATTATTGAGTTTGATTCGTATATGGTTTTGTCAAGGATCTATTTTGGAAAGTCTAAATGGCTTGAGGAGGTAAAATTAATGAGTTGAATCAATTTGATTTCAAGTATCGGACCATATGGGAGTTTAATTAAATATTCAATTTAGTTTAGTAAAATTGAGATTTGATTAATTGGGTTCGAATTGGAGTTAATTCAATTATGAGAATTGGAATTACAGTTATTCTGAATTAAATTTACTTATGAGGTGGCCAATGTGAATGTGTAATTTATTACTAAGAATTCTGTGTCAAACCAGAAATTGGAAGCCTTAATGATTTGGGAAACCAAAATTGATGATGGTAATAAATTTAATTTAATATTTGGAGTCTGTTGGGAGTTTGATTAAAAATCTGATTTAGATTGATAAACTTAACTGGGCCTTAAATGAAGTCAATTGGACTAATTAAGTTATGTGGGAATTTATCAATCAAGATTAAGTATGGTTACTTGTAGTTTAATCAAGCTGATTGTGTAATCAAGAATTATTAAGACTAAGTGTTGCTTGATTAAGTTAATCTGAATCATAAACAGAATTGTGGAATGGTCTAGAATTTGAAGGTATATGTGGGTGTACTGAGAAATTTTGTGAGTGTGCTAAGAAATTTGTGTGGGTGTACTGAGAAATTGAGTTTTGTGTGTGTGTGCATATGAGTGATGTGCTAGAGCCTTAAGAAAATGTGCAAGTGTGTGCACACGTGGTGTGTAATGAAGAAGTGGGGTGTATGTGTGGTTATATAAGTCAAAAAGAAGAGAGGTTCAACTCATTCCTTTCATTTATGCTGGAGGAGTTAGAAAGGGAGAGAGTTCAAAAATTAAAGGAGAATGTAGAGAGAGAAAGCTCCATTCTAGAGAGAAAAAGCGCAAGATTTGTGGAGTTGAAGAAAGAACAAGAATAATTGGAGGTAACCAACACATAATTTCTGAAAATTGAAGCTTAAGGTATGAGATTAGTATTCAATTCATGTAGAATCTTTGTCTTATAGATGAGATTAACATAGTTATAGAATCAATTCCATGGTTTTTTAAGAAAAATGGGTTTAAGGCAAGAATTAAGTTATATGCATGTTTATGGAAACTAATAGGTAATTTTTCCATATTGATTTTTGGTTTTGAAGTTCTTTTATGCATAAGAGTTTATATCTTGCATGTTTTCAAAAAAATCCATAGATTTATATCATCAATTTCATGATTCATTCGATAAAGAAAAGAAGTTTGAGAAATCTTTGCATGAATAAAGTTTTGGTTCAATCTTTTAGAAATTAATGAAGTTTTGAACAAATGATTTTCTAAAGAGTTATCAGTATTTTCCAAGTGTTTTCATGTTTTCAAGCAAGCCATGCACGACCCCCAAGTCTTGGAATAAAGCTGGGAAGCTCAAATCTTCAGTTTTGAAACCCAGAAATTTCACAGCTGGCTCGAGCGACCAAGTGGTGGCTCGAGCTAACATTGCGAGCTCCAGTATTTTGCACTCTGCAAAAGCTAGCTCGAGTGACCAAATAGTGGCTCTAGGGAGCTTAGTTTATGCCTTCAGCTGGCTTTAGCGACCAAAAGTTGGCTCTAGCCAACAACTCATTTTCAGCATGTTTTCAAAAGATGTTTTGAGTTCATATCTTCGTTTCCATCTCTTTACGGGCATTCTTGAGCATGAATTATGACTTATTAAGGACCAATAAGCTAAGAAGAAACATAAGTAAATTATTAGGAAAGAGAGGAAAGATTCATTTGCTTTGAACATTGAATTTCATCTTTTGAGTGTGAACCTTGTAATCCATGTTTTTGAAAGAATTTCTAAGTATTATTTGAAGTTGTGGATAAGCCACGCAAGTTCATGATTTGAACACTCTTAGGCATACATTGTGCATTCTAAACGAATTAAAAGGTTAGAAAGGAGCCTAAGAGAATTAGACAAGTTAAGGAGCAGATTAAATAACATTGTGATCCGATTTGTGTGTGTTTATGAATTATGTAGGAGCATCCACAAGGACGAATCAACACTCCGAACACAGTGAGTAATATCTTAGTAAAGATAGTTTTGTGTGTGCATCATTTTTTAAATGTTACCTATGTAGTAAGCTTCTAAACTCATGAATTCATACTATGAATTATTATTCTATCCGTTCGATTCGTAATAGAATTTGTAAAGTGATTGATGTATGAGTACAAAATGGGACCAAGGTCGTTTGGTATGTTTGATAAAAATATATATATATATATATATGAAATGGGACCAAGGCCGTTTGGTATATTTGACAAAGTCACGGACTGGGCCTAAGGCCCTTTGGAATGTTTAACAAGATAGATGAAAGGTTACCTTATAGATGAATTGGACCGAAGATCGTTTTGTACGATTGTTAAATGGACTAAAGGTCATTTTGAATAAGAAATTGATTGGACCAAAGGTCATTTTGAATATGAATACGGATGTGATCATGATCATGAATATGACTATGTGCATAAATATGAATATAAGAATGTTGGACCTAAGGTCGTTTGGTATTATGACATAAAGGATCGGTGGTCATTTGTATATGATCCATTAGACCTAAAATTGGTCTTTGAATGAGTATTGGACCCGAGGTTGTTTTGTATAGATGGACCCAAGGTTGTTTTGCATATAATGGACCTGAGGTCATTTTGTATATGGATATGATGTACTGGACCCAAGATCGTTTTGCTTTTGTTATGATCGATAAATCTGATATGAATGAGAATAGAGTTCAAATGTTTAAATTATAAGTATGATTTATTTATGTATGAATCTCATTTATTAACCTTTTTACTCTGATATTATTCACTAGGTTTTGGCTCACTCTTTGTATATATGTATGTAGGTGAGCAGCAGGATGCCCAACCCCAACCATGATGAATCCAAGGAAGAATGTCAAGCTTTGTAAAGTCAACCATGACACACCTCACGAACGAGGCCTTAATTTTAGAACTTTTATTTTTACTTTTTTGTCTTCTTTTGATGGTCCTGTTGACCTTATCTGTATGTAAGCTATGGTTTTTGTATAAATATGGTGTTGGATGGATCTACACATATAATGTCTTTTATGTGGGTATGTTTAGTGTGAGTTATTAATATAAGAAAAGTTTTTGTTCATTCCATTTATGCACAAGCTCATTGGACAATTATTATCTTTTTGTTTCCACTTTTGGCCACATATGCATAATGAAAATTTGTTTTCCATCTGAGGTCGTAGGTAATCTAATGATTATTGGCCGGTTATGATCCTAACCTGTAAGGGTGGGTTATGGTCATAACACTAATGCTAGTACGGGAAAGAATACTCAGGGTAGAGTTACTTGTCTCAAGTATGGCCAGCCGGGTCACAAGGCCAATACTTGTCTACAAAAGGGAGGAGGACAGCAGATGTTGTCACTACCAGCACCAAACCAATCCCAGGGTCACTCCCAGAGTAAGGGACAAGAGCCTACATGTTTCTAGTGTGGTCAATCTGGGCATATGAGGAGAGTATACTCGCAATTGGAAGGCACATATGGCACATTAGGGTCGATACAGATTTAAAGCCACCAGCAGGCTCATTCAGTCCAGACCTCATGAGCTATTCATGTTATGGATTCAAACTTTAAGAATATTAAATATGTATTGCATGTGGACTCATTTTGTAAATCTCTCACATAAATGGAATACAAATATAGAGATTTGATCACTTGAGTTAAGATTATTATGATTGCATGGAATAATTCGACTTATCTTTATGTTAATTATTTAAGGGCGTTACAATGGCATTCCTCCATTGCCACAAGCTCGGGCGCAAACCTAGAAAGGCTAGTAAAGGTTGCCTCAACCACGGCCATAGGCGTGCCAATTGCTTGAGCTTCAAAAACTGTTCTCTCAACTTCTCCCTCACTGTGGGTGGTAGAAACTTGTCCTAAAAAGCGATAACAAAAGCCTCCCAAGTTACTCTGACGCAACCCTTATCAAACTTCCACCACCGACCCACATCACCTTTGCGCTGAAAGGCTGCCAAGGTCATTCTCTACCCGTCGTCATTGATGCCAAGCATCTCAAAGGTCTTGACTATCTGCTCAAGCCACTCATCAGTCTTTAGTGGCTTCTTCGAGTCACCAACAAACCCGTCTTGATTCGACCGGAAGAACTCCTTCTTGAGAAAGGAAGGCCTTGTCTCAGCAACATGGGCCTAGACTTGATTTTCAACCTTGAGAATGTATGTGGATTCCCTCAACGCACCTGCCATTTCCCAGGCTAAAGCACCCATGGCTTGTCAGCCCACTAGCTCGGCCATATTCGCCTAACCAACTCCCTCTCTCTGAATCAGCACTTCCTGATGTCGAGGCCTACCACCTCTACCTCTACCGCATCCATGTCTTAACATCCTAATAAAGGTAACACAACAATTTAGCACATTTACAAATGTGTCATTAACTAAATCACCCACGTCCTACTATAGTAGAGAACGCTATAATTCACTCCATATAAGCACCGAGTCACGTATTCACATACGGATTTCTTTTCCCAGATAATAACTAGTGTGGGGCATTGCCAGAGTTCTTGTTGGAATTAGCAGTGATGAATTACTCTTCTAACGGGACTTCTAAAAATCCGTAGACACAATCAGCATCTTAGAAACTAAATCACATACTCACTTAATCACATAAACATGTTATCAAATAGCATATTAGGTGCACATCTATTACTACTTACCGAAACAAATCCCTTGTGGTAACAACCGCATCTCACGAGCCCAACATATTCAAACCCGGTAAGCTCTGATACCAAGTTATAACGCCCTGAAAATAACAATAATTGATATGCATCATAACTCTCAAACATACAAGCGAAAGCTCACTAATCTCAATCATTTAATATCGAACACATTTTTGGAACCATCATTCATTCATTGATTTCTTTCAAATATTACAAAATGACATTATGCGCATTAATACATTCATTAGTCCTAGATTATGAATCTATAGCATGTAACAGATATATATTGAAACAAAAGGAAATAGAGATAAGTTCATGCCCTAATGGCTACAAATTTCCAAGACATTGCTTGGTTACCACAAAAGTGGGTTGAAGCCTAAAACAGGTAAAGCCCTAGGCTTGCACAAAATGAATTTACAAAACAAAAATGAGGGTCTAGCTCTACTGTCCTCCCAAGCTATCCCCTTGGCAAAGGTATATCATTAGCATCTGGAAGTTGTTTTCCACATAGGATAAGTGAAAGCCAAGTAAAGATAGATTTAATGATCTATATGATACTTAACAAAGTCATATGGTGAATGCAAACGAATGTCATTAACAAAACATGCATTTTCCTTTTTCAAACAATGCTATGCCAAGTTCAAAATCACAATAGATAAATCGTTGCTTCAAAATAGAAAACAGGGCAGTAAATACATACACTAGGAATCTCTAAGTACGTGTCTGCAAGTAGGCTATAAAAGCACTACCAAAAGTCATTTTACCAATACTAATTGGAAGGATCGACACCTAACCTCACGAGTTTCTGGATTTTCACCAAAGACACAAAGGCTAACATAAATAACCACAACTACATCCCCTAACCAAATTCACTAAGGTATTCACTTCTTTTTCTCAGAACATATGTTTTTCAATGCATAAGTATAAAACCAATGTTCAAACGGAATACATGAGTGAATGGGTTTTAGTTAACCTAGTTCTTATGCAATTACTACAACAATCAATGTTATCCTCCATCGATAGCCAAAACAAATATCTATATTCAATATATATATAGCTTTCAAGAGCCATATATCATTCATAATCTCATAATTTCAACACAGGTGTAGCAATCACATGCTAAAACTCCCCGTTTTCCCAATTCAAACAAGAATCAAACCTTTGTTTCAAAATCTCATCAACTTTCCCCTTTTTGTTCAAAATCAAGATTCACACTAATTTTTCATTTTTGCCAAAATAACTTATGTTTTTCGTTTTCCAAGCAATTTTCCTCAAATTTCTATATCACCCATTATAGAAACCCCATTTTTTACAGCTCTTAAGACTTGGGCACCACTGATTGATCACTCAATGATGAATTTGTGTACTTGCCGAATGCTTGACTTCCTCAGTAGGAAACCTCAATTTTGAACCTTCAAACCTTGTGCCTTGTTTTGGACCAAAACAATGGTTTTTCAGACCTGTGCCTCCAGAGACCTACCATCCACTAATATGGCCTAAAAGTGGCTAGCCACCCACTATTAGTGGCATGTCGGCCACTAGTGCAAAAACTCAGATATTCTCTGCCAGCTGTCCCCTATGTGCATGCACCATTCCAGCTGCATGTATACAGATATTTTCGAGATAGGCACATGATTTTCTATATATAGATAACCTCTCCTTTTGGTTTCAAGGTTGGAAAAATTAAGGAGTGAGAAAATATTTTTGGAAAAGCAAAATTCTCTCTCTCTCTCTCTCTTGCAACTTACATAGCCTTTGCTCAAACACTCTAAACCAAACCTAGAGAGTTCCTTGATGAGGTGATTTGGGCTTGAATTTTAGCTTTTGAGGCACTTGATAGTGTGAGATTGGTGGTTTGTAACTCAAGGTTTCATTCCTCTTCAACAGGTATACCTTCTAGTGCTTTTTGTACCATCTTTACACAACTTGTTTTCTATCATTTCTTGCTGTTTTTGAGCTATTTATTACCTGTGTTTTTGGGCTAAAACTTGTGGTTTAAGGCTAAAACTTGTGGTTTAAGGCCATTAAAGGTAGAGAGGTTTATAACCCTTCTTTGAACCTTGATTCTAAGGCCTTTGCCCTTGTGTTTCCCACCTTCTCATCACTTTTTTTTTTTTTTTTTTTTGAGATTTTTACCGCTGATTTTCAGAGGTTTTTTCAGAGGCTAAAATCATGTTTTGAAATCCCTAAAATGGAGGGGCTAGCCTCCCCTCCTTGTGCTTGCTTACTAGCTTAACTTGCTCCATGTTGTAGCTTATTGCTTTAGCTATTTTTGTCTTAAGTCTAGCACTGTTTTTGACTGTTTTAGGACTGTTTTTTAGTTGTTCATTGCATTTGAGCTTTGTATAGCATGCTTGTAGTGTAACGGTCCTCATAGGTTTGGTGGTTTAGGCCTTAACCACCAACCTATTTGAGTTGATAGTGTTTATTTCTTGCTTTCCATACTTGCTTTCATCTCTAATCACCTCTGTAACCTCCCACTTTTCTTGGCTTTTTCTTTGCTTTGAAAGTTATTTCAAACTAGTTGCTTGTTTAAGCTTGAGATAGAGGTATCATGCTTAATGGTTTAATCCCTTTGGGGCTTCATTACCAACGGCATTGTGTCTCTCTCATGCCTAAAACATCTCTTTGTTTGATACTCCTTTCCATTAGAGGACTTGAAGCTCATTTTTGGACTTAAATGAACTGATGAATAGATGGTAATTGGAATGAAGTAATAAAATTGGGACTAAAAGTGATGCAAGATAATAAAAGGTTTTGTGTTCAATCGGACGTTAATTGAACACATGGAGATTTGGCTCATTTTATACTTGTTAGTGATGAAATGGTTCAAGTTTCCAAGGTCAACCACTTCCCTTGATCAATCCATGATAAGGAGGAGGTTTTGTTAGTCTTTGGTTATGCATTTATTGAAATTATGTCCCTTGATTCATAAGTCATCATGCAATGAGATTGCACCGATTGATGTTTTGCGAATCAAGGCTACCACTCATTTGACCTGTTTGCTGATAAGAAGAGGTAGGGTGGACAAACATCCCCTAAAAATACTCTGGTTTGTGCTCTGTTTGTCCTCTATTGCTGCAGGAGAGAACCAAAATCAATGGCCGACAAGCCACTTTTACTGGACTACAGCCCACTTTTAGTTGGTGGCCGGCCACTACTCCTGGGTTGTCGATCACTTTTTCCAAATAGGCAGTGTCCTTTTTCCAGCAGAGCAAAGCAGAGGCTGAGGTAGGAAAACATGTGCAATTTTCTAACTATGCGTGGAAATCCGCCTACATGCATAAGCATCCCTCACTTCCCGGGGCTGATTAGCTAGAGTAGTTAATTACTTAACTTAGCTATTTCTTTTTGTTGTATTCGTGTTGTTAATTTGTAATTAATTAATTAGTTTCATTAATTAGTTAGTTCCAATTTGTAATAATTAGCTAGCATAGTTAGTTTGTTTAATTCGCCTTGTAATAGTTAGTTAATTCGTAGAAATTAGCAAGGACATTCATTTGGACCCTCCTGTGTGAGAGCAAGCTTGTAATAATGTGTATGTCTTCCAACCCCACGTCTTTCTCCCTTTTATTTGCTTGCTTATAATGGGTAGAATAGAACATCATGTTTCATTTAGCATATTCCATCCTTACATTCACTTGTCTTGCATGCATCGAGGCTCAGTTCATCATTCTAACAAAGCATTGTCGTTTAAATACTTCTTTGAAAAAGTACTTAAACCGCATGCTATCAAATTAATTCACATAACATAATTAGTAGCCGAGCCTATTAGTCACATATCGCATGTGTTGCATTAGTTATGTTGTATTAGTTAGGAGCATGCATGTTTTCTAACTCTTTTGATTCTTTTGGCTCGCCTCGGAGTACTAGGTGAGCATTTTTGTGCTTTAGCATATCGCATGCGTGTGATTGTTACCATGTCTAGCATGCTTGCCATGAGGCTAATTGCTTAATTAATAAATTGCTTGAATTGGAATAATTTGAATAATGTTTATATGAGATCACTTTTTCAAATGGTACATATTCGAAATAATTTTCAAAATAAGCATAAATCAAAGTATTCCAATTTTTGCAAATTAGTCTATACTTGTGTGCGCATCACATAGTAATGTTAGCCTAATAATCGAAACAAGAGCATATAACATAAATAAGAATCACATCATGATTAGTAGAGGTCGATCTTTGATCAGGCGAGTAGGGTGCTCAATTCGTGACTTTCCCCTCTCGTATCTAAGTTCCTGAGCTGAAACAATCTTGGTAATGGCGGATACGTGGCCTTTGGCACGAGTCATGGGTTTCCTAAATTTTCCAAAAATATTTAGGTGGCGACTCTATATCTGGCAAAGTAGTTGTAGACACCCCATTTTTGACCGTCCTTAAGACTTGGACGTCATCGTTTGAACACTCGATGATCATCCGTGTTCGTGTTCGTTTTGAGTTCCCAGAGGTCTCGGCCGCGCGCCTCACCTCAAGATCTCTCAACTTGTCTGTTTTGTGCTTGGTTGTGGACCAAATACCTGTGTTTTTGCTTCTAAGGGAAGAGGGTGGCTTGTTGGCCATTTTCTCAACCCACCGGCCATGGCCTGAGGCCACCGGCCTTGTTTTCTTGCTATCGGCTAATAGTGTTGGCCGATCGGCACTTTAGTTGGTCGACCGGCCATTTCTTTGGTCGACCGGCCATTTCTTTGCCTTTTTCTGGCCGAGGCCTTTTCTTTGCCTTTTTTAGGCATTGTGCATGCCAGCTGTGCTAGCTGGTGAGCACAGACTCTGCCCTCCATACACATGTATGGAGGGATTTCATCCTTGAGCTTAGCTTCTCTTAGAAGCTTGGAATTGGATTTTCTATAAAAGGAGGGCCTCCCCTCCCTTTCCAAAGGTTGAACCATCTGATATAGAAGTTAGATATATCTCTCTCTATATCTCCCTCTCTCTAGATTTGTGTGTGTGTTTGAGCTCAAAAGTGTGTTTTGTTCTTACTATTGCACATAAACACCTAGCACTACACTATCCTTAGTTGCTGAGGCACTAGAAGGTTGTTTTCAGAGCTTTTTGAGTTGGTTTTGATCCAAGAAACTTGTTGGAGTTGGTGTTCTTGAAGTGTTCTTCAAGGGTGAGTCAACTTGCTTTTGATACCCCATTTTGGCTGAAGCTTTTACACATACTTGCATGCTGTTTTAAGCTTAGTGTCCTACTGAAAAAAGTTCTGTATTTTCATGCTTGAGATGTTTCATTAAGGTCACTTTTGTGTTGGGGGTTGCCTACCCCCCCCCCCTTAGGCCTTGTTTGGCCTCTTTTTGTGCCTTCCTCTTTGGGCTTTGGAACCCTTTTGTTTTGGCCTTCTCACCACTGAAATTCAGAGGATTTTCAGTGGTGGAGAAGTGGTTTTGAGGTCTTTTATAGGGGAGGGACACCCCCCTCCCTTTGTGTCTCATTTACTTGTGTTGTTGGCTTATGAGAGTAGCATGTTTACTTAGCATGTCTTGGTTCTATTTCAGCACTTTTTGGTGGTTTTTAGGACCTGCCTTAACTCTATTTCATGTTGGTTTGGTGTCATCTTCCATGCCTCACATACTTGTAGAGTAATCTTGCATGTTTGCATAAAATGCATCTTGCATTTCGACCACCATACTTGCATGTTCTAACTTAACTTTGAGAAGTTTTTAGCCTTGTTTTACCATGCTTAAGCTCTGTTCAGGGTTGTCTTGGTCATGCTTGCCATGCTTTGTATAGCCACCATGCATTCTAGCTTGTTAGCTTTGGGTGTGTGAGTCACTAGCATGCTTTACTTGGGCCATTTCAGTGATTTGGTATCACTTGTCATAGTATTTCAGTCTGTGTTTCATGCTTGTATGCTCGTATTTGCCATCCTTTCAATGCTTTGAAGAGTTGGTGTCTTATGCTCCATGTTTGGGTCATTGTGCATGTCTTTGGGATGCCATCTCATTGGGTTTTGGGGTTTGTTTTGGCATATTATAGCTCTAATTTTCCTTGATTGAGTCATGCCATGTTTGGTTGTAATGGGTGTAGTGCAATTCCCCCTTTTGGCCTTGTATGCGCCTTGTTTTGTGCTCACCTTTCTAGCATGATTTGACCACATCCCATGCATGTTCTAGCCTTGTTTTGGCCTGTCTTGGGACTATTTTGGGTCGCCTTGGCCCTTTGGGGCTTGGTTGATATGGCCATAGTTCAAGTACCTTGGCTAGCTTTGAGCTTTAAGTCCATTAGCATGCTATGCTTATCCTATGTGCATGATTTGGCATCATTATTGACATGATTTCAGAGCTTATTGCATCGTCATATTCTCATGTTTATCCCATCTTGCTCATGCTTGAAGATTGTGCATTGTGGTCTAGATTATGGACCAATGTATGTGTGTGCATGCCTCCTCTTTTGGTCCCTTGATTTGGGTGTTTTGGCCACTGATTAGGGCATGGCTAAGGTCTGTCCTTTTGGTTTAAGCCCATGGACCATGTTTGATTTCATGGTATTTGCATGTTCGTATTGCGCTGTGTTTGCATATTGAGTATATTGCATGATGTTTAGTTAGTTGCATCGCATGACATTAATATATACTTGTTGCATGCTTGGGTTGTTTGCGAGCTTGCTTGCATACACATATTGCATTGGATTTGTTTGCATGTCATTAGTCTTGTTGCATTGCATAATGTCCCCATGTTGCATTGCATTTGGCATGCACGTTTGCATCACATTGTGTTCGGTTTGGGGTGTCAAACCAAACACGAGGAGCGAGGAACGTTCGTACTAGAAGTGACGAAACGTCCCTCAATCCTTAGTCGCTGACGCTCTTGATCCAAGCATGATAGAGTTCTAGGCATTCATATATTTTGTTGCATTCATTCCATATTAATTTGCACATTTGACACCTTTGGCCACCATGCATTGGAATGCGTGATTGGTGGCTCGAGGGTCGAGAGCCATACTCCCTTGAGTTCATAACATGATAGGGAGGGTGGTCGTGCACACATTGTCTTGTAAATTCCTTGCCATGCACTGTCTGTCCTCTGTTGCAGCAAAAACAAGATTTTGCAAGAAAGGATAGCCGGTCGGCCACATTCAGTGCCAACCGGCTAACAATATCTAGCCGAGATCCCTGCTTCTGGTCAATGACCATTTTTCCATGGCCGGTGGTCCTGTCTCTTGGCCGGTGGCATCCCACAGTGCTCAGGGAGTGGTTCAGAAGCAGCCTTGGGACTTGTGCAGCTTTCAGAGGCATAAAACAGTGCAAACAGAGGCAACATGTGGCATGGCAACGGGTTTCCGAGCGAGGCGAATCAAGCATGCATCATCCAATCATTTCGAGGCGGAGCTGCGGCGGCCTCTTTAATTTCATACCTAGATTGTTTTGTAATTTATTTGTTAATTAATTAAGGGTTTTGTAATATTTAATTAGTTAGTTAGTTAGTTAATTAGTCAATGTGTATTATTCATTCGGACCCTCCGTCGAGAGGGTGAGTTTTGTAAATAAGTGTACGTGCGTGTGTGAATGTCTTCCAACCCCACGTCTTTCTCCCTTTTACTTACTTGCTTTAAATGGTTAGTTTTAGGTCATGTTTCAATTAGCATACTTATGTCAGCATGTTTGCATACATTCATTCGTATTGCACGCACCAGGCTCGGCGCATCATACTAACTGCATAGTATTTCAATTCCAACTTGAATACGTGTATCAAGTTGCCACATTTCACATGCCATTATTAGATTAGCCGAGCCTATTCTAGTTGCATTTTGCATGTGTTGCATTAGCCATCTTAACATGAACTAGGATCATGCATAATTTCTAACTAGTTTCTTGTTTTGGCTCGAGTACACTGTGAGTGTTTATGCTTTAGCATCTTGCATGTGTGTAAGTGTTAACATGACAGCATGCTTGCCATGAGGCTAAGTGCTTATATGATGTAACTGCCTGAATGCCTGTGGGTGAAGGTTGGATTGCTTGAATTGGAATAATTCATCAAAATCCGTGTTTTAGCCTACTTGCGAGTAGCAAAATTCAAAGCCTATTTCCAAACAAACAGATATGCAATGCTTTGTTCCAACTTAGGTAATCCAGTCTATACTTGTGTGCTGTGCGCATCACATAGTAATCCTAGGATAATAACCGGAATAAGAGCGCATGTGTTTTCAAAAACAAGATATCATGTTTAGTAGTGGCGATCTTTGATCGGGCGAGCAGGGGTGCTCATTGCATGACCTTCCCCAATCGCACCCAAGTTCCCGAGCCGAGGCAACTTTGGTGATGACGGACACGTGGCCTAAGGCATGAGTCAGGGTTTCCTAAATTCCCCCAAAATAAAATATTTAGGTGGCGACTCTGTATCTGGCAAAGCAGTCCATGTTTGGCACTTCTTTCTAAAAATCGGTTTTTCAAAACGATTTGCCGAATTTGGACTCTTTGGTGGTTTATCAATCTCGTATTGCACTTTGCGAGATCAGATTAAGAACCGTGACATTGAGTCTGAACTGTAGTAAGCCCAATGAACAAAATGGGGTTTTCCCGGGACGTTCGGGGATGTCTACAGTAGTCCATTTTTGTCATTTTGATTCAAATTCGATTTTCCAAAAGATTTTCCAAATTTAGACTCTTTGGTGTTTATTTATTTCACATTGCATTTGTGAGATTAGATTCAGAACTGTGGGAGTCCGAACTGTAGGGCTAGTTGTATCTGAAAGGAGCACAAAAAGTCGAGCTACACCCATCATCTTTCAAAACCCAAGAACATTTTAAAGAAAATCATTCCAAAACCCCTCTTTTATAAATTAATTTAAACCCAAATCAAATCCAAATCCCTTAAAGTGCTACTCTACTGAAGGAGCACATAATGAAGCTGAATATCACGCAAAACAACAAAGAAACCCCTATCTTGGGGCAAGAAAGAGAAGAGAAAATCAACACCCAAATTGACAGAAATGAAACTCAAACGTTTTCAAATTAAAACACTCCTCTCCTTGAGCTCTACCTTTAATTCCAAAGCACTAGGGTGGAGAAATTCACGGATTGTAGTAGGTTGGAAGTTTTATGTAGTGAATTTAGAGACAGATAACAGAAAATGGGTTCAGCTACTTGATAGAGAGAGTGAAATCAAAAAAAAGAGTAAAAAGATCTTTTCTGGCAGCTTTATACGAATAGCCTGCTCGAGTGTCCAAAACACCGCTCGAGCGTCAGACATAATACATAGCTTGAGCAACACCAAACCTAGGCTCGAGCAAAGAAAACAAACTCCTAGAAGATTATCCTTGCAGAACAAACCGCTCGAGCAACCAAAACACTGCACGAGCAAAGAAAGCCCTACTCGTAGAAGTTTAGACTGCAAACACTGAATCTAGAAGAAACAAATGACCGCTCGAGCTATCAAAATACCGTTCAAGCGAACTCAAACTCAGATAGTTAAAACCTCCCCAGAAAACTCAAAACCCAACCTATTTCAGCATATCTCAATAGAAATAAATTCACAACTCCAAGATGACATATAACTAGAAAAGATGACAACCACACCAATAGATACCAAAACCCACAACCAAAGAGTATAAAAGGGTCGAGTCTAAACCCGGGCCGCTATAAAGGAAGATAAAAGCCCCAAATTTAACGGTGTCAAAAGTTGATCTTTACCACATACAATGAAGCTCTCGACATGCTCTCCAAGAAGTTCTCAAGGACAACGGTCAAAATTTCAATTGATTTAGAAAAAATCAAAGGAAATGGAAGGTTGGTGGAGTAAATGTAAAGAGAAGAGGAGAAAAGATGAAGCAGAGAGAAAGGAAACTATTAGAAGTGAAGAGGAAACGGTGTTTAAAAGAACTTTTCAAACTTCATTAAACACTCCTGCATGTGTAGGCCCGAAGCCGTATGTGCGACGCGTCTTCTCCCATATGTGCAAGCCCCTTGGCCGCACGTGCGGTGCCCCTCCTCGCACATGCCCTCTGCACCTGCTTTTAAAGTAGAAGCAACCTTTTGAAACCCAACCCACATTGCACGTGTGGCCCTAGCTTCTGCACAAGCGGTCCCTTCTCCACACGTGCAACTCATTTCTCGCACTTGCTGTTTTGTTTAAAGGTGTGATCCTAAATGTTTCTGGGTGTACTTCACCTCCCGGTTCTGCCTCCATTCCCGAAATGAGAAATTTTCAAACCCATAAATAGTTTAGGATAACCACACGCAAAAACTGCAAGGTGTGACGAACTCCCACAGCCAATGAGGCCCCGAGTTGAAATGAAAACCCCAATTAGGAAATGTGAGACCCAGAAAAATCCTCTCACATGGATTGTCGAGATCCAACGAAGAGATAAGCTTTGCCCCTGTAAATCTGCAAAAATGAATATGGTCGGCGCCACCCAACCGGGGTTGCCAGCCGGAGACACTCCGATGGTGAAGTCAATCACTAGATTCAGAGAAAAAAATGAAGAGTGTTTGTGTGCTGTATCACAAAGAGAGATGAGGCATACCTTCATTCCATAGGATGCCCTCCTTTTATAGGGGGGTGTGATATTTACTTGATGGGCTCCCTTGTTTAGGCTGGACCCATTGTAGGCCTCGTTTGAGTTAACCCCAATAAGCGGATATATATATTTTTTTTTTTCTAGCTCCCACAATTGCCCCAAAACTTTCATTGTCTGCGGTAGAAGAAATGAGAGTTTTTCTTGCCGAGTTACGCTGTTCAAATAGCTGATAGGTTTTTTGATAAAGAAAACTCTGGATAAATGAATAAATTGTATGAATGAATGACTGCATGTATGCTTGAATGTATGCATAAATGTATGAATGAATGACTGCATGTATGCTTTAATGTATGCATAAATGTACGTATGTCTTGAATGTATGTATAAATATACATATGTCTATCATAGGATGAGATTATATCACATGAGTTCCAAATAAATCATAAAAATAGACCACGATATTATTACCCCCGGGCGAGGGTGTAGGCCTGCGGTATTATTACCCTCGGGCGAGGGTGTAGGCCTTTGCTGATGGCGCTCCATGCAGAGTGCGAAGATTACGCTGTACTCGGAGACTTATGCTAAATTTAAGTGGCGATCAAGTGCTAATATTGCAAGGATTTTGAATAATGCATCATGTGTTAGTGATGGCCTATACCGAATGAGGTAGACGTGTTAATCACAAATAATATTGCTCCGCTTGTAAGGAATTGCCAAGTAGATATTGGGTCAACTATTTAATTGCCGAGTTGCACGGTTTGCGTTTAGTCTAAGGTAGACTAGCCCCATTGCTTTCGAATGACAGGTGTTAGTTGGAAGGAATGCAGATTGGACTTGCTCCATTGCCCTATGTTGCAGGGAAAATTCAGCTTTGGTAAAATGACAGCACGCAAAAATATGCAAACTACCGACTGTCAAGTGTGTAATGTATTGCCCCAAAAACTGGCGCTTGCTTCAAGCTGTGTAAAAAGGAGCAGGAGTTTGTAACTCAAGTAAATGTCATTGTAATGTTTGGACCAAGTTGACCAAGTATGCATGTATAGCAGAGGTGCTAAAAAGATGATCGGCTGATGTGCCCCAATTGGAAAGCAAAAAATTGACTAAGATGTCCCAGTGGGCAATTGTTTTGCCAAATAATATTGTTAGGTGAATAAAGTTGCTGAATGTTGTGGCCAATGTTGCTGCAAAAGTTGACAAATAATGTTGGTTAGCCAAATAAAGTTGATGCACGACCAATAATGATCAAGCATAATGTGGAATTAATAATGGTGCCGAATAATCTTGTCGAGCAAAGTTGATGCACTGCCGAGTAACTAGTGTCAAAACATCAGTGTCCATTTGATATATAATGTGACCAAAAAGTTGGTCAGCTACACTTGGGTCGATGATTGTGCCGATCTTTTGTCGCGATGTTTCTTAGCTTCGCGGTGTGTCAAGATCCCTTTGGAGTTGGATTTGCTAAGAACTTGGTTGGCAATGGTTGCCAATTTATTGAAGTTGAGTTTCTTGTCCAACATATATTTGCCCCATTGCTTCTGAATAAGATTTGTGATTCGGAAGGAATAAAATTGACTTGGGCCAAAATTGCCGAGTAGGCCGATAACAATTTGAAACGGATTCCATGCCCCTGTTCAGTGCCGTGGCGATATTGAAATGGAACTGAGACAAAGTAGGATGCGTGGTGATATGCGAAGTGAGAGCCATTGCGCTCAATTCTTTGAATAAAATTTTCATTCTTCTTCTTCTTCTTTTTTTCTTCTTTTTTTTGAAGTTGAATTTGAATATTTTGTCCGTATGGATAGGCCCATAATGCATCAAATAGCTAGAAACAAATATCGGATCATTGGAATCGGACCCCTGAGGGCGTAGTTTTATCCAAAATGGATATGAGGGTTCAGATCAACAGGGTGTAAGGCAACTGCGAAGCACAGGATTATTTCTTCATTGCTTGCTGGGTCTTCTTCTCCAGCAAAAGAATTCATTTTCTAGGCAAACTTTGATCGCCCGTACGACTTCGTTTTAGCACCGATTTTGACGTGGTTTGTTGCGTTGGACTCGTCTCAATGAGTACTTCACGTTGGTATGGGCAAAAATTGAGTTTCACAGCTTCAAAAATTTCAGTTGTCGAAAAATGTGAGCCGTATCGCAATTTTCGGCATACTTTGGTTACTTCTTGACTTCTCAGGTTGGGGGTTTGGACTCTTTGAGCTACGAAGCCTGCGGTATGTTCAGTGCTAGTTTTATGCCGAGATCGTAGTGCCAAACAAGTTGTCCATGCTAGATAAAATGCAAAGTTGATATTAATTTCCTCTTGATAATATGCCAAATGATTTATGGATTGCGGGGGTAATAATACCGAATAAGTTGTGAATTGATAATATGCGGATTTACAGTTTCTAATATGCCGAGTAAGTAGCCGAATAAGCCGAATAAGTTGTCGGAACTTTGTTGATAATATGCCGAATAAAAGTTGTCGAAGCCGAGTGATAATATGCAGTGAATAAAAATTGCCGAATAAGTCAATAAGTTGCCGAAACTCCTTGTTGATAATATGCCGAATAAAAGTTGTCGAAGCCGAGTGATAAAGTGAATAAAAATTGCCGAATAAGTCAATAAGTTGTCGAAACTCCTTGTTAATAATATGCTGAATAAGCCAATAAAATTTCCTAATTGTTCGTTGGGCCTGTGGATGTAAGTTGGTTCATTGGTAGTTGCTGAATATGAGTAGTTGTGATAGCCGAATGTAAAAGAAATTCAAGCTGGGTGAATGATCGGTGAAGATGGATGATTATGGCCTAGCTCTAGGAGCCTGCTGTCAAAATTGCACGTTGATCGGACACGATCTGACCGGTGAACCATCATTTAATGTTCCCGATTGGCCGGCTTATTGATCCTAATATGAGACTCAGAATTTGCAAAATTGGACCCGAAAAATGGATTCTATACGGCGAAAAATGCGAGGGTAGACATTCTCGAAGTTATCGGATCACCCGATTGATCCGAACAAGCTAGGATGCAACGTAGCACTTTGCGCCGAAAAGCGCACAATAAATTCTTATGTCATCTTCTTCATGCAACATATTGTGAAAAGCAAATTGGTTTTTAGTTTCAAACTCCTAACTTTGAGCTTTTGTATCTCCCTTGTTTTAAGTCCGATTTGCCTCATTTTTGCGGTGTTGAATTCATTTCTCGGCCTAGTGTTCATTCCACTATTCAGACACTTCATTATGCCGTTATTGGATGTCATCGGACCTTCGAAAGATGACCAAAAATAAAATTATTTTATCACTTTTTTGTTTCTTTTTTTTTTTTTGTGGGTGTTGTTCGGCTCTTGTCCTCGATTAAAGTATGGCCTGCGGAAGGAGGGTGTTCGGCAAAAGGTTCTCTTGGCAAAATGCGTTCGGCGGAAGAGTGTGCTTGGTAAGGTTCACAATGAGTGTTCAAGTCGCACTCGGCGGTGAATAACTGGCAGCTCCTTGGTTTGTGGGATAGCCAAAACACTTGGACACCATCTCGGCAATTCCCTTGGTTTATTGAAACGAGGCGTTACAAGCATTGATCTTTTGGCAACTCGACAACTCGGCAAGAGGAATTCGGCAATTCGGCAAGATGAATTCGACTTTGCTAAGTTTGGCAATTTTGTCATTCGGCTATTTGCGGCAATTAAATGACCATGCATGGACTATTGAGCTCGAAGCTTGCGGAGCAAAGTTGCCGAATACAAGAATGAATTACTGGAGGAGCCGAACAACCTTGGTGTTCTATTTTGTTTTCCGGAAAGCTTTGTAGAAAGAAGACAATGCCGTTGAAGCTTCAAAACATGGTTATTGAATTCTAGAGAGAGAGTATAAACTCAATTGTAGAGCTGTAGTCTGTCTTGCTTTCCACCCTTTTTTTTTTTTTAATTAATATTGACAACCAATAATAAACTCAAAACAAGGTTTGTGAGAGAACAAATAAATAAAGACCCAAGGGTGGGTTCAGCCGAGCAATCTTTATTCTACTGCCGAAAAGCTACTTTCACAAAGAAGAATGTAAAACCCAATTTTAGAGGGAGAAAAACTGAAGACCCAGCCTTGGATTCTACGGAAATTTTTAGGTACACGTGCAAACATGTTGAGAATCAACTTTAAGATAAGTTTTGAGAAACAAAGAATAAATAAATAAATGGACAGACCCATGTAAGAATTTAGCAAGCAACTTTATTGAATTGCCGAAAAGCTGTTCACACCAAGAAAAGTGTGAAAACCATTTTGAGAGAGAAAATGGAGATGTAAAAATAGACCCATGAATTTTGCTCTGTTTGAAAACTTTTCCATCCACAATCGATATGAGCAAAAGTTTACACAAAGTTTGTACACAGACACATACATATATACAATTCAATAACCCATTTAATTAGAGAGAAAATAGATCACCATCACATTGTTGTTGAATTTTTACTTACAGTACCATGTTTGCTATTTCCTTCGTTGACCTCTTTTAGACGTTTCCCACAAACGGCGCCAATTGTGAGACCCAGAAAAATCCTCTCACATGGATTGTAGAGATCCAACGAAGAGATAAGCTTTGCCCCTGTAAATCTGCAAAAATGAATATGGTCGGCGCCACCCAACCGGGGTTGCCGGCTGGAGACACTCCGATGGTGAAGTCAGTCACTAGATTCAGGGAAAGAAAATGAAGAGTGTTTGTGTGCTGTATCACAGAGAGAGATGAGGCATACCTTCATTCCATAGGATGCCCTCCTTTTATAGGGGGGGATGTAATATTTACTTGATGGGCTCCCTTGTTTGGGTTGGACCCATTGTAGGCCTTGTTTGAGTTAACCCCAATAAGCAGATATATATATATATATATATTTTCTAGGTCCCACAGGAAATTAAACAAAATTAGAAGAAAAACAAAGCGGGTGATATATCCGAGACATCACATTCATCCCACATTGTTGATAATTTTTCAAGTGTAGAGTTTGGAGATTTTACTTGGAGTTGGGAAGTTCCCTTTTTGTCTTCGGCCACGAGGCCATTTTATATGTAGGCAGAAGGCCATTGTGCTTGTTAAGGGTCAAACCCTTTCTGTTTCTTTGTCAATATAAGCTTAAGGGCATTTCAATCATTATAATATATAGTAACACCATATATATATATATATATATATATTCGAGAGATAACATCACTATCATCTATTTTATTTGGCTTCCGTATTTATTATGGTAAAATGGAACTTCAATAAAGAATTTAGTAATGTTTTTTTATTTGTTGTTAAGATAGGACATTACAATTTGATATCAGTGCTAATCGATTTTGGAAACCTTAGGTTTGCGAGAAATTGTTTTTACTCCAATGGTTTTGATTTTGTCATTTTTGAGTCAAAATTGTCCCAACGCTTGATTTTGTCATTTTTTTGACAATAACTTTGGCTCGTCATTAAAGAAGTTTTTTGTGAGGTCTAATTATTTTTTTTTGTCTTTAGCAAGTAATTTGGTTCAATCATAATGTACAATGGGATACGACCCAATATTTAAAACATTAAGAATTATTATCGTATTACATACTTAGGATGCATTTGAATCCCATCCACTATAAAAATATATAAACAGTACTACAAATTCAAAAAAATTATATAAGAAATTAGTCAAAAAAACGAATAAATGAATAGTCTACACCACACTGACTTTCAAAATAAGATTTGAGGTACATTTGCATAATCCATAACATTTTTTGATAAATAAATAAAGGGTAAATTACACTCATCTCCCTTAAGATTTAAAGAAAATACATATAACGTCATATTTTTGGCATAATTATACTACAAGTTGGGTCTTGAATGACGAATTTTTTTGTCTCTAAAGAGCTAATTTCATCACTATAAATATTTGTAAGGAAATATTTTCCCACCAGTTTCGTCATTGAATATTTGTCACTAAAAATCACCGTGAGGAAAAATAATTTCGTCACCAAGTAAAATTATTTTAGTGACGAAAATTTTTGTCACCAATAAGACAATATTTTATGACCAAAAATCCTCATTTTCGTCACCAAATAGTTATTTAGTACCATATTTATAACTTTAATTGATGAATAAATTTGTCACACATGTTGATCATTGATGAGAAAATAATTTCGTCACAATAAGATGTAAAGTTGACAAAATTTTTCGTCTCCAAAAGTCAGACATGGGTGACGAAATATATTACATGGCAAAAATATGTGTACGTGACGAAATGTTTAGTCACTAAACAACAAAATCAATGAAAACTTTCATATATAAGCTGCAATATTTTGTCACAAAAAATATTTATTAGCAACGAATAATCACTTTGTCATAATAACAAGTACAAAAGACAAAAAAATGTGTCGCTAAACTTGTCCCATATTTTATGTTTCAATTTCAATTATTATTTCACAAATATTCTTGCTCATATCCCAATTGCCTTTTAAATGTACTAAGAAATCCACCAACTATTATACACCAGTCCACACAAAAAAATTTCTAAACAGTTTATATTATAAATCAAAATATATCCATCAAACAAATTTAATAATAATCCATTAAGTATAACAAAAAAAAAAAACTATCATAGCAAATCCCAAAATGAACTAGCGTGGAGTTCACACAAAAAATCAACACTAGATCTTCATTTACAACTAGAACTAAGTATCAGTTCAGGAAAAAAAAATTCAACACTTGATCTTGATTTGGAAGTATGCTTCCAAACGTTATCAAAAACTAATCTGCAAACAAATAAACAAGGAAAACATTAATATATTAGCAATTACATCTAAACTCTTATTTAAATAATTTATTTTATAAACCAATTTAGTAGAAATGCATATAACAATCTAAAACTTCAAAAATTTGAAGTGATCCTTGATGATAAGCAACATGGATAACAAATTTGATAACAAAAGATTGCAGGAATAAAAGCAAACTTCATGTTAGGAACAAGGGACAAGAAAGCAATTACTAACAATTAACAATAGACAACTTAAATTAGTACTAAAAAAAATCACTGTAAATAAATTAATCCTTCAGGGCAATACCTGTGTAGGTGTTATATGAGAGGAGGGATAGGAATGATATAAGACAGACCATGGGACAAGAAAGGGAAGAAGAAAGGGAAAAAAAACAAAAGACAAGAAAAAGAAAAACAAACTAGAGAGACAAAGTTATAAAGGATGTGGTAGTGATGTCATAGACAAGGAAATTTGACAGAAAATTAAGGGTAATATTGATTTGGTGGTTTGATTATGTGATTTGATTTCAATTATCTTGCAAGACTTGTGGTCATTTGTTGTTGCTTTACTGATTTGGTGATTTGATTATGTGACTTTGATTTCCCTCGACATGCACTTAATTAATTTCCCATGGCTGTTTGTGCAAGTTACTATACATCAACTCTTGCTTATCTTTTCTCAAGTGTACATATATTCCAACGGTAGCAGATTGGCACAAAGGCTCATATTTGGCAATATGAAAGAAAATACTTGTGTGGATTTTTCGATACCATAGTGGGGTATATTGCACACTCCTTGAATGCATTTCTTTGTTTTAAAAAGCTATTAAATTACTGATTCATTCTACGTAAATCATCATTCACTACTATTATATGCAGGAACAAGAAAGAAACAAGCAGTTATGTTGAAATATTGGAATCTGTGGGAGTAGATAGGCCATCAGAGATCTTATTTGTGACTGATGTCCATCAAGAAGCTATAGCTGCCATGGCAGCAGGTAAGATGCTTAACTTCTAATCTTTTGGAAAGGTTTGAATGATGCAAACCATTGATTAGGCAGAATGTAAGGAGAAGAAGACTTGATGACAGAGAAAGAAGCTTTAGATCGACTGATCGTAGGATAAGTGTTGGTAGGAGGAGGTGAAGGCTGCAAAGGAAGTTGTATAGAAATGGACTGTATAGGTATAGAAGGATTAGGGAGACAACAAGATCAGATGGGTCTGAAGAAGTAGGTTGCAGAGGGATAGAAGTAGCTTGGACTAGGCTGTGGCAAAAGGGAACTAGGTTGTGAAACGACGTCACTAAACTGTGGACCTGCAGGCATAGAAGGAGACCTAGGAACTGCAGAATTGAGTTGTAGAGTTGGAGGCTGCAGGGCAGCCTACCTGGGCTGCAGGACAACAGAACTGGGCTGTTGGACGGAAAAACTAGGCTGTAGAGCAGCAGAAGCTGGTTGAGCAATAGAACTGGGCTGTTTAGAAGTATGTCTAAGCAGTAAGGATCAAGATTTGCATATTTATTTTAATAGTAAGTTGGTTCTATTTTTTTTAAATCTATTGTAATGTATCTATGTATTCTTGCAGTTCATAGTATTCCTTGAGCCATACATGGAGGATGGCCACTCAAAAGGATGGAAGCACTAGCTTTACTAAAGGAGATATACTCTTGGCTCACTACTAGAAAAACAACTTTTTGTGTCTGTTTTTTTGCGACTGATTATTTGACCGTCGCAAAAAATATTATTTGCAACGGCAAACCAGGCAAAGCAACTATTGGGACTTATATTTTCAAACAAAAACTTGCGAGCCCACCATTGGACTCAACCCAATTTATTTTCCTTTTTCAAACTCTCATTTCCCCCAAATCGCTCGATCTTTTGATTTCTATCTTGCCTAGGCTCTCATTTTCCCCAAATCACTCGATCGTGTCTAGTAACCAAGTTCATTGTTAGATCAAGATTCCTCTCTCGATTTCGCACTAGATCACCATGGTCATCTAAAGAAGAGATCTCCAACGGTCTCTCTCTCTCTCTCTCTCTCTCTCTCTCTCTCTCTCTCTCTCTCTCGTCTCAGTGAGTCTCTTCGAATCATTCATTCGTATTTCAACTTATTCATCTCTCTACTTCGATCACTTGAACTCACTGAACTCACTGTAATTCGTATTCAACTTCTTCATCTGAACTCACTGTAATTCGAATCATTCATTCGTATTGATTTTTCCCCCAGGTAGTCTGATTCTGGAAACAAGCTTTGGTTTGAATAAATCCTTCCTCATCTGCTATTAATTTGAGAGAAATGAATCAACAAATGAATATCAGAGAGCATTCACATTATCTTTGGTTTGTTATATCTCAGAGAGGATGATGCTCTTAATCCAGAAATTATCAGCTGAAGAAGCGAATTCATCAACAGGTTAGCGTGTAGCACTTGCATCAAAGAATATCTCGCTTTTCTCAAACTATATTTTACAGTATTTTTTCAAGCAAAGTTCGTTAGTCCAAGCAAAATTGTTGCAACCTTGTTTGAACATTTTTCTCCTTACATATCTATCTGTCTCACTTGTAGCACTAACATGCTCTGTTTTAATATATTTACAGTATGGTCCTATAGTCTATAAGATCTGTGGAGGACTTCTGGTGCCACATAATATGCACTTCCACATATTTCATTTCTAAAAAAGAAACATATTCTAGCATTTTTTTTCATTTCACTTGAAGTAATTTTTTTTTTCACCTCCTTGAACATGTTATTGTGTTAATATGTGCATGTTTGTTGGAACATCTGTATTCAAGCAAGGGATTGATTGCTGGTGTTACTTAGATTGGTTTATTATACTAGCATTCACATATTCTCCATGTCATGGTTCTGTGGGTTACTTTTCAGGATATTGTTATTGTGAAAGTCAGTAATATGCAAGTAATTGCAGTAGGAGTCTATCTCCCTCAATTGGTGAATGTGATGTGACCTAGAAGCTAGATCTTTAATAACACCAAAATTGTGTATACCATATTGTCACTGTGGTCATTTGATTCACCCATGCTTTCTCATTCAAACTGTCACCTAAAACTGCAAATCTACAATCCATTTCTAGATATATCTCTGCCATAGTTTTGATCACTAAATCTCATGGTCATATCCTGATTTTTTTCATATAAATTGATAGGCTTTTACTTATTAAACATAACCAATGTTTGTAGCATGTATCATTCCTGTGAAACCATCTCGACCAAGTTATTTGATTCATTCCTCTAGTATGAGATGATTTTGGTAATCAATGAACCTGCAATAATTGTTTTCTTTTTTCTTTTTTTATTTTTATTTTTATTTTTATTTTTATTTATTTATTTATTTTTTTGACTTAGTTGGAAATGTGGATTATGCTGTAGGAAACAACTCATTTTTCTAGACGAATCTTCACCAATGCTCTACTTTGTCTGGAATTTGATAAATTTCGTACTTTTGTTTTGATCTGTCTAAGCTTTTACCTATTTATAAAACATAAACCCATTCTTGTATATTTTGGTAAAATTGCAATTATTTTCTTTCTTATTATGAGTGAAGGAATATGGAAATTTGTAGTGGGGGTTTCATCTAGAAAGACTTCAAAAGTCGTCTCTTAGAATAACAGCTAAATTTGATTTTATATATTCCCTACCCTTTGATTTTAGAATAGCAGCTAAATTTGATTTTAGAATAGCAGCATTAATGCCTTCAACAAGAATGAATCAGTACCTAGAATATCATGTTATATTGTGTATACGATTCATTCCAACCAATGACTATAGAATATTTTTAACCAATAAGACAATGATACCTAATATAATATGGTTTTTATTTTTTTAGTTTTAAATATATAATTTTGTAATTGTGCATACTTGTTAATCATATAATCTGTGACTAAGTAAAATTTAATAATCATTCTTGCAATTTGATAGCAGAATTATGTCTTAAAAAAATACCATGAATGGTCATTATTTCCAAGATAAAAACAATATAATAGGACCAACAACTCTACCAGGGTTCAGGCTGCCTTTACTTTATGGGGTTCACAGGAACCAGTGTCCCCAATTAACGCCTTAGTTGGACTTTGATGCATGGGATGAGTCATTGACTTCACCTCAGAATTTGGCTAAGTTGTTGGGTGAAACTGATAGGCGGCAGGGATCTCATAAATTATCAAGTTCCTGGAAAGGACAAAATAGCAGTCAATCCAGGTTCTCTTTTGCAAGACAGGAGTCTACAAATCAATTATCTGGTGTCGAACCATCTTTGAGTAATATAGGGCAAATGCTGAAGGACCGTCCTTAAAGACTTGATTTTGCTGAAAACAGAGATTTTAATTTTGATAGGCTTGGTGATTGTAATGGTTTCTCTACATTTAACATTGAGGAATCTGATAATTTCGCTGGCAGCTATTCTCATTTATCCTCTAATAATCTTTCAGCTGAGTTAATGATTATAATTTTGTGTATTATTTTTTTGGTATGTTACTCTTAGAGCTCGTAAACTTGTGATGGCCACTAAACAACTCATTCTCATACTTCATTTATGCATTCGTATCCATGTTTGTTTTACATCATGTTCATGCTGGTTTTTCTTTTTAGGGAGTAATTTGTTATTCCGCATTCATGTGGGCTTTGTCTTGTGTTTAAAGGGCGAGGCCTGGGGATTATTTTCCCTCCCCCCATTTTGTGTATATTGTATGTGCATGTGCATGTGCACTTCACAGATACTGGTTAAAATAATATATTCTTTGATTGGCATTTCCAATTTAACTAAGCATATAGCCCATGATTGAGTTGAATGATGAATTTTTTTTTATGTAGCCGATTCTAGTTGATTGGGAGGCTTAGTTGGTTTGGGCATCTTCCAATTTTTGTGTTGTGTTGTGTTGTGTTGTGTTTGTGTGCATTATTCTTATTTTTCCATTTCTGATATTTACACTAAGCAGCCTATATTTGCTACTGATTTTTCTCTCTCCTGTTGTTGCTTTCTTTTACATTTTTTGTTTATTTGTCTTTTTCGTTTATTTTTGGATCCTTATGGCACCTTCTGATCCTTGTTAGTTGGGATGAACATCTGGTCCGTGTGTAGTTGGGATGAACATTTGGTCACATTCAGTTGTTTCTTGCAAGCATTGGTTAATCTATGCTTTGCACATGTGTGATTACAATTAATTTGTCTCCCTCCTTGAAAACCAAAAACCAGCCTCTTTGCTCATATTCTAGCAGAGCTCTTCTTAGATGCAGATTTATGTAGATTATTTTAGTTAGCCTATCACTTCTCTTTCAGTATCTTTGTTTATTTGATTTTTTTCTGCATGTGCTTCCTTTTCTGCTACTTACCAGGTTTTTGCTCAAACACTAACTGATCTCTGTCCTCTCCAATGTCTTGTTATAGTCGCAAGAGCTCAAGTTCCACCTCCCGGATTTTCAATGCCCAACAGAGCACCACCGCCAGGCTTCGCTTCTCATGAGAGAATGGAACCATCTTTTGATGCCATGTCTTGTTAGTTGTTTACTACCATTACCTTCTTCATTTTCTAACAAGATTTGTGGGTGTAGAGAGATTTTTGAATTTGGATATACTTCTTATTACCCCCATTTTGCAGGGAATCCTTTGCTTGATGCTTCCTCGCATAGAAATCAATATCAGGCACTACCAGCTGGAAATATTGGTAATCCTGAGGATATTGAGTTCATAGATCCTGCAATTTTGGCAGTTGGCAAGAGGAGACTTCTTGGTGGGCTTAATAATGCTGCGAGCTTAGACATGAGATCAAACTTCTCTTCACAGTTAAGTGCCTTCGAAAATGAGGCTAGACTTCAGTTGTTGATGCAAAGATCTCTTTCTCCACTACAGAACCAGAGATATGCCGACATGGGGGTTGGTTTTGCTCAACTTAATGATGCTTATAGACTTCCTTCAAGGATTATGGAGCAATCATTACCCAACAATCTATCCCCATTTTCACAACGCGCTCTTCAACAGCCTAGAACTACACTGATGTCAAATGGTCAGTGAGATGCTTGGAATGAAGTTCAGAGTGGAAACGATATGGGTATGGCAGAAAATTGATGAGAAGATTGGCCAATTCTGGATTATATTTTTTTCATAAAAGAACTTTTTCCAAGTTTTTAGTTGTAATAACTTTTACATATGGCTCAAATTTTGAGACTCAAATAGAATGTTCAATAAAATTACAATGTTATACTGTCTGAATTCTTGTCATTGTTATTCCTAGAGTGCTTAACGCTACACTTTTATTATTTATTTATTTTTATTTTTATTTTTATTTTTTTGCGACGGTAACAAGATGGTCGCCAAAGATCATGTTAGCGTTTTTCTTTGTTTTTGCGACGGCAAAATAGCGGTCGCCATAAGTAGTTTAGGTGGTCACAAATAATTTGCGACCGTTGCTTTGCCGTCGCAAAAAGTATTTGCCACCCCCATATTCGCGACCCCCATTTGTCGTCGCATGAGCCGTCGCAAAAAGTTTTTTGCGACTGTTTTTTTTATTATTTGCGACGGTTTATAGCGGTCGCAAAAAGTGTTTTTTTTAGTAGTGGCTTCCTCAATATGTAAGAGTGTGCCTTCTAATTCAACGCTAAGTGAGTGATGTTCTATTTTTTTTTTTTTCTGCAATTAATATATTATTAGTATATTATATATGAAGGAAGAATCTAATTCAACAATACTATTACTGATGATGGAGCCATATATGGTGTTGTGTCGATACTTCGGAGAATAATTTTGAGGGAGCTAAAATGATGAATTTGATGATGACGTATTGATGAAGATGAGAGTGATTGGGAATTCTACTCCAAAGAATGATGCTTTGGAAAGTATATCTTTGCAGGCCACTCTGTTTTATGGGTTCCTATCGGACAAAGATTGCATAAAATTACTCATTAAATTTAAAAAGAATCAAATGCAGATAAAAAAGTCAACAAGAAAGTTGCTCTGATTTGCATTTGAACAAGCAAGAAGAACCCTATCAATTGAGCACTATAGTCCAACCATGATTCATGAGATTTGATCATATCTGGTAATTTAAAGAGTAAATACGACTGTGAAACATCTCATCAGGGCTTGTTAGTCTCACTGTTTCTAAGAAACAACAAAGTCACTAGCAGCAGGTTGCGGAGTTTGCGCATATTCTATTCTCCTGTTATAATTAATTATGGTGATTTATATGATAACTCTCTTAAACAGGAAGAAATTGCAATTAAAGAAACTTGTTTCCTTATTAGCTGTGCCAAAAACCATTGGCTGAGCCTCCTCATGTACTTAGGACAAACAAATACAATCAACATTCTTTAATTAAGCAAAGCATTGTGAAAATTTAGATAATAGCATGCCAATAATCAAATATCCACTTAAACAAGAAAACAATCAAAATAAGGAAGCTGAAAGAAAGATCAGCAGATGGATCTACACAATCACAATTCACATAATATCAGCTAATGGATTTTGAATGCACTAGTTAAGAACAAAGCCACTGTTTTAGCAAATGTAATTCAAATGTTGAGCTTATGATCATAAAACTGCTACTGTCTTGCCAGCAAGACCAACAAGAAGATAAGCAATACACTCCTGAATAACTTTAATTTACAAAGATGAAAACAAGGTTGAGTAATAGTACTTGTCTACTAATCTAAAAAAGGTATCTGTCAATGTCCTTATCATTGCGAAATTAAATCACTATTCCTGTTAGAACTTACAAGTTCCATGAAGGACACTCCAACAAACTACATTGGTTAAGTTCCAATGAAATGTGAAAGGCTTGTATGTATGAGATAAAAATCACAATCATTGGGTGTACTTGCCTGCAAATGAGATGGCCAATCCACATGTTTGACAAACCAATCGAAAACTCAGTGTATACTCCATTTATGAATCTATCAAGCATCCTACTATCCCCTAAATTCTGCTTAAATACATATATGCATTAATCACCCATGGAATTAATTGATTTGGTTTCACCCTTACAACATAGATTTAAGCAAAAATCTCAATCAAACAACAGTAAAGGAATTGAAGAATTCAGATAAGAACTCACTGTAAATGCCATAATAGCACTGGAAAGAGCGAGAAACCCATACTTAGCCATGCCTTCAGATAACCCAATAAACATATTGGCAACCTGTAATGGACGTACATAAAATACATTTATCTATAATTTATATGTGCCCTTGATCTTTATTTTTTAGTAAATTTGCTACATTTAATGTTTCATGTTAATTGCATATAAAGCAAATAACATGAACGAGTCATTAACTTAACAAGTCTATATTCAAGCACTCATTTCTTCATAACCAATCTGAAGAAATAATATATGGGACACTGCGTGTCTCAGTAGTTTTCAAAATTAGGGAAAACAACGAAATTAGTTTTGAAAATTAGGGAAAACAAAGATAGAAAAACAGAGAATGAGTAGTAGGTTACACTGGAAAAGAATGTGATGAGTACTGGTGGTGCTATCTATGGTTGATAAGGTTCTTCCAATCCAAAGTGAGACCAATGTTAGTCAAACATATATAAGAGTGATATGTATGAGCAACCACAACCATAAAGTAAATGGTGGCTTTTGGGTATAGTATATTTATATATCGATTAACTACTTTCAAAAGCTAAGTGAATCAGAAAAGAATCCAAATGTGGCAGTTTTCTGCTATATCTCTATTAATTTGACTACAAATCATTAAAAGGTTGAAGATTTTGTTTTATTTTTTATAGGAATATTGTATCATCAGAATCTAGCAATTAATTGAATGAATTCAGATTGACTAACTGAACTCTCCCAACTAGCTTTTTGCAAATTACAAAGAACAAACATATAAATATTAATATCATTTGTTTTTTAGAGAGAGACCTGATAAATCATCCTTGACAAAATAAATAAACAAATAAAAAAACTAACAATCAGAAAGATTTTTGCAAAGTCAAAACCGTCAGTGTTCAAATGGTTACTATTGCAACCACCGAGGAGAAAACTATTGTTAACTTCGTTGTAAAATAACTAAAAGATTAGTTTATTATTTATTTATTATAAGAGGAGTTACTAGTCTTCATGATATCTCTCATTCAAAATGGTTAGACAAGGCGATTGTGGTGGCTTGTCTTTTTAAAATTTTATCAGTAAATATTTTTTTTAATTTTTAGTGTAAGTGCACATGACTATACAGCACATTGCCACATTGTTTCCTCATCACTTTGTAATTGCTCATTTATTTATATTTTGATTTCTCAGCAGTTATTTGAAATATAAGAGTTTTTTTTTTTTAAAGAGTTAGTTAAAAAGTTAATTTATTAGCTAAATTTATATGCTACAAAAATGTTCATTCTAAAAAAATTAGTTTATTTTATATATATATATATATACATATATTTTTTTTTAAAAATGGCTAGTGGTCTTTTTAAATGGCTAAAATGTCCATAGTGAACAAACAATAATTTCAATTTTCTCAACAGTTATAGATCTAAATAATCACAGTAAACAAACAAAGAAACATCTAATCTTGTTGAATCCACACGCTCAGATGCAATGCATACATATAATAGCTTTGGAAACTCCTTTGCAAAGGCTCAGCCGATGGTGACATCAACCAATCCCAGAGGCGATTCCTAGTCAATTTTGTCAAGTGGTGTGGTGAGGGGCTTAATGTATTTTTTCGCACAAAAAATTCTAATCAATTCATTGGGAGAATCTTATATGTTCCTAAAGCTGGGTTGTTTGGGATAAACTAAATAAGTAACTTTTTGACTTTTTATGAAATATGGGTTGATATGGGTTGGGTTTGAAGTGATGTGGTAGAGAGATGATGTAATTTAAATAAGATGACGTGACTTAAATAGATAGTGACTTTTTGACTTTTTGATTATGCCAAACCAGGCCTAAGTCTATAAAATGTTTCATTTCACAAAAACCAATTATCTTAACCAATTTTGCCCTAAATTTGTTTGTATTTTTACTAGTTTACTGATATTGTAAAGATTGGCAAGTCCAGATATCATCATTTAATATGGTTTCCAAACCTAGATAGATGATGCAATTGCAGTATTGAATTCAAATGCTGGCATCTATGGAGGAGGTACTTGAATATCGGCCAATTACGGAAAACAAAGATAGAAAACAGAGAAATTGAGTGAGAGAGAGGACCCATACCTAAAAAGAGAAAAAATAGATAAATAATCGAATAAGCGATGCCAGCGGCGCTGACGATTGCTCAGAGGAGAACACGGGTGACGTTGGTGGCAGCACTGAAGCAGGAGAACGGGTGACGCCGGTGGCAGCGCTGAAGGAGGAGAACAAGCCGAAGAAGGAGAAGGGGGGCGGAAGGCAGAGAATGGATGTTTTGCAAGAGAGGGATGAAAGGAAAACTAAAGCACCAAAAAAAAAAAATAGAGGAGGGGGAATTAGTAGGCTTCTTTTTTTCATTCCTGTCAATATCTCAAAGTCCCCCCTTTAAAATTTGGTGATAAATTAATTTTTTCACCAAAAATTTTAAAGTATTAAAATTATTGATAAAGAAAATATATTCTTCATTAAATAGTTTTAAAATATTTTAAATTAAATTTTTTTAAAACAAATATTTAAAATTATTGGTGATGAAAGTATATTTTTCACTAATAATTTTAGGATAAATTACAAACACACCCCTTAAGGTTTGTTTAAAATACAAATTGCCCTTTGTGATTCTAGAAATTATATCCCGCCCCTAAGGTTTTTAATTTCATAACGAATAACCCCTTTTATTAATAAAATATCAAATTAATTAATAGTTTTTAATAATGTTAAAATTTTATTGTAACTAATAATTCAGGTAATTTTATTATTATATAAGACAGCGGTTAAGAATTTTATTTTTTCAATTAATTTTGATAAATAAAAAATTTTGACATGAAGATATTTGTAATTTTTCAAACCACAGGGGGCAATCCGTATTTTAAGTAAACCTCAGGAAGTGCATTTGTAATTTACCCATAATTTTATAATTGGTGACAAATTTTTTTTCTCACCAAAAGTCTCAAAATTTTGGTGCCACTCCAAAAAATTAGAGGGAAAACCTTTAGTAATGAAATTTAATTTTTCCTCACATAAAATAAAGTATTTATTGACGAAGATAAATTTTGACACCTAATATTTTTACTTTTTATTACATGTGACAAAATTTTATAATTCGTCACAGATTATTCTTATTTAGTAACAAAATTTATTTTCTTCACTACTTTTCATCACCATAGGTTACTTAAAGAGCTAATTAACTTGTGTTTTGTTCAGAGAGAGAAAGAGAAAACTGATAAACAAAAAAAAGAGGAAAAAAGGGTAATAGTCTATCTTTTTATTACCGCCCAATATGTCAAAATTTTCCCTCCAAAATTAGTGACAAAATAATTTCCTCACTAAAAAGTCTCAAAATATTAAAAATTATTAGTGACAAAAATATATTTCTCACCAAATGGTCTTCAAATATTTAAAATCAAGTTTCTCAAAAAATATATATATATATAATTATTGGTGACGAAAATATATTCCTCATTAATAATTTTATAATTGGTAACAAGTTTTTTTCTCACCAAAAGTTTCAAAATTTTGGCGCCATCCAAAAAAAATTAGCGGGAAAACCTTTAGTGACGAAACTATTAATTTTTCCTCACCTAAAAAGAAGTATTTGTTGACCAAAATAAATTTCGTCACCTATTATTGTGACGCGTCAAAATTTGAGGACATCATGATAGGGTTTAAAACTTAAAATCAATTTTCTTAATTAAGAATCCTCATCAATGTAATCTTCCATTAATTAACAACATGGAAACTAAAAGTTCTTAAATTACAACTCCAATCAAACTTAAAACTTTATCTTAGTACACAAATATAGAAAGACTAGAGAAAGCTAGAAAACTCAAAAACATGGTTCATGGAATTTTGGCACGCTTCAAGCTAACCAAGGTTGAATGTTGCCTTCCAACACCTCGGTGTTTCCTTCGGTTTCTTCGGTACCTGGCATAAAATGCCAGGGCAACAGGAATGCCAATGAGCGACGAGCTCAATAAGATATTATAACCCGAAAATACCCACCCCGATAATAATACTCACAATTAATGAATACTGTGTAGTAACAAAATAACAAGCAGCATTTAATAAGCATAACAAGAATGCTATCAGTTGAAGTAATAACAATAGATAATAAGAACAATGGCAAGCGGAAACAGTATTTCATCATAAGGAAAAATGCCAACTTTTCTTTTAAATTCACATAGATTTAGTTTATCAGATAAGTTTAAGTAACTCCCCGCGGAGCACTATTTCCACTCAACCGCTAAACAATGGCCACGGGCAATTCTGACTCCCCCTTGGTCAAATATTCAAATGTTACTTGCTGTAACTACCAATGATGCCCACGCACCAGGGTTACATACCGGAGTCGTGACATCACGGTCTGCCCCAAGGGAACGGTCTATGTTGTGACACCAGCACCACCAACCTTATATCGCCTACACCGATAAGAGCCGAAATAACTCCCATGCCATGTTAGGGTACGCAACTCACTGGCGCAAGCTTCTAAACCAGGCTCACCCCATCACTTTTAAATTTTTTATGTACCATCGGTTCAATTTCGTGTTTCTTTACTTTGTCGAATTCACATTTTTTTTTTTTGCATGTGCGAGTTTTAGCTTGATAACCACAGTGATATAATGTTTATATATCACAACACAATCATATATAGCAACCAAAATAAATGTGATAGAATGTCTTAGGAATCATCACAAAATTTCTTAAGAATTAACACACTTCTTCTTTAAGCACTGTATGGTCGGATAAAAAAAAAAATGAAACCCATACCAAACGAAGTTCAACCATTATAATATTTTAACTGGTGCTAGTTCATCGAGTTAGGAAAATATTTTGAGAAGAATACCAGGGCTAAAAACGATTTTAAAATGGAGAAAAAAAATTTGGAAGAAAATTGGTTTTCTGGGACAGTGAGTTACATTAACCTCCAGCACTGGTGTTCTGTGTTCGAAAAATAAAAAGGGGCCTCAAACGATGTCGAAGAGAGGCATGGTCAGAATAGTTTGCTAAATTTTTGAGTTTAGAACATATTTCCGAATAGTGTGAAGGCTGAAAACCAGTCGAAGATGGTCAAATAATGTTTATAAGAAAACTAGACAGATTTTGTCATATTTTGGAAAAATTGGCGTTTCTTTCTCAATACTTAATAAAAAATTATGAAACCAGAGGCGTTTGAAAGGTAACTTAAAAATCTAACTTTGCCGATTTGAATCACTTGAAAATTCATTCTATGGAATAAACAATGACCTGGTAAAGTTAGCATTGTTGTTGTCTCCAAACAGCAATGAAGTTAAAAATATATTCAGGCCATGAAACGTTGTCAAATAATTTTCTTCAACATTCTAGCACCATGAAAACATGTTAAACTAACTCCAGTAGTTTCAAATTTTATGAAAGTGTTCTCATGAGTTTGTTTAGGGTTTATTCAAAACGGACTAAAAATCCGTTTTGCTGGAAGTTCATTAGTTTGCGAAAAACACACTTTGTATCCACCATGAATCACATGCAAGACTAAAAAAATGTTTCTTACTATTATTCCCATGTGAAACTCTAATCCTTCATATTTACTTTCATTAGTGATAACAGAAAATAATATTTATGAAGGGTAAACACAAATTTATAAGCATGCAAGATTGATTCAACAATGGAAAATACTTGATCCCATAAAGAGCAAAATCATTAGCTAAACCACCTAATCCATACTTGTAAAAAGGACAGAAATCACATAATCATAAGATTATCATTCTATCCAAATGTAACATGCATTGAGCATTTGTGTATTATCAATACACACTTTTGCATATTTTTTATGTATAGATTTAGTTAGGAAAAACATCTAAGGAAGAATAGGGGTTGAGTATTTTTACCTCAATGAAGTAAAAAAAAAAAATCTCAAGTGTTGAGCCTTTCTTCCCCTCTTTTCTCTTCTTTCTCTCTTGCTTTCTCTCCCTCTTTATTTTCTTTCACAGCCATGTGTATAGATTATGGCTGATAGTGAGGTTCCTTATGTAGAGAATATGGGAGCAACTTTTTGTTTTATTTTATTATTTCCTTTCTTTAGCAAAAAAAAAAATTCTATCTGCTTGGAATTGCCATCCTATGCCATGCTTACTTCTCTAGGGATGTTGAGTGCAAAATTGGGAAAACAAGCATGCCTTGCATGGAGCAAAGCAGCCTAGGGAAAAAGAAGTGGCAGTCAGCCACTTTTTCTTGCAATTTGAAACCCCCCCCCCCCCTTTTTCTTTTCTTTTTTTTTTTTTTTTTTGAATTGAATTGAAATTGATGCCAATACAATTTAGTATATATATATAACCTTTTATTTATTTATTTATTTTTATTATTATTGTTATTATTATTTTTTTTAACTGAATGGTTTTCTTCCTACTAAACTCTAACTAGCTTATTTACTATTAATTTAATCCATTTAGTTTTCACAACTGCATTAGCTACAGAATTTTATTTATTTATTTTTTTATTTTTATTTTTATTTTTTTTCACAGGAAGATAAATAATTTTATTTAAAGGAATCTAATATTGGTATTAACCATGATGCTATTAACATTATAATTCGATAATTTAATAATCACTATTAACTAACTTAATATTATTATTAATCAAACTAATTAGTTGTCTGAAAATTCAGGTTCTCACAAATTTTTTTATTTTTTATTATATGTGACAAAAATTTATAATTTGTCACGGATTATTCTTATTTAGTGACGAAATTTATTTTTTTCACTACTTTTCGTTACCATAAGTTACTTTTGTTGTAGTATTTTCCTTTCAAATTTTTGTTTACATAACACTTGGGCTCGTTTTTATCAGTAATTCATTAGTTTTATAAATAAATAAAAATGATATTACTATCTCTTTTATATTAAATTATATATTTATATTTGTTTATTTTAGTATCTATCTATCATCTACATTAATTCTGAACACTTTAATTTTATTAAAAGAAAAATCAATATAAATATAAATATAAATACAATATATTAAAAGTGTGGAACTAACTTTATTTGTTCCAGATATAAAAGGAGGGGAGTGTAATTTACCTAGAAATAAATGAAACTAAAAAGGGATTTTTATTGATAAGTCCAATTTAGAAGTGCTTTAACCTAAGAAGTCCATGAAGGAATTTTTTAACCCATTTAGGCCTCGTTTGGGAACCCTCATTTTTAGCCAAAAAGTCAAAAAGTTACTAAATTAGCCAAAAAGCCAACAACCCATACTAAAAAGTCAAAGATTCTCTTTTCTCTCTACTTTTTGCACATCTTTTTGTAAAAAGTCAAAAAGTCATCCCAAACCTACTAATTTTTTTTAGCTCATATTTTAGCCAAATAGCCAAAAAGTTACTAAATTAGCCTGTTCCCAAACGAGGCCTTAGTCCCATGTATGTATACTTTTATTCCATAAAGTCCATTTTCTTGATTTACATTATTTTCTTGGACACTTATGCCCTTATATTCAATTTTGATACCCTTATAAATATTTTTTGAACGATTAGCAATTTAATGATGTGAACATTCATATTTTAAAATTCACATTGGTAGGAATGTAAAATTGGCCCGTGGGCGGCCCGAAACCCGCCCGCGAGCCGGGGCGGGCTCAGCCCGTTGACAATGTGAATATTCACATTAACATGTTAACATTCACATTAATAGGAGTGTAAAATTGGCCCGCGTCCCGTGGCGGCGCGAAACCCGCTCGCGGCCCATGGGTGGCCAGGGGCGGGCCCGGTCCGACCCATTGACAATGTAAATATTCACATTGATCTGTTAACATTCACATTGATAAGAGTACAAAATTGGCCCACGACCCGTGGGCGGCCAAAAGCCCGCCTGCGGCCCGGAGAGGGCCCGGCCCGCCCCGTTGACAATGTGAATATTCACATTGACATGTTAACATTCACATTGATAGGAGTGTAAAATTAGCCCGCGCCCCGTGCATGCCCGAAACCCGCCCACGGCCCGTGGGCGGCCCGGGGCAGGCCCGGCCCGACCTGTTGACAATGTGAATATTCACATTGACATGTTAACATTCACATTGATAAGAGTATAAAATTGGCCAGCAGCCCAGGGCGGGCCCGATCCGACCCGGCCCGGCCCGGCCCGTTGACAATGTGAATATTCACATTGACATGTTAACATTCAAATTAATAGGAGTGTAAAATTGGCCCCCGTTCCGTGGCGGCGCGAAACCCGCCCGTGGCCCGGGGCGGGCCCAGTCCGGCCCGTTGACAATGTGAATATTCACATTGACATGTTAATATTCACATTGATAAGAGTATAAAATTGTCCTGCGGCCCATGGGCGGCCAAAAGCCCGCCCGCGGCCCGGGGCGGGCCCAGTCCGGCTCGTTGACAATGTGAATATTCACATTGACATGTTAACATTCACATTGATAAGAGTGTAAAATTGGCCTGCAGCCCGTGGGCGGCCCGAAACCCGCCCATGGCCCATGGACGACCCGGGGCGGGCTCGGCCTGTTAACAATGTGAATATTCACATTGATAAAAGTGTAAAATTAGCCCTGACCCGTGGGCAACCCGAAGCCCGACCTTGGGCCGGGGCGGGCTCGTTCCGTTAGCAATGTGAATATTCACATTGACATGTTAACATTCACATTGATAGGAGTGTAAAATTGGCCCGCAGCCCATGGGCGGCCCGAAGCCAGACCGTAGCCCGAGGCTGGCTTGGCCCGACCCGTGACAATATGAATATTCACATTGACATGTTAACATTAACATTGATAGGAGTGTAAAATTGTCTGCTGCCCAAGCTTGCCCGCGGCCCGGGGTAGGCTCGGATCCAAACCCGAGCCGCGCCCGGGCCGCCCATGGGACGCGAGTCAATTTTACACTCTCATCAATGTGAATGTTAACATGTCAATGTGAATATTCACATTGTCAACAGGCCGGGCCGGCCCACCTTGGGCCGCTCACGGGCCGTGGGCGGGTTTCGGGCAGCCACGGGGCACGGGTTAACGTTACACTCTTATCAATGTGAATGTTAACATGTCAATATGAATATTCACATTGTTAACAAGCCGGGCCGGGCCCACCCTCGGGCCGCCCACAGGCCGTGGGCGGGTTTCGGGTAACCACGAGCACGGTTAAGTTACACTCTTATCAATGTGAATGTTAACATGTCAATGTAAATATTCACGTTGTCAACGGGCCGGCCTGCCCCGGCCCGGGGTCGGGCTTCGAGCTGCCCACAGGTCACGGGCCAAGTTTTACACTGTTATCAATGTTAATGTTAATGTCAATGTGAATATTCACATTGTCAACGGGCCGAGCCGAACCCGCCCTGGGCAGCGGGCGGGCTTCAGGCCGCCCACGGGCCACGGGCCAATTTTACACTCCTATCAATGTGAATGTTAATATGTCAATGTGAATATTCACATTGTCAAAGGGCCGGGCCGGGCTCGCCCTTGGGCTGCCCATGGGACGCGAGTCAATTTTACACTCTTATCAATGTGAATGTTAACATGTCAATGTGAATATTCACATTGTCAACAGGCCGGGCCGGGCCCGCCCCGAGACGCCATGGGCCATGGGCTAGTTTCGGGCAGCCACGGGGCGCGAGCTAATTTTATACTCTTATCAATGTTAAGTTAACGTGTCAATGGAATATTCACCTTATCAACGGGTCGGGCCGGGCCCGCCCAGTACAGCCCACGAGCCGCGGGCGGGTTTCGGGCCGACCACAGGCAGCCGCATAATTTTACACTCCTATCAATGTGAATGTTAACATGTCAATGTGAATATTCACATTGTCAACGGGCTGGGCCCGGGCTTCGGGCTGCCCACGAGTCACGGGCTAATTTTACACTCTATCATATCATATTAATGTTAATATATCAATGTGAATATTCACATTATGAACGGGCCGGCCCGGGCCGGCCCGGCCCGCCCAGGCGGCCGTCCACGGCCGCGGAGCCGATTTTATGGCCGCGAGCCATTTTACACTCTCATCAATGTGAATATTAACTTGTCAATGTGAATATTTACATTATCAACGACCGGGCCGGGCCTATTTTTTTGGCCTGTGGGCCGGCCCGGCCCGACTCGAATTTTTCCCGGCACCCACGAGGATCGACATGGGCCGGGCCAATACACATTGACGATATGAACATTCATATTGACGATGTGAATATTCACATTAGGGGTATTTTGGTAATTATGTCACCCATAGGACTTATTGAAATATAAGAAAATAATGTGAACTAAATAGAACATAAGTAGATGAAAAGGGTATTTTGGTCTTCTTATCTGAAATTGGACCTAATGGAATAGTCAAAAAGAATATGGATTGGATGGAATAAAACTCTTAGAAAATAAATTTATCAAAAAAACTCCCAATTATAAAAATCTACATGATTGGGTAGACCCGCTTGTAGCTGAAGTACATGAATGGGCACTTAATTACTATAATTAATTATTGGTGTTTTAATGGTATAATAAAATTGATTTAAATGAAAAGTCTCTATGCCTACCTACTTGTTAGGAATAATGTTATATGTATCAATTAATATATCATAGATAATATGACATAATTTAAAAAGTTTTGAATATTTGTAATTTATATAATGGGTGGAATAAATAATAATATCATAATATATGTTGATACACTAATTGATATACTAATGGAAAATGCTATAAACTCAAATAATATACTAAATTTTCTACCAAATTTCTTACATGGGTGTGAGACCCACACAAATCCACATGTGTGTGGGTCTCACACCCATGTAAGAGGTTTGGTAAAAAAATTGATAGATTATTAGGAGTCTTTAACATAACTCTATACTAATTGATATATGTAATACCACCGAATGTTATTTGTGCTAGAGGTTTGTTAAGGTGTATTTATAATTGTATTAATTAGTCTTAATTTTAATAACTCTTTATTTTAGAATAATACTATATGTTACTAATTAATGTACACAATAGTGTACTAACAGATGATGTGACATCATTTGTATGGTTTTAGATATTTGTAACTTATATAATAAATGTGGTCAATAATAATATCATAACACTAATTAGTACACTAGTGTGTACACTAATTGGTGCATGTAGCACGACCGTTTATTTTAGCTTGTTTATTTAATTAGATGTGTTTATTGTTTAACTATTTAGTAAATTTTGAATTTATATATATATATATATATGAATGATGTTTTAATGATTATTTCCATACATAAAATTAATTATTAATTAAGATTTAACAAATTTGAAGATGTATTTTATGAAAATAAACTCACTGAATGTTAATTAGTGCTAGGGGCTTGTTAAGGTGTATTTATAATTGTATTAATTAGTCCTAATTTTATTAAGTTTCTATTTTAGCTTGTTTATTTAATTGGATACATTTATTGTTTAACTATTTAGTAACTTTTGAATTTATATACAATGTTTTATAATTATTTCTATGCAAAAAATTTAATTCTTAATTAAGATTTAACAAATTTGAAGATATATTTAATGAAAATAAACTCATTCATTACTTTTTATCAAGTGTCTGGAGTACTTGTTAGCATAACCTTTTGTAGTTTCCTCGTGTTGTGAGTGAAGTAAAATATGTACATTTTCTTTGTCTTGAACCAAATGTAAATACAAATTTAAAATGAATCAATTTAATTTTTTTATGAATGATATAGATGGAGGATTTTATAAAATAAAGTGTTCGGATAATCGAAATAGAAAAAACAGTAAATCATACGTGTCCCTCAAATTCTCTTAAGTTAATTAAAATTTTGAACTTATTTGTAATTTCGTTGTATTATGAAGCAAAATATGTACATTTTCCTCACATTTTGAACAAAATCTACATGTAATTTTTCCTTGTTTGCCTTTTTGTCTTACGTTGCCATCAGTCTGTGAGAATTAAAATCATTTATTCCCTTCAATCCAATGCACCTTTTTTTGGGTGAATACCCTTCAATGCACCTTACTCTGTCCCTGGGTGTTTTATTGACTTATGAGATTATGTTTTGTCAGTTATAGTGGGTGTTTAGAAAGTTGTTATTTTAGTAGGTTTTTTTAATTTTTGATTATTTTAGGAGGTTAAAATTTTGTGTTTGGGAAGATAGTTGAGTTTTTTTGGTAATTAGATGCGATGTTTATGAGAAAAAAATAAATGATTATGGATTTGATGTGACATTTTGTATGGATTTGTTTTTTTTTTTTTTTTTAACCAATTTTGTCTTTTAGTGTTTTTTTTTAACAAAAAAAAACAAAAAAAAAAAACACTTCCCAAACACCCCCATAGTGATCGTATGAACCAATCCAATTTATGACTTGTGAGATTATTTTTTGTCAGATATAGTGATCTTATGAACCAATCCAATTTAGAAATTAAATAGTAGGATAATTTTATTTACACATCACTAATTTTTTCAATACATACCATTATTTAATATACACATAATAATTTTTAGGATTTGAAATATCTTAGTTTACACATTAATTTTTCATTACTAGCCTTAAGATAACACACCTCATGTCTGGTTGAATATACACCATAATCCACACCCAAATATCTCCATCTTCAGAACACCATAGATCTCCATCTTTGGTGTTGAAGATCTTCATTGCCGATGAAGGGTTTCATTCGGCTAGTGCATTCTCGTCGTTTTTTATCTCCATCGTCGTTATCGTCATTTTCATTTCACAGTTGGCTTGCCAGTACGTTGTCGTCATTTCAAACCTCCATCTTCACCGTGGTCTCGCCATTGTTTTGCCAGTGCATTGTCGATGTTGAAAATTTGTCATTCTCACTCTTGATTCACACCTTTCATTGATATGTTTTTCTTATCTTTTTTTAATTTGGTTACCGATTTAATTTCCAAAGTAATTTCTATTTCAAGTTTGACTCGACTCTGGTTGTCTAAATATAATATCATGGTACAAAAAAATAAAATTAAACAAATTGAATATGTTAAAACTATTTATGTTGAACAAAATAAATATGTTCATACTTTATATGCTAAACAATTTAAACTCATTCAGACTTATTATATTAAACATATATCAAATTTTATATGTTATCTGTATATATATATATTTTTGTAAATATTGAATACATCTACTTTTTGTAAAAAAAAGAAAAGAAAATATACCAAAAATAAATCAAAATTATTGAATTGAATTAAATTATATTTGAGAAATGAAATTCTTAAGAAATTAGAATGTTCAATTTTTATGTTTGAACATTTATAATTTGGTCAACCTTAATAATTTGAACAAAATTGTTTTGTTCGAATAAAAATAATCGAACATTGTGTAAAATTTCAACTCTGGTTATTCGAACACGTGATGAACAAAGTCATCTTCCCGACAATTATATGAACGAGATAAACAAAACAAAAACAAAAGCAAAAACTAAGTATTAAACTGACCCTTTTCAATGTTGCATTATTCGAAATCAACAATTTCGGTTTTATTCATGGTGTACAAATCTTCAAAATCAATTGATTTCAATGTTCTTAAACCCTAAATCTTCAAAATCAATTGATTTCAATATTCTTAAATTCTAAATCTTCAAAATCAATTTATTTTGCATGTTTTATTTTGGATGATTATATGTCTAATAAGTGATGATAATGTGTGAAAAGTGTTTTGTATTTTTATATATGAATTTTTTAAATAAATAGAATATACCCCATATTATCTTTAATGATCTTTTTATTTGAAGATATTATTAGAATATAAATTTAATATGTTAATAATATATAATGAGATAATTAATAATGTGTAAATGGAATTTCTCTAAGAATAATACTATATGCACCAATTAAGATATCAATTAGTGTACCAATTGATGATGTGACATAATTTAATAGGTCTTTGGTATTTATAATTTGTATGATGAGTGAGATTAATAATAATGTCATAACTAGAATACTTGGGTTTGCCTCTTGGTGCCAACCCTAGAAGGTTGAAGTCTTGGCAGCCAATTGTGGATAAGGTTAGGTCTAAGTTAGCTTTGTGGAAAAGGAAGTTGTTGTCGTTTGCGGGTAGGCTAACTCTGATCAAATCTGTGCTGGATAGTTTACCAGGGTATTACATCTCTATTTTTAAAATGCCTAAAGGAGTGGTAAAGGAAATTGAAAGGATCAAGGCAGCATTCTTATGGGGTAGTTCAGGTTTAAAAAGAAAGATTCACTTAGTGAACTGGAAGGATGTAACAAGAAGAAAGGAGCAGGGTGGGTTAGGATTACGCAGGATTGATGTTATGAATGAGTTCTTGTTGGTCAAGTGGTGGTGGAGATATGGGGTAGAAGATAATTCATTATGGAAGAAAATCATTATTAGTAAGTATGGGCTGAAGGGGGTAGATGGTTACCAATGAAGGAAGGAAGTGGCAATGAATCTATTATGTGGAGTGATATTCTAAGTGTGGCTAGTTCTAATACAGGATGTTTGAGTTTTTTGTATCGAAGTGTCAAATTAAGGTTGGAAATGGAAACAGGGTTGCATTTTGGCATGATAAATGGTTTGAATATCCAGTTGAAAAGAGAATTTCCTAGGCTGTTTATGCTTTCAGAGGATAAGGATGGTACTTTAAGTACCTTTATGCATAGGAGGGAAAGCTCTGGGGATTGGAAGTTAGTGTTCAGAAGATCATTACTTGCCTGGGAAGAAGAGGAGGTAGTTAGGTTGCAGGTATTACTTAGAGATGCTCCCAGTATTAGGTTGGAGCAGCAGGATTCTGTTGGCTGGACTGCTAATTCTTCTGGGTTGTTCACAGTGGCTTCATTAAGAGAATGGTCAGAGGCTAACCAGGGTCCTTTATCTATGGTATCGAAGTTGCTTTGGAATAATGTAGCCCCTCCGAAGGCTCAGTTTTTGAGTTGGTTGGTGTGGAAAGGGAGGGTTAAAACCACTGATATGTTGGTAAAAATTGGGGTGTTAAAGTGGACCATCTATTCTTGCTCTGCCCTGAGGTTTGGTTAGTTTGGTCAAAATTGTTGCTCTGGTGGGGAATAAGTTGGGTTACACCTCCTAATGTAGTGAATATGTTGCTATGGTGGATTGGTATAAAGTTCAAGAAAATGGTGTTGAAGATTTGGAGACTTGTTCCGATTGCTATGCTCTGGTCTACCTGGAGGTTGAGAAATGAGTGTGTCTTTAAAGGTAGTCTGTCCAACATGGATGAGCTGAGTGAGATAGTAAAAGTAAGGGTTGGGCTATGGGTTAAGTATAACTTGTCCAGCATACATTATTCAGTGCATGATATTGTGGAGAATTTAAGCCAGATCAGGAAGTGTCTGTGAGGTGCCTGGTGGAGCTGCTGTGTAGTGTTGGGGCGTGGGTGATCATCTGCAGTATAGAGATGTAGTGTTTCTTGCTTTTGGCTGAATGCATCTCTGTTGGGTTGAAGCTGGGTGTAAGTTTAGGAGGATGACAGAAGGTCTTGCTGGTTGATCTAATCTGCTAGATGGAGGGGTTGCCCTTCTATGTTGGAATGTTATGCTCAGCTGTATGGATGAAGCTCTACTGAATGGATGAACAGATCAGAGGTGTAGTGTTCTTGCTTTGGTTGTATAATGCTCTGTAGGTTTGAAGTTGGCTGTAAGGCTTAGTGAATGTCATAAGGGCTCGGTGGTTGAACTGAATCTGCTGGGTGGAGGGGTGCCCTGCTGTGTTGAGCTTGTCTCTGTGACTTTAATTTGTTGTTTTTGGTGTTGTTGCTCTGCATTAATTTGTTGTTGCATGATCCATTGTCTCTGTGACTTTATGGTCCAATTTAGAGCTGTGGTGGTGAGTATGTTCAGGTGTTCATCAAGCAGCAGGTATGGAGGATGGGTTTGTTTTGGTGCTTTGCTACTATTCTGGGTGAAGTTGCTGATGGTTGTTAGCTCACTGGTTTGGTGAGTTTTGTGCTGAAGTTGCTGCTGTTCTTAGGGTTGTGGAGCATTAGGATGTTATTAGGTTTGGTGTTTTGATTATGGGTGATTCTGCAGGATAATCTTGGTCCCTTCAGTTTAATGAAAAATCAACAAGGTCCAACTATCCTGACTGACTTACTTCAGGCACAACTATCACCTCATGGATATGATGAATTTTACTTCAAAAATTATCAGTACAAAGGTCAAGAAAAGGAGTAATTTATGCAATGTTGTATGCTGATGAAGTCTGCTGCTGTATGCTTCTAGTGTTTGATGTCTTAGTGTGTATGCTGTATTATGCTGTAGGTGTATGCTGTATTTTGGGTTGAATTGCAGTTGTAGGTGTTACCAGCAGTTTGCTACTATTGTAGGCTGTTTTTGGTTCCTTTTGATTGGCTTCTCACCAATCTTTGGTTTAGTGCTCGCATATGATTGTGCTTCTTTAGTGGTGCCAACCTAGTTGGGATTATTAAGGTTAGCGATGATGCGTTTTGCACTTTCCATCTTTATTGATGTAAGTTTTAGCATTTTGCTTTCTTCATTAATAAAGTTTCATTTTGCTGATCAAAAAAAATAATGTCATAACTAATATTAATACACTAATTAGTACATTAATTGGTACATGTATTACCACTCTTTCCTGAAAAAGTAATGCATTGAAAGTAGCTGGTGATCGTAATTCCCAATGTAACTATAAAATGAAAATCGTTGCCACCAATGTGCCCATTTCAATATTCCTAGGAGAGAGAGATTTGAAGAGATCAAATCTTACATGAAAAAACCAACGTAAGAGAATGAAGAATCATCACTTTATTCTTACATACTTTGTTCTCATCATTCTTCATCTCTTTCTCTCAGTATTTTGCGCTCAGCCTCAGGTTTTCCCTTACTTCTCTTATGTTTACTATTTTTGTAACTTTGGTATTCTTTAATTTCATGTTTTCATAAACAACCACACAAAAATTCAAAGCAAACACCTATCGTTTATATATGTAGGCTAATATTTTCCCTATTTTCCTTTGTTTGACGATCAAAAACTAAGTATAATATTTTTTACGTAAAATATATGTTATCATAAAAGGTAAAATGATTTACCTTTAAATATATATATTTTTTAATCAGGCTCAATAGTATTCAATGTAGATTTTAAGTTGAACATCTTTATTCTCTCTATCTACATTTATATAATATAACCTGACCAAATAGTCAAATGGAGATATGAAGAATGATGTAATCGAATCAAATAGTCAAATAGCCAAATAGACATATAATCTTACCAAATAACCAAGTAGAGATATAATTTAGAGGAAGGGACAAGCATAGATTGACGTGGGATAGTGCAGTAAATAGAGATAGAAATCTCCTTAATTTGACTATAATCAAATAGTCCTTTTTTTTTTTGATCGGCAAAATAAATCTTTATTGATGGAATCAAACGAAAAGAAAGAGACATCAATAAAAAGGAGCTCAGAGCTAAAAGAAGCTCAAAGCTCCAGTTGGTGAGAAACCAACAAAAGGAGAAAAACAAAACAGAAGCATTGACAACCAAAAGGACCAGCCTGATGAAAAAAAAAGAGCCAGCACAGCTAAGGGAACTTGCGACGATCACCCCCAAAGAATCAGCAGTAGCACAAACATAGCATTCACCCCAAATTCCAACAGCAAAACTGCAGCATTCAGACACTTCTGACACAGAGAATTTCACCAAGCAACACAACAACCACACAGCAACCAGTGTATAGATCTCCAATCTGCAGAAGTTCACTAACACTTCATATCAACAAAACTGCAAAGCACACTTCAGGAGAAACCATGAAAACTGCAGATCAGACATACACTTCAAACCTTTGACACACAGAATACTCCACTTTTCTTTCAAAAGCACCTTTCTTGATCTTTTTACTTTTCTCTGGTCTGCCAATCCCTCTTATATTCCATGATTGAGTCTTCAAGTAGACAAATTGCACTCTTAGTTCCCTGCCAGCAGTAGCCTAGTTGGCATCCCCAACCCGAGCTCTAGCCTTCTCCAGATCGATAGCTTCCAGCTGTTGCAACTTGCTTAAAACCTCCTCATCATTCCCTTCAAAATCAATGCCAAGAGCTTTACCCAAAGCCAAGGTAGCTTCCGGCTCAGACATAGCGACACTCCCTCTACTGGACTTGCTTGCCATTGAGAGTGAAATGGCAGCTGCTGAAGCACGGAAGACAGCTCCCTTACGCAGATTCAGAGTCGCTTTCCCGAAGCTAGAAGGACCAACCCGAATCTTCCTTCTTGTATCTTTCCTCTGAAAGCTGGAGCATTTTGGGGATGAGCTGGTAACACACAGCCCCTCGGTTTGCTTAGGTTGGGAATGATCCAAAGCTCCTGCACTTGGGATTTTCAGAGCAGTATGAAAGGTTGGGCTGCAAATATTTAAAGGGACCAGCCCAGCAGTGAGAGGAGCTACCTTGCTTGGGCCGACAACCAAGTTATCCAAGGTTGGAGCCGCTTCTGATCCATTACATTCATGGGCCGATCTCAGGTCCACTATTAGATTAATCCCTTGGCCCATGTTATCAGGCCCACCCAGAGTTTTAATCAATCCAGAATTTTGAATTTCAATTTCAGTCCTCCCGCCATCATCAACGGCTCTCATCTTGGGACTCATCAACAGTCTTGCAGAGCTCTCCTGACACACGTAGCCGTTTGCTTCTGACAAGCCTTCCTGCAGATCTGATTCAGCCACCACCGAAGCGTCTCTGAGCTGGTCATCTTCCGCCATGATGTTGCTGCTATCATGCGCTTCCATTGTTACATGATCATCCCCTTCCTCAAGCTTACTCCCTCTATCTGCAAACTGGGTGCCCACTTTTACAAGATTACTATTTCGGGTTCCAGCGAAGAACTCTTCAGATGAATTGCTGAGACCAGGCACCTTCAAATCTTTGATGATAATGATTTGTTCCTCGCACACCCTAACTGGGTAAAGAACACCCTTGCATTCTAAACTGAGAGTTTGATTAATGGGAGCCATAAAATTTGTTGCAATCTGCACTTTTCCATATTGAAAATGATTTAAACTGCGAGTATCCTCATCCACAGCGGTTACAATACCCCACATCTTACCAATGTTGATGAAAGTGTTACAACTCCAAAGATTTAGTGGAACTCCATAACAACTAAGCCAAACAAGCCGTTCTTGGGTAATTGACATCCCCTGTTTCCATTCGAGGACTGAATCACACCATTCATTTAGCCAGCTCTTCATTAACAGGAGTTTTTCCTTCATAATCTCCTGAGATTGAAATGTTAACACCAAATCTCTTCCACCACCGACTCTTACTTGAACAACCCCAAGATCTCTTCGTGCTAATTCTTTCTTGAAGTCTTCCACAACGTAGATTGGCTTTAACGTGGCTATGACACTCGCATATAACCAGCCATTCCCTTCCTCAGAGGCTTTGATAATGCAAGAAGTGTTAGGTCCTGCTGCCTTGCCACTCACCACCTCCGCGAAAGAACTCTTGCCTTGGTATCCCACGTGAGTGCTGTTAGGCTCCGCTGCAAACTTTCTAGGCTGCGATGATGGTCCAGCCTTATGTATCGTACCAAATTCCTTACCGTAATCTGCCATTTTAACCTTTGGTGCTTTATTATCGCACCAGAGCCCATTGGCTTTTTGAATAGCCATATCCGCTGCAACAGAACAAGTATACCTGACAAAGCCAAACCGGGATCTTGTCATTTTCCTCCTCTTGTTTGGAATGAAAGTATCAACCACAACACCATAGTTGGAAAATATTGAATACAGCCCTTTAGCTCGCATGGCTTCGGGTAGATTGTCCACAAAAACAGAGTGGATAGACACGCTCATCCTACTATTCCAAACTTATCTTCCGCCATGTCTTCGGACCACCGGTTGCCATCCTCCATCCTCCATCGGTATTGTTTGAAGCTCACCCTTCTGATTCTATCTTGCTATAATCAAATAGTCCTTGATAAAATCAAATGGAAAAGAAGAATTCATATAATTGATTCCATTTGATGAAACTTAAAGCTTAGTTTTGTTTGGTTTGATTTGATTTTATATGTATATATTTATATATTATGGTTGAGCAATTGACCCAAATTAAGTTTGGGGATTATTATTTTTGTTGCATTCAATCATTTTTTTATTTTATTCTTAAGTAATAATATATAAACAAAATTTGTATACAAAAATTTTATGTATAATAATGTGTCACATTTATATCTACTCATTGAAAGTTAAAAATCGATAATTTAAGTTCAATTCTACATGAAAATTATGCATGTAGATTATTTTATTTTTTTTCTATCTAAAGTTTACTTTATAATTCGTTCTCTTTTAAGATTTTTGTTGTAAAGTTTACTTTATAATTGGTTCTCTATTAAGATTTTCGTTGTGAAAACTAATTTAAGTGTTAACCAAACACCTAAAAACAATAATAAAAATTTATTTTTGGGCAAATTAGGTTACATGAAAAAAAATTTACGACGAAACAAACGGAACCATAATATTTTCATTTGAACAAACATAGTTTACAAAATTTGAGATATTGTTTGGCTGAGTTTTCAAAATTTATTGTCTTGCCCCCCTCCCCCCCCCAAAAAAAAAAAAAAAAAAAAATCCTAGCCTGATAAATGTAATGAAAAAACAACATGCATAATGATTTTCTCTTTTTTGAGGAAAAAATAATTTTTAACAATTTGAATATATATATATATATATTAGTGCTTATTTTCATCAAATTAATTTCTATTTTAGAAAGAAAAAAATAATCTGAAAATTCAACCAAACATAAACAATTTACTAAATAAGTTTTGAAAATCAACACTCTGTTTTGTAAAAATTTGTTTTCTATTTCGTTTTTATTTATTTATTTTTTTACTAATTTTTTTTTTATTTGTTCACTATTCTTTTTTTTTTTGGGTAAAATCAACACTAGTTTGATAAAAAAATGTAAGTTAAATTTCAGATACATTCATTGAGATTTGCACCAAATATAAATTGTTTTCTTGTGGTTCTAAAAATTACAAATATTTCAATATCAAAATTTGTCATTTAACATAATTGATAAATAAAATAAATTTTCTAACTGTCCTCTTAAATAACAATGAAATTATTAGAATTGTTAATTAAAATATATTCCTGACATCATTAAAACCTGTTACTCTCTCCGTCCTAAAATATTAGTCCGTTATTTCATTTTTTATTATCCCAAAATATTAGTTCATTTTCAAAAATTAAGGATTAAAATAACATGACTTTCCTATTTTGCCTTTCTTTTAAATTCATTACTATTAATATTTTTGAAGGGTAATAATTGTACTACCAAATGGTAGTTTTTGAAAATTAATATTTTTGAAGTGTAATAATTGTACTATCAAAAATAGATAGATTCTCCAAAAAGGGCTAATATTTTGGGACAAATGGAGTAATTGAATGGCTGATTAATGAAATGGATTAATTGTTATGAGATTAGAAATTTTAAGGAGTGAGATGTAATTTCTAAAATTCCTAACGGTAATTAATATTTTAACCAAATCACATAGAGTATTTGTAATTTATCTAAAAATTTAAAAAAATTAATCATCATTTTCATATATGATTCTCTCTTTTGGGACCAAAATAATTTTTGAAATTTTAAAAATATTATAATTATTATTTTTTGTGTCTGAGTTCTCTTTTGGAGAAGAGAAAATGCAAATAACGCCAAATGCATCCCAATACTTGCTGAAAAACCATAATTTGTTCACTGGTGTTATGCGTACTAATTGGTATGCTAATTAGTATACCAATATATGTTATAATATTACAATTTTAAAATTACAACCTCACCCATTATACAAATTATAAAGATCTAAAATCTCTAAAATTATATTATATCATTTGTTAATACATTAATTGATATATCAATTGATACAGATAGCTGTATTCAAATTTGTTTGGATAATCACAGGTTTATATTGTCTACATTGGAGAGCACATTGGGGAAAAGACTTATCAAGAAATTGAAGATGCTCATTACTCTTATCTACTATCTGTAAAGAGTTCCAAACAGGAAGCTAAAGCTTCTCTGGTTTATAGTTACAAGAAGGTCATCAATGGCTTCTCTGCATGGCTCACCCCAGATCAAGCTGCCAAGTTAGCTGGTAAACAACCTTATTATAATTACAAATACATCCCTTAGGTTTGTTTAAAATATAAATTATTCCTTATAATTCTCGAAATTACATCCCACCCTTCAACTTTCTAATCGCATAATAAATGATCCCCTTTATTAATAAATTATGAAGTCAATTAACAATTTTTAATGATGTAGAAAATATATTTTAATTAACAATTTAAGTAATTTTATTGTTGTATATGAGGGCAGTTAGGATTTTTATTTTTTCTTTTAATTCTGTTAAATAAAAAAATTTTGACAAGGAAATATTTGTAATTTTCAAAATTACAAAGGACAATCCATATTGTAAGTAAATCTCATGAGGTGTGTTTGTAATTTATCCTAATACTTTTAATAAAAATAATCGTTAATATTTAAAACTTCTTTTGCATAGCCATTTTAAGAATGATTAGCATATTTATATTAGTTAAATACTCCTCTCTCTGTGAGTGTGTAGTTTCCGTTTAGTGCCTTAACAAAAAATTCATTCTTTCTGATTTTAAAGATGAATTTCCTAAGCATGGCTTTTTAATGCCTACACGTATTACATTGAAGGTGGTGTTAAAGTTTTGTAATTTTAATATAAAATTAAAAATATGTTTATTATATATTTAATATATTAGTTTTGTGGTTTCATTACAAAATCAATGCATACCAGTTATCAGCTGGGCTGCTCTGTGGCTATCTGTTGTTCTTTCTTTTCTGTTTTGTTCGGTTGGTTGCTCACCAACCTTGGTGGCGCTAGCAAATGATAGGATGGGCTCCTTTGTGCCAACTTGGTTGGGATGATTGAGCTCATTGTGATGCTTTTGCGCTCGCCTTTCTTTATTGATGTATTTTATCTTGTACTTTGTACTCTTCTTTCATCAATAAAGCTTCTTCGTTTTGCCGATCAAAAAAAAAGTTTTCAGAATTAAATGTATAGTTAAACCTTTTTCAAATTTATGTTTCTGTTACAAAACTAGCTTTATATTATTTTGTGTTTCTTTTTTTTTTTTTTATCAACAAAGAAAATTTTCATTAAAAATATGAAATTAAAAATACAAAATATAACATTTATCGAAAGTGATTCGAAAGTACAAATACCCCTACTACTACTATTTGATATTTGAGTTCAATTTGATATTAATAGAAGGAAGATGTTATTTGATCGCTATTGTTCATCCCGTTTAGCAACAAAAGCTATCATCTACCCGGGTGATTATTGCCCTTTCTATTGAGGCAAGTTCCTTTATTTTATTATATTTTGGGTGACTTTAGTTGAGTGTTTTGGGTAAATAGTAAAAAGTCAATTTTTGACTTTTTAACTTTTTTTAGTCAAAAAAAGTCATTAAAAAGTTACTTTTTTTAGCGCAAAAAAAATCAAAAAGTCACAAAAAAGTCAAAAAATCAATTTTTTACCAACTTTCTAAAACAACACTTTATTGAAGGAATACTGTGAAAAAATTAAACTTATTTTATAACTCGTTCAGTTTATAATATTACAAAATATGAATGTTTTAGAAATCAAACTCCTACGTCTCCAAAAGTTTCAAAAAAAAAAATGTTGCAAAAACATTAGTATACCATTTTCAATCATGATGTAACTCATCACGAAAAGGCTCTATGAAAAAGTCGAAAAAATTACCTATAGCAACAATTTAAAAAATGTCGCTAATAAATCAATTTTAGGGACAATAATTTTGTGCTAAAAGGTTTACTGTTTTTAGACGAAACAGTAATTCATTACTAAATATTCAATCATATCATTAACATTACAACAACGATATTTCTTTACTCAAAGTAGTTTTGTCCGTAAATTTTTTTATATTAAAACTTAGGTCTCTTTTGCAACATCTAAAAAAATCAATCTATTAGCTTATTTGAGTCATATCATCTCTTTAATTTTTTACACATATTTTCATAATAAACAAAAAAATCAATTTATAAGTCATACCCAAAATAATCCTTAATTTCTTATACTTTTAATACATTCACGAGAGGACGAAAAATATTTTGTGTTCTCCATTCAAATTTTTTAGTGGTTGTGAACCCTGGACGATAAATACTACAAGTAAGCTTCTTGGATGTGCTTTAGTCTGTTAACAACGCAACTCCAGACTCTGAGAGGCCAACTTTTTGTGTTCTTGAATTTTATGCTTACTATTTTATTTGTTTAGTTTGGTATATGTAATTTCTAATTCGTTTGTGAATTTTACTATAGAAGTTCCAACAAACCTAGCATGAAATGGATTTTTTTTTAACAGAGAGGGAGGAAGTGGTTTCGGTTTTCAAAAGCGAGCCCAGCAGATACAGTCTTCAAACAACAAGATCATGGGATTTTGTGAACTTGCTTGAACAAGAAGGACAACATGGTTTCACCAACACAAACAATCAACAACTATTGCGCAAAGCCAACTATGGAAAAGATGTCATTGTTGGAGTCTTGGATACTGGTAATTTCAATTAGAAATTACATGATATATGTATATATATGTGTGCGCGCGCGCGCGCACTAGCGGAGTCAGGAAATTATAATTTTTTGTTTTTAAAAAAAAAATCATGAGCAACATTAAGATAATAATAATTTTATGAGATAAATTTAAACATAAAAAATTACATATTAATTATTAATAAGAATAAATCAAAATTCTACAATAGTGTGGAATAGCTTGGTGTGGGATGATGATGTAAGTTTGTAATTTTAGCACAAAAAATTATGGATCAAAATTCCTAATTTTAAAAAATAAAAACACATCATTTATAGCACAAATTATTATAAAATCTATTTAATTTTTATTTGATAGAAAAATATTAAAGAGATGACATTGCTTATAAATGACGTGTTTTTAATGAAAATTATTAAACAGTCTTAGAGTACCATATGGCGTTGCTTACGTGATGCTCAAAGTATAGAAAATCACAAATCACACTAAGTGGTATATCAACTACTTGAAAATAATGAGTTTCTTATATCCAATCTATAATATTTTTTGCTACACTATTGATTTACTACTACATAAACAATACCACATAGTGTTCACAAAGTGTCAAATAACTACTTGTTGTGAACAATATAATAAACCCTTAACCAAAGAACATATTAAGAAAAAAAAAAAAATCAAAACGGGGGAGGGAGGGGGGGCACGTGACTCCCCCTAGCCCTACTGTGTCTCTACCTCTTTGTGTGTGATATCTTCTATCACTCCATACGCATTTCATCGTTTTGTTTCACCTTCTGCTATTTATCTTTGACATTTTTCATTTGATAAATAAAATAGAATTTATTTATTTATTTATTTTTTTCATTTCATAAGATTGCATCACATTCAACTATTTATAACTTCCATTCATGTCATTCTAAGTAGATTTGTTGATGTGTATCTTTCACAACAATTAACTATGAAATAACGATCTCCATTCCATGTATAAAATGTAAAGGAGAAATGCCATTTTTATATGCAAGACCTACGGTATTTGAAAGATAATAATTAGACGTGCCATGTCATATGAAAAGTCACGTACAAAGTGAAAAGTTTCGGTAAAATATTATGATAATATGCAGTAGTTGTCATGTTATACGTGTTATCTTTGGTTTATTTTTCTCTCTCTACTCCTCCATTGTGGGTTTACCACATTGTTAATTTTGAGGGGGGAATACTACAACATGCAGCCCTAAAAAGGTATACATTGTAAGAAAAATTATAATTTTTATGGTAAAAGTTCTAAATGTTTAAAAATAAAAAATAAAAAACAAAAATAATTAAAATTTCACTGTAATTTTATTCTATAGATTTTTTCAAGAATTAAAATTTCAATAAAGTATTTTCTGTTGCTTTTCTTTTAAAACCAGGGGTATGGCCAGAGTCACAGAGTTTTAGTGATGAAGGGATGGAACCAATTCCCAATTCATGGAAAGGAATCTGCCAAAATGGGGTTGCTTTCCAACCATCTCATTGTAATAGGTAATTTACTAAACCAACTTCTATTTATATAATTTTTGGGAGTGTATCTCTGTTCTCTGTTTTTTCTTGTTGCTTTGTTGGTTGGTGTCTCTCCAACTGCGAGTGGTGCTAGCAAATGATTGAGCTTGATTGGTTGGTGCCAATCTCGTTGGGATTAGATAGTTTAGCAATGACGCTCTGTATACCCGCTGCTTTTCTGGATGTAACTCTTATAATTGTATTACTTGGTTATCATCAATAAAGTGATCTTCGCTGTTTCAAAAAAAAATAATAATAATATGAATAATTTGGATATTCAATCCACCAAAGTCCAAATTAAAAGAGGACGATCTCATCATAGTGGGTTATGTTGTTTTATCCTTAGATTTGGACAAATTATTTTCATGAATTAAATCTTATGACGCATAGTTTACAATAGAACAAATTTAACACTGAGGTAATGTCCACCGGTCACACACCATAAACTCAAGTTTCATGAATGCACATGATTTATAAATTTTTTTTTTAACAAGTGCTATGTACTCATATTTTTACTTTTAAAAAGTACGTAAAATTTTAATATATAGCATAGATTTAAATTTAGTATGGTGTAACTCACACATAGTAAATTCAATTCACATGTAATGTTTTTCTAGGAAATTAATTGGAGCACGATACTACCTAAAGGGATATGAGGCATACTGTGGGCGACTCAATGACACAGAGGATTATCGGTCACCCCGTGACAAAGATGGCCATGGAACTCACACAGCCTCTACTATCGGAGCCAGAAGAGTTGCTAATATTTCAGTCCTCGGTGGTTTGGCCAGTGGCACAGCCACTGGCGGTGCCCCACTAGTGCGTCTAGCCATCTACAAAGTATGTTGGGCAATTCCGAACCATCTTAAACTAGAGGGAGACACATGCTTCGATGAAGACATGCTGGCGGCCTTTGATGATGCCATTGCTGATGGGGTTAATGTGCTAAGCATCTCCATCGTACCAAGCAGTCTTAAACCCTATGAACAAGATGGGATTGCAATCGGTGCATTACATGCAGTGAAGGCAAACATTGTAGTGGCATGCAGTGCTGGTAATGAAGGCCCTAGTCTGTCAACTGTGAGAAATGTGGCACCCTGGATCATCACTGTCGGTGCAAGTAGCATAGACCGGGTGTTCAATTCACCAGTTCTGCTAGGAAATGGCATGAAAATTGAGGTAAAACTTTAAATAATTTAAATCACTATCAAAATACAAAGAGAAGTATATATATAATACTCTTACAGGTTTTTTTCGTCATGTGGATTTTTCGTAATTATTTATCATTTTAAGATAATCAATCTTTATATCACACATAAAATGCTAATCCATTATTTCAAGAGAAAAAATAAACCTTTCTTGGAAAATGATATACAACTCTACCTTGTAGACACTTTCTAAACCCAATTATGTGTCAAGAAGATGATTATTTGACACATCACTGGGTCTATAAAGTGGGTCTAATTTTTGTGCCGGAATATCAATATTCTTCTTATATTGAATTTTATTCATAATGTTTTCTCCTCAATCTATACATAGGGACAAACAGTGACACCCTTCAAGCTGGACAAAATGTATCAACTAGTTTATGCTGGGGATGTTGAAGTCCCTGGAACAACCACGAATAGTACCACTGGGTAATTATTCATTTCTTTTTGTTCAAAAGTGTACATATTTAATTGATATTTTGAACCATTTGAATTTGAGTTGTTAAATTTTTCCAGACAATGCCTTGATGGTACTCTCTCACCGGAGCTTGTGAAAGGAAAAATCGTTTTGTGCCTAAGTGGGTATTCATATAATGTTAAGAAAGGTTTAGAGGTCAAAAGAGTCCAAGGAATTGGGTTCATTCTACAGAACCCTGTGAATGGCATTGGAATATCAGTTGATGCTCATGTACTTCCAGGAACAGCAATATTTTCCAATGATTCAACCACAATTCTCAACTACATACGAACTTCTAAGAATCCAATGGCAACATTGGTCCCACCGGAAACTATTTTGAATAGTAAACCAGCGCCTTTCATGGCATCCTTCTCTTCAATGGGTCCAAATGACCTTGAACCCAATATTCTCAAGGTAAGAAGTATACTCATTGGTATAAAATTATACTTTTAGATGTCCATAATGAATCCCAAAAGGTGACACATGTTGTTTCTAGTTATAAATCACAATAACAATCTTAAAATAAAAAAATTAAAAAAAATGTTGGCAATACTATATTTAGTGCAGTGTGTACTCCATCCACGACAATGTGCATCATTCTTTTCAATGGAAGTTTTATATCTTTGTTCATTACTGAGAAGTCCTCGAGTATTGGACATGCCATTGCAATATCATTATATATGAACAAGAAGAATATAAGAAGTTTCAATTTTAGAATAAAACAATTTATTAGTAGCTTTTATGTCTTCATACTTGTGAATGGTTTCATGAACTTAAGGTTAATGGCTATCTTGGCAGCCAGACATTACTGCGCCAGGACTGAATATCTTAGCAGCATGGAGTGAGGCATCCTCTCCCACAAAGTTGCCTGATGATCATCGAGTTGTCAAATATAACATCGACTCTGGAACTTCCATGTCTTGCCCTCATGTGGCTGCTATAGCTGCACTCATCAAAGCCATACACCCTGATTGGAGCAGTGCTATGATAAGATCTGCCCTCATAACAACCGGTACACTTGCATGTTTTAACTCGTTACATGTTCTCTATTTTCTAGCTTTCAAGACATCTTTCATGTCCTAATTTTTATAGGTTTTTCTTCTTCTTTTGGCACAGCCGGGCTAAAGAATAACATGGGTCAACCAATTACAGATGCTAATGGAAGTCCTGCCACCCCTTTCCATTATGGTGCTGGCCACTTCCAACCTTTAAAAGCAGAAGACCCTGGTCTTGTTTATGATACCACTTACAATGAATATTTTCTCTTCCTTCCCAACAATAGTACCAATCAATTTGTTCCATCACCAAGTAACCTTAACTACCCATCTCTTGCTATTGCGAAACTTGAAGGCATCATGACAGTGAATAGGACTCTTACAAATGTTGGTAGCAACAGAAGTTCGTACAATTCAACGATCATACCCCCAGTTGGATATTCTGTTGAGATCTCTCCAACAACATTGGACTTTAGTTATTTGGGGGAGAAGAAAAGCTTCAGCATAACAGTGAACTCAGAAATTGAGAGCAGGAGAGATGAGTATTCATTTGGTTGGTACATGTGGAGTGATGGAATTCACATGGTAAGAAGTCCCATTGCAGTGTCTTCTGCATAGCCAAGATTTCAAGAACATGAAATAGAAATGAAATCCTTCACAATTTTTTCTTTTTTTTTTTCTTTTCCATTTTTGCTAAGCTTTAGAATGAATGTGGTTCCTCACACCACTTCTATCTCCACATACAACAGTGTAAGAGCATCTCCAACCATACTCTCTAAAACGCCTGTTCAAAGTACACAGAAAACTACCTTCTTTATTTTGCCTAACTAGTTTAGCTAGTGTATACTCCAATCATACTCTTTATTTTAGCTAACCAATCAAACTAACTTAACTAATTTTAAAATATATATATATTATAAACATTAATAAATAAATAAATAAATAATCTTTTTATGACATGTTCATTGACATAAATAAATAAATAAATAAACATTAATAAATCCCTAACTTATTTTTAGAAAAAAAAAATTATAATCATTGATATAAAAAAAAATTGTGCTCATTGACAGCAAGTCATACTGAGAAGCAAACATGTTTAAATGCAGTACATTTTTAGAAATCAATAGATTTCCAAGTGGACAAAAAATAAATAAATAAAAAATAAACCAAACAGAACCCTCAAAAGTGAAACCCACTTCAACCCACAATCAATATCAAGCCAAACCCAGTTCAATATAATTAAATTTGACCCAAACAGAACCCTCAAAAGTGAAACCCAAACAGAGACTCCGAAAAGCTACACTTGTTTCCCTGGTCAGCCCGAACTTCGAGCAATCGGTTGATTACACCATCGAGAACTGAAGGTTCCTTAATTTTGTAGAATTTCACTCACAAAATTCAATCTCAAGATTGAGCAAGAAGGAAAGAATAAAGTAAGGGGGATCGGTGATGTTCTTGGCCTTGTTCTGAGGTTGCATATCAGAGAGAAAGAGAGCCATACTGTGATCAATGGGCTGGAACAGATGGCGGGAAGAGTGCTTTGCCTAGCAATGGACGCTGGCTATTTGTGGAGAGCCAAAACGAGAATGGGTAAAATGCCTCACCATTTGCCTCATGCGTTGGAGCCCTAGAAATGCAGCTTCAATAGGCAAAATGCCTAATTCTCTCCATTTGCCTCCTGCGTTGGAGATGCTCTAAGTTGTTGAATATTAATGTACATAAAATAAAATTTCTAAAATATTTTTTTGGTTCAATTTAATTATTAAAATATTATTTTTATGTTATTTTTATTTAACAAAAATAAGCAAATATTCATATTGAAAACAATATAAAAATTTGTAATTAAAAAATTTAAAAATAATTTTTTATCAATAAAAATTTGTTTTGTTACCGTGATAAAAAAATAAAAATAAAAAACTTTAAAAAAAAGGTATAATTAGTTAATAATGGGACAGAAAGAAAATTACCAAAACGTTAGAGTTGAAAATAATACTGTGATAAAATGCAAGTAAAAAACTTTAGAGGTGCAACATGTTTGGATACTTTTTTAACTTGTATAAGTAATTTCTCTTTAAAAAATAAAATAAATAAATAAAATTTCCTATTTTTTTATTAAGCCAGCGAGAATTTCCGTGCGGTGAAGGTGCGGTGTGATTGGATACAATCACGTGTTTCAGCTATCAATTGCTTACCGGTCCACTCCCTTATGATTTATTTAGGGGTGTAATTTTAACTCGGGCCGAGTCCGGCCCATGTCGGGTCTTGAGGACTCCCGTCAAAAATCGGGCCGGGTCGGGCCGGTCCACGGGTCAAGAAACTAGGCTCAGACCCAGGGGTATTCGGGTTTTGGGCGAGCCAGTGGACTGGACCTCGGTCCGGACCGCTGGGCTCGGGCCTTGGGCCAAACTTTTGAGTGGGCCTTGAGCTGGCCGATGGTCGGGCCATGGGTCAAGCCAAGCGGACCTGGTACACGGGCCAAGCTTCAAAATGATGGCCCAAGCCCAAAGCCTTGGGCTGGGCTTAGGCCCGGGCCTAAACGGGCCGGGCTCACCCCTGGCCGACTACGGGCCACGGACCATTTTTACACTCCTATTTTATTTAAGATGTTATTTTGGATTATTTAAATAAATATAAATTTTGATTTTTTTAAAAAAAAATATAAAATATGAGTTAAATTTGAAATGATATAATAAAGAAGTAATATAATTCAAATAAGATAATTGTGACAGAGGTAAAATAATGTGCAACATACCAAACACTTCCTAAATCTCAAGTAACCGAACGGTGGACAACAAATGAGGTGGGACCAATCAAAAGAAGACGATTTAGAGGGAGTATAGGGGTGTAATTTTGGCCCGTGGCCTGCGGGCGACCCGAAGCCCGCCCGCGGCCCGAGGTGGGCCCAGCCCGTTAAGGCCTGTTTAGGCCCGAGCCCAAGCCCGGCGCGATGTCTTGGGCCTGGTCCTGGGCCATCGTTTTTGTCACGACCCGCTCCCCGTACCCAAGGGTTAAGCATCGTGATGGCCAGTAACTGAAGTTACCTACGGCCAATTCTAAAACAGATCAATAAACGCAAGCGGAAGAAATATTTAAATAAGAGTACCAAAATAATCACTGGAGCTTCTATTTTTATTACAAAATTATATTGACCAAAAAGGTCGTTATTTACATAGAAAATATCAGAAAAGTGTTGTGCGTGTATCTATTCCGCACCCCCGCATCTAAGACTTTCCAGAAGCTATTTCTGAATTGCATGTTTCCTGAAAATTGGTAAAAAAACTATAAGCACATGGCAGAGTGAGAAATATTATACCAAGAGTATAAGGGACACGAAATAACCATGGATCGTTAGTTAGGCCAAAACATTTATATAAACAGATCATTTGAGTAGCAGAAAACATTTAAGTAGCAGAAATCTATCCTTTAAGTAGCAGAACTGAAATACATATATTATGTAACCACAACCACGGTACAGAACAGAACAGAACAGAGGTCACTGAAGTGACAGTCAGAACAGAGGTACGGATTCAAGAGGTGGCTCGTATGGATTCTAGAGGTGGCTCCCACGATCGTGTAGCACTTAGTTCCGGCGGATTCTAGAGGTGGCTCCCACAATAGTGTAGCACTTAGTTCCGACGGATTCTAGAGGTGGCTCCCACAATAGTGTAGCACTTAGTTCCGTACAGCACTTTGGTCCGCACAAAACAGAGGTCAATGGATTCATGACAAACAGAGGACCACAAAGTGGTCAAACAGAGACCAATGGTTATTTAAGTCTCCCAAGGCGTGGGACTCCCGTGGTGGTACTTACAAAACATAATTGTATATAAGGTCATAACCAAATATTCTTTAAAATATAAACAGACATATCCATGGGTTGCCTTTTAAGCAAATAAGGTTCAGAAATAAAACCACATAACTGAAATCTTTATAAAACATAGTATAAATTCTATAGCATAATTAAAAATCTGGGTTGTTACAGTTTTGAAGCCCGTTGACCCGCTCAAGGCCTGCCCAAAAGCCCTGCCCGAGGCCCAGCCCACCCGATGCCCAGTGTTATTTTTAATGGAAAATAATAAAATTTTGGTGGAAAAAATTAAAAAAAAATTAAAAAATTGTTTAGGCCCACCCAAAGCCCGAGCCCAAACCCAAGCCCAAGGGCCCGGCCCACTAGCCCGCCCAAAGCCCGAATACCCCTGGGCCTGGGCTAGGGCCTGGGCCTAGTTTTCTGGCCCGTGGGCCGGGCTGGGCCAAAATTACACCCCTAGGGGAGTAGGTAGAGAGTGTTGACTCGGTTGACCAACATTGGAATGATGGGGTGATTTGGACGGCTGTGATTGAATTAAAAAAGAAATGATTAGGGAAATAGAAGTGGGCCTTGTATATTTGATAGTGGTGACCATACGAGAACATGGGAACGTGTCTGGGTCAAACTGGACCAAATCCAAAACAAATTGGGTAAACAATACAGTGGTGGGAGTTAGGAAAAAAAATTATCAATATATGGAGGGGTATAGTCACAATTTTTTTATTTGCATCCTATTACAGACACACTTGCATTCCTCATGTGTTTATAAATTTTTTTCCCAACTCCTAACTGTATATATTTCTCCAAACAAATTTCATTAATCCAAGAGACAATCCTGTTTGGAAATTGTGGTTTGAAATAAAATGGTTAATAAGAATAAAATAAGTTAAAATAGTTAATAAGATGAAATGTTACATTTAAATTATAATTATTTTATTTTTTCTGTTACAACTATCAAATCAACTATAAAAAATAAATAAAATAAAATCAATTATTATCAAAAACATAACTTTTTAAACAAAATAAAAAATCCAAAAAATAAACTAAAATAGTTAAAACGAGCCCAATAGACATTATCAAATTGGTTATTTCACTAGACATGGACAATGTGCTTGTGATTTCAGTCTCACTTCAATTGTTTATAAATATACACATTTTTTTTTATAGGAGAAATAACCTAATTATAACAATTCTGCTTTAGACTCGACCCATTTTCTTGAATTTGAATCCAAGAATTCATGTACTTAACTATTGTTCATCTCATTTCCATATTATTGCTTGTTGAGTTTGACTTTAAGGAGTTTTGGTTGGGTTTGGAAACGGTTGGGAAGTCAGTTTTTCAATAAGTTATTACCCAGATTTTTGCATGTTCGCTCGAACGGTCTTTTTTGAGCTTGAGCGATCTTTTACAGTCTGCAAAACTACTAGAAGTGTGATATCTGCGCTCAAGAGACACTTCTTGCACTCGAGCGGCCTTCTACAGTCTGCAAAACTGTTGAGAATGGGTCATTGTGTGCTCGAGCAGTGGTTTGGTCACTCAAGCAGTGTCAACTTTTTGTATCTATTCGCTCGAGCGGTGTTTTAGTCGCTCCAGCAGTCTGTGCGTATATCAGTCCGAGAGAGGGCTATTTTGAGTCACATTTCATCTCTTCTCTCTCTAAACATTTCAAAACCCTAAGAACCTTTACTCTCTCTCTCTCTCTGGCTCTTACTTCTAGCTCAAAATACTCTTTATCCTTTGATCTATTCACCCTAGTCCTTTGGAGAAAAGCGTTGATCACATCGAGGGTTACGTTTTAATCAGTGAAGTTATTGTTTTCGGCTCTGACAAGTTCTATCCCTTGTTTCCCTCTTGTCTTCTACTTTGAGGTAGGAATTTTTTTAGCTCTTTATATGATTTTTAGCTCAGTTATTTTCTTTTTGAAAAGGGTTAATGTTTTGGGGATTTTGGAAAAAAAACTTAGGGTTTGGGTTTGAAATCAAAATAGGGGTTTTCCAAATGGTTTCTTGAAAATGGTTGTGGAAATGTGTTTTTTGCTGAGATATGTTAAAATGATGGACATTTCTTCTTGAAATTAATTTGTAAGAAAACGGGGTTTTACCCTAAATTTCGGATATTTGGAATTGTGTAAGGAAATGAAAAATGTTGTAAGTTTTTGTAAGATTGGAACGATGAGGATGAGGATGACAATGATGATGATGGTGAAGTTAGATATGTAATAACACTCCCATTGTAAAAGGATAGAATTGTATATTTTGATTCGAAACTATTTGTGTATAGAAATAACTATTTTGAACTATCGGTAGAGGGATAATCTTGATTGTTATAGACATTGCATGAGAATTAGGTTAAATTGAAACTAGTTTCTCATACATTGTGCATTGAGCATCATTTCATATTGAACATTGTAAATGTAATGATTTTGAGAAAAATGAGTGAATACTTTGGTGAATCCAGTTAGGGGGTGTGGTTGTGGTTATGATGTTGGCTTGTGTGTTCTTGGTGAAAATCCAGAAACTTGCGCAGTTAGGTGTCGATCCTTCGAGTTAGTATTGGTAAAATGGCTTTGGTAGTGTTTGTATAACCTACTAGCAGACACGTACCTAGAGATTCCTAATGTGTTGTATCCACTGCCCTATTTTCTATTATAAAAGGATTATTTTCATGAACTGTTTTATAATGTGACATTGCATTGTTTTGGAGATGGAAAATGAGGAATGTTTGACAAATAGCATACATATGTATTCACCCTATAATTTTGCTAATATTCATATAGTATGTTAGAGTACCTCTACTGAGTTGTGGTTCACACTATATGGAAAAACAACTTTCAGGTGCTGATAATATGCCTCCACCAAGGACATAGTTTGTGAGGACTTAGAGCTAAAGGCTTCATTTTTGTTCGTTGATGTAATTATTTTTGTTTAAGCCCCAGGCTTTATTTGTATTGAGTTTAAACTCATTTTGTAGTAACCAAACATTATCTTGAAAAGTTGTAGTCATTAGGGCATTTCATTACTTGGTTTTACTTTTTTATTTATTTATTTTTATGTATTTATTTATTTTTTTAGTCTTGTATTTATGACATATGCTATAGATTCAAAATCTAGGATTTGTGAATATATATTGTATATGTCATCTTTTGTAATGATCAAATATATAATGAATAGAAATTATAAGATTGTTGATCAATTGTAGCACTGTTATGAGATGGGTTAATGCTAATTATTTTGGAGCATTACAACTTGATATCAAAGCTACCAGATTAGAATACTTTGGAATCGTGGGATGTGGTTTTTACCACAATGAGTTCTTTTGCTTGATGATAGTAGAAATAGACTTGGTATGCTATGCAATAACACGCTTATGTGACTACATGGGTATGGGATTTAATTTCTTAAATATTGATTGGGTCTATGAGTTTCTACAAGTCCTGCTAGAAGAGCACTTGATCACTGCTATTTTTAACTAGAACTCTGGCAATGTCGTGGGACGGTCGTTATTTAGAAAGGAAATTCGTTTGTGTTTATTTGATTAAGTGCTTAAATGGAGTGAGTTATTTGTTGTACACCGCATTAGGACGTGAGTGAATTAGCTTCGACACATTTGTGAATGTACTAATCTGTTGAGTTAACTTTATTAGGATATTAGGACGAAGACGTGGACGTGGTGGTGGTAGGCGTAGTAGGCCTAGGCGGCAGGAGGTGCCGTTACCGGGTGACATTCCGGCACAAGAGGAAGGAATTAGTCAGGCTAACGTGGCCGAGCTAGCAAGTTAGCAAGCCATGGGCACTTTGGCCAGAGAAATGGCTGGTGCTTTGCGAGAGTCTATGGACATTCTCAAGGCTGAAATTCAAGTCCAGGCCCATGTTGTCGAAACAAGGTCGTCCTTTCTGAAGAGGGAGTTCTTTCGGTCTAATTAGGATGAGTTTTTGGAGGACCCGAAGGAGCCACTGAAGGTAAATGAGTGGCTTGAGCAGATGCTGAAGACGTTCAAAATGCTTGGTATCGAAAATGATGGTTTGACGGTGAACTTCGCATCCTTCCAACTGAAAGGAGGTACGGGTCAATGATGGAAGTATGTGCGTGGTCACATTGGGGTGACTTGGGAGGCCTTTGTCAACGCCTTCCAGGATAAGTTCTTACCTTCCACTGCTAGGGAAAAGTTAAGGGATTAGTTCTCGAAGCTCAAGCAACTGAACACGCCTGTAGTAGAGTTTGAGATAGCTTTTACTAGACTCTCTAGATTTGTACCGGAGCTTGTGGCGATGGAGGAATGTCGTTGTGTTGAGTTTGACCAGAGACTGAGGATCGGGCTCCTTTTCAAGGTGGTCGGGTCTATAATTAGGGATTATGGTCATCTTATGGAGACAACGGCTCATTTAGATATCGTGATTCAAGTGAAAGAGGAAATGATGAGGGGCCCAAGCAAAGGAGTCAGAAGGTTTAGCAGGAGACGCGGGACAACAAGAGGCAGAGGGATTCCACCCCACAACAGTCCCAAGAAACACAATCCAGATCCACTTTTCCTGTATCGAGTTCTAGTTCAGGGAGAGGAAGTCAGGATGGGATCACTTGCTTTAAGTATGGCCAGCTGGGCCACAAGTCTTCAATTTGCCCGCAGAGAGGAGGAAGGTAACAGTCTGTACCGTCAATAGCTCGTTCACAGAGCCAGAATCAGGAAAGAGGACAACCGCCTACCTGTTATCAATGTGGGTAGTCAGGGCACTTGAGGAGGTTTTGTCATCAGGTAGGTGGCACACCTGGTGCGTCTGGTTTGAGGCAGACATAGAGTCATCAGCCTACCCAATTAGCTCAGGCCTCGAGGGCCACAGAGGGGCTCAATCAGTGTACCAGTCTTATGCTTCAAAGGATAAGTAGGTGAAGTAGAGACCTATAGGGCGTGTGTATGCTGTTACTATGCCAAATTAGTTGCCAGCGCCCTCTATTATGAGAGGTAATTTTCTGTTGTTCAATTTGATTGTTAATGTGTTGATTGATGCTGGTACATCTCATTCCATCATTTCGTCTACATTCGCATTAGTTTTGGGATTAGAGGTGGCTCAGTTAGCATCTCCGCTCAGGGTAGAGTCTTCAGTTGGAGGTAAGGTTGACTTGGACCGGGAATGTCGTGGTTGTGAGATAGAGGTTGTCGGTCGCCGACTTTTTTTTGCGTTTGTGTTGTTAGACATGTTGGGTTTCAATGTTATCCTCAGCATGGACTGATTATGTCACGACACTACCCAAACTTGCTCCTATAGGTTTAGCGTCGTGACCGGCCAGTAATCCTAGGATTAGCAAAGGCCTCTGAACGGATCATCATAAAATAAGGGGCTGCGGAAGCAAATATAAAACATTTATCATCTATTGAGTTATGCTGACATACATAGGATAGGAATTTAAAACTTAAATATATACATATGACGTCAAAATTATATAAGTCATGCATCACCATACAGATATTATCAAAAGGGACTTAGCCCAGTGTACGGATAAACAAAAACAAAAATAAATCCTTAACATGATCCATAAAAACTTGACTTCTTCAAACAGGAACCTCCATAGGAGGTGCAAAGGTTGGCTCACAACAAACTTCCAAGCAGCCATCACTGAGCCTGGTCATGCTCCTGATCACCTACATACATAATATAAATGGTGAGCGAAAGCACAGTAAATAATAACAGAGTTTGGCTTCTCCAGACAGGGACCTCCCTAGGAAGTGCAAAGGTTGGCTGACAACAAACTTCTAGGCAGCCATCACTGAGCCTGGTCATGCTCCTAACCACCTACATACATAATATAAATACTGATCGAAAACCCTGTGAATAATAACAGAGTAAATGATTTAATGAATGATGTCCCATAAATAGATTCATATTCTTATTCAGAGTTCAGAAGCATATACTTATTCAATTTCACAGATGATCATACGTAGTACACCCATTAGTGCTAATAGTTCAAATACAGAACATTAAGGGTCATACTTGACCAGTTCCATAAAGGAACCTCTGGTACCGGGAACAGATAACATACTTAAGCCACGGTATTGTTACCCCTAGGCAAGAGCCATGAGACCACGGTATTATTACCTCCGGGCAAAGGCCACGAGACCACGGTATTGTTATCCCCGAGCAAAGGCCATGTGTTAAGGATGCCACGAATACTTTTCAATACTTGGACAATCATTTATTGATACAGAATATAGCATTTCAAAAAATAGATCATTTCTTGTCATATCATATAAAAAAATACTTAAACCTGAATATACCTTTACAAAGTTATTACTCACAAATGGCTCCAATAGCAAAACAAATACTTGGACTTCTTTTATATACAAAGAAAGCAATGTTGCATTATTATTTTTTTTTTTTCCAATTTTGCTTCATGACCTACTCCAATAGAACAACCATTAAAATGAAATGTTATTTTCAAACATTTTTTTAACTATGTGAATAAAATTGCACTTGTGTGGATAGAGGCATGCACAATTATTATTATTATTATTTTTTTTTTTTAAACACGTCAATAACGATTCATTCTTGGCAATTTTAGTAATTTCATTTGAGAGGATAAATGTATTAAAAAGGGAGCTTCAATTTACACACCATATACCATAAATGTGTCAAATTTGTATTATAAAAAATGGATGGCTATTCTTGAAATTATATTTGTCATCTATTTTTTTAAAAACAAATATGATTCAAACATATAACTACTAATGTCCAATCATTTTTTATTTTTTGCATGAATATTCTACTCAATGAGTCCTAAAAAGTGAATGGTTTGGATTATCAAAATTGATTCCAAAATGAGCCTACCAAACTTAAATGCTCTCTCAAGTTGAGATAATATGGGTATTTTAGTCTTTTTGATTAAATCATTAATAAGCTTGATGGTACATTTCAATCCACAAATTACATAATACTATGATTGTTTCCAAATGAAAGAGGAATAATCCAAACTACAAATTGGTAAAGTGAAATTTGTCTTAAATTATTGCCAATCAACTTTACCAAGTAACCACCAGGGGTGGTGGCAAAGTGCATAATGCACTTACCTTCCACACGAAAGGCAAGGCTCGAATTCTGGAGGGGCGTGAATAACTTTGCCTCTTGTTGTAGCATGTGGGTGAGGTCCATTGTGTGCTCTTGCAGTGGGTCCCTTCTTATAAGTTTGGTCAAATTTGGCCGGCAACTGGTTACTCCAAGACTAGGGCACACAGATGCTATGATGTTCTCACAAAACGTCCTTTTTTAAGCGTTAAAAAAAAAAAAAAAAAAACTACTCTACTAAGGAGATTTTCGGCTATGTTAAGTGTAGATCTACCCTTCTAGGGTGTAAATATGGACTTTTTATGTAAAGAATAAGGGTTTTGCGATATCCCCTTCAATTCCTACATAGATTTTTGGTATTATCCCCAATAGTTCTTTACTGTTGTGGGGTTATTGAGCTTCAGCCTTCTAGTGTAGCGGCGACAGTGGTGGAGTTTGAGCAGCAACGGCGGTGGACGACGTTATCGGTGACGATGACAACAGTGGTTGTATGCTTGAGGCAGACCTTTCATCTTTAGGTTGGAACCCCGTACCACATCTGCGAGTAGTTCTAGTATTCTTAAATCACAGTTATTTTTTGTGGCTTCTTTATAGTTTGTATTATTACTGTAGTTTTTTTCTTTGTTGTTTTTGTACTTTGTTACTTTCTTTTAATATATTGCATGTTTTTAAGTTTAGAAAAGAAAAAAGAAAAAAAGAATTCCAAGTAAAAATCAAAATTGTTTTTATGGTGTGAACTCAATAATAGTGTTTGACAAAGGAAATGATGGTGTGCAAACAGGAACAAAAGCAACCGTTTCTTCCCTCCCTTTGGGTTATTCTATTTTCACATACTAATTCTCATTAGTTTATACACTTAATGAAATTTTTCCTTAATACAATTTTATCCTAAAATAGAAATACAATAGGACCCTTATCCTCTTCTACCAAACCCTTACTCTAAAACACCACAACTATCCTCCATCACCAACGTTACCTCTCTCCTCTGCCATCTCCATTCGCCACCGCTTTCCTATTTGCTTGCGACAACCTTCTACCATGAACTACGGTTCCATAAGTCTCCCATCATGAGCCACTTATTTTCAATGTTAACTATGGAGATTTAGGATAAAAGGTGAGTTTGGAGTGACAATCATGATGGCGATGAAAGGCTAAGGCCATATTTGATTGGATGGATTAGAGCATGAGATTGAAATTATTAATTCGTAGACCCAATTATCCTAGATTTGTTTTAACATTTGGTTTAAGATTATTAATCCAACAAGTTTGTAGGATTATTAGTAATGAGGTAGGAGTAAGATATTATTAATTCAGATAATTTATCCTATTAATCTAATTAGATAGTGAAAACCACGCTAATTTGATAACATTATTAATAGCTCATCCTGTGAATCAAAGATGTCCTACCAGTATCTATCTATACTATATATTAAGCAAAATGGGGTTTTTAACCCCCAAGGTTTGTGGGAGTTTCAATATGCTAATCTTAATTTCCTAATTTTTTGTTTTTTAAAAAAAAAAAAATTTAATCTCAGTATTTATTAACTTCTCTTAACTCACAAGACTTTTTGACTTCTCTCATAATTACTGCAGTACTTTTTCTAAAACAAATAATTTGTATATTAAAAAAAATTTAAAACAAATATAAATATCTATATCTATATCTATATTTATCTATTTATTTATATCTATCTCTAACCCACAAGTTTTGTAGGAGTTCCAATATCTGAATCTTAATTTCTTAATTTTTTTGATTCTTTTTGAAAAAAAAAAACTTAGCACTTATTAAATTCTTCCAAGTCTTTTTAACTTCTCTAATACACACAATCTTTTTAATTTTTCACATGCCTATTGCAAATAGTGAGTCTCCTTTTTGTTTTCTCCTTCTTGACTTCTCACTTATACACTTTCAACTTCAATGACCATGTATGCAAACAGTAAGTTTTCTTTTTGTTTTCTCCTTCTTGACTTTTCTTTTTGTTTACTGTTTTAATATTGTAGTAAGATAGCGCATAAAAATATTTGTGATTTGTCTAGCGAATAAAAAATTATAATTTGATTTTTTAATATGATTGAAATTAGATAAATATAAACCATCACAAAGAAAAAAATGTGATTATAATTAGTTAAATGATTCTTTTTTTTTTTTTTAATGTGATTGTAGTTAGTTTAATAGTTCTTTTTTTTTCATTTATTTATTTTATTATGTGAAAAATGTGATGTGATTGTAGTTTGTTCAATAACTCTTTTTTTTAATATAATTGTTGTAGTTAGTTCAATAATTTTTTTTTAATGTTATTTAATCTTTTTATTTACTATTTTAATTTTTTTTTGATTTTTTAATATGATTGAAGTTAGATAAATATAAACCCTCACAAACAGAAAAATGTGATTATAATTAGTTGAATGATTTTTTTTTTTTTAATGTGATTGTAGTTAGCTTAATAGTTCTTTTTTTTTCATTTATTTATTTTATTATGAGAAAAATGTGATGTGATTGTAGTTTGTTCAATGGCTCTTTTTTTAAATATGATTGTTGTAGTTAGTTCAATGATTTTTTTTTAATGTTATTTAATCTTTTTATTTACTATTTTAATTTTATTTTTAATATGGTTGAAGTTAGATAAACATAAACACTCACAAAGAAAAAAAATGTGATTGTAGTTAGTTCAATGGTTCTTTTTTTTAATGTAATTGTAGTTAGTTAATGGTTCTTTTTTTCATTTATTTATTTTTTTTAATATGAAAAAATGTGATGTGATTGTAGTTTGTTCAATGGTTCTTTTTTAATGTGATTTAATCTTTTATTTACTGTTTTAATGGTTTTTCTTTACAATTATTTATGAAAAAAATATAATTGTAGTTAGATAGCATAAAAATATTTGTGATTTGATTTGATTTTTTTTGTGATTTGATTTTTAAAGTCCCAATTATTGATAATGATTAGATTGTATTTTGAAAAAAAAAATTTAATTGGTTTTTTTTACTCATTGTGTTTTTTGAAAAAAAATTATTGTGTTTTTTTAACTATCAATTCACTTAATTTGTGATTTGATTTTTAACTCACTGTGTTTTTTGAAAAACAAAATGGATTGTACTCATTAGGGTCACATAATGTACCAATTATTGATGATGATTAGATTGTATTTTGACCCAAAAAAAAAATTGTAATTGATCTTTTTAACTCACTATGTTTTTTGAAAAATAAATTATTGTGTTTTTTAATTATCAATTGACTTAATTTATGATTGATTTTTTTAATTATTGATGATGATTAGATAACATTAAAAAAATTTTGATTTGTATGATTGAAGTAATCTCATTTTCTAATTTTTTGATTTTTTTAAAAAAAAAAATTAACCTCAGCATTTATTAACTTCTCTCAACTCACAAGACTTTTTGACTTCTCTCATAATTACTAGAGGACCTTTTCCAAAACAAATAATTTGTATATTAAAAAAAATTTAAAACAAATATAAATATCTATATCTATACCTATCTATTTATCTATCTATCTATCTATCTATCTATACTATATATTAAGCAAAATGGAGTTTTTAACCCCAAGGCCTGTGGGAGCTTCAATATCCCAATCTGAATTTTTTAAATTTTTTATTTAAAAAAAAAACTCAGTATTTATTGATTTGGTCAAAATCTCCTGATCAGCATTTATTAACTTTTTTTTAATCTACATGTCTTTCCACATGCCTGCATTTATTGATTTGGTTAAAATCTCTTGATCAGCATTTAAAATCCCCTCATACAAATAATTATAAATACAACCTGTATATAATTATTGCAATACCCTTTCAACTTCTCCCATACACTATGGTTAGTGATAAGATTGTTAAATTATTTTTATAAAAAATCTTGAAAAACATAATTTATATATTAAAAAAAAATCTAAAACAAATATAAATATGGGTAAACTACCAATAGGTCGTACTTTGGAGACTTATTACCCAATAGGTCTTACTTTGGAGACTTATTACCCATTAAGTCCTATTTGATAAATTTATTAAGTGATAAAGATAAATTTATCAGTCTTTTTTTTTATGAATAAATTTATAGTGATAAATTTATCAGTCTCTTTGTTTTTATGAATAAATTTTTAGTGATAAATTTATCAATCTCTTATTTTTATAGTGTTAAATTTATTAGTTAGAACCTGTAGGTAAATAAGTCTAGTTGATAGGACTAATTGGTAAGTACCCCTATAAATATTTATAATTATCCCGTGCATAGCACGGGTGATAGGCTAGTACTATATATTAAGCAAAAGAGGATTTTTAGCCCCCAAAGTCTGTGAGAGGTTCAATATCCCAATCTGAATTTTCTAAATTTTTTATTAAAAAAAAAACTCAGCATTTATTAACTTTTTTTCAATCCACATGGCTTTTCACATGCCTGCATTTATTGATTTGGTCAAAATCTCTTGATTAGCATTTAAAATCCCCTCATACAAATAATTATAGATACAATCTGTATATAATTATCGCAGTACCCTTTTCAACTTCTCTTATACACTATGATTAATAATAAGATTATTAAATTATTTTTATAAAAAATTTTAAAAAATATAATTTATATATTAAAAAAATCTAAAATAAATATGAATATCTATAATTATTCGGTGCATAAGAGTGATAGGCTAGTACGGGTATTATTGAAAAAGAAAAAAGAAAATTGTATAGTGAAAATAGAATTACTCCTCTCGTGTTGGTGACAAACTACCTCTGTAATTCTTACGCCCAGAGAGAGAGAGAGAGAGAGAGAGAGAGATGGCAACAGAGGAGAAGAGGATCAAACATTTCAGCCACAAGCATATGTTGGAAGTCAGTAGTTGGGAGCGTGACTGTCGAATGTGCAACCAGGACATCCCTGACGATCCCATCTATTATTGCCCAATAGGCTGCCTCTTTACCATCCACAAATCATGCTCTTCAACAATCCAACAATCTCTTCACCACCACCCCTTCCACCCTCATCACTCTCTCTTCCTCTCCGACGACATTCATCCCCACTCTCTTTGCAATGCTTGTGGCTCCCACTCTGTTAACATGTCTGCATACACATGTTTCGACTGTTCCTTTACCCTTCACGTTGTCTGCGCTTCTCTAACCCCCACCACCAAAACCATCCAATCTCAGATTCAGCTCCAACCCACTCACCCCCATCCCCTAATTTCATGTGATCTCAACAACAACAACTGTAAGTATACATATTCTTGCAGTTGTTGCTCTCAACCTTTTGATGATGAGCGTTCTGTGGTCTATGTATTATGTCCTCGAGTGCAAGGGTTTACTGCACAAAACATGTGCTCAATTGCCGAGAAATCGATCATCCTTTTCACCCCTCTCATTCTCTCTCTCCTCCTCTCCTCAGAAACCTCTCTGCTTTTTCGGATACACTTGCGGGCTTGTCAGCCAGTATAAAGACAGCTTTATCTATCATTGTTCCGACTGTGAATTTTACCTTGACATAGCTTGTGCTTCTCTCAGCCCTAACCCTGCTGAAAACAATGAATTCGGTCAGATTCGCCGATTTAGCCATTCCCATCCATTGATTTTATGTGATAACAAACAGAAATTTGAAATTTGTTGCTATGCGTGTGAGATTCCTTTGGGGGATTCGATTTGTTTTTGCGCCGAATGCAAGGTTTTATTGCACGAATCATGTGCTGATTTGCCCCACGAAATGAAGCACATGTTTCACCCAATGCACGCTCTCACCCTCCGCTACCATCGGTATGGTAAATGCGAGGCTTGTTTACGTCATTCATCTGGTTGTTTCTACGAATGTTCCCAGTGTCCATGGTACATGGATGTTAGATGTGCTTTGTCAAAGCCCAAAACCATGATGTCTAAAATTCACCCACACCCTCTTGCTTTGTTTAACAAGCCAAATTATAATATACTATGCACTACTTGTCGCCAGTTCTGCGTTACCCCTTTCTTCCGTTGTGTGCTGTGCCATTTTGATCTCCATATCTATTGTATTTCAATATTACCACCCACACTCAAGTACTTCAATCATGTCCATACCCTCACTCTCAACCGTTCTCCAATTAAAGACTATCCTGATGAAGATGATGATGCAGAGTTTTACTGTGACGCTTGCGAAGAAAGAAGAGTGCTGGCCCACCCAACTTATTATTGTAAAGATTGCCATTATGTTGCTCATTGTCATTGCACCGTATCTGAGGTACTTCTGCATTCAGTTTTACACATCAATCAAATTTAATAATTTATAATCATATTGTTTGATTTATCTGTTTATCTTCATTTTTCTTTACTTCATGCACATCACATGGAATGGATGATGCATATAATTTGGTGGGCTGAAGCGTCAAAATTTCCTTAATACTATGTTTGGTTGGGGGATTTTAGAAAGGATTTGGAAAGGGAAAGGGAAAGGGAAAGGGAAAATGTGTGAATGATTTGGAAAGGGATTTGGAAGAGAAAGGGAAAGGGAAGGGGAAGGGGAAAAGGTGTGTGAAACTAGGTGAAATCCGTCTCTTGGCATTTATGATGAAAATTGAACTCTAATTCATTCTTTATGTTAAATATGCTAATCTAGAAAATCTGTAAATGCTTTCATAACCAGTAAGAAGAGGTAAAGGGACACAGTGTTATCTTGTTTGATCCCCGTTCTCCCTTAAAAATACCAATGTATTGCACCATTTTAAACAATGGAATATCTTACTCTGAAAATTCACTCTTTACTGCCAAGCAAACATTTTATGGGAACTCCAGAGTCTTGGTTTCACTATACCTACCTTCACTCCATTGTTGTCTGGTGGAGATTCCTTGTGGTAATTTTTATCTAATTTCCTTATGAGAAAATGTTTTCCGTAAATTTTGTCCCTTTTTGAAAGTAGATTGCTGGACACCAGTGATGTGAAGTGTTGACTTCATTATGTCTGCAATGATCTTGGCTATGGTTTTGTAGATGGTGTTGCAGCAAGACATAGGTTTGAAAATTTTCATTGAACTTGGATTTTTGACTTTGTGGATCAGCACTACTGCTGTAGAATTCCATTCCTTTAATATTCTTCCTGTTTTGAAGAAAATTAATACTGTTTTTGTAACTTCATCAACTACAAGCTCCCAATTCTGTTGAAACTATAATAGGTGTTTTGTCCCTTTTGATTGAAAATATTGTTGTCATTTATTTATTTATTTTCTAAATCTCTCCTGGAGTAACAGGCTTTTGTAAATCTTCTTTCTGCTCCCTTGAAGTTTCTGCTTCATCACATCTCCAGGTCTTTGTTTGGAATTACAGCTTAAGGATTAATTGTTCCTACTTCCTAGTAGGTTTTGGAAGTAACCAATTGGTTTTTTCTTTATTGCTTTATTTTCTTCAAAAGTATTCTCTCTTTGGTCTAAGATATTTTTTTCTTGGCTCTGTTCCCACAAATTTTTTTTTTTTCCTCCCTTTGTAATATGCTGCTTCTACTTCGTTGAAGGTGATATGCTTCAAATCTTGTTTTAATCATCTATGTCATCCTTATTTGATCATATAATTGCCATCAGAATCTTGACACCTTGATTTGCTTAGACAATTCCCTTGTATTCTTATAATCCAACTTGATGGTTAGGGCAACTGGACAGTGCTCTGAACATTTGGTGGCAAAAATTTAGGTTTGGTTCCGAAAAAAAATTGTTTCCTTTTGTCATTAATGAGTACCTTGTCCAATTGGCTTTAAATGGTGTCCAATCCCTCCATTTTATCATTCTAAGTCAGCCAAAATCCTCTAGCATTCATCTCAAACATCCCAAGTTCCCTCAGGTATTTATTCAATGTTTCAGTTGCACTATAGTAATACCAATGCCTTCCTTTTCTTCATGAGCTCCGCCGGCTACATTAAAATATCCCATGAGAATCGAGTGATCATCATTTGTGGTTTTATTTCATCGGGTTAGATGATTTTGTAAAGCTTTTCTTTCCTTCTCACCATTGTGCCCATGTATCATGTAACATGGCGGTGTTTAAGTGTTTACATGGTCCTCTTACTTATCATCCGAGCATATCCATATCGATTCAATATTCTTTTTATCAATATTTTGACCTTGCAATTTGTAAAACAATTATTAGATGTGCTTTCCAGATTATCTTGCTTAATCTTTTCTCTGTTTGATTGGGTTTGAGAAGATTCTTGACTTAATGTTTGGTTTACAGGGTCAGTTAAACCCCTAATATTCTAAGCAGCAACTTTGATAATTTGTGCATCTGGGATTCTGGGGTTCTTTGGTTACAATCCCTTTGCAGGGTTTCTCATTTCCCCTTGGCCTTTCCCCTTTTTTTGAACTTTCTCTTCCCATTTCTTTCCATCTGAAAGTTGGGAGATATCTCTATCTCTGTTTCAGTGACCTAGGCAGCTTTTGCAATACTATTATCCTGACATAATGAAGTTCCCACACTCAAATCCCTAACATTTTTCAAGAGTGCAGGGGTATGCTCTTGTTACTTTTGTTTGTGTTTCCTTGTGGAATAAAATTTTAAGTTAACCAAAAAAAAAAAAAAAAAAAATCCTTACATTTAGCTGTGTGGACTCCAAAATTTCAATAATACTTTTTTACTGGCCTTTCATTGTATCATATTACTATTAGTGCTTACAACTGATATAATTTCTTCTGCAACCAGGACATATATATATATATATATTTTTTTTTGGCATTTTTTTGTTCTATATCTTTGAGTACATCTGCTGAGTTATGTACAATTTCACTTACTATTTATAATTGTCGTGGTTCTATGATGAAGGACAACTTTAGGAAACTTGCTGTTATGGTGAGTTTAGGGTTGGATTAGATTCTAGAATTTAGGGTTACATGAAGTAGAAGAAGAATTCAAGTGTTTGCAAGAAGGAAGAAGGTGAAATTCTCTGCAAACAACTAGGTTAGACTTCTCTGTTCAGCTTTGGAATCAAAGGTTCAAGCATGCATTAAATGGCGAAAGGGTTGGGAGTGGAGCTGGGGACTATTTTAACTTGGTTGGCTAAGGTTTAGGGGCTGAAAAGGGGGCTGTGGTATGGCTGTGAACAGTAACTGGGAATAGTAACCTGAGTATGTATGCATAGAAGAAGAACACTTTGCCCTTGCAACGGTAAAATATCAACTTTGTTGAATCAATGAGATTACACGTAATCTACGTTACACGGACTCTTTGTTTTGTGAGAGGTACCTGTGTCGACACGACACAAACGACACGACACGGGTACGGGTGTGGAATACGGCCGGGATACGGCTAGATACCAATGGATACGGCTGAAACTCAGAGATGGAGAGAGAGAGAGAGAGAGTGGGCGGGTTGAAACTCACCTTTGCGAAGCAAGTCGAATGGCGAAGCAAGATCGAAATGCTAACCCTAGACGTGAGCTTGATTGAATTGAAGGAGATCATCGCGAAGTCGATTCCACCCAGAAAATGATTCTAGGGCTTCAATTCCTCTTTGGTCTCTCTCTCTCTCTCTCTCTCTTCTATCTTCTCTCTGTTCTCTTTCTCGATCTCAGTCTACATTCTTCTCTCTCTCTCTCTCTCTCCCCCCTTTTCGTCTTCTTCTCTTTGTTCTCTGCTTCCTTTTATATTAGATTTTTATTAGATAATATAATTATATTAATATAATAATATATAATATTATTCATATTACATATTATCATTCAACTAAAAAAAATATTGTATAATATAATATATCATAAATAATATAACTATTTTATGTCTAAAATAATTTTTATTTGTTATTTTTTTAATAAATTTGTTATTCCTTAACTTTTTTTAACTCATCTTCATATAATAAATATATTTTAAAAATAATTATTTAACGTATCCCCGTACTCGCATTCAAATTTGGATCCATATCCACATATCCTCAATTTTTAGTTTTGAAGTGTCCGACCCCCACATATGCACCTGCACCCGATTCCCACACCCGAGTCCGTGTAACGTAGCATGCGATTATAGGCTATAAGACTCTTCTACTTTTAAAGGATTATGACTCCAATTTAGAAATTAAAAATATTTGGTAACTACAAATATTTTACACCAATATTACTATAACTTGTAATCACATTTACACTGTGATAATGAATTCAAAATAGAAAAAAAGTGACCCTTTTGACCACAAAGACTATTTTAAATATAATAATACCCATATATAATGTCCTATGAAGCACGGACATGGATACGGATACGGATACGGATACGGATACTGGACATGGCAATTTCCAAAAAATGGAGACACGTACATGGTAGGTAGGGGTGGGCGCGGATCGGTTGCGGCCACGAAACCTCCAATCCGCTATCCGTCCGCCAGATTGGCGGATTGGAAAAAATCAATCCGCATCCGCCCATCCGCATTTGTCCGCCAATCTGGCGGATGCAGATTTGGCGGATGGATACGAATCGGTTTGGCGGTTTGAAATTTTACAAATTTTCAACATACAAAAAAAAAAAAACAAAAAAAATACACTCCTAGGCAATGCAATATTTATTCATTCACATTTATAAAACAACCTGGACAATGCAACTTGAGCAATGCAAAATTCATTGTAATGGGCATAATTCAAAATATTTATTCATTCACTATGAAACAGCCTGGGCAGTGCAACTTGGATTGCAATGGGCTTAATTCAATATTGGTTCCAATGGGCATAATTCAATATCACCCAAAACATTGTGCATCCAATGTGCATAAATCATCTAACTTACATAAACATAAGAAAAACATTGTGCATCTAAGTGACAGTCATCCAAGAGTTCCAAAAATGAAAAAGTTACAGTCATCCAACAAACATTGTGCATAAAAAAAAAAAAAAAAAAAAAAAAAAAAAGTTAATCATCCAAAAAGAAGCAAAAAACCCATTCATTTCCTTTCACCAAACCATGAGCCATGTAAACTTGCATAACAAAAAAATGAATTTATTTAATAAAGAAAATACTAAAAAGTCTTAAACTTAAAACAAGTAAACATATGTTAACAACATTTAACCAAGGGGAAGTATTTTACCAATGATATTAAACTTCAATAAAATTACTCTTCAGACTTGGGCTTGAGCATGAACTTGATTCCAAAACAACTACACGAAAAACATAACACAACAAAAACATGTAAAGTGAAGATAATAAATTTTGAATAATTCAAAATAAATGAAATGGATAAAAAATAAATAAATCATTGTATATATTACCCGAATCATATTGTTGTTCAAATTGTTCAACATCCTCCATTGCTTGTCGAAGGCGTATTGGAATGTTACTTTGAAGCCAATTTTGTGTACAAACAAGAACCTCCACCATCTTGAGAGCAAGTGAACTACGTAATGGATCAAGTATACGACCTTCTGTACTAAAAACCGACTCAGAAGCAACGTGGAAATAGGCATTGCCAACACATCTCCTGCTATAAGTGATAATACTCTATACTTTGTCGCATTAACCTTCCACCACTCCAAGATATCAAATTGAGCATTATTCCCACCTTTCTCAATATCATCCAAGTACTTGTCCAATTCCGACATACTCCCACTACTAGAAAATTGCTCCTCAAAAAATGAGTTAAATTGAGAGTTCACAATAGAATGTGGGTCATTTTCATCTATCACCATATCTACTCTTGGAGGCATGCACATTTGTTGACTCAAGTGAGGCATAATGATCATACAATTGACTCAAACAATTTTTCGCCTTGTCCAACATTTCTTTCACTTTTACCACATCTCCGCCAAAAATTGTTGAAAAACAAAATTGCAAGTATGTCATTTTTCTTCGAGGATCAAGTACAACCGCAACATACAAAAGTAGATTGATTTTATCCCCATTTCCCCAATACTTGTCAAACTTCTCTTTCATTTTTTTTTGCCATTGAAGACAAAATAGAATCATTGTCTTTGATTAATTGTCCAATCATTTTTTCAATGACAAAAATTTCAATGTAGAATGTGTTTGAAGTAACAAATAAAGACCTAGAAAATCTCTTTGTGGCATTGTAGAACATTCTAAGAAATTTCAAAAACACCTTACAATTATCCCAATCCTCGGCTATAGGCATCTCTCTCCTCTCACCCCCTTCATTATCCAAAAAGTAGTGTTTGTAATTGTAGTTCTCCTCACCCATTCTTTGAAAAGCACTCTCAAATTTTTCTATCGCCTCCAACATAAGATATGTGGAATTTCACTGTGTTGGCACATCTAGGCACGAAAGACTCTTATTCTCAATTTTCAAACTTTCCACATACTTTTTAAAAGTGTCAAGGTGATTTGGAGAAGACCTCACATACCTCACTGCATGCCTCACATTCGCTATACAAGACTCAAGATCCTTCAATCTATCACTAACAATGAGATTTAGAATATGTGCACAACAACGCATGTGTAAAAATTCATGGCCCAAGACAGTTCCCTTCCACAGTTTTGTGGTTCGTTTCAAGAATCTAATGGTTAGATTATTGGAATTCGGATTATCAACAGTTAAGGTAAAAAGGCCATCAATGTCCCATTCTTTTAAGAGCGCCTCAATTTTTTTACCAAGAGTTTCTCCTTTGTGATCTTCAACTCGACAAAAATTTATGATCCTCTTTTGTAACTTCCAATCATCATCAATGAAATGTGCAGTTAGACACACATAACACAAATTTTGTATGGAAGTCCATGTGTCTGTGGTAAAACAAATTCTACGCCCCTTCACAATTTTCTTCAACCTCTCCCTTTCATTGGTGTATATGTCTAGAATGTCCCTAGCAACGGTATATCAAGATGGGATCTTGAACTTGGGTTGCATGACATTACAAGACCTCTTAAAACCAACCCCGTCCACAAATCTAAAGGGCAATTCATCAATTACTATCATCTCCGCAAGATACCTTCTAGCAACTTCTACAGAAAATGACGTAGCCACAACATCAACAACTCCCTCCCCACCAACTTCTCTAGGTTTAAATCCCAATGATTGTTGCCCATGAGTATTCCTAGATGGATACTTTGTACAATTTTTCAAATGACTTAACAAATTACTTGTTCTATGACTCTTAGAGCCTGCCATATATTCTTTCTTACAATACTTGCACATAGCCCTATCTTTTCCATCAATGCCATTAATCTTTTCAAAATGATCCCAAGCCTTTGATGTTGTTCTCCCACTACTACTAGTTTTGGCTAGGGGTGGTCTAGGAGGAGGAGCATTAGGTTGGGTGGAGGGGTCAATAGAAGATGATTCGGGCTAAACATTATGACTCACAAAAAATGTTCATCACTTGAAGGATCCAAGACCACAAGATTATCAAATATACTGCCAAAACCAACAAAAATTCATTCAAAATATGCTTTTCAAATCCATGGTCTAACAACAGTTTAACAAAAAAAAGCTTGAAAGAAAATAAACCATGTATTTATTAATCAATGCATGAAGGACTAATATAAACAATTAAAAAAACATGAACAAGTAATACTATTACATATGCACGTGAATTTATGCTAATATTATGTTTATGTGGACAAATGCATCTGTGACCGAAAGAATCTAAGTTTTGGGGAAAAAGAGGATTAGAAAGAACTAGCATAATCATAAAAGAAAGCCAAGGGAACAGGCAAGGGCAAAACTACAGATGATAGTAAGATCAAAGAAAAGTTAACCTGTACTTTCAAGCAAAAAACAATAATAGTTGCCAGCCATAACCAAACCTAATAACTATGATCAATAAACTTTTCGATTAATAAATTATTTTATTCAGCAACTTTGAACATCTAAGGCTACTAAATCAATTTTGTGAAAAAGAAAGTCAAATATGTCTCAGTTTTTTCAGTTCAAAACTGAGACATGCTTCAGTTTTTCAAGTTCAAAAGTGAGAAGTTGCATTTTCTTGTTTGCAAAACTAAGAAAATAACTCAAGACATTTTTCAACTCTATTAGAAAAAGTTCCACATAATCTGATATTTGTCATAGTTTCTTGGTCTCTAAATTCACACACTACAATTTTTTCTGGGACAATTTTTCATAATCAATATGGAACTTGTTTAATAGTTCTCGATGAGTAGATTCAAAAAATGTAAATTTTAAAGAAAACGGATTTGAATAGCAAAATTTGTTTTAGTTTTAAGTGTTTGTAAACAAAATTAGAGAGCCCTGACAGCTTTGTTGAGCGTGTGTTGCTCTGCGGGGCATCACTGTCCGCTTTGAACATGAGGGACTTATTGCTCTACTAATATTTTTATTATTTTTTTTTATGTTAGACTGATTGGTGTAAAATATTTGTTCCCGGGACTTCTTGGTAAAATCTTCTAAAGTATTTCGCTGGGATTCTAAGTTTTAACTTTCGTTTCAATACAAAGTTGAATTCATCAAATCATCACTTGTTCACAAATTATTTTTAATTTTTCTTACTTTATGTTAATTCAACTGTAGAAGAAAATTCTATCGGGAGCGTTTTTATACATAGCTTAAATGGTTGTATTCGCAGTCTTTCTTCTTAAACGGAATGATCCAACCATAGGGGAGAGGGTTGTGTATACAGCAAACAAGGCTGTGGATATAGACCCTAGCAGTTTTATTATATCTGCTTTATCTGAAAAATGAAGTCATGGTTTATAATTATCTGAAAGTACATGTCAGTCAACTAATCATGGTGTGATTATTCAAAAGCACAAATTGAAAGGCCTATAAAAAATAAAAAAGAAAAAGCATAAATTGAAAGGAACTTTTAAAATCAAAAGAAATATTTTATTTTGAAATCGAACTTCTTTTTGTTTTAAAGCTATCTCAAGAAAGAACAGTTGTCACATTTTTTCACATCATTTTAATTCAAACCCAAATGATTCAGTTGATTTCAAGAGTTTCTTTTAAATTTTACTTCGGATTTGGCTCATGAATTTGTGGATAATCCTTGTTGCATTTCAACTTCAATTACATGCAGCTTTAAACTCTCTTAATTAATGGATAATGCCAATGCAAATTGCTTTCTCCTTTTACCTTACTCTACTAAAATTGGAATAGTGATTAGTTTTCTAAAACAGATTAAAATTTTATCAGAGTGTGGAGTGGCTATATCCATTGCTTGAACGGCCATATTCATAACCCTCCGACATAGTGGGGCTTGTCTATGTAAGTGGGAAAGGTTATGGGTACAGCTGCATGTGATGTAGATTTAGTACCACTCCAAAATATTTACACTTTGGTTGATGATAATAGCACACCAAAAATATGCTTATCATTTAAAAGCATGCTTTATTTAGTAAAATTCTTGACTAATTTTATAGATTGTGAATCATGTTATTTATATAGTTTATAGAATTGTATATTTACCTTGGGTTCTTAATATATGTTTTTAGGGGTAATAATGACAACTGGCCTATGGCACTTAAGTTTTAGAAAAGTCTTGACATTAGAGACTTAATTCGTTGGGTTTATAGTCAAGTTACGATTTAGCTCATTAATTTAGTTAATTGAGGGTGTGGTTTTGCTGCTGTTGTCTTGATGCAGTCATGTCTGGTTGCTAAGGTTCCATAGTGCCCATTTTTGACTTCCACTATGGAAATGTAATAGGAGATCTGTCATTATTGACTGCCACAACAATGATGTATGGAAATGTGACGGGAGATCTCTCAGTCTGAGGGTGTATATTTGCATTTACAATTAATGTAAAAAGTTGTTAAAATGCCGTCTAGCCAATGATGCAGAGTAGAAGAAGCACAAGGAAGAGTAAATTCAAAGAAGCTGCAATATTTGGAAATTCAGCTTTAAAGTCGTCGCAGAGCTGTCCTACATCAGCCATGTTTTAGAATGGTGCAAGTACATTAAACTAGGGTGGTTAAACAAGATAGTAGTGAATGAACTTTCCATTTATAATGTTTTGAGACATTTTTTGGGATTTTAGAGGAAAAATCTGTTTTGCCCAAACCCAAACTAATAATTGACGAAAAAATTATCTCTATAGCACAAAATACTTCCTAGTTTAGATTACAAAGATTATTTTTTATTTATTTTTTTTCTTTTTGTTCTTTACGTTTCTAGATCTATAAAAATACACCGGAATTCCTATGGAAACTTTTACATTAAATAAAATGTTTTTGACACTTTCTAGTGCCTTTTCAATGAAGTAAAAACTGGGACATCTAGAAAAGAATCAATTATGGAAACGTAGAAAAGTAATCAGTTTTAGTGAGCTGATCCCATATTTTATTATTTATCCTTTCTTCACTGAACCTATATGGTGATCAGTTGTTCTAACTTGAGTTATTGTTGCCTGTTAGATCATTCATATTCTAGAGGAAGAGTGGTCAGAGCAAGAGAGCAATAGAGGTGCAGAGCAAGTTGAGGTAAAATCTGCCTTAGTGTTCTGGTGAAAGTACATTGTGTACAGGAGCTATTTTTTAAGATTTAATTCCATTATGAATTCTTTAACTTAAGCTTTTAGCAAAGCTTAATTGCTTCAAAAAGTTATTGTCTTGATTTTGTGCTTTGGTACTTTTCAGGAGCCAACTTCACTGACATTAAAACAATTTTTAGATTCATTCAATGGGGATGAGAACAAGGAAGTACAAGGTGTTTTTGATGCCTATAGGAGGGACAGCCAAGGTGATTGTAGTGACAATCCAAAAGATTCCTTGTATTTAGACGAGGCCTCTACTGAGATTATGAAAATACTTGTTTCAAAAAATCAAGTCACAATGCCTTGGGAAAATTGGAATTCCACATCGAAGCTTATCAAGGTCGATGACTATATGATCCTTGAGAACTTGGCACCCATCTTAGGAACCTTGTTTGGGAAATATGGGGACTTCAGTGGCATGTCCAATTTGAGTCCAAAGGCAAAGATGTTATACATAATGACAGTATGTGATGCTGTAAACAGCATGTTGAGTACCAAGGTCAAGAACATTACTACAAATGTACTATTGAGTTGGTTTCACTGCTTCATGCTTGGCCACTTTGCTGGCTTTGAAATTCAATTTGCCTTTGGTCGTTTGACGAGAGTGGTGCGTTCTCACTTTGGTCTCCAAGCTGATGTTTCTACAGACCTCACCGTTACCAAATTGAATGAAGAGATTGGAGAGCAACGTGCACTGTTAGATTCTAAAGAGATCATTGCTTCCGAACAAGATAGGGAGATTGATAAGCTCCGGGAGAGGATAGCTTCTATGCAGCTCACTAGCACCAAAGTACATAAAGAGATTGCAGAACTTCATAAGAAGATAAAGACACTAGAGGAGAAGCGTGCAATATCTAGGTTCACAGAGGAGTGCCTCAGTGATGCTCTGGAGCTAGAGGGACAGACAGCAGGTATGGGCCTGTTGTGATGTGCAGTGAAAGGTCTACAAACAGCTAGCTTGTTTGTTGCTATGTTACTACAAGCATGTTGGTATCAATTCATTACAAGCACATCAATATGTCTATGTAGGCAGGATCTTGTGCTCTTTGGCTCTTGGTGTGGATTTGGATCACCTTATATTTGATAGGTACTACCAAAATTTTACCATGTAGACTGTTCTTTCTTTTTTGTTTCTTTATTGTCCTGTTTTGCATTAACAAAATATAGGCTGACCCTTCCTATTTTATGTATGTTTGTGCATTTGAAAAGGCACATGATCAATCAAAAAGGGTTACAATTCTATGTTAAGTGTTGGGATGTGGGTGGGTACACTACTAGAAAATGCATCTTTTGCTATGGACTTTTTTGTGATGGTGTAAATGCCGTGGTAAAGATGTACTTTTTGAGATGGCAACATTCCCATCTCAAATAATATTTTTATTTGTGACGGCAATATCGTACTGTCGCAAATAATATGTTTATTTTTATATTATTTGTGACGGAAATATCTTACTGTCAACAGTATCATTATTGTCGCAAATAAGTTGCTACAGAACCATGGCTTTTTGGAAATTCTCAAATGAGACTCATGATTTTGCCCTATCTGTTCTCTCATTCGCTCTCTGCTTGCAGGTCACAGCTCCCGCCCTCTCCCTCTCCCTCTCTCTCTCTCTCTCTTTGTTCGGCCCTCATTGTGGCCGCTACAACCGCAACCCCCACCGTTCCATCGCTTGTGTCCACCTTGTATCACGTCCGCCATCTTGACTGCCACCAGAGCTCTACCTTTTTCCTCCTTTGCCATCATGACCGCCACCGCAACACGAAGACCAGAGGGAAACACCCCTAGCCTGTAACCCGTAAGCCCTCACCTTCCTCTTTCTCTCTCTCTCTCTCTCTCAGTTTGTTTCAACCCACAAACTCACTTCAATTTTATAATTATTACTATTTTGTTATTTTTTAAATTTCAATCCACAGACTCAAGTCTTTTCTTTAGATTGCTGATTGGGAAATGTTATACACCAGAGTCCGTGACTCGCCTATATATATCAATGAAAGTGACAAGTTAGTACAAAGAATATCTTCTGCAAAGGTATGTTCTGTTTACATCGTTATAATAGTTTGACTGTACTAGCTTTAGAAAATTTTTGTTTTTCCCTCAGGATAATCTTACTTACAATTTTCTGCTCATCTTTGCATGTTAAACTGACATGTTATGCTCATCTTTCCCTTGATATTTTTTAATCTAAGGTTCTTATATCTTACTTTATCTTTGGCATAAATTTTGGAGCTCCATGTTCAGTACTGAACACAAGAAAATTAATTCCAGTTGTTTCATATGGATACTCAGTGCTGAACAAAATATATTTATCCGGATACTTAATTCCAAATATGTGAAGTTTGTTTGGATACTCAGGTCTAAACCATAGGAAATTGGTTTCAATTGTTTCATATGGATACTTTGGAGGTTTTTACCCAATAAACCCTAATGTCTTGTCGATACGAGCATGGAAAAGCACCACTTGGCACCCAATAAACCCCACGTCTTGCCGATGCAATTGTGGAATGGCACCTAATAAACCCCCATGTCTCATTTATACGAGCATGGAAAGGCACCACTTGGCACATAGTAAACCCCAGGTCCTGTTGATGCGAGCGTGGAATGGCACCTAATAAGCCCTATGACTCATCGATACGAGCATGGGATAACACTTGGCACCCAGTAAACCCCACGTCTTGCCGATGCAAGCGTGGAATGACACCTAATAAATCTCCATGTCTTGTCAATACGAGATGGAAAGGCACGATTGGCATTTATTAAACCCCATGACTCATCGATAAGGGCATGGGATGGCACCACTTGGCATTTATTAAACCCTATGACTCGTCGATACAAGCATAGGATAACACCACTTGGCATTTAAATCTCCATGACTCATTGATAAGAGCACGAAATGGCATCATGTGTCATCTATTAAAACCCCATGACTCGTCGATATGAGTATGGGATGACACCACTTGGCATTTATTAAAGCCCATGACTCGTCGATATGAGCATGTGGTAGAACCACTTGGCATTTAATACCTCCATGACCCACCACTTGGCCTTTAATAAACCCATGACTCATTGATACGAGCATGGAATGGCATGGATTGGCATCATTGGCATCACTCGAACCACACTGCAGCGTGTTATTTGGAGAAGCTCTCCTTGGAAAAATTTCTAGGATTGGTACAACTTGGAAAAGAATAGAAAAGAAATTGGCATAGGTACGGCAAATATGGCAAGTATCGCTCACTCTCCTATTCTTAGAATGCATGCTGGGATGATTGCTTAAGTGCTTGTTGCACACGCTCACTCAGGTATAAATTGTTGCAAAACTGCCCCCGAACTACACTAATATGACTCCGTGCATCAAGGATATGTTGTCAACTTGTGAGTTGGATCACTTGCATGAATGTATGGCATTGCCTTAAGCCTTAGGGTTATGTCAATCGGGATGGTCTCGAATCTTTGATATTTGCTTCCCATCACTTCATGATTGTTTGAACTCTGTCAAAGAAGGGCAATTGTAGACACCCCATTTTGATTGACTCGAAGACTTCGGGAGCTTGCAAGCCTCCCGATGATGAAATGGTAAATTACTTCATCCTTAGAATGTTGAAGGATGTTTGGAATTAATGTGTAAACTTGTTTTGGCCAAAATTTGACTTCTTGCGAAAATGACCATTTTATCTCTGAACCCGTTTTTGGCCAAAAAATAAACTTTTGAACCCCGAGAAAGAGAGATAAGCCTGATTGTGCTTTGATCAAATGTATTTTCCAAAATCAGTAACCGGTTTTATAAAAAACATTGATTAGAAGACAATTCGGACTTACTTTGGCCACAAGCAAGCTAAGAACATGCAATGCATGCGGGGATGACATGTGTACCATGGAAAAGGGTGTTTGTGCACTTTATCTGTGTATACACACATCCAAGCATGATAGAGTTATTTTTGAAAACTCAATCTTGGTGCATTTTTTTTTGTGAGAGGCGGAGGGACAAAGCAATGGAACCCTAGAAGAGGCTCCACAACCTTCTCCTCTCCCTATAAAAAGAGCCCCTTGCCCTCCCTTTCAAGGGGTTAAGGACTTGAGGCATTTTGAGAGCACTTGAGAGCCAAACACCACTTTTTCTTCTCCTCTTTGCCTTAGCCATGAAATTCCCTTACCTACAGCAACTCTAAGCCTCTACAAGTCATCCTAAGGGCTGAAGAACTTGAACTAAGTCATAACCAAAGCTTGAGGGAGGCTTGTAAGTAAGAAAACCTTTACTTTCTTGCTATTTTCTTCGCGTGCCTTCGGTTTATATAAACTAGTAAGTAAAACTCTTCTATTTCTTATATTTCATTACCTTTTAGTCTCTTATTTCAGTATTCAAAACATGATAGGATATTAATTCATCCTCTCATCATGTAGTTTATTCATTTTATTCACTTTTTTGCCTCCTTTTGCATGTTTTCTTTATTTTATTAGAACAACATATTTTAGGCTTCATTTTATCACATAATAATCCTGCATAGTCCGGTTTGATCATCATGTAATTTTCTAGTATTTTTGCTTTTTATTTGGTAGTTGTATTTTATGCATAATCATCATGTTGGTAGCCTCAAACTAGGCCTCAGATCATTCTTGTATGTTTAGTTGTATCTATATAGGGTCATGTTTAATTTATGTATTGCATGAAAGAAGCATAAGTGGGCATCCGGGTGAGTTTTCTTCACCTTCTTAGCATGTGTGTACTATTTGCATTGTCTTTTGAATAATGCAAGTCTATATGCTCTTTATGTACAAAATTGTGTGTTTTGTATGTTTTCATGAATATTGTGTATTTTAGTTTATGTTTAAGGCCATGGATTATCAAAAATCCACTTTTAATAAAGAATTTCTTTTTATGAAATATATATGCCTTTATTCATTCAATCTAAAATAGATGATATTCATTTTTACTCAAATCACATAGTTTTTAGGTTAGTTAAGGGTTTTAGGGTTTAAAATGGATTGTATGAAATAATTAACAACTACAATCATAAAATAGAAAGTGAGTAGAGGCCAATTTTTGAATTGGGCAAAAGGGGGTGCCTCCATGAAAATGTTCTTCCCCTTTTCTACCTAAGCTCCCAAACTCGGAATTTTCTTGGTTGTGACGGCCTGGGCCTTAACTTAGTTTTCATTGTTAAAGGTTTCTTAGTTCCCCTTTAAAAATTAAGTGGCGACTCTTTATTGGTCAAAAGAAGTCAGTGTGGGAAGTAATGTTTTAGATTTGAAAAAGGCACGGCGCCCATACCTATGGACTTAAAAATATGGACTTATGAGCTTAGGGTTGGGATTGGCGTATTTGGTCCTAATTCATTCCTAAATTTGGGTTCATTTTGTATATTCAAAATTCACGAGTGAATGAATAAAAAATTCTAACACAAAATTTTAAAGTGTATCACAAGAATTAGAATTGCATATTTCAATAATGAAAATTAAAAAACTGGACTTTATTTACATAAATATAAAATTACATCCATTATGTTATTAAATTGAAAACAAGAGAGCGATTGCATCACTACAAGATAAGTGTATCCTAACTAGGTTGAAAACATACAAACTCGTCAAGATAATAATCTATTTATTCCATCAAAGAAAACCCTAACATATAGCATAAATTGACTCCACTAAAAAAATAATATAAGAAGGGAATTGGGCTAAAATTATTTTTTTTCTCTATGAAACTTATGCAGATGAAACTGCAATGGGACTCCTTACTCTATGAATTCCATCACTCCACATGTACCAACCAAATGCATACTGGCCTGCCTTAGGCTTTGTTTTTCGCCTACTCTCCTCTTTGACTGTTATGAAGAAGTTTCTCTTCTCCCCTACTTCACTAAAAGACAAGATTGTTGGAGAGATCTCAACAGAAAAACCTATAGGAGGTTTGAAGGTCAACGAGTATACACTCTTGCTTGCACCAACATTTGTGACAGTCCTCTTCACAGTGATGGTCCTCTTGAGTTTAGCAATTGCAAGAGATGGGTAATTAAGATTACTTGGTGAAGGTGGATGTTTTGGACATTTAAATGATGGATCGAGATGATAACCGGTGCTGCAAAGGAAGAGAAGGTAGTCTGTGTAAGTGGCATCGTAGACAAGGCCAGGATCTGCTGCATTAGCTGGTTGGAAATGGCCTGATCCATAGTGGAATGGGGTTGCCAGATTTTCAGCAATGTCAGTTATTGGTGTACCCATGTTATTATTTAGTGTCGCTGCCAAAAAGTAAAAAACAAATAAGCAATAGAAATGTTAAACCCTAAAAGTCTTGAATGTGCATTTTGCATTCGTACATTGATATTGAAGAGTACGTACCAGTAGTCATCAATGCAGATCTTATAGCGGCGCTACTCCAATTAGGATGTATGGCTTTTAGAAGTGCAGATACTGCTGCCACATGAGGGCAGGCCATGGAAGTTCCAGATTGTAAATTATAATTGACAACTCGATGATCAACATCTAGTTGTGTAGGAGAAATTGCTTCACTCCAAGCCGCTAGAATATTTAGTCCCGGAGCAGTAATATCAGGCTGCCAATAGAGCCATGTATCAAAATTTATAACTCTTCCACAGTGACATGATTTAACAGTTAAGCTATCAGGGATTATTGTTGTAACAGTCCGGGTCTAAGCCTGACCTGTATACGCTTTTACCACTTATGATAATTTGATCTGTAAGACTATAGTTTAGTATTATCCTTATTGTCATCCTAATTTATCATTCCTAACTTTAGAAAGAATTGGAGTGGTTTAGGTGTAACTTGTGAGAATTTGGAAAATTTCTAAGTTGCCTGTCAATCACAGCTCAGGGTGATCAATCGCTTCATCTGAGTTCTTACCTGAGTTTTTAGCTGTAACTAGCAATTGCAAAGTGATCAACCGTAAAGAGATAGACTGCAAAGAGATCGCTTCACACTAAAATTTTAGAGCTTTCGAGTAGTAACTAGTGATCGATTTGCTTCATTGAGAACCAAATTTAAATTCTTCGGGCAGTGCATAGCAATCATTGCGTGATCGCTCCCTTTTGTGTTACGATCAATCACTTTTGTAGTGCGGTTGATTGCCGTGGCGAGAATGACTTAAGTCCGTTTTTCTTATTCTTTTTCCTCAATTTCTTCTCTCTTTCTCAGATTTTCTCTCCTCTCTCTACTTTGTCTATAAAATAGTTTGTAATACCATAAAAGCTTCGATCTAAGCTACCTAGGGTTTGAGTTTGCCAAAATCTTAAGAACAAGCATCGTAGAGTACCTCGATGGCTTTGACTTCATTGGAGTCAATTTTCAATTCACACACTGTCGGGATTTGGGAATTTCTTCTCTTTTAGTGTAAGGTAGGGATTTTCTTTCTCTTGTAAATATAGATTGAAGTGTATGTGTGGTATTTTCTTAATTATAGATTTTGGAAAAAAATGTAGAGATTTTATATATACATATTATGCAAAACTAGGGCTTATGTAAATACTAACTTCTTACTAATAATTTCTTACCACAAAATATAATTCTTGAATGATAATTGAAATGTTATATGAAATTATAAAAAGTCCTAATTTTCTTTTATTGCAAGGAACTCAATTTGTCAATGTGAGAACGTATGGATTTTGTTGGAGATAGCCTTGTGCCTTGGAATAAAAATTTAGGAAGTTCTTTAATTAAAATATAGATGAGCATGTTTAGAGATTTATGTTGGTGGCAATCAGTGGATGATTACAATTGTTGTAGTGATATATTGATAACTTAGGGAAAATGGATACTATTTTAGCATTGCGCATTGAGCATTCACATTTCATCATGAGAATCATGTATTTTGAATTGAATTGTTGATTTTGGAAATCATGGAATAATTATTGGTGAATCCGGATAGTGTATATTATTTTTAAAATGTGATTAAGTTGGGTTGAGGTTCTTAGTGAAAGACCAAAAACCAGTGTGAAGTAGATATCAATTTCCTTCCAGGTAGGTAGTAACTGGTAAAGTGGGAGTGTTTTGGTAGCTCTTTATAGACTATTGGCAGATACTTAACTTGGGATTTACCACATTTTAGACTAATTGTAATTGTTGTGGAAATGTTGGAAATTTATTTATTGAAACCTTGCATTGGATTTTCGGTACATGCAAATGAAAATTTTCTTACATAACACATATTGCATCCATGATCATATCCATTGTTGCTGCATATTTCTAGAACTAAAAATTTTTCTACTAGACCTAGTGTTCATTCCTTTGTTGTATAAACTTTTTAGGTGTTGATGGTGTGCTACCACCATGATGATGGTCATGGAGACGTAAGAGCAAGAAGCTCTTTCTATTTTTATTTTTATTTGGACTAGGGCCTTATTTTGGTGTTTGACTGAAAGCCTTTGTTGTGGATAGGGCTATGCCCATTTTGTGCATAAGTTCGTAGGGAATTTTAATTGAACAAAGAGATGTGTACTTAATGACATGTTTCACATGTTTTATACTCCTGCCATATAGTGATTAAATGTAGGATGCATGTGATCCTTGTAACTTCATGAAGTAAAATGAATTCTTGATTGAGGGATTGGCATTTAATTTCAAATGGTTCATTCCTTTTCGAATGAACCATTTGGCCCTTGAATTTTATTCAATTTCTTCACTAATGTTATTAATTGGACTAATTGGCATAATGTGAAAAAATAATGGTCAATTAATGGAATTGAAATTGAATGAAACTAAAACTGATAGTGTACTTTGCTTATAGGCCTATTTTGATGGACTCTAAAATTTTGGGCGCTTATAGGCCTCCCAGGAAATGATAATACTTCCATCCTTAGAATATTGTACTTTGCTTAAAGTTACTGTTATACCCTATTTCAGCAAAAAAACCGACTTTTGCAAAAATGACCAAAATACCCCTAAACTAGTTTTTCAGCCAAAAATCAATTTTTTGACCCCAAGAGATAAGGGAAGCATGATTGCACTTGGATTGATGATATTTTCTAAAATTACTGACTGATTTTATCAAAAACATTGATCTAAAGGGAAATTTGAGCTTGCTTGGGCCAAAAGTCCACACCTAGCCATGCAAACCCGCACCTAACCTGCAAAGTTGATACTTGGGTTCCTTACACGTGCATGGTGTGGCCACAACTAGATTGTGTGGCCGCACCTTCCCTGACAGACAAAAATGGAAACTTTGCAAGGATGGCAATGCAGAATTGAAGAGAGATGCTAGGGAGAAAGCGAATGGCTAACCCTAGCAGACTCCCTTGGCTTCCTTCCCAAGCTAGGAATGCCTACAAAAGCCCCCCCCCCCCCCACTATTCCGCCCTCTCTCCTTCAAAGGGAGACAAAAATTGAACTTTTGAGAGCGTTTTGAGAGCTTATAAGAGAGAAACCTTCCATCCCCTCCCCCTCCCCCCTCTCACCATTATTCCGAAATTTCCAAGCTAAAACAGTAACTAGACAACAACTAAAACCTTCTAAGGGCTTGGAGACTTGAACAAAACTCAGCACCTAAGCTTGAGGGAGGCCCATAAGCAAGAAAAACATAGCTTTCTCGCTTTGTTCTTCGCGTACTCTTTGGTTCCTGAAAACCAAAAGGTAAGACACTCTTCTTTTCTTATTTTTAGTAACCATTTTGCTTTATTTGAGTAGTTAGTCATGGCTTAGGCATTCATCCGTTGTCTCCTCATGTAGTTTGCCTATTCTTCTTGCTTTTTCACTTTATCTCGCATGTTTCCTTTATTTCATTAGAACAGGATGTTTTAGGTTTATTTTAATAATGTAATAAGCGTGGATGACCCGGTTTGAATCATCATATAGGTAGTTTATATTTTTGCTTTTATTTTCTATTTGCCTCTTTGTGCATATTCATCATGTAGTAGTCTCAAACCGGGCTTAGGATCATAGTTTGTATGAATAGTTGCATATTAGGAAATGTTTATTTCTTGTACTGCATGTAAGATGCGTAAATGGGCATTTGGGAAAGTTTTTCTCCATCCCTCTTGGCATATATGTGCTATTTGCATTGTCCTTTTCAATAATCCAAGTTAAATGCTCCCTATGCAAAATTGATTGTTGTAGATGTTTTTAATAAATATTGTTCATTTTAGGTCATGTTTATGGCCACGAAATATGTAAAAATCTCTTTTGTGGAAAAATCATTATTTTATGGAAATATGGCTTTATTCATTGAATCTAAAAGGATATGATATTTATTTTATTCAATCATCTAGTTTTAGGTTAGTTAAAAGTTTTAGACTTAAAATGAATTTGTATGAAGTATTTACTACTAAAATCATAAAATAAAGAGTAGAGGCCAATCTTCAAATTGGGCAAAAAGGATGTTTTCATTTAATGACTTTCTCTTTTTGTACTTAAGCTCCTGAGCCTAGACATTTTTTTGGTTATGACGGACTGATCCTGAACTTAGTTTTTATCTTTAAAGGTTTCTTAATTCCTCTTTAAAAATTAAGTGACGACTCTTTGTTGTCTAAGCAAGTTAGTCCAATGTTTGTATGGGAAATGGGCCTTTGGATCAAAAAATACATAGCGCCCACAGGTAGAAGAGGCAAATTATGGAGGTTAGGCTTGACTTTGTGACATTAAATTAATAATCAAATATAACAGCTTACGTACCTTAATAATATTAGGTTCAAGGCCATTGGGACCCAATGAGGTAAAGGGAGCCATGAATGGTGCTGGTTTACTACCCAAAATAGTAGTTCCTGGGATTAATGTTGCCGTTGGATTCACATTAGTCCTTGTGTAATTGACAATTGTAGCTATGTCATTCAGTCCTACTGTTGTTCCTGTAAGTAATTGAGCTCCAAGGGGCATACCACTGTCACTTCCGTAGGGGTTTACTAGGACGATACCTACACCTCCTACTCTTTTCACCTCCATAGCACTCTGGACATTGAATCCCAAACAGACAACAATCTTTCCTTTTACAAGCTTTGGTGAAAGGGTACCGGGGAGGCAATTTCTGAAAATTCAATCAAATATTTGATATCAAGCCATTAGTATGTATACCCCCAAAACAAAACAAAAAAAAACCCAGAAAGTGAACACAAAAATGAGAATGGTCACTCCAATAAAGAAAGATTATTTCTAAAGTTTTTTTCTTCAACATTTTTAGAAATTTGGCAATAAATTATTATTCCTAGCGTTTTTAACATACTCTGTAATTTGTACTATAATTCTCAGTGTTTTCTTAAACAAGAAGAAAAGCTTCGCAAATTTGGCAACAAAATAATATCATTTTGGTGAAGGATGTCAGATAATCATCGATAATTATTTTTTAATGTTTTCTTTTTCTTGGTATTTACTGAAACTCTGCAAATTATATCCTCCCTGCGAGTTTTTAGGAAACTCTATTCTTTTAGAAAACAAAACAATATTGTTTCCTTTCAATTGCTTTCATGAAAGGTACCAAGTAGACACTGTCTACAAGATCCAATCATATATTTAAGATCAAGTCATGAGATATTAAAACAAAAAATTGAATATAGAAATGTGAATGATTGGTAAAGTTTAGTACCCAGTTATATTCGGGGTTGTTCCTGGGAGTTCTGCATCTCGTGCATAAACTAGTTGGTGCATCCTTCTTAGTTTAAGCGGAGTGACTGTCTGTCCCTGTTTATTAAGGAAGTAGCCAAAATGAAAAATGAAAATTTGCAGATAAAATTATTGTAAATTTTGGGGATCAATTTGACTAAATTAAAAGATTGCAGACTAAAGCAACAAAACACGTTTTTCAAGGTTATTGGTTTAATTTGTCATTTAGTAAATGAAGGCTTGGCCTTGGCCAAAAATAATGGTGCCATATGTATGTGTGTGTCTGTATATATGTATGGCCCAATATATAGTCAAGGATCTTTTCTCTTAGAGGATTCCCAAATCTCATTTTCCTTTCCCAATGCAATCCCAATCATTTGATTATGCCTTGAGGATTACATAATCTCGAGATTTTCACATATACATGTAATGGTTGAGAGTGTTTTGAGATAAGGCGGTGTAATGATTTAGGAACAGAGGATCTAATGTCATATATATATATATATATTGTGTGTAAAATTAGAGTTTTACCTGAATTTTCATTTGATTTCCTAGCACAAGAGGTGAAGGAAAAACTCGATCAATGCTACTAGCAGCAACAGTGATGATCCATGGAGCCACATTAGTGACAGTTGAAGGAGTAGGACCTGAGTTGCCAGCACTACATGCCACTACAATGTTTCGCTTCGCAGCATGCAATGCTCCAATTGCAATCCCATCTTGTGTGTATGGATTGCTTTGATTAGTTCCAATGGAGATGCTAAGAACTTGAACACCATCGGCAATTGCATCATCAATGGCAGCAAGCATGTCATCTTCTAGGCATGTGTTTCCCTCAGATTTGGGCTGGCCTGGAATCGGCCAACATGCTTTGTATATAGCTAGTCGGACAAGTGGGGCCCCACCAGAGGCAGTACCATAGGCAAAGCCACCAATGGCAGAAGCATTCATAACTCTACGGCCTCCAACAATGGATGTTGTGTGGGTGCCATGGCCGTCCTTGTCTCTAGGTGACCGGTAGTCCTCTGTATTATTGAGAGGACCAACTTTTGCCTCATAACTCTTTATGTAGTATCGAGCCCCAATTATTTTCCTACAACGTAAAAGCACATCCAAGATTTATAATGCCACAAACTCAAAAAATAAAAAATAAAGAAAAATTGAGGATGCAGTGTGGTAGGTAGGGGTGTTGGCTGCATCTAAGATTTATAATTTACAAGTTTCCCTAATTACAATTTACAAAGCTCAAATTACAATTTACAAGTTTCCTAATTAACGTATGATGTTTTCAAACTAATGTCCATGTATATGTGATTGCTTGCCATTCACTTTTTTTTTTTTGGTAGGTCTGTCATGTTTCCTATGTAAATGCAAAATCAGATTTGTACAAATTTAAGTCAAATTTGACATATTGTTCTTATACTCATTATAAATAAATAAATATATAATCCAAAAATGGTGTGTATTAAAAAAAAGATAAAAGAAAAAGTGAAAGTGTTGTTCAGATTCGTTCTTGGTATGATTCCATCGCAACAAGAATAAATTTGAGACACAACAACAATATTCAAATTCATGTTTGCATGTTTAAAATATTGTAGTAGAAATAATTACATAAAATGAAATTACCTATTACAATGGGATTTGTTGAAAGCAACACCAGTTTGACATTTTCCTTTCCATGACTTTGGAATTGGTTCCATCCCTTCATCACTGAAACTTTGTGACTCCGGCCATATACCTACACCATTACAAAAATTATATTAAATAAAATAGTACAAAGACTATAAGTATAGCCCTGGAAGATCAATCCGTCAATACAAATCAATTTTCTGTTAGCATTGCGCAAACGACAAAGGGGTAGTCCAAGTGGTAAGGACCTCCTTTACGACACAGTCTGGATTTCGAATCTTGTTCTCTCGATATACACTTATGTTGTAAATATTATTACCTTCTTAAAAATTAGTATAGTGAAAACAAAGAAAGAGAATAAAGAAGGGGACAATAGAAAAACATGAAAGTAATTCATGGGCAATTCATGTGGACTGACTCGCTTCGGAGCATTTGGATCAAAGAATGACAAAATGATTTAAGTGTTTGAGCCGATATTAGTAGATGGCTTCGAAAAATCCATGTCCAACTGGAAATAACTTAACTAATAAAATTCAATGTTATGCAGTGGCCTACTATAGATTTTGGATAAATTATTTGGTAAGCATTCAGCAAATTTATTTGTAAACATTAGGGCGATTCAATTTTGGTGAGTAATACTAATTTTTTTACAAAGTTATCTTCTTTCTGTTTGTTCGTGATTATTTTGGTTGCATACTAATTCAACTCATTGAATAAGACTATAGTTTATCACTACAATATATAAGATTTTATTGACCAAATATTTTGGTTTCTAAAAGTGAAAATTTTGTTGTAAAAGATCTTTAGGAACCAATTTATATTGTCGTGAGGATAGTCGCTAAAAGGTCATCTCGAAAAGTAAAAAATAAGGTTTTTAGTGACAAAATTTTGAAAACGTCACTAATAAATACACTTTTAGAGACAAAATAATTTGGTCTCAAAATGGTTTATTTTTTGAGACAAAAAATTTGGTTACAAAAAGATAATAATTCATCATTGATATCAAATTTTCGTTCCTAAAAATATAATAACGACATTTTTTACAACAAAAATATTTGGTTTTTAAAAAATAATTTTATTCTTAAATTTTGGTCTCTAAAACTTAATTTTTTGAAGTGTATATATCTAACTTACCACCATCGATCATTCCAACGATGACATCTTTTCCATAACTGGCTTTATGCAATAGTTCTTCATATGGATATGGATATGGATGGTTGGCCTCTCCACTACGTCCCTCAAGCAAGCTTATAAAATCCCATGATCTTGTGGTATGAAGCCTGTGCTTTTTCGGGTGGCTGCGAAACACTGAAACCACCCCCTTCATCTCTGTCAAGAACCACAGCTTCCCATGTTAGGAAATGAACCAAATTTGTGTGTAATGGTATAGGAAGACAAATGGATATCGAACATAGTGTAGGGTATCCACAGTATAAGTGGGTATGTATTGGGTGATCGTAATTTTTTTTAAATCATTAGAAAAAATAAATAAAACAATTTTATAACAACAAACCAATTGATTTTGAATTATCGGGAACTAACTTATATACAAGTAATTTTCATTCTTACTAATATTTTAAGGTGCATCTATATTAAAAGGTAAAAAGATCAATATATATCAGTGATGAACAGTAAATGAATATCATGTTGTTTTGTTTATGGAGGTTCAGATTCGTAGTCCCTTCGGACTATGAAGGGTCTTGGGCGAGCGGATTACGAGTCTGGAGATGATATTAGAAAATAGTCCGTTTAATTTAAAGTGTTACTGAACGTCCGACAGGACATCCGACAAGTCAACCGGCCAAGTGCAATTTTTTATTTTAATTTTTTTCACATGTTGAGCGGTATACTTTCAAATAATGTTATTTAACAAATTGTGTTTTTTGTTAAGTAAAAAGCATGGTTTTTATTTGTTTTGTTATTTTATATTTGTTTTATATAAAAATAATTTAATAATTCCTACACTATCAATTATCATCAAAATAAATACAATTAATCTCCTCAATATTAATCTCCTCAATTCTACCTCTGAAACAAACGGACCCATATTCATATGTATTTGTAAAATATACCATAGAATTGTCTCTTAACTTTTTAAAAATCATTTTACTAGCTCTATATTTCATTAATTTTTCACAATGTATAATGAGATGATCTCTATCTATTTCATATGCTACTTAAATAGCATCAATATGATGTATTCAATTTTATTTATACAATAGGTGTATGTCACTTCTTTTTATTTTTTATTTTAAAAATAACAAAGACACATACTTTTATTTACTAGATTTTGTCAACCAACAAAATGGTTCATTAATAGCTCATAGCTTTAGAAAAGAATTGAAAAAAAAAAATGTTAAATGTATTTTTTTTCTCATAAAGTAAAATTTTCACGGCCCTAATGTAAGAAATTACTTTCTATTAGTAATGTACTAAATTATTATTTTTTACGCTATCACATTGGCCCTCCAGATAATTTTTGGTTTCACCGTGCTATCAACCAATATTTATAGGTTTGGCCATGTTTAGTGGACTGGACTAGTCCAGCCAAGGCTTGTGGGTCCACCACGAGTCTTATTTTATTGATAAAAATTGTTAATATTTTAGTTTATAGTGTGTAAATCATTTATTTAAAAAACAATTCATATTGATCCTATAATTGTAACTAGGTGATTCTTTTATATTTATTTTAAAAAATGTACAATTATAATTCTAAAAATAGACCATATTTTTTGAAGACACGTGTAGTTATTATTATTGAATCAATATGATATTTGACAAGAAAGAAGTTGCATTCAATTTATATTATAAGCTATTGATGTACATTATGTTTGCAAATTCCAACTTTTTAATGCCAAAAAATTTACCTGATAATTTGGAAGCTTCATCCTGTGTGAGTAATGCCGAGAAGCCATTGATGACATTCTTGTAGCTGTAAATAAGAGAGGCCTTAGCTTCTTCTTTGGAACCCTTTACAGAGAACAGATACGAGTGATGATTGTCTTCAATTTCATGAGCCGTTTTCTCTCCACTGTGTTCTCCAATGTACACAATATAGACCTGTCAAATACATATCTATCATGATAATTCATGGTAAAAATCATGGAATAGAGAGCAGATAAAGGATAAATGAAGAAGCTGAGGCAAAACCTGGCGTGGTTGAGGCTGCTCATGGTGTTGTGCAGATGATGATGAAGAGGCTGAGAGATGAAGAATGAGGAGGAGGAGAAGCCAAAATATATTGGAAGATTGGTTCTTCATTTTTCTTAGATTGATTTTTAAGATTGCTTGCTTCCACAGTTTGTTGGTATACATTTGATATTAGTGTAGCATTTATATGTGGAGGAATGAACTTGACCTTGTCTTCCATTCTAGTTATCATTATATAATAGAAAATGGAAATGAAAGAAGCTGCATGCGTAAGATGAATATGTAATAGATACTACTCTTCAAATTGGAAGGAGTTATGCCTGACCTAAAAAAACAAAACAATAAAGGAGTATTTATCTGGGAAAAGTTTGAACAGGTTCTACTTTATCTAAAAAAATTTCATTGAATCGTATTTTAATATATGAATCAACTTTCTCAGCATAAAGGTAATAGGTAAGTGAATTTTTTTGAAGAGGACTTATTTGATATTCTTTCTGTTTTGACTATGTAAAGTGTTTTGCCAAGTTTTCTGGTTCAATTTTGAACTTTATTTTTTAATTTTTTTTTTTAACAACATAATGGCCCTGTTTGGTAGAGCTGTGGGAAACTGCTTATAGCTTATGCCTAAACAGCTTATAGTTTATAACTTTCAGCTTAAGCTGATTTCCAGCTTATTCTTAAAGCATCTCCTGCCCCACTCAAAGAATAAGCTGATTTCTGACTTCCAAAAAGCTATAAGCTATAAGCTATAAGCTATAAGCTAAACCAAACACATCAAAATAACTTAAATTAAGCTGAAAGTTGGAATAAGCTAATTATAAGCTGTGCCAAACATGCACAATGTACCACAGTTCCAAACTATGTGAAAAAATAAAAAATAAAAAAATTCAGTCCTTTTGAAATCGCATATTAAAATCACAATTTCATCAAGTTGCGATGAATTGGTCAGAAGCCATCTTGATAATTTTTTTATTTTTTATTTTTATTTTTTATTTTTTTAATTTTTTTAATTTTTTCAATTGGTAGGAGAGTAATTCCAATAGAGTGCAATTTCAATTGACTCAATTTTATCCTAAATTTTAGATTTTGTGTTAATTTAATCCAATAAAAAAATGATTGTCACAATTTTTGACTAAGAATTTGCACGGGATATCATGTATATGGGCAAAATTGGAAATTTAGAAATGTATCAAACTCGATGAGTTAGCTTATACTCAAAAAGCTAACCCATATAAATAAGAACATATATATAGATAGAGAAGGAGAAGGAGAAGGAGAAGGAATCAAGCAGGGGTAAATGTGACAAAAGAGACGAAGCTAGGCAGAGGAGAAGACGAAAATGAAGGGGGTTGGGAGGGGATGCGATAGGGAAGAAGGGGCTAGGGATGTGAAGGGAAGACGACATCGTGGGAGGGAGTTAAGGAGGAAATGAAACGGGGAGAGAGGGGCTAGAGATGAGAGGCAATAATGAGGAAGGGGGTTGGAGATGGGAAAGGAATCGACAGGAAGAGAGGGAAAAATGCGACGATTGGCAACTAAAGGAGAAGGAAAAAGGGTAACAATTGGCGTGACAAGAATGTAGATTGTTCTTTCCCCATTTTTATATTCTTCTCTTCCTCATTTCATTGTTTTATTCTATCTTTTTCTCTCCATCATTCCATGTTCTCTTCTATCTTCTTACCTATCATTTTTCTTTATTTATTTATTTTTAATTTGGTTAGTTGTTTGTAACTCTCCCAAATTATAACAATAGATAACCTCATAACCCATCAACAAACATACAGATGCTCATTAGATTCAATCATTCATTAAAATAATATTATCAGAACATTCTCTGTTTCATTAATTCCTTTAATGTAGTATGAAGATGACATCACATGCATTAATCCATTTATTAACCCTAAGTTATGAATTTATAGTGTATGTGACGGATATACATAGAACAAAAGAAGAAATGAGAAGTTCTTGCCCTAAGGGCTACATATTTCTAAGACAATGCTCGGTTACAACAAAATGGGTCAAACCCAATACAAATAAAAAACCCAAGGCTTGTACAAAAGATATTTACAACACAAAAATAAATGAGTTTTTAGTTCCAAGATCCTCCCATGCTAAATCCTTGGCGGAGGCATACCATCAATACCTGAAAGTTAGTTTCTTCATAGGGTGAGCTAAAACCCAGTAGATATTACTTTAATATACTGCATGATACTTAACAAACTCATATGGTGAATGCACATGAATGCCATTTACCAAAATATTATATTTTTCTCTTTCAAAACAATGCAATGCTATATTTGTAAATCAATTCATAAATCGATACTTTTAGATAAGAAAACAGTGTAGTGGATACATGGCATTGGAAATCTCTAAGTACATATCTGCCAGTAGGCTATACAAGCACTACCAAAGTCATTTTACCAGTGCTAATAGGAAGAATCGACACCTAACCGCATAGGTTTTTGAATTTTCACAAAGGACACATAGGCCAACATAGATAATACCACAACCAACTCCCTAACCAGATTTACCAAGGTATTCATTCATTTTTTTTTTCTTCAAAATGATACATTTTCAATATATAAATACGAAGCGATGTTCAATGCAAGATGTATAAGTAATTGGTTTTAATTAACCTAATCCTCATGCAATTTCTATAACAATTTAAGCTGTCATCCACCGATAGCCCAAATCAGATATATCTCTATACAAGAAATAAATTATAACCAACAGATAGAAATTTCAAAATTTTAATATAGGAATAACAATACATGTTTCATTCTACTTTCCAACTCAACAAGGCTCCAATATATCCCCATCATTCACCTCCTTATTCAAAACCAATGATTTCTAAAGTTTTCCAACAAAATATCTGTTTCCTTCAAAAATTCATTTAGAAGAGAGATTTTCAAGATTTTAACTCAACTCATCAATACAACCATTTCCACGACATTTTCCATGAACCCATTTGAAAACCCCTATTTCATACTCCGAAAATTAACCCAAATCATTACAAATCAAGCCCTAAATCAAACCCACAACTCCCAAAACACTACTCTTTTCAAGGAACACATAATAAGATTAAATACCATACAAAATACTAAAGAAATCCCTACCTCAAGATATGAAGAGAATAGGAATAAATCCCAAAATTTGACAGAGACCAAAGCTTGAACTTCTCCAATTAAAATGTTCATCTCTACGAGCTCTACACTTTATCCTAAAGCACTAAGATGGCGAGATTACCGGATTAGGGTGTATAGGAAGGTTTATGTGAGATTTTAGAGAGAGAAAGAGAGAGAAAGAAATTTTGGCTAGAGAGCCTTTAGAGAGAGAGAGAGAAATCAAAAAGTGAAAGAAAAGCTCTTTTTCCTGTACCTTTATACACATAGACCACTTAAGTGACCAAAATACTGCTCGAGCATCAAACACAAAACACTACTCGGGTGAACAATTCATGGCTCGAGCAAATAAACCAAAATCCCAGAACAAATCGCTCGAGCGAACTAACCATCGCTCGAGTGAAGAATGTCCTCCTTTTCAGAAGTTCAGACTTGCAAAGAGATTGCTTGAGCGAATAAAAGACCACTTGAGTGAAGGACACCCCACTCATCTAAGTTCAGACCTACAAACACAAATACTAGGAGAAACGAAAGACCGCTCAAGCGAACTCAACAACAATCAGACAAAAATTCCTTCAAAACACTAACTCCCAGTCTGTTCAAAACCAAACACAACAACTCCAAACACAATCAACAACATGACAAAAAGGAATATAAACAACAATAATGAGTATCGAATCTCAAATCAAAGAATATAAAAAGGTTTGGTCTTAACCCAAGCTGCTATATTGTTTGTTGATTTGGTTAAACTGTGATGGTTTTGTAGTAGTAGACTGGTTGGTGAATGCATGAGTTGCAACAAGGAACTGGGGGAAGGTGATGTGTTGGGCCACGTAACAGATGAGGTTGTAGTACTAAGGGAAATGAGAAAGTTTGTTTGGTGGTATGGTGGAAGGAAAAGAGTAATGAGAGGTAGCTAACAAAGAGGGATGTGGTAGGTTGCGGTGGCTGGGAGGAAAGGGAGGTGGTCGGTGGCATAGTTGGTGTGCGTGAGTGTATAGAGATGAATGGTTTTGATTGTTTAAAAGATTGAAAGTATGTAAATTGTCAATTTTACCTTTAAGCAATGGACACATGATAGGCACATGACTATCTTTTTTGTTTGAAAATTAAACTTTTGTTATCAATTTGACAAAATTGAAATAAAAAATAAAAAATAAAAATTTGGGTCAAAATCGAGTCAATCAAATCGGAGAGATCAAAATGACATAGAAGGCAAAATACATGGACTATTAGTGTAATTTGCATGCTCTTCCAAATATGAGTATTACATCAAATAGGACAATTGAAGTCCAATAATAGTTAGAAAGCTAACAGTCACTAAGCTCAAACCTAGGAAAAAAGCAAACAATTACATACTAGTCCATAATGAGGAGAAATAAATACAACAAAGAATATCAAACTCTTCTCCATAAGAGTTAAATTCATAATCTCACCCTACAAAATGAGTGTTATACAACCATTAAGCAAAAAGTCTCGATTCATCTTGACAACTTAGTTAGCATGGGGAAGTTGAAACCACAAATTGAATTTGTGATTTCATTAAATATGAAATCACAAATTAACTTGAAAATAAAAATCGCAAGTTCAACCTTTGAATGCTGAATGAATTTCAATTTGGATAAAATCACATGTAAGGTTTTGAAAAGCGGTTGCGGTCATGGTCGCAGTCGCCAGACTTGATATTTTTTCAAATTTTTTGGGGGTCTTTTTTTCAACCAATTTTTGAGGGTCCAAAGTGGCAGTTTGTGTGGCTTATACCCAAAGCCGGCATTGAATAAAGAGTAGCGTTGGAACATAAAATGAAACAGAAATTAGATAAAAAGGAATTAGGCATTGCATTTCTGTTGGCTTTCTTAGCACTTAGAGGGATAAAAATGTAATTTGTTGCATGCCAACAAAAAATTAAAGTCCTTACAGAATTTTATAAGCCTAGTTACTTATCAGATGATTGTAAATAAGTTATTTTAACCTTAATGAAGAAGACTTTATTGAATGCATTCTTAGTAAAAACTAATATGATTTAATTTGAACTTCGAAACAAAATGGGGGAGAAAAACTGGACAAAAAATATGTAATTGAATAACTGAATAACACAATTGCACATGTTACCTTGAATAAAGACAACTTCGAAGGTAGAATTTTGAAAGTACAGGGATTACTTTAATGTACTCCAACGAAATGTACATGTAGTACTAAAAAAGTACAAATTGAAAAAAACAAAGATGTTGAGAATGGGTCAATTTCACTGTGAAGTTGAGATTTTCGACGTTAACAAATTGGAACTCAATAATAAAAGAGAAGTTCAATTAGTATCTAGCTCGACACAATCAAAGAAAGTCAAAAAAAAAAAAAAAAAAAAAAAATTCTAAATATTGGTTTGATTTTTAAAAAATGATTTTTAAATGAATTGTCATCTATGTTCAGTGAATATTTTTTCATATTTTAATCAAAAAAATTTTAATACTTTTTTGTTACACCTAATCTAGATGCTTCTAAGAAGTAAAAAAAATTTACTACAATATAAAAAAATTCCCAAAAAATAAATGAAAATTCAAATAAAATTTTGTGTGCATTTTTGTTTAGATTTTCGTTTCTTTCTTAAAGGCACGGTGTAAATAATTTAGATCAGGTTGATTCATTTTTATTTACCATTTTTATTCTTGATATAGGTGATTTTGGGGGTGGAAGAGAAATTTAGATCAGGTTGATTCAATAAAATAACTTTGCCTACTACTTTTTCCACACCCTATAACTTTACCGGTGCTTTTAATCAATTAAAATTTTCATTTTAAAATTTAAACACTGTAGGCACAATTGTATATTCATTTTAAAATAGATGTGACAAACAAATATGATTATAATAAATTAAAATTTTGATTTGATGGGTTAGAGTCAATTTTTTTTTTCTTCTTCCCTTTACCCCTGTGACTCTTAACTCAATATATTTTAGTTTTATTGGGTGAAAATCATCTGTTATTTTGTACAAGAGTTGCGCCTGTTCTTTCCTTTCTTTCTTTTTTCTTTCTTTCTTTCTTTCTTTCTTCTTCTTCTCCTCTCATTTTTTATTTTATTTTCAGAGTGAGGATTGTAAGTTGTGATAAATAAATATAAAAAAAGGGTAAATTACAAACACACCCCTTGAGATTTACTTAAATTACAAATTACCCCCTGTGGTTCTAGAAATTACATTATGTCCTCTAAGGTTTCTAATTTCATAATAAATATGTCCTTTTATTAATAAATCATCAAGTTAATTAACAATTTTTAATAATGTTAAAATTTTATTTCAATTAATAATTTAGATAAATTTGATTATTGTATAGGTGAACAATTAGAAATTTCACTTTTTCAATTATTTTTGTTAAATAAAAAATTCTGACAGAGGTATTCTTAATTTTCCAAACCACAAGGGACAATTCGTATTTTAAGCAAACCTCAGGGGTGTATTTGTAATTTACCCAAAAAAATTATACTTTCAACTTTGCCAGTTATTTTGTAAGACTCTATAAACAATGCTGAGATTGGCTCAATGAGGTCTATAAAGAATTTGTAAAAGAAAAACAGTAAAGAGGTCTATATTAATAAAAGCCAGTTTTAAGCCAATTGGTTGTTTCTTTTTTTCTTCAAATATTTGGTTTTGGAACTAAATTAATTTAGTAGACCATCTATGTTATTAGTTAGTCATCTTGGAGTAATGAGTGATGGCATAAACTTACTTTATCCTTGAAGTAGTTTAAACATACTTAATACTTTTAATTGGATGATTATGCATAATGGTACCTCATAAGTGAAGAAGAAGGTGGTTTCACTTTCAACCCTTAATGTTGGTGAAGTGCTCTCTTAAATGTTGTGGGCAAATTCTTGGTGATTGATTTGGAGTATACAACATGTTATCAATCACTTAGAAAGTGAAAAGTATGTAATCCCTTTTTATTTTTCCTTTTTTTTTTTTAAGTAGGCAGGTCAATTGATTGGTTTGAGGCAAATGTGGTGTTGGGTATGAGGTGAGGAAAAGCTGTGAATTTCATGTAATAATTTTTTGAAATGGTTTAGATTTTAGAAACCTATCTTCATGTAATGATTTTTTTTTTTTTAAAATGGGTTAGATTTAAATGTGTTTCTGAATGGTTTTGATTCCAAAAATATTAAAATGATAAATGAACTAGCACAAGTATTTGGTTGTAATCTTTGTTTAAAAAAATAGTACAGTTAATTTTATTTAATGAACCTTGGGTTTAATTTTAGTTAGATTTGCCCATTAACATTAATTTCAAGTTTGATTCTTTTTTTGTTGCCTACTAATTGTTATACATAATGCTTCAACTAGAAACTGAGTTATGCATTATCACAGGGATGGAAACTCAAAGGAACATGATCATCCAAAAATGGATACTTCGCACAAGGTAAGCTTTAATTGTTTAAAATTTTAATTTTGTTTGGTTTTACAAACTTTAAAAATTCTTCTTCCTTATAACAAGACTCTCTTAGTCTTAATAAAGAAAATTATTCGCTCCCCTTACAAAATTCGAGTTTAATTCTATTTGGAGGTTTGTATGATTTATCGGCATTCTCAATTGATCCTTCTATACTATTATTTGCTTTTCTATTCATTTGTTTACTTTAGTAATGCATACAATTGTGTATTCTCATTTGTTTACTTTAGTAATGCATACATAATTCAATTGACCATAATAGTTATGTTCAATTCTTCTTAATTCATAGCTATTGATTTTCCTATTTCTCATATGTATTTTGATGCGATTTTTCATGTTACAGTTTCTTTTGATGCAATTATTCTTCATTACAATTTCTTCCGATTTCTCATATGCATTTTGATGTGATTTTTCATAGCTATTGGTTTTTTGAAGCGAATTTAAGCGAGTGATTTTGTTGCAGGTCATTGATCCATATTAGAAACATTGGGTTACGTTGCTTCTACCAGTGTGTCGTTGGTTGGCTCTCTCATGTTAAATTATTTATTTATTTATTTTTGGGTTAGCTAGGATTATTCTTTTGTATCATAATGTTCATTGACCTTTATTTGAAGGAATTTAAACCTGATAAAGCGATAGGGTTACCAGTTATAATATTAATTCAATAACATTCTTTTATTGAAGGTTATCACATTCTAACTTGCTATAGTGTATAGGTGTGTCATTTTGACGTGGATAAAAATCTAAAATTTGCTATTTGGACTTTTAAGTTTAGCAAATATTTTTAGATTCTTTGCATATGCTACATTCAAATACATAATTCATTTTTTGGACTTTAATTTTGAAATTTGCTATTTGAAATTTATAAATGCTTTCGCTAATTCAATGTGTAGAAACAATTTTAATTTCTTATATGTGAAGTTTTAAGTCGGAGTGACATTTACCATTTTGAATTGATTTATTATCATTGAGTTTCGTAACACGTGACACCAAAAAAATTGTTGGTAGTGCCTTCAGGCACGGGTCATCTAAGGAAATAAAATTGTTAGTTTTTTAGCAACAACTTTTATCTAAGGAAATTTTTTTTACTGAAAACATATTTACCAAACCAACCCTAAGTAATATTATTGGATTCGTGGAATGCACATGTGTAGCACGTCCGCGGGGGACCTCGGCTACAGCTCGGACTCTTCCGTTTGTGTGTTGCGGTTCTAAATCTGAACCAAAGAGTCCAACTCTGGCAAATCGTTTTGAAGAAAAACAGATTTTTGAAAAAAGTAGTGCCAAACATGGACTGCTTTGCCAGATTACAGAGTCGCCACCTAAATATTTTAAAATGGGGAATTTAGGAAACCCTGACTCGGTGCCGAAGGCCACGTGTCCGTCATCACCAAATGTCTCGGCTCGGGAGCTTGGGTACGATCGGGGAAGGTCAGCTATGGGCACCCCCTTTCGCCCGGTCCGAAGACCGGCCTCTACTAACCGTGATATCCGATTTTGAAAACATTATGCATTCCTATCCCAATTATTAGCCTAGAATTACTATGTTATGCGCACAGCAAACAAGTATAGACTAGATTGCCTAACTTGGAAATAAACATTGCATATCCGTTTTGTCTCGAAAAACGTGTTGGTTTTTGCTACTCGCAAGTAGGCTAAAATACGGATTTCAATGAGTTGTTCCAACTCACGCAATCCAACCTTCACCCACAGGCATTCAAACAGTTTATCTCACGTAAGCATTTAGCCGCATGGTAAACATACTGTCATGGCAACATTCACACGCATGTGGTATGCTAAAGCGTAAATACTTACATCGTACTCCGTGCCAAAACAGTAAACTAGTTAGCAAACATGCATGCCCTAGTTCATGTTAAGATGACTAATGCGACGCATACAGAGTGCAATTAGACAGGCTCGGCTATCCTAAACATGGCATGTGAAATGCGCGAGTAGCACGTATTCAAGTTAGAATTGAAAGTACGATGCAGTTTGTATGATGTACCGAGCCCGGTGCATGTAAACAAATGCATGAATGCACACATGCATTGCATAAGGTATGCTAACTGAACATGCCCTAATCTACCATTGTAAGCAGGTAAATAAAAGGGATAGAAAGAAGTGGAGGTTGGAAGACATACACACACTCACCCACACTTATTACATTTTTGCCCTCACTCGGAGGGACCAAAATAATAATACAGATTAATTAACTACGCAAGCTAATTAATTATTACAAATTAACTAAATTAACAAATTTAATTAAAGCAGTAAACCCCTCGGGGAGAGGGCCGGATGTGGCGCGTGTTCGGGACTTGCTCGGAATCGTACCGCCATGCCCAGCTTGCCTCTGTTTCCCCTGCTATCCTCCTCAGAAAATTGCCAAAGTCCCAGAAATGCCTCTCAGGGCACTGGGGAGTACCACCGGCTGGGGCAGAGAACCACCGGCTGAAGAAGGAGGCCACCGGCACATAATTGTTCCATCGGCTGGGAAAACACTGCCGGTCGGCACTAAAAAGTGCCGGTCGGCACAAAATGTTCTGCAGATCCTGCAACTCACAGCAGCAGAGGACAAACTATGCATGGCAAGGCAATTCAAAGCATTTATGCACCAAACACACTCCCTATCATGTTATTGACTCAAGGGGGCATGTGCCTCGATTCCCGGACCACCAATCACGCATTTCCATGCATGATGGCCCTAAGGACCAAGGATGCAACTTTGATCTCAAATGTGTGCAAATCAAACAAACAAAAGTCCCAATCCCTATCACCAACTCAAGGGACAAGGAATGCATGTTGACATGATGCAACCTAGTCATGTTATCTACCATGCAACAAGGGTAATACAATGCACTCATGCAAGCATACAAGCAAGCATATAATACAAGCATGTAAACCAAATGAGGGGTGGACCTAGACATGAATTAGGCAACTCAAAAAGGCCTAAAATCAGTGGCCAAAGTGCCTAGAAAATGAGACCAAGTGTACATACACATGTGCACGTGTTAAGGCTCAAACCCAAGGCATAAACAAGCAACATTCAAGCATACTTAAAGAGGCACAAGCGTGGACTAAAAGCATGCATTAGAAGCTCTGAAATTCATGTCAAACATGATGCCAAATCATGCAATGAAGTGTGCCAAACAAAGCATGCAAATGACCTAGGCTTAAGGCAAGCTAATAGGGCATTGAACCACACCTATGCAAGACAATTATGGCATGCCTTAATCAACCCAAAACAGACTTTTAGCATGTCAAGATAGGCCCAAAGGACCACTTAGATGGCATCTAAGAAGCTCAAGCACAAAGGCATGCAACATGACCAAAACATGGAGCATTCAACACATGCTTTTAAAGCATTAAAGAAGCAACTAAAGCATGCGTACAAGTACACCAAAAGGTCTGAAATACCATGTTAAATGGTTCCAAACCACCAAAATAATGCAAACAACACATGCTACACATGCACACACTTGAGACAAACAAGCCACCATACAAAGGAGCTATATTAAGCATGCTAAAATCAAACCAAATAACTATGGTCAGACCTAAAACATGTTAAAATAAGCATAAAAGCTTCATGAATCAAGGCCTAAAACATGCTAAAAATGAAGGCATACAACCTAGTGCATGTTAAGGCATAACAAGGCATTACAAGGTAACCATGCTAAGCATGCATGAGGGACCTAAACCAACTTGAAATCATGTTATAACATAGAAATATAAGCATGGAAAACTAGTCAAACATGCTCAACACACACTCAAACATGGTGCTCCTTTGGGAAGCCAAAACTTGCCCTTTTCAAGGACATCAAGGAGAGGGGGTGGCCCTCCCCCTTCTAGGACTTTAAGGCACCATCTCCACCACTGAAATCCCTCAAGATTTCAGTGGTGGAAAGGTCCAAGCACACAAGTCCCGGATCTCTCCAAAATAGCACAAAAATGAGCCCTTTTCAAGGCCTAAAGGGGGTCAAACTCCCCCAAACCACAAAACACTCTTAATATACAACAAAGAGGGTTAAAAAACAGAACTTTTTTGTGCCAAACACTAAGCTCAAAAACTGTTTTAAAGCAAGTAAAAATGGAGTGCAAAAATGGGGTAAATAAAGTAAGTTTCTTACCCTTGAAGCTTTTCTTCACAAAGGTTGGAGTTGTTGGTTCCTTGAGCTCCAAACCAGTCAAGAACACTAAAAATCAGCCCTTAGAACCTCAGTTGCAAGGAGAAGGTGAGACACTAGGTGTTTGTGTGCAATAGTAAGGCACAAAACACCTAGACACACAAGAGAAGGATAGAGATAGAAGGTGTATGCAACTCAAACCCTAGAAAAACCAGAGCTTCTCTCTCTCTTTTCCCCTCTCACTCTCTAAATTTTGCTAACCCTTGAGCCAAGAGAAGAGCCTTCTCTTGTATAGGCATGAAAACTTACAAGTTAAGCAAGCCTAAAGGCTCATCCCTCCATACACGTGTATGGAGGGGAGCAAAAAGTGATACAGCTGTCTAAAAATATCTGATAAAGCAGCTGCACAACAGTCGGCAGGGCAAAATGGTCATTTTGCCAAAAATAGTGCCGACCGGCACAAAATAGTGCCGACCGGCACAATATAGTGCCGGTGTCCACACCAGCCAGCCAGTGGCCTCTAGCCACAGCCGGTGGTATGTGGGGATGCCTCACAAAGCATTCCCTGCCCTCCCAAGGCAAAACACAAGTGTTTGGTGCAAAACCAAACACCAAACAGTCGAGTTCGGAGGTCCTGAGGCAAGGCGCGCGAGCCGAGAACTCCGGGAACTCCAAACGAACACAAACAAGGATAATCACCGAGTGTTCCAACGGTGACGTCCAAGTCTTGAGGACGGTAAAAAATGGGGTGTCTACAACATGCTATGCCATTGCATTGGTATTTTGAGGTTATATTTGATTTATGAATTTAGTGAGAGATTTGAAAAGACAAAGAAAAAAGGTAAATGATATATGAATGAAATATATTTATATTTTACCTGCATTTCTATTGGCTTTCTTAGCACTTTGAGGTATAAAATGTAATTTGTTGCATGCCAACAAAAAACTAAAGTCCTTACAGAATTTTATAAGCCCAATTACTTATCAGACGATTGTAAATAAGTTGTTTTAGTCTCAATGAAGATGACTTTATTGAGTGCATTTTTAATACGAACCAATATGATTTAATTTGAACTTCGAAACAGAATAGGGGAGAGAAATTGGACAAAAAATATGTAATTAAATAATTGAATAACACAATTATAAATGTTACCTTGAATAAAGACAACTTCGAAGGTAGAATTTTGAAAGTATAGGGATTACTTTAATGTACTCCAACGAAGTGTAAGTGTAGTACTAAAAAAGTAAAAATTGGAAAAACAAAGATGTTGAGAATGGGTCAATTTCACCGTGAATTTAACAAACCCGAACTCAATAATAAAAGAGAAGTTCAATTAGTATCTAGCTCGACACGAACAAAGAAAGTCAAATTTTTTCCAAACAATTGGTTTGATTTTTTAAAAATTATTTTTAAATGAATTGTCATTCCTGTTTAGTGAATATTTTTTTCATATCTTAATCAATTTTTTTAATACTTTTTGGTTACACCTAATCTAGATGCTTCTAAGAAGTAAAAACATTTACTACAATATAAAAAAATTCCCAAAAAATAAAGGAAAATTCAAATAAAAATCTGTGTGTATTTTTGTTCAGATTTTCATTTATTTCTTAAATATTTTTTTTTCATATTTAGTTAATTTTTTTTAGTTTTTTCGATGCATCAAATCTTGATATATTTATAAAGAAAAATTGTTTGACTAAAATATGAAATATATATATATATATATATCGGTACGGATAAAAATAAAAACCAGTTTCAAAATAATTTCTAAAAATTTAAACCAGACAAAACCTGTGTACTAGAAACTTGAAGCATATGCAAAATGCATTGAAATTGGAAAATTTATAACAGAAGTATAATAATTTAACCAAAAAAAAAATAAAATAGTAAACTTGTTCAAATGGCGCCTAAATTGAGAAATTTTCCCAACTTTCATCGTAACTCACTGCAAAGTCAATGTATAATTTTGGTTTGAACATGTATTTACCATGTTGTCAATTTTTGTGATCGTAATGCTCCAAATATGACTGGTTCCACACAACTCATGCTTGCCGAGTAATTAGATTAGTATTTATTTGAGGGTTATATTTAAGTGGGTTATATTATTCTTTATTAATAATTGTCAACTCCTTCTTGGTCTTATGGACCTAGTCCATTGAATAGGAACTGTAAACCTCTATATGAGAAAGTAATTTATTTGTGAATTTAAATATATTTAAAAAGTAAAATAAATTGATTAGAATATTAAAAAAGTCTCCAAAAAATAAATGAAAATTCGAATAAAAATCTATTCTTTTTTGTTCAGATTTTCATTTATTTTTTAGTGATTTGTTTTTCTTATTTAGTTTCTTTTTTTTTTTTTATAGTTTTTTAGATGCATCTAATCTTGATATATTTATAAAGCAAAAAATTTTGACTAAAATATGAAGAAAAAAAAAATTCAGTGAAGACAAATAAAAACTCATTTAAAAATAATTTCTAAAATTCTAAACCAATTGAAACCTATGTACTAGAAACTTGAAACATTTGCAAAATGCATTGAAATTGGAAAATTTTGAACAGAAGTATAATTTAAAAAAAAAAAAAAAATAGTAAACTTGTTCAAATGGCGCCTAAATTGAGAAATTCTTCCCAAATTTAATCTGTTACTCACTGCATAGTCAATCGATAATTTTGGTTTAAACATGTATTTATCATTTTGTCATTTTTGTGATCAAAGTGCTCTAAATACTTCAGAACCACTTGATCTAAGGCTTATTTTGGCAATTATAAAAAAAATAAGTTTATTAACTTGTTGGCTTATTAGGTTACACCACTTCTTTGTTTTTTTACATATTTTTTAAAATTAATTTATAAAATCAATAAATCAACTTTTGTCCTACTAAAGTCAATTTTTGTAAGCTACGACGGGTTCCACACAACTCATGCTTATCCATTAATTAGATTAGTACTTTGTGAAGAAATGATCTCTAAAATGTAGTATTTATTTGAGTGTTATACTTAAGTGCCTTACATTATTCTTTATTAATTATAATAAACTCCTTCTTGGTCTTATGGGCCTAGTCCATTGAATAGGAATTTATATGATCACAGTAATTTAATTGTGAATCTAAATACATTTAAAGAGTAAAATAAATTGATTATAATATTAAAAAACTTCCCAGAAAATAAATAACAATTTGACTAAAAATCTATGCTTTTTTGTTCAGATTTTCATTTATTTTTTAGTAATTTTTTTTCATATTTTAGTTAATTTTTTTTTTTTTTTTAGTTTTTTTAGATACATCTAATTTTAATATATTTATAAAGCAAAACTTTTGACTAAATATGCAAAAAAATAAAAAATAATAAAAAAAATCAATAAAGACAAATAAAAACTCATTTAAAAATAATTTCTGAAAATGTAATCCAGCAAAGCCTATGTACTAGAAACTTCAAACATTTGCAAAATGCATTGAAATTGGAAAATTTTGAACACAAGTATAATAATTGTTTTAATAGTAAACTTGTTCAAATGGCGCCTAAATCGAGAAATTCTTCCAAATTTCATCGTTACTCACTGCAAGGTCAATGGATAATTTTGGTTTGAACACGTATTTACCCCTTTTGTCATTTTTGTGATCAAAGTGCTCCAAATACTTCAGAAGTCATTGATCAAAAGCTTATTTTGACGATTAGAAAAAAATAATTTATTAATTTATTGACTTACTTAGATCACCTTATTTTTCTAATTTTTTGTATTTTTTTAAAAAAAAGTTAAAAAAAAATCAATAAAATAACTTTTTTTTCCTACTTAGGTCAATTATTGTAAGCTATGAGGGTTCTACACAACTCATGCTTACCTATTAATTAGATTAGTACTTTATGAAGAAATGATCACTAAGATGTAGTATTTATTTGAGGGTTATACTTAAGTGGATTATATTATACTTTATTAATTATTATAAACTCCTTCTTGATCTTATGACGTGGTCTAGTGATAGGAATAGTAAACCTCAATACGATAAAAGTAATTTATTTGTGAATTTAAATATATCTAAAAAGTAAAATAAATTGAATATGATATTAAAAAATTCTCAAAAAATAAATAAAAATTTGACTAAAAATATGTGTGCATTATTGTTCAGGTTTTCGTTTGTTTTGTAGTGATTTTTTTCATGTTTAGTTAATTTTCTTTTAGTTTTTTTAGATGCATAGCAAAAACTTTTAACTAAAATCACTACAACAAAAAGCACAATTAGCGACTAAACCTGTGACCGAGAACTCCACTTATCCTATCCAACTCCCAAGTTCACTACACCTTGGATTGGCTTCGTCTTCGTGTATATATAATTATATATATATATATTTTCCGAAATGAAAAGTTGAAGTTTCCTTGAAAATCAAAGTTTTATTTTACCTTATCTGCAAATATAATTGTGGCCTATATCCATACCTATTTTTGTTGTATAGTCAACCAAAAAATAAATAAATTAATGGATGATTTGGTACACCAGTTTCAAAAAAATTTCTAAAAATTTAAACCAGACAAAACCTGTGTACTAGAAACTTGAAGAATATGCAAAATGCATTGAAATTGGAAAATTTATAACAGAAGTATAATAATTTTTTTTTAAAAATAGTAAAGTTGTTCAAATGGTGCCTAAATTGAGAAATTTTCCCAACTTTCATCGTAACTCACTGCAAAGTCAATGTATAATTTTGGTTTGAACATGTATTTACCATTTTGTCAATTTTTGTGATCGTAATGCTCCAAATATGACTGGTTCCACACAACTCATGCTTGCCGAGTAATTAGATTAGTACTTTATGAAGAAATGATCCCAAGATGTAGTATTTATTTGAGGGTTATATTTAAGTGGGTTATATTATTCTTTATTTATCATTGTCAACTCCTTCTTGGTCTTATGGACCTAGTCCATTGAATAGGAACTGTAAACATCTATATGAGAAAGTAATTTATTTGTGAATTTAAATATATTTAAAATGTAAAATAAATTGATTAGAATATTAAAAAAGTCTCCAAAAAATAAATGAAAATTCGAATAAAAATCTATTCTTTTTTGTTCAGATTTTCATTTATTTTTTAGTGATTTGTTTTTCTTATTTAGTTTTTTTTTATTTATAATTTTTTAGATGCATCTAATCTTGATATATTTATAAAGCAAAAACATTTGACTAAAATATGAAGAAAAAAAATTCCGTGAAGACAAATAAAAACTCATTTAAAAATAATTTCTGAAAATTTAAACCAAATGAAACCTATGTACTAGAAACTTGAAACATTTGCAAAATGCATTGAAATCGGAAAATTTTGAACAGAAGTATAATTTCAAAAAATAAAAATAAAAATAGTAAACTTGTTCAAACGGCGCCTAAATTGTGAAATTTCCCCAAATTTAATCTGTTACTCACTGGATAGTCAATAGATAATTTTGGTTTTAGCATGTATTTATCATTTTGTCATTTTTGTGATCAAAGTGCTCTAAATACTTCAGAATTAACCACTTGATCTAAGGCATATTTTGGCAATTACAAAAAAAAAAAAAGTTTATTAATTTGTTGTCTTATTTAGGTTACACCACTTCTCTATTTTTTTTACATATTTTTTTAAAATTAATTTAGAAAATCAATAAATTAACTTTTGTCCTACTAAAGTCAATTTTTGTAAGTTATGACGGGTTCCACACAACTCATGCTTATCCATTAGTACTTTATGAAGAAATGATCTCTAAAATGTAGTATTTATTTGAGTGTTATACTATTAAGTGAGTTATATTATTCTTTATTAATTATAATAAACTCCTTCTTGGTCTTATGGACCTAGTCCATTGAATAGGAATTTATATGATCACAGTAATTTAATTGTGAATCTAAATACATTTAAAGAGTAAAATAAATTGATTATAATATTAAAAAACTTCCCAGAAAATAAATAAAAATTTGACTAAAAATCTGTGCTTTTTTGTTCAGATTTTCATTTATTTTTTAGTAATTTTTTTTCATATTTTAGTTAATTTTTTTTTTTTTAAGTTTTTTAGATACATCTAATTTTAATATATTTATAAAGCAAAAACTTTTGACTAAAATATGCAAAAAAAATAAAAAATAATAAAAAAAATCAATAAAGACAGATAAAAACTCATTTAAAAATAATTTCTGAAAATTTAATCCAAGCAAAGCCTATGTACTAGAAACTTCAAACATTTGCAAAATGCATTGAAATTGGAAAATTTTGAACACAAGTATAATAATTGTTTTAAAAAAATAGTAAACTTGTTCAAATGGCGCCTAAATCGAGAAATTCTTCCAAATTTCATCGTTACTCACTGCAAAGTCAATGGATGATTTTGGTTTGAACACGTATTTACCATTTGGACCTTGCTACATCCCCTAAAAACACTCCTTCTAATCCCTAATTTCCATATCAAGTAAAAAAAAAAAAAAAAAAGGAAACAGTTGCCTAAATTGGAAATTAGGGGGAATAAGGGGGTGTTTTTAGGGCTTTAAATCATTTTCCTTACCATTTTGTCATTTTTGTGATCAAAGTGCTCCAAATACTTCAGAAGTCGTTGATCAAAAGCTTATTTTGACAATTAGAAAAAAATAATTTATTAATTTATTGACTTACTTAGATCACCTTATTTTTCTAACTTTTTGTATCTTTTTTAAAAAAAGTTAAAAAAAAAATCAATAAAATAACTTTTTTTTCCTACTTAGGTCAATTTTTGTAAGCTATGAGGGTTCTACACAACTCATGCTTGCCTATTAATTAGATTAGTACTTTATGAAGAAATGATCACTAAGATGTAGTATTTATTTGAGGGTTATACTTAAGTGGATTATATTATACTTTATTAATTATTATAAACTCCTTCTTGGTCTTATGATGTGGTCCAGTGAATAAGAACAGTAAACCTCAATACGATAAAAGTAATTTATTTGTGAATCTAAATATATCTAAAAAGTAAAATAAATTGAATATGATATTAAAAAAATTCTCAAAAAATAAATAAAAATTTGACTAAAAATATGTGTGCATTATTGTTCAGGATTTCGTTTGTTTTGTAGTGATTTTTTTCATGTTTAGTTAATTTTCTTTTAGTTTTTTTCAATGCATAGAAAAACTTTTAACTAAAATATGAAAAAAAAAAAAAAATTAATAAAGACAAATAAAAATCTGTTTAAAAATAATTTTTGAAAATTTAAACGAAACAAAACTTGTGTACTAGAAACTCGAAACATTTGTGAAATCCATTGAAATTTTTTTTGAACAGAAGTATAATAATTAAAAAAAAAATAGCAAACTTGTCCAAATGGTGCGTAAATCGAGAAATTTAGTTAGTCACAGCAAAGTCAATGGATAATTTTAGTTTGAATACGTATTTACCATTTTATCATTTTTGTGATCAAAATGCTCTAAATACTTCAAAAGTAGTTGATCTAAGTCAATTTTTGTAAGCTATAACGGGTTCCACACAACTCATGCTTACCCATTAATTAGATTAGTACTTTAGGAAGAAATGATCTCTAAGATGTAGTATTTATTTGAGGGTTATGCTTAAGTGGGTTATATTATTCTTTATTAATTATTATAAACTCCTTCTTGGTCTTATGGACCTAGTCCATTGAATAGGAATTGTATACCTCTATATGATCACAGTAATTTATTTGTGAATCTAAATATATCTAAAGAGTAAAATAAATTAACTATATATAATTTATTTGACAATGGTGCACCTAATAACTTAAACTTACAGGAACTTGATTAAACATTAACGTTATAACATAACTATATATAATTAAATAAATAGCCACAAAAAAAAAAAAAAAAACTATACAGAGTTCTACGATTGACTTTGGTTACCAACTCTCCCACGTTTGTTTATCGGATTAGATTGGTTATGATTATTACTATAGTTGGATTAAATGAGGAGAGACAAGATTTTAAGGCCCTGTGTGTTTATCAGACTATGTTGTATATGATTATTAGGATACTGAGATTGAAAGAGGGAATTGCCAGTGAGGTAGTATTAAGTTGGAGATGTAAGTTAAAATGTATTTATTTGTATAGTAGTATAATAATATTAGTTTGTTGAGATTAAATAGATAAAATTATGTAAAAGTCCTCATTATGTATGTTGGAAATTGGGTCAAATTTGGCCCAACCCATAACTCATGGAGTATCTACATGGGTTGTAGATAATTCACATGATCTATAATATAAGATATTTAAGAGAATTATCTAAAGAGGTGTTTGAGTTGTTGTGAGAGATTACAACTCCACCTCTATCAGCAGAGATTCTCTGATATAGAGAAAATGATAATATGTATTGGTGTAGGAGTTTACCCGAAAAACCTCTACAAAATATTTGTCTCTCTATTCTTCCCTCTTAGGTCACAATTGTAGAACCTAGGAATTTGGAGCATGGATATAACGTCAAGAAACTCTAGTACCTTCTCAATTGGCGGATGATTTTTCAAATGAGACTCGTAATTCAAGCATTCAATCAAAACCGTTTCCACATGAGGTAATATGATTACCTGTGTTATTTTCCTTCATTGGTATTAGAGTTGTATTGTTTGTTTTTGCCTCATATGATTTGCTTGCCATAGATTAGATTTATTCATGTTTAATTGAATATTATTTGTTTCAATATTGTTGAATATCATGGCATGTTGAAAAGGTTTTTGGGAAAATCCTAATTTTTGAAAACTCCATTAGAGCAAATTTTTTGATCTAAAACAATAGTGTAAAAAATTTCATTTTCTATTACTTAAATTCATATATTATGAAAGTACTCTTTTTAAGCTTTTCATCTATATAAAATGGGCTTTAATTGGAGTTATATTGAAAAAGTTATGGTTTTTCAAAGACTTTTGGATCAAAATTGTTGTTTTTGAGAAATTTTGGGAAAAATAAAGATTTTGGAAAGTCGAAAGCTAACGCCAGCAGAACACGGCAACTGAAGTAGCGCAGCGCGACCAGTACGGCATGGCTCGGTGCGGCTCCTATTGCTTGCAGCTGACGACAGTAGTACACAAGGCACGCGTGCCATGTGGCGCCGTGGACGTGTGTGTGCCTGTTATGCGCACAAACCTACAACAACAATGCATGATCACGCATAATCATGGTTCCCGAGGCGCATGTAGTACACACGCGGTGCATGGGTGTAGCTGACTACCTATTCTATTTTTCTGTGTAATTTGGTTTGGCCACTGTTATCAGAATTAATTTATTTTGAATTTTCTTTGGATAGTCTCACATGTTTATATATATTTTTATTCTGAAAATTATAAAAAATGAAAAATACAATTCTGAAACTTGCAGAAAAATTTAAAGAAATTCTAGAAATTATTTTTTCAATTTTATCAATAATCATGCATAATTTGTTAATTCCTTTTGGTTGATTTAGTATTTAGTTTTGTGCTATTAAATTGTGAAATTAATTTATTAATTGCTTAATATATATTAGTTTAGAACTACTATGTATTTTTGAGTCCTAGATTTTCATGACTATACAATATTCTTTGGTAGGAATTGTAGTTTGACCTCCATCCTTTGACCGGTTATTTATTTATTGTTGATGTATGTTTGGATAGAGGTAATGTTTGTAATTTTTTGTGCACATGTTTATTTATTTATTTTGTATTGTTAAAGGTAAACCCCTGTAGACACCCAATTTTTGACAATCCTCAAGACTTGGACGTCATCGTTTGAACACTCGGTGATCATCTATGCTCGTGTTCGTTTTGAGTTCCCGAAGGCCTCGGCTGCACGCCTTGCCTTAGGATCTCTTAACTTGTTTGTTTTGTACTTGGTTGTGGACCAAGCACTTGTGCTTTTGCTTCTGAGGGAAGAGGGTGGCTTGTTGGCCATCCCTGCAACCCATCGGCCAAGGCTTAGTGCCATCGGCCATGTTTTCTTGCCATTGGCCATAAGTGTTGGCCGATCGGCACTCTTTTTGGTCGATCGGCCATATTTTTGAGCCGAGACCTTTCCATCTGCTTTTTGCAGATATTTTGTACCAGCTGTGACAGCTGGTGGACACAATTCTCATCCTCCATACACGTGTATGGAGGGATTGCATTCAAGACTCAAGCTTGTTCAACAAGCTTGAGAATTGAATAAGAAGTGAGCCTCCCCTCCCTTTCCAGAGGTTCTGAAAATTTGATATACAAGTTCTATATATATATCTCTCTCTCTCTCTCTATTTTACTTCTCTCTCTCCTTTTGCTCTTGTTTGTGCCCAAAAGTGTAAATCCTTCACACTATTGCACACAAACACCTACTAGAACACCATCCTTTGGTAGCTGAGGTCCTTAGGAGTTGGTTTTAGAGTTCTTGGAGTGGTTTAAGCTCAGAAAAGGTGCTGGAGTTGTGTTCTTGAAAGTGTTCTTCAAGGGTGAGAAACTAACCTTTTAATCCCCTATTTTGGCTTAAGCTTTTAGACCTACTTGCATATTGTTTTAAGCTTAACTGTAAACTACAAAAAGTTCTGATTTTTCATGCTTGTGATGTTTTTTTAAGGTCACTTTTTGGTTGGGGGTGGTCCACCCCCTCTTAGGCCTTGTTTGGCTTTGTTTTGAGCCATCCCTTTTGGCCCTTGTTCTAACCTTTGCATGACTTTTCTACCACTGAAATCCAGAGGATTTTCAGTGATGGAAAGGTGGTTTTGGAGTCTTGAATAGGAGAGGGACACCCCCCGCTCCTCGTGTCTCATTTGCTAGCATAAATGGCTCATAATAGTAGCATGTTTGCTTGGCATGTTTTGGACCCATTTTAGCAACTTTTTGGTGTTATCTTAGCATGCTATAGCTCTGTCTAAAGTTGGTTTGATAGCCTCTTACATGCATCATGCACTTGTAGTGTAATCTTCTCTATTGCCTTAACATGCATCTTGCATTTGGATCATCATTCTTGCATGTTTTGGCTCAACTCAAATAAGTTTTTAGTCATGTTTTACCATGCTTGAGCTCTGTTTCATGTTGTTTCAGTCATGCATGCACTGTTTTGTATAGCCATGGTTCAATCTAGCTTGTTAGCTTTGAGTGTCCAAGTCATTAGCATGCGTTGCTTAGACCATTTTCATGATTTGGCATCATTTCATATGTGATTTCAGTCCATGTAGTGTAGCCATATACTTGCATTTTTCATCCTTTCAACGCTTTGAAGAGTTGGTGTTTTATGCCTTCAGAGTGGACCATTGTGCATGCCTCTATGCTTAGGCCTTTAGGATGCCATCTCAGTGGGTTTTTAGGCTTATTTTGACATGCCATAGCTCTAATTTTTATTGGTTAAGTCATGCCATGTTTGGTTTTAATAGGTGTAGTGTAACACCTTTTTGTATTCTTGCATGCTCCATGCTTTTGATCTTTTGGTCTAGCTTGTGTTGGCTAGGTTAGAGCATGCTTTTGGTCTTGTATTGACCTGCCTTGGGATTGTTTTGGTTGCCCTTGGCCCTTTGGGGTTTGATTCATGTGGCCTTGGTACAAGCTCCTTGGCTAGCCTTAAGCTTTGAGCCTCATGCATGCTTTGTTTGTGTTATATGTGTGATTTGGCATCATTCCTAACATCATTTCAGAGCATTTAGTATTGTCACTTGTCCACACTTTTCACTCTTTAAGTGCTCTTAAGAGTTGGTGTCTTCATGTCTTAATTCTTGGGCCAATTGGCATGCATGCTTGCCTTGCATTTCATGTCATCAATTCATCACTTTGGCCACTGATTTGGGCATGGCTGAGGTCTGCCCATTTTGGTTTAAGTCCATCTTTGCATGTTGTTGCATGCTTGTCACATTGCATGTTATTGCATGCTTGCTAGTTTGCATCTTGTTGCATGCTAGTCCATCTTTGCATGTTGTTGCATGCTTGTCACATTGCATGTTGTTGCATGCTTATCCATCTTGCATGTTGTTGCATGCTTGCATGTTTGCATGTCTAGGTTGCATTGCATTTTGCATGCTTGTTACATTACATTTGGCATGCTTATGTTGCATTGCATAACATCTCCATGTTGCATGCATTGTATTGTGTTTGGTTTGGGTGTTAAACCAAACACGAGGAACGAGGGACGTTTCATACTTAAAGTGATGAAACGTGCCTCAATTCTCGGTCGCCGACATTCTTGATCCAACATGATAGAGTGTGAGGCATTCATGTGTTTTTGTTTATTCATTCCATATTGATTTGTGCAATTCAGCCTCTTTGGCCATCATGCATCGAAATGCGTAATTGATGGCTCGAGAGTCGAGCACTATACTCCTTTGAGTTCCAAACATGATAAGGGGTGTAGTTGTACAACATTTTCTTGCAAATGTATTGCCATGCCCTTGTTTGTCCTCTGCTGCAACAAAAGGATCAATCTGCAGGAAGAGATGGCCGATCGGCTATCTGGAGTGCCGATTGGCTAACAATTTTTGGCCGATGGACTCAAAACTGGTCGATGACCCTCATCCTTTGGCTGATGGCCTTACCTTTTGGCCAATGGCCTCTCAGCATATCCATGAGGTGGTTTAGAAGCATCACAGAGATTTTCACAATTCTCAGAAGTCAAGAACAGTGCAAACAGAGGCAACGTGAGGCATGGCAACGGATTTCTGGGAGGACGTGACCGGGCATGCATCTCTTCATCACCTGCGAGGCCATTTCAGTATTCATGATTAGTTTGTGTAATTTAATCATCTAATTGGTTTTGTAATATTCATTTAGCTTAGTGTAGCTATTTGTTTCAATTTGGATTGTAATAATTAACTAGCTTGTTAGTTAATTAGTTTTGATTGTGTAATAATTAGTCTAATTAGTTTAGTTAGATTAATTACTTAGCTCAGCTTAGATTAGCTTAGCTTATTATTCGGACCCTCCGTCGAGAGGGCGAATTTTGTAATAAGTGTGCGTGAGTGTGTGAATGTCTTCCAACCCCACGTCTTTCTCCTTTTTACTTAACCGCTTACGATGGTTAGTTCTAGGTCATGTTTCAATTAGCATTCCTATGCTCGCATGTTTGCATCCATTCATCTGTATTGTATGCACCGGGCTCGGCGCATCATGCTAACTGCATTGTATTTCAATTCCTACTTGAATATATGGTTATCAAGTTGCATTTCACATGCCATCTTAGAATAGCCGAGCTTATTTCTAGTTACATTTTGCATGTGTTGCATTAGCCATCTTGACATAGCTAGGATCATGCATTGATTACTAACTAGCTATTGTTTTGGCTCGGAGTACTAGGTAAGCTTTTACGCTTTAGCATCTTGCATGAGTGTGAGTGTTGCCATGATAGCATGCTTGTCATGAGGCTAATTGCTTAAGTGTTTAATTGCATGAATGCCTATGGGTGACGGTTGGATTACTTGAATTGGAACATTTCATTGAAATGCGAGTTTTAAGCCCACTTGAGAGTGGCAAAATCATGTTTTCTTAAGCCCAATTGAGGGTGGCAAATCCACGTCTTAGCTTACTTGCGAGTAGCACCTTCAAACCATTTTCAAACAAATAAACATGAGATGTTTTGTTCCAATTTAGGCGATCTAGTCTATACTTATGTGTTGTGCGCATCACGTAATAAAGATTAGCTAATAAACCGGAATACGAGCGCATGTGTTTTAAAAAACAAGATATCATGTTAGTAAAGGCCGATCTTTGATCGGGCGAGCGGGGGTGCTCATTGCATGACCTTCCCCTCTCGTACCCAAGTTCCCGAGCCGAGGCAACTTTGGTGATGACGGACACGTGGCCTTAGGCATGAGTCAGGGTTTCCTAAATTCCCCCAAAATAAAATATTTAGGTGGCGACTCTGTATCTGGCAAAGCAGTCCATGTTTGGCACTTCTTTATAAAAATCAGTTTTCCAAAATGATTTGTCGGATTTGGACTCTTTGGTGATTTATCAATCTTGCATTGCACTTTGTGAGATTAGATTAAGAACCGTGACATTGAATCCGAACTGTAGCAGCCTAATGAACAAAACGGATTTCGCGCCGTTTGCGTGCGGAGCCAGGACGTTTGGGCACGTCTACAACCCCACAAATGTATTATTGAAGTGGCATCACCAAGTTATTTTCTCTTTTTATTTATTTATATTTTTTATAATAATTTTTATTTTTTTTATTTTTTTAAGAATCAATGTATTAGGATTCTTTTGGGTTGTAATTAATTATTTTTTTGATGTATTTTTTTTCACAGCAATGAAAGGGGATGTGTTTTACTATCACCAATACATTTCAAGGTTGCCTTAATATGTCACACCATATTACCAACTGGGTTTCAAGTGGAGCCCACTCGCAAAATTGTATGACACATTTTTGGACTCATATATATATTATGCATGATTTAATGTTGTGGAAATAAGAGATAATTTTACCTCTTACATAATTTTATTCAAAATTAATTGGGTGCCATATTTTAGCTCACATAGGGGGAGATGATTATGAGCTTAGCGAAATTTTCGATCTCTCTATGTAAGTGAAAATATTGTATGCCAATTGTGTTTTTGTGAATAAATTTTTTTAAAGTGTGCTAATGTCAAACCCTGTGCAATCAATGTAGTAAAATGGCCTTTAAGAATGTTGTTACTGACCTCACCAAAGATGAAATTCAATATTTGCTTAATGAACAAGAAGTCATAAAAAAATTGACCACCCTTAAGATCTGATTTGAAGAAAGGACCACTGCCCAACATCGTTGTGACACAAAAACCCATCAGAATTGAGTCAAGGGAGATTGATGCAAGCGCTATACTATGCTTAGCAACATGCACAATGATCTCACGGGGGAGTTTGAGACAAACCCCATTGCTTATGACATGTGGAATCAATTGAATATTACCTATGGGACCAACTTGCAACTGAGATGCATGCTCTTATTTTGAAATTTGACAAAACTGAGTTTGAAGCGGAGCACCTGGGGTCACACTGCGACACTATCCTTGTTTCCCAAGAAGAGCTGTGAGACCCGACTTTTGTAAACCTTATTAGGTCCCTAAATTTTGAGTTATTATAATAAAGCCCTTAATTCGTTGATTGTTCGCAAATTAAATCCTAGAACCGAAAACGCATCACGGACGAAGCCATACAAACCCTAATCGACCCTGGAAGTTTAGAAATCATTTCTAACACTCTAATATTAATTATTTAACTCTCAAATTTTAGATTAATCACTCCAAACCTTAACTTCCGGTTTTCACAATTTTCGTTCGGTTATTTACCTTTAAATTCAATGCAAGATAATACAAACCAAATTATTTTTCCTAACACTAATTTATTAACTCTACATTTGAAATAGATACTTTAATTGAGCCCAAGCCCTCACATTTTTATTAAATCACAAATTGACCCCAAACAAGTACCATTATATATTTAAATATACACTTGTATCCTAAAACATTTTATTTTACAAATTCCAACAATTGTACAAAAAAAAAAAAAAAAAAAGTAAATAAATAAATAAATTAAAATAAAATATAAAACAAGTCCATCAATTCACCATCACATGGCTAGCCATCACCATTGTAGGTGTAATGAATGTACTATGAGACAATTTTCCATGATTTAAGGAAGAAAAATCTTTGACTTGGTACAAACTTTTATATACATGTATATAAGCAACTAGGTTGGTTTGATTAGGAGGAAAACCCTAACTAGATCATATTTAGGAACCTAATTAAGACTTTTAATCCTCCATTATTCCATTGAATTCAACCTAAATCCAAACTATCCAATCCAATTCCAACCAAGTGGCATTTAGGACCTTTTGCACCAAATTCATTATATAAACAACCCCTCCACTAGCATTTTACATACAAGAACAACACTTATACACACTATATTCAACTGAGAGAGAAGAAAGGAAGGAGGGTGAGCTTGGTAGAAGAGAGGAGAGGAAGAAAAAGTTTGCTAGCAATTCCAACAACCCTCAAGTAAGCCACAACACAACTCTCTCTTCCATTTTCCTTTTTCAAATACATGTTATTAGAAGTTTAAAATGGTATTTTCAGATGTGTTATAATGGTATTCTTGTGTCAAAAATGAAAGGAGTTGAGACTTGATTCTACATTTCTTCTATTTCTCTTAATTGGTATAAGACTACATTTTTCCCTATCAATCTCTCAAAATTTTCAAAGGCACACCTTCACCTTAAATTTCTGAGTTTAATACATATTATTTAGCATGTTTTCATCACAAGATAAGTGGAAAATTTCCCCTAGCTGACCTCTTTTCTCACCAACTTTCTATTTTCAAGAACTGTCACTACAAAAAAAGTCACTTTTAGCGACTAAAATATTGGTCGCCAATTGTCTGTTTTTTGGTCGCCAATGACATTCTGCGACCAAAAAATTTGGTCGCTACGTTTGTCGCCAAAACCTTGTCGGGAAAGGTCTTGGAGGGTTTTGCCGACCAAAAAACATTTGGTCGGCAAAAAGCAAGTCTTTAGCTACCAAAATTTTGGTTGCCAATAGTCAATTATATTTCTTTAAAATTATACATTTACCGACCAATGTTTTAGTCGCCAATAATCAAGGAATCGCCGATCAACACCTTTAGTCGCCAAAAGCAACCAATTGCCGACCAACACCTTTAGTCGCCAAAAGCTTCAAACGTGAAAAAAAAAAAAAAAATCGTTGTACAATAATTTGATCCACTCTTGCGGAGACTCGAACCGCCAACCTCCCACACCATAAACCTTACGCACCACACTCATCCCACTACGCCTCTATAGCACCACATGATTATATATGTGATATATATTATTTATATAGTACATACATCCATATTAATATAAAAGTATATGTATAAACATAATTATTTTAATGAACATAATTTATGTAAAATAAACTATTTAGCAGCAAAATAGAAAAAGATCACTTTTGGCTACTAATTATTTTTTAGTCGCTAAAAAACTTAACTTTTGCCGACCAAAGTCGGATTTGGTCATCGAAGATGCACTTTCAGCTATTTTAGACCTCCATTTTATGTCAAAATCTTTCTTAAGGAGTTATCTTTCAAGGAAAATTGGTTTCATTGAAAACGAGTGAGCGGTTTGTGAGAAAATCTGATTTTCGTAACAGTCGACGAATCTGGACAGAGTTGGAATATTTCTGAAATAACTACAAATCTGAAATAGCCCTTTTGAGTATAATCTTTAGGTAGTACTGAATCTGAAAATTCTGTTTTCATTAGTGTTTTATGCTTTTGTGTTCATGAATATGCTTATTAATTTATGATCATGTCTCGATATGATATTTCACATGTCATAGATTTATGTATTTTATTTTAATCCTTCGATGGTGCTCACACTTATGCAAATCTGGAAATTATATTCATGTGCGAATTTATTCCCTTAACTACTTGAATATGCCTAGAGCTACTTGTGCCTATCTTCATATGTGAATCTCATGTGTTGTAACCTTATTTCCTTCTATTTGTACTATTTAGTTGTTCAAACTTGTGCAATAGATGTTGTTTCAAGAGCATGTCCTAACTCTGACTTAAATTATCTAACTCAAACGGGAAACTTAACGGGTGGTAATGGGTTGTGAATTTTTGGACAAGATTACTAGGATATTGATTGGTTGACGGGATGTGTTCCCTATTTTGAAGTTAAGATCTTGCGCAAGTGGTTTTCGGAACCCTTGAACGGAGCGGTTGTATTCGGACCCTAGGTATTTGGTGTAAGGAGGGATTTGGGCAAGGCCAATTATTGCCGTCTCTTTTGAGGCCCTGCGGTTGGCGCTACGTGGTATATAACCGTTGGTAGGCATCCGGGGTTAGTTTTGCAACAAAGCAGCAAAAGAGGGGGCATACCGAATAATCCGTGTCCGATTCTTATGGTTGGGAGGACGAAGTCTCTTTGGGGATTTCTAGATTTCTAACATCTAACCTTGTAATGCTTTATTATTGAATGATTATCATGCTTCATTACTTGCTTGTTATAATTGTGATGGTGTATTGGATTAGGAAAAAGAGATGGGGTGTGTGTGTGTTTACTGGGCATTCAAAGCTCATGGCGTTTCATGCCAGGTATCAAAGAAACGTACGAAGCCAACGAAGAGTCAAAGACATTTGGAGACTTAAGTTTTCCTTAGAGAAAGTTTGGAACCATTTCGCTGATTAGTCTAATTGTGCTTTTATTTATTCTTTTTGGATTGTAATAATAATGGAACTTGTTTTGTAAATTAAAAATTTGAGACGTTGTAATTATTATTTACTTTGTAATCCTGTGCCTATCTCTGCGTTGCTTATGAGACCTTGTGTCAATGCCTTTTAAGATCTGTCAAAAGGGTGGTACGCTACCTAAGAAAGTTGGACTTAGAAGGGAGGCTAACTTGACTCCTCCGGCAATCCGGGATCTTACTCTGTTATTGGCCATAGGACTCATTAGTTCGTTTCCTAGACTCCTAACCTTAGATAAACCCTGTATTTAATTGATAATATATTCTTTGAAGTTTGCGATTTTTGGGGCGTCACAAGAGCAATGTTAGGCATTCAGGCCTAAGCGCAACAGACAAGGAAAACATGATAGTCCAGTTGGTAACCTTGGTCCTAAGAGAGATAACGTAGAGAAGCGCCGTCAAGGCAAGTGCGTTGGAAATAAAAATAAGACCAAAGTCAAGTGTTATAACTATGGGAATCGAGGTCATTTTGTATAATAACACAACCATGCATATCATGTTTGCATCTATTTAATTGTAGGAAATTATGATTTTGATATTATTATCTATTGAGATTTGTATGTGTGTGAAAATATCTGTGAGGTGTTATGGTTTAATCAAAATTTGAATGTCTATATGACTTAGAAAACTTTAATTGACGAGCTTAATCAACTAGATTGAATATTTAAAGCATTATTGGAGTTTATAAAAATTTGATTTAGAATGATGTAAATTAAAAATAATTAATTAAGCTTAAATTAACAATAGATTAAATAATTGGATTAAGTCATGATCATAAAACTTTGAGTCAATTAAGGAAAGATCAATTAATTTATGTCATACTTAATTAAAAGTTAAACTAGTTGATTAATTAAGCCTAATTAGAAATTAATCTAACCTAAGTTAATTAACTAGATAATTAGATAGTAGATATATATGTTGAAGCTAAGTCTAGAGTTAGCTAGAACTCAAGCTTGTGCTAGAGAAAAGAAAGGAAAGAGAGCTCAAGGGAGAAGAAGGGGGGAAAATTGAGGAAACCTCTAAGTTAATTCAAGAATTCAAGCTTAAGGTATGTAATTCAACTTAAAATCTTGTAGACAACTCAAATCTTAAGGAAATCAAGGAATAATTTGAAGATTAAACACTTAATTTGCTAGGAGTTGGGTTTTGTATAATTAATTAAGTTAGGTTCAAGAACATGAGTTTAATTCTTTGAATTTGCAGAATTTGAGTTCAATTTGGAGAATTATACAAGAATTGAGCTATATAACTTACATGCAACAAGATTATGTGAAGGATTCATCCATGCAAGGGGGTATATAATTGAGTTTGAAGCTTAAGTAATGGAACTTTTTTATTCATAGAAATGGAGAGTTTGATTTTGAAATTAAAAGAAGTTTTGATTCAATTGCGTTGAAATTGAACTTGATTCATGTATATTTTTCATGTTTGTTGAGGTTTTTGTACAAGTTTTGGACATCAAATTGAGTTTTAAAGGCTTACACTTATTGAATTTTTGGACTGCTCAAAATTACCCAGAACCGCATGTGTGTTTGTGAGCCCTGCATGTGCGGAAGATAGACCAAAATAGGGGATCAATTACTACTTTAATTGCATGTGTAGCTTGCACGTGCGGTACCTTAAGTACGTGCGGAAAACAGAGAAATTGTGATTTATTTTCTTTTGATCCTTTTGACCTTCTGAACATGTTTCTAAACTCGTTTTGACCCTCTGGGAAATTAAAAGACATTTAGAAACCCATTAGAATTAATGTGAATAAGTAAATGAATGTTCTGTTTTATCGAATTCGTATGATTGTGATATGTAGGTCATTTGCACGAGGGGACATCGCAAGATCAATCCACTGTGATTAATAATTTTGTAAAGATATGTTCTTAAATATTGTTTTGAAACAATATGTGTTAGACATATTTGATTTTGATGATTGTTTCTATTTTGTTTTAATTATGTTTTTATTTATTTGAAAGAACAAAATAGATTGAATTCTTATAATTTACTCCATGATATTTTCATCCGTGTTTATATCCTAATCATGTCATTCTTGAGTTCAAAATGAGGCTTAAACAGGTACCAAACCAATGGACCAAAGTAGTAGAACACAGGAGGTCGAGCCCACAAGGGATCGGACGACCGGCCTCTCGACCGGTCATGCCATTTTTTGGCAACTTTCTTCTGCAACTTTAGGCAGGCAGGGACAATCGAGCAAACATCCGGGAGGATGTTCGGGCGGATGACCGGCCAAGGCATTTTAACCTAGTTTCAATTCAAATCAGTTCTGTTTTGGTCCGGACGTCAAACCAACAATATGCTCAATGACCCACAGACACAAAGCTTTGCTTTGGACATCTGGCAGACGTCTCTCTATGCAAAGTAGCTTATATTAGAACTATTGGTGTAAAGAGAAAAGAATTGTTTTTGCATCAGTGACCCATCATTCAACAGGCAAAATGTTGGGGAATATCTAAAGCATCAATCTAATATCATCCTCAACCATCACCAACCCATCTCTTCTGTAACACCCTATACATATAATTCCTATTGAACAATTAAAAGAACATTCTCCACATTAACACATAATCACAATTCCATTAATATATTTCTCTTTCTCATTGAACTGCAGATTTTGTTTACAAAATTACAAAATACAGATCTCAATTCAATGAGCTAGAGAAGATTACAAAACAATTACATAGCCCTCTGAGTTTACTAATTACATTGTGACACTTAATCCAAAAACACAAAACTCAAAATAAAGGTAGAAAAGGAGTTCCATAATTACATTACAACTTCAAGTTCACAAAAGTTTAGATTTTGAAAAGAGGTAGTCTTTTTCTTCTTCTTCTTCATTGACAGTTTTGGAGCTCTTCACTTCTTGAAATGTTAGTAAATAGGACTGAGCAATTGCCCAATAGAGAATAACTTTAACCAAGTATATAAACATTTGGTTTAAATATGCGTAACCTTTATTGATGCCCATGAATTTCCATTGGTTTAAAAGCTATCACACAACACACAATTTAGCACTTAATTTCCATATTTTTCCGTCCTCACATAGATGGCCAGTGAACACCTCAAACCTTCCACTTTCATCATCTTCACATGAACCATCTAGTGGACACCTCACAACATCCCCACATTCATTTCCCTCACGCGAACCGGGCAAGTGGGCACCTCAAACATATTCCCACATTCATCGTCCTCCCTCAAACCAGGCCAGTGGGCACCTCAAACACATTCCAAAACATAACATTTTAAGCACAACAAAAGTAATCACAAGGATTCCCCAAATTTTACTTATCAACTTTCCATTAAGTCAAAATCAAGAACAACCCTTAGGGTTACCCATGAAAATTTGGGGCTTTCCTTTCCAAGTACTCGTTTTCCTTAATTCATGTGTATTTACTCACTATTTCATAATTGATTACACAACCCATTATTAATCTCACACAACCACTTCATCAACACAAAACCTATATATATATGTACATCATCCATCTCAATAAGTCCATACATCTTAAGATTCACAAACATTAAACCAAAGTATAGATATACAAGGGTAATGGCATTCCTACCTCAAGGATTGCAAGAAGAGAGATGAAGGTCCACATGATAAACTTTCAAAATACCATAATCTAATAGGTTCAAAACATAGCTCTTGACGAGGATAACAACTTTAATGAAGACCCAAAGATCAATTCTTGCTCTTACTAGATGAAATCTAAGGTTTTCTAGATAGGGTTTTGGAAGGAGGGTTGAGAGAGAAGGGGTGTGAGAGAAATAAGTCAGAAAAGTGTTTGGATCGCAATGTAACTCTGATGTCCCGACCAGACTGCTTGAGCTAACTTTCCATTGCTCAAGCGAAGTGCCAAAATACAAAGGGACCGCTTGAGTTAACTTTCCAATGCTCGAGAGGCAAATGCAAGGTCTTAGAAGTTTTGTAGAGCTATGGGAAAATACTGGGAGCTCTCATTTTGCGCTCGAGCGACTTTCCTTCGCTCAAGCAGTCTTGCCTACAAACCTGCGAGATACTGAAAGTTGCAAAACTCCGCTCGAGTGACAAGATGACACTTGACTGCTCAAGCGGTCACCCAAAATCAACTATTACATCTTCAACGGGAAGAAGAGGATGGGCTCTATCAAACATAACAGAGCACCACCTCTGTTATATTCAAATCTTTGTGAACAAGAGCAAGCATAGAGACAGAGCAACAAAGCAATGTGCTATTCACATTTTCAATCTTTCATCACTCTCATTTTTCTCTATTCTCTGAAGTGTTCTTCATCTGGTTTTCATTTTCCCTTTAGAAATTACAGTGAGCTTAAGCCTTAAACATATATTCCTGTGAGAGGATTTATAGAAAAATTCTAAGCTTCAATATTGTATATCTATCTTTGAGAAATTATTCTTGTAGCTTTCTTTGAAAGAAAAAACACCATCATTTTAATCTTCTAAGAGTTTAGTACACTCAGGTCTCTTAACTCTTTGAGTGTGATTAAGAATCACCTAAGGAGTGCAACGTTTCAGACTTTGAAAGTTTGTGTAAAATTTGTGGAGGATTGCTCCATTTGTGAAGAGGTTGCTAGCACCCCTATAAAGCTAGAGGATAGTGGAAAATCTCAAGTGAAGCTTGAGGAGTGGATGCCGGCTTGGTTGAGACTATACCACTATAAATCTGTTTGCCTCATCTTCCCTAATCTATTTTATGTTCTTCACTGCTATAGCTATATTTGATATACCATTTTCTATTATTGTGCTAAACATCTATTCTCTTCCCTTAATTGCTATAGCCATCTGTTATGAGCTTGTAGTTACTTTGATAGCTAAATCCTTTGCTAATCTATCAAAATCATAATCTGTTATTTATTTTGTCTCAAGCCTCAAATTATCTGATATTTTGTGTTAAGTCAAAAATCATTCACTGCATTTTTGGTTAGCTACTTCACTGATACTTTCTCGTTGTGCTTAATCAAGTTATCTATTTTTCATTATTCAGCAATCTACTACTAGTTGTAATTTTTATTGGGGTAATATTAATTTTAATTTGTAGAAACCTAGTTCACCCCCTCTTAAGTTGCTTTTTGGGCAACAATTGGTATAAGAGCTTAGACTCTTGCTTAGATTTAACCATCTGAGAGTTTTCAATCCATGGCAACCATAGCTAATACTAGCACTGTTGAAGGCCAAGCCACCAATAGGCCACCCTTGTTTGATGGAAATAACCATAGCCATTGGAAAGATAAGATAACCCTATATCTTCAAGCCACAAATTATGCTATGTGGATTATAGTCACCAAAGGTTCGAAAATCCCTACCAAATTAGTAAACAACATTAGTGTACCTAAAATTGAAGATGAATGTGATGAGAGGGATCATAGATTGTTACAAGCCAATGCCAAAGCCAAACTCACCCTTGTATGTGGTTTAGACCCTAAGGAGTATAATAGAATATCTAGTTGTGACTCAGTTAAAGAAATTTGGGGCAAACTTGAAGTAACTTATGAAGGCACTAACCAAGTTAAAGAATCTTGTATAGATATGCTTGTTCATAGTTATGAGTTGTTTAAAATGAAATCTGATGAATCTATTTTAACCATGTTTACAAGATTTATTGAAATTGTAAATTCTTTGAAATCTCTTGGAAAAACCTATACTAACAATGAGTTGGTGAGAAAATTCTTAGGTGTTTACCAAAGAATTGGGAGGCTAAAATCACAGTCATTAGTGAAGCAAAGAACCTCTTAACTCTTGGATTAGATAAGCTCATGGGTTCTCTAATGACTCATGATATCACTATGAAAGAACTTGAGAATGATGAGGACAAAAAGAAGAGTGGAATTGCATTCAATGCATCATCACATAAAGAATAAATGAGGACACTAGTGAAGATGAAGGATATTCCATGTTTGGTAAAAATCTCAAAGAGTACTACAAGAAGAGCAATCATGGAGGAATAAGACGTTTCAAGAAAGAGTACAAAAAAGATGACATCCAAAAGAAAGAACCTATCATTTTCTATGAGTGCAAGAATCTGGGACACATCAAGATGGATTGTCCAAAATTGAAGAAACTTGGAAAAGACTACAAAAGGAACGAGAAGGCCATGATAGCAGCTTAGGGAGAAGATGATGATAGTTCAAATGATGAAGTAGCCAACCTTTGCCTAATGGCACTTGGAGATGAAGAAACAACTCAAGATGAGGTAACTTTCAATTATGAAGAACTTGAGAGTTCTTTCAATGAATTACATGATGAGTTTAGAAAAGTATGTGCAAAAAATAATGTATTAAAGAAATTAGTTGCATCTTTATCTAACAATGTGGATGAATTGAAGAAAGAGAACCTTGCTTTCAAGAATGACCCTAATACCATTTCTAGTGAGAAAATTGTTTTGAAAAATAGTGTTGATGATTTGAATAAAACTCTTGAAAATTTTGTAAAAAGAGGAGATAATCTCAACAAGCTTCTTGGTAGTCAAAGTGTGTTTTTGATAAAGCGGGCATTGGATATGACCCTATTAAGAAACAAAAGTAACTCAACAGAATTTTTGAAAAAGGATCTTCCATGACACACCCTCATATTACTTGTCATTATTGTAGGAAGAAAGGTCATTATATATATAGTTGTCCATTCAAAAAGAATATGAACATAGGGGTTAAAAAGATTTGGATTGTGTAAAGGTACTAATCATACTAACCAAGAAGGATCCAAGAAATCACAGATACCAAAATCCAACATATGATGTCTTATTGTAGGTATGCCTTAAGTCCAAAGCTAAAAAAGGAAGGTGGTATCTTGATAGTGGATGCTTTAGACACATGATCGGAGACAAATCTTTCTTCATTACTCTTGTAAGGTCCCGATGTCCCACATCAGGAATGGATGGGGAGTTCCTGGGCTATAAAATTAAAAACCTAGACCCTTATATAGCATCGAGGCCTTTTCTCGGGTGGTGAAATCCCTAGCATAACTCCCCAGTTTGGGTGGCCCACTGGGAAGAACAAATCCGTACAGGCGTGGCTCAAAGCGGACAATATCGATGACATGTAAAGGGTTGGGGTGTTACAAATGGTATCACAGCCGACTCTTCGGAGTACCGAGTGTGGGGCTCTGGCATCTCTCGGTGCATGTAGCCAGGCTTGTGAGCTGGTAGGCTACTGCACGAGGATGTTCAGCCTTAAGAGAATGGATTGTAAGGTCCCGGTGTCCCACATCAGGAATGGAGGGGGAGTTCCTGGGTTATAAAAGTAAAAACCTGGACCCTTATATAGCATCGAGGCCTTTTCTTGGGTGGTAAAATCCCTAGCAGAACTCCCCAGTTAAGTGTGCTTAGGCTGGAGTAGTTCTATGATGGGTGACCCACTGGAAAGAACAAATCCGTGCGAGCGTGGCCCAAAGCAGACAATATCGATGACATGTGAAGGGTTGGGGTGTTACAACTCTATCATCGAAGGATGAAGGATTTATCACTTTCGGAGACAACAAGAAAGGAAAAATTATTGGTATTGGTAGCATCGGTATTTCTTCTAACCCTTCTATTAAAAATGTTCTTCTTGTGAATGGACCTAAGCATAATTTACTTAGTATTAGCTAATTATGTGATAAGGGTAATCAAGTTATTTTTGATAAATCACATTACAACATTGAAAGCACAATTGATCACAAAGCACTATTTGTTGGTAATTCACTTGACAATGTTTATGTTTTTCATTTCAATGATCTCTATGCTAGTGATGTTAAATGTTTATATGCTAGTAATGATAGTAGTTGGTTATGGCATAGAAGACTTGGTCATGCTCATATGGATTTAATTGCTAAACTTTTGAGAAAGGATTTGGTCATTGGACTTCCAAAAATAAAATTTGAAAAAGATCGACTTTGCGGTGCTTGTTAACAAGGAAAACAAACTAAAACATCTTTTAAATCAAAATATCTTATTTTCATCTCTAGACCTTTACAATTATTGTATATGGATTTATTTGGTCCCTCGAGGACATCTAGATCTTGGTGGTAAACATTATTGTCTTATTGTTGTTGATGATTTTTCAAGATTTACATGGGTTATGTTTTTAGCACACAAAGATGAAACCTTCTTTTCTTTCACAAAACTTTGTCACAAAATTCAAAATGAAGAAGGTTTTCTTATTACTAATATTCGAACCGACCATGGTAGAGAACTTGAAAATGAAAAGTTTGAATTGTTTTGTGATGAGTGTGGAATTGGACATAATTTTTTAGCACCTAGAACTCCTCAACAAAATGGTGTAGTAGAAATGAAGACTAGAACATTAGAAGAAATGAGTAGAACAATGCTTTGCGAAAACAATCTTCCTAAATATTTTTGGGCCAAGGCCGTTCAAATCGCTAGCTATATTTTAAATCGTGCCTTGATTAGACCTATTCTTAAAAAGACCCCTTATGAACTTTGGAATGGTAGAAAGCCCAACATTAGTCACTTGTATGTATTTGGTTATAAATGTTATGTACAAAATAATGGTAAGGATAACTTGGGTAAATTTGATTCAAAATCCAATAAAGCAATTTTTCTTGGCTATTCTTTAATAGTAAAGCTTATCGTGATTTTAATAAAAGAACTCTTGTTGTTGAAGAATCTATACATGTGGCATTTGGTGAAACTAACATTTCTTCTCCAAAGCAAGTTGTTAGTGATGATTTTGTAGAATTAGAAATAAATGTAGAAGATTCAAGCATCTACAAAGAAGAGGATCAACCGTGTGAAGTGAACAAAGAGGAGGAGCAACCTATTCTCCCTCCTCAAGAAGAAGGTGGAAACAACGATGATTTTCCACGAGAATGGAAGTTTGTTCATAATCACCCTAAGGATTTAATCCTAGGTGATCCAACCAAAGGTATCGCCACTCACTCTTCCTTTAGAAATATTTGTGGTAACTTGGCTTTTCTCTTATAGATTGAGCCAAAGAATTTTCAAGAAGCCGAATACGATAAACATTAGATGATGGTTATGCTTGAAGAGCTTAATCAATTTGAGAGAAACAAAGTTTGGGATCTAGTGCCAAGACCTAAAGATCATTCCATTATTGGCACAAAATGAATCTTTAGAAAGAAGCTTGATGAATACGACACTATTGTTAGAAACAAAGCTGGACTTGTAGAACAAGAGTACAATCAAGAAGAAGGTATTGATTTCGATGAAATCTTTGCTCTGGTAGCTAGATTAGAAGCAATCCACATGTTACTTGCATTTGCATGTTTTAGAGATTTCAAACTTTATCAAATGGATGTAAAAAGTGAATTTTTAAATGGTTTAATAAATGAAGAGGTTTATGTCAAACAACCTACTGATTTTGAAAATCATGTTTTTCCAAATCATGTGTTTAAGCTCTCAAAAGCTTTATATGGTTTGAAACAAGCATCTTGTGGTTTAAGAAAATTTTTGATTGAAAATAGTTTTACTAGAGGAAAGATTGACACAGCACTTTTTGTTAAAACCAAAAATGATGATATACTTGTTGTACAAATATATGTGAATGACATTATATTTGGTGCTACAAATGAAGCTTTGTGTAAGGAATTTACTAAGTGTATGCAAGGTGAGTTTGAGATGATTATGATGGGGGGAGCTAAAATATTTCCTTGGGCTTCAAATCAAACAATGGAAGGAAGAAATTTATATCAACCAAGCTAAGTACATAAAGGAACTACTCAAAAAGTTTGGTGTGAGTGACTCCAAAGTAACCAGAACACCTATGAGCATATCAATTAAGCTAGACAAGGATGAAAATGGTAAGTCCATTGATCAAACAAAATATCAAGGTATGATCGGATCACTTCTCTATTTAACTGCAAGTAGACCCGATATTATGTTTAGTGTTTGCATGTGTGCTCGATATCAATCAAATCCTAAAGCATCACACCTTAGTGCTATTAAAAGAATTTTTCGATATCTTGTTGGCACTCAAAATTTGGGATTGTTTTATCCTAGAGGTGTAGCATTTGATTTGATTAGTTACTTGGATGCCGACTGTGTCGGTTGCAAACTTGACAGAAAAAACACTAGCGGTACTTGTCACTTCCTTGGTAACTCATTAGTATCTTGATTTAGCAAAAAGAAAAATTATGTTGCTTTATCAACGGCCGAAACTAAATATATAGCTTCCGGAAGTTGTTGTGCCCAAGTACTATGGATGAAACAATAATTAGAGGACTATGATTTGGATTATGATCATATCCCTATTAAATGTGATAATACTAGTGCCATCAACTTAAGCAAAAATCCGGTTGAACACTCACGAACAAAACATATTGAAATTCGACACCACTTTTTAAGAGATCACGTTCAAAAAAGGGATATTGTTCTTGAATTTGTAAACACCGACAATCAATTGGCAGATATTTTCACAAAACCCCTAAGCGAGGAACGTTTCAATTTTATTCGTGGCGAACTTGGAATGTCTAATTCAACTTAAAGTTTTTGTTGTGAATGTGAACTTGAATTTTTCTTAAATTGAGGTATGTGTACTATTGTAGACACCTCATTTTTTACCATCCTCAAGACTTGGACGACATCACTTGTGCATATGATGATTGTGATTGCATGTGTTCAATTTGAGTGCCCGAAGTCCTCGACAGAACGCCCTGTCTTTGAGCCTTTAAACTTTGTCTTTTCTGTGCCTTGTTTTGGACCAAAACTTGGTGTCTGGACCTCTTGGTGACCTGTCGGCCACCACCATAGGTTGTCGGCCATGGCTCATGGTTGTCGGCCATTGGTGTGGTCGGTCAACCACCAGTGGTGGCCGGTCGGCCACCAATGTCTTTTTCCAGATATTTGTTGACAACTGTTAGCACATTGAGCTGCATCTCCCTACACATGTATGGTGTGATGTTTCTAAGCTCAAGGCTTGTTTTTCTATATATAGGGGGGTTCCTCCTCCATTTTTGAGGGTTAGAAATTTTGAAACAAAAAATCTCTCTCTCTCTCTAGATTTCTCTCTCTCTCTTGCAATTTTGTGCATACTTGCCTAGTATCTCTACACTTTTGCATACACATCCTAAACCAAATCCTCTCAACTTTGAGCTGAGGTTCCTTGGGATTTGTTTTGAGCTCTTGAAGGTGGTTTTAGCTTGGATTGTTGGCCAAATTGTGTCTTGGCTTCAAGAGGTATAACACTCTCTCTTTATACTTGTTTTGTATCCTTGCTTTGCCATCTTTTTCAATTGTTTTGAGGCTGATTTTGAACTATAAAATGCTCTGTTTTTATGGCTTAAAAGTGTTGGTTTGAGGCCATTTTCAATTAAGGGGTGGTTCATCCTTCTTACTTCTTAGTTTGTAAAGCTTTTGTACCTTTGTTCATCACTTTCAAGCCAACTTTTTTGGGCCTTTTAACCATTGAATTTTAGAGGTTTTTCAATGGCAAAAAACTTATTTTGAAGTCCAAATTTAAAGGGGTTAGCCTCCCCTTCTTGTGCCATGTTTGCATGCTTAGTTAGCTTCACATGGTAGCATGTTTTTCTAGCTTAACTTAGCTCAATTCCAGCATGTTTTAGTCTCTGAAATAACCTGTTTTAGCTCTGTTTTGGGCTGATTAGTTCATTGGAGTCTTGTTTTGCATAGTTGTAGTGTAAATCCTTTCACAAACTTGGTGTTTTTAGGCTTTAACCATCATTGGTTTGAGTTGATTGTATGTTTTAGTGCTTTTTCTCACCTAATTTCAGCACTACAATCTCTGCAATCCCCCTCAATTCTTCACTCTTTCGTTTTTCTTTGAAAGTGGTTTCAAACCACTTGTTTTCCTAAGTGTGAAATGGAGGTGCTACACCCAATGGTTTAATCCCTTGCAGGGTTCATTACCAACAGTCCAATGCCTCTTTCATGCCCAAAGCAACTTGTGGTTTGAGCCCTCCTTCCATTAGAGGACACTCACCAATGGACTAATTGATTAATGAATGGTTTGGTAATTAAAATGTGAAAACAAAATCGGCAAGTAAAAAAGGCAAGATAAGCATTCTTTGTGTTGCATTGCTTGTGTTCAAATCGGACGTTAGTTTGAACACAAGGAAAATGGAACATTTCATACTCAAAAGTGATGAAATGTGCAATTTTCCAAGGTCTCCATTGCCCTTGATCATGCATGATAGGGTGATGGTCATTTGAGTCTTGTTTTGCATTCATTAAACTTGTGCAAACTTGGTTCTTTGACCATCATGCAATGAAATTGCTTTGTTGATGGTTTGGGAGCCAAGAGTATCACTCCTTTGAACTTGTTTGATGATAAGGAGGATAACATTACAAACAAACCTTCAAAAAGTACACTGTTTTGCTTTATTTGCTCTCTGTTGCAGCAAGGAAGTCCAAGTCAGTGGTAGCCGACAGCCACCACTAGTAGCCGACCCGCCACCATCAATAGCCAATCGGCTACCATTGTTGGCCGACCGACGATCAGCAGTGGCCGATCGGCCCTTCTGTCGGCCACCATTGCAAATTCAACAATGTGCTCCTGAGACGAAATAGAGTTGATCTGGAAAAGGAGAAAGTGTAAGTGCTTATGTGCAAACAGAGACATTCAACAGCAAAACAGTGACCTTTCGGGTAGAAACTGAGCACGTGCATGAGCCTCCCTTGCATTTCAAGCTTATTTAACGTTTAAATATCTAGCTTAAATACATGTTGTAATTAATTAGTTGTAGCTAATTAAGATTGTAAATAATTAGTTTGTTTAACTAGTTATTTGATTTCATTTTGTAATTAGTTAATTAGAATAGTTAATTAATTTGAGTTTTGTAATAATTAGTTAGCTTAATTAGTTTAGTGCAGCTAGTTGGTTAGCTTATTCATTCGGACCCTCATTCGCGAGGGCATAATATTGTAATAAGTGTGCGTGCGTGTGTGTATATCTTCCAACCCCACGTCTTTCTCCCTTTTATTTAATCGGTTTTGATGGTTAGATTAGTGACATACTTCAATTAGCATATCGCATGCTTGCATTCATTCATCTCGTCTTGCATGCACTGAGGCTCGGCGTATCATTCAAACTGCATTGCCATTTCAATATCTTCTTTGAATACGTGTTTAATCGCATGTTGTTCAAATCAATCCATATGCCATATTAGTAGCCGAGCCTATTAATTGCATTATTGCATGTGTTGCATTAGGCATCTTTGTATAGTTAGGAATCATGCATTATTTACTAACTCATATTTTCCTAGCTTGGAGTACTAGGTGAGTTTTACGCTTTACCATACTTGCATGAATGTGAATGTTGCCATGATTAGCATGCTTGTCATGATGCTATGTGCTTAAATGCTAAACTGCTTGAATGCTTGTGGATGAAGGCTTGTTGTTTGAATTGGAATGATTCAACGAATGTAAGTTTTAAGCGCACTTTGTTGAGTGGCAAATCATGTTTTAAGCCCTCTATGTTGGGTGGCAAATCCGCAAACTTTTAAGCCCACTTGAGGTGGCAAATTCAAGCCATTTTCGCAAAAACAAACATGAGTTGAATTGTTCCAACTTAAGCAAACTAGTCTATACTTGCTTGTGCGCATCACATAGTAAGGCTAGTTTAATAACCGGAACAGGAACACATATTGTTTATAAAAAAATCATATCATGATTAGTAAAGGCCGATCTTTGATTGGGCGAGCATGGGTGCTCAATTCATGACCTTCCCCTCTCGTGCTTAAGTTCCTGAGCCGAGGCAACTTTGGTGATGACGGATACGTGGCCTTTGGTACGAGTCATGGGTTTCTTAAATTTCCCTAAAACATAAAATTTTTAGGTGGCGACTCTGTATCTGGCAAAACAGTCCAATTTTGGCACTTTTTGATTCAAAATCAATTTTCCAAAATGATTTGCCAGATTTGGACTTTGGTGTTTATTAGTTTTACATTGCACTTGTGAGATTAGATTTAGAATCACGGGAGTCCGAACTGTAGGGCTTTCTTTTCAAACCTTCTGAAAGGGGGTGCGAAAAAGGCGGGCTACAGTTTCTGGTGACTCTGCTGGGGACTTAGAGAACTTGACTCAAACTCATGATATGACTTTTTATCTACACTTATGTATTTCTTTGCATTTGCATTTGCATTGGTGCTCCTAAGTCACAGTGTTTGCCATCTACTATTCCTGAACGATTTGTCAGAGGCTTGCTTGGAAAAGCTTGCCAAAAGGTTGACCAGTTGTGGGCTCTGCCTCGATGGGAACACAACCCTTGGATTTGGACTACTACTATACTGTTTGATCCTCCTTTCACTTCTTGGTGTTACGTGTGAGAGGTATATTAGGTAGTCTTACTGAGGTACCCTTTTTGACCAATCGGCCTAGTTGCATATCGAAAACCATAGAGATTGTTCCAAACTAGAACAGGTTGCTTACCCAAATTCAGGATTGCGTGAAACACTTTGCTTGAGTAGTGAACTCTAGTTTCTAATGAAACTAGGACAGGGTAACCCTACCCCATCATAGGGGTGTTTTGGCTCTCACTTGACTGTTATGTGCTTTTAGAGTGAAACTCTACAGGAATGTATGTATCAGTTGCAAGTCTGGGTAACAATTTTTGGGGCAGAAATCAGTGTTGAGTACAGTTCTCCAGCTTATGATTGCAACTGCGTGTTGTTTGTGTCTAAGCCGAGGTGCTGTGCGGTTTTTGATTTTTGCTTTCTTTTGCTTTATTTCTTTTTGCAAGGTAGTTTTTTCAGCATTGCTTCAGACGATTCTGTTACCCCCAAGCACTCTAGACCCAAGTGAGAAGGATTTGTAGATCTGGGGATCTTGTTAGGAGATAGCCAGTGTTTGTTTCACTCCCACCGGTTAGCAGACGGAGGAGGATCAGACAAAATTCACCGATCCAGCAGTCAGTTTTTGCTTCGCTTGCGCCCAGTCAGGCCCAGTCTCTTACTCTAGAAAGAGAGTATTCACCAGTTCTGATAGCTCAACATCCCCCAGTCAACATGGAAGATATGCTTCGTCTGCTCCAGTAGACCATTGAGACTATGCAGCTAGATGTTGCCCGCCAAGATGAGGTTACAACTTGCCAAGCTGAGGTCGAGGCCCGCTAGACAGAAGTGATAGATAGGCTTCAGCAACAGCAACCACAACCGGCAGTAGCCTTTGCATCCCATGCACCTCCAGCAAGAATTCCGGCACCCGAGGTCACAGTCAATGTCCAAGAGAATATGGGCATTCTGGCAGATCCAATCCCACCTCAGATCACCAAGGCATCGGTTTACCAAATGAAGGCGCCGTTTGAATTCGAGGTTGACCCCAATGTATTGAAGGTCAACAAGCTAGAAAAGCTTTTCAACTAGGCGCATGGCATAAATTCAATTCCTGATATTAAGGATGGATACACTTACTCGGTAGTGACTCTGCCGGACGGATTCAAGATGCCACACATAGACTGGTTCGATGGCTCCGGGGATCTTATGGTCCATCTACGGTTATTCTTCAATACCCCACGACCAATGGGTCTCACTAGACTGCAGAAGTTGTCACTTTTTGGTCAAACCCTGTCGAGTATAGCAGCCATCTGGTACGCAAAATTGGAAGACTCCGTGAAACGAAACTGGGAGGAAATGGCCGAGGCCTTCATCGTGCAGTACTCCTACAATACCGAGATCGAGGTCACTACCCGTGATCTTGAAGCGACTTGTCAGGAGCCGAAGGAGGGCTTCTCGGACTTTGTAACCCGATAGAGGGCTAAGGCCTCTATGATGACTATCAGGCTGTCTGAAAAGGACCAAATCAAAATGGTGGTCCGTAACTTGCAGGGGAGATTATTACAGAAGATGATAGTCCTGCCTTTGTTTACATTTGCTGAGCTCCATGAAATAGGGGTTCAAATTGAGGATGCGATGAAGCAGGGGCTAATAGACCATGAGAAGGAACAGCCTGAATGGCCCTTTATATGCAGCTCCAATGCAGCCATAACTGGCGGCACCTCTGCACGGCCTTCGGATGTGAGCATGGTCACCACCACACCCAAAATTGCCACCCTTTTTGCTGGTACATCCAATACAACTTCACAAACCTTAAGCCATCAAGCTCGAAACCAAAGGGTCTTCACCCGCTCTACATGCCTTTGTCCAAAGCCTTAGGGGTCCTAATAAAAAAGGGGCACCTTAAACCGTTAGAACAACGCCCATTACCCGATCTTCCCCCTCCGAAACACAACCCGGCCAAATACTATGCTTTTCATCAGCAACATGGTCATGATACTAATCAATGCTACAGACTACGTCATGAGATTCAAGACCTCATTGACAATAAGGTGATAGCACCTCCTCAAAAAGCCAACGTTACTACAAATCCTCTCCCACCACATAACCAAGTCCCTCCACCTTAGCATATAAACCTCATCCATACACTGGCTGTCCATTATGACCCCAGTATATAAATCACCCCATCCCCAGTATATACATCACCCTATCCCACCTACCCAAACCGGCTGTGTCCATCCCTAAGAGCACTGACTTGTGCATGATGAACACGTCTACACTCCATCCTGAACCAGTGGTGGTGACAGTAGAAGATAAAGAGAGGTTAGCCCTAGTGAAGAATGTCAGTCCATTGCCCGAGGGCTTTGAGGACTTATTTGAAGGGACGTATAACCCGAGCTGTTATATTGTGCCAATCAATCAAGCAAAGTCGGAAGTTGTGTTGCCGACTGGGATGGAGGTCAGTGTAGTTTGAGAAGATGGACCCAGTCAGGGATTAGATGATCTAGCCGGCCTGGAGGAGGATATAGACAATTTGCAGTTCTTTGATGAACAAGATCAAGGGGACGTGCATATTGATTGGTTTGATCTAAATAGGTTAACAGACAATTCTGGGTGGCTAAGTGACGAACCTGATAGAGATGAGGGAACTGAATCAAAGCTGGAAGAACAGAAAGCGGGAACCGCTGCAATGGCCAGAATGGCCGATGGAAAGGGTAAACTGCCCGAAAACACCAGTGAATAACAATTGGCTCAGGAACTAGGCATTGTTAGTACTGTGCATACTGTAGACACCCCATTTTGACCGGCCCTAAGACTTGGGCATTTTAGTTTGACCACCCTCACCAAAAAAATCAAATTGAAATTTTAAATCCCAAACCTCACCCATTTTGGCCATCACTAATATTTTGGTAATTTGTAGTGTTTTATAATTTTATGTGTGTGTATTAAATTAGGTGTGTGCATATCTTTTAAGTGTGTTATAATTGATAACCATTTTTAAAAAAAAGAAAAAAAAAAAAAGAATAAATAAAAACTAAATTGAAAACCAAAAAAATATATATATATAATAAAAAATAAAAAAAAGGGGAAAACAATAAAACAAAAAAAATATATAGAATAATAATAATAATGGGACGGTGGCTTTTACGGATGGTGGAGGAATAAAATCAAAAAAAGAGAAGTGGGTGGGTGAAGGAGATAAGGGGTGGTGGAGGAGGATATATTTCTTTAAAAGAAAGAGGAAACACACGGTTTTAGAAAAAGGAAGTGGGGAAGAAAAGGGGGAACACACGGGGGTTTAGAGAGAGAAAGAGCACCCATCACATTTCCATAGATACACACCCACACTTTGAGCTACAAACATAGACATGGGCTGAAACAAAGGGCAGACCTCTCTCTCATTGACATGCACATGAGAGACCCAACACACGGTTGAGAGAAGGAGGGAGATCCCTCTCACTCAGCAAACCCATCTGCCCCTTTCCTCTTCACCATGCATCACACACCCATGGAGGACTGATACACCACTGTAACACACTCAACTCACCTTCATCTTCATACACACACACACACCACTCAACACACACCAACTTCACTCTCCCTCTCGGCACAAACCCAGCACACCCATCACCACTCAACACACACCAACACCAAGCCACTATACACCGACCTCCAAGCACACCACACACATCCAGACACCACCAACACTCACCACACACCCACCTCTCTCCCCCTCACGGCAGACCCATGCACACTCTCAACACACACTGATTCACCCCTCTCACAGACGCAACAACACACACCATTAACACGCAAGACTCTCAGCACATACACCCCCATATACCATGCACACACGGCTTCATTGACATGCAACACAGACACCACACGACTCTCTTCTCTCTCTAACATTCCACTCTCAACCTTCACAGCTACATACCCATGAACACACCCCATCTCCCATCACCCACAACCACACCGTGGCCAACACACACAATACGGCAGGCACACCCCTCAAACCCAACTCTCTCACCTCACGGCACTCTCTCACTCTAACACACACCATGCACACCCAAACCCAACTCTCTCACCTCACCACTCTCTCACTCCAACACACACCAGGCACACCCAAACCCAACTCTCTCACCTCACGGCACTCTCTCACTCTAACACACACCATGCACACCAACCCACCTCTCCCATGCATGACAACCTCTCTCTCTCTTCACCAAGTCCACCCGTGGGCTTTGAGAAATTTTGGGTGGGTTTTGTGGAATTCTGAGAACATTGGTTAAGTGGGCCTTGGCATTATATTATTTCGTGGGTTTCTGTTGTTGGCCCAAGGTTGATTATGGTTTTTCAGCCGGGCTCATTGAGTTGATTTGTCGCTCGAATCCAGAAAATGTGAATCATGTGATGTTGCGGAACCCGGGACATGCGAAAAGGATCCATGTGCCAGTGATGAAGTTGTTTATTTTATTTTATTTTATTTTATTTTGAGTGTTTTGTGAGGTTTTATTTTATTTTATTATTCTCCTCACTCCCTCATTCGGATCTGTAATAATTCAAGTATTGTAATAATTCCCCCACCCCACTTCTTTCTATCCCATTCTTTAATCGCTTTCCCTAACTGTGTGTATGTATATATCTGACATGCCATGCGTATCCATGCTTTACATCCATGTTCCATGCATTAAGATTTGGCTAAATTTGCATCTTTATGCTTCAATTGATTATCCCATGATTCTGTGTGCTATCGGATGTTGTAAGATGATTCACATGCCATATTCTAGAAGCCAAATCTTTAGTGCATCTCATGAGTGAATTGCATTAGGATTCTGTATATAAGATCATGCATATTTTACTAACTTTTGTTTTGTAGTTGTTCGAGGGACGTCGGTAAATCTGTGAGTTTTTATGCTTTAGCATCTCATTTGTTTGTGATTTTCTTATTATGTTTAGCATCCTACCATGAGGCTATTTGCTGAAGTGATAAATTGTTTGAATGCCTGTGGATGAAGGCTTGTTGCCTGAATTGGAATAATTCAATGACTGTACGTTTTAAGCCCACTTGTAGTGGCAAATTCACAAACTTTAAGCCCACTTGATGGTGGCAAAATCAAACCCTTTTCGAAAAACAAACATGAAGTTGAATTGTTCCAATTTGAGCAAACTAGTCTATACTTGTATGCTTCACATAGTAAATTTTAGGATTTACTAAAATAATCAGAACATAAACATATAAAGAAAATAAAAGTCATATCATGGTTTAGTAGAGGCCGATTTTTGATCGGGTGAGTGGGGGTGCTCATTATTGACCTTCCCCTCTCATACCTAAGGTTCCGAGCCAAGCATCCTTGGTTACGACGAACAGTGGCCTTTGGCACCGAGTCATGGGTTTCCTAATTTCCCAAAATATTAGGTGGCGACTCTGAGATCTGATGACGCAGTCCATTTTTGACAAAATTGCAATAAAATGGATTTTCAATAAAAGTTGCCAAATCTAGACTCTCATCTACGTTTCACATTGCACTCGTGAAACATTGAGATCAAAGAGATCTCGGGAGTCCGAACTGTTTAACGCGCGTGGGTACCCCCGGGCATGTTACACATACAGAACAAAAAGCCATGCTGGAGCGGTTTGGGCAAGAAATGAGTGAAAACGATCTAAAAGTGGGAAAAACTCAACACCCTGCGGGGAATGTTTGTGATAATAGAATGATCTAAACAGAGCTAGACGAATGCTTGTCGGCTGCTGAAGGGATCTAGTGGGATGACGACGACCTACACTTGGCCCATACCAATGAAGATTGGGGTGAAGGCCTTCCTGACAATACCTGGTATGTGGAAGAAGTCGACCACATGACAAGAAGTGGCCAATATTTCAAACCACCGCATCTGGACCAACCCGAGGCATCCAGGAAAGATAAAAAGGTTGAGAAATAGAAGGAAAAGTAGTTAGAGAAAGAGGTTATGTTGAAACAGTTGAAGAAGATTCAAGCTAACATATCTATCTGGGGTCTGCTTATAGCTTCACAAGTGCATAGAAAAACTGTACTGACGGCGATGGATAAAGCTAAGTTGTCTACCGACACCACCCCGGAACAACTGGTGGGATTAGTTTTCCTGGGAGGCGCTGCGCCAACTTTGACCTTTTTAGACAAGGAATTACCGCCCGTAGGCTCTGTACACAACAAGCCTTTATACATATCCATAGAATGTCGAGAAAAGTGGATACCGTTGGTATTGGTCGACACCGGGTCGGCAATCAACGTCTGTCCTTGTCGTACGACTTATGCTATTGGCCTGAAATTGGCCAATTTTGTGCCTATAGCCCAGGTGATTTGGGCGTATGACAATACAAGCAGAGAGGTAATGGGGCAGTGCAGATTAGAGTACAGGTTGGCCCAACTCAGCAAGACATCGAGTTCCATGTCCTGGATGTCTCGGCCACTTTCAACTTACTACTTGGCGACCCTGGCTGCATCAAGTGAAAGTTGTCTCTTCCATGCTCCACCAAATGCTGAAGTACCTCCATGGGAAAGGGGTGGCCATAGTCTTCAGGAATTCATCTATACATCCTCCGCCAGAGGTCACTACACCTGTGCTGGAGATTGTGCATGGTGAAGAGGATGTTTTCCTTTTGGGGTTTACCTTGGCTGAGGCCCGGGTAGTGCAAAATATATTGGCCATTGATGAAGGCTTGTATGTTAGCGCCCAATCTGCATACCTCATGAACAAGCTACAGCACATGCCCGGAATGGGATTAGGAAGAAGCAGCTGGAAAGGCGTAACTGCATTGGCCGATGTGCCACATAACCCAGATGCCTTTGGTCTAGGCTATACGCCCACCAAAGAGGACTGGGTGAGGAAAGGGAAAGAAATGGCCGGAAGAGCCATAGCTAAGCAGGGAGGCGCTACGAGCTTGTGCACCGACTAATTCGGGGAACCCTGAATGGTTATTTTGTTCAAGAGGGTGAAGACTTCCCATTCTGTGGTTTCCCCAAGCCCTGGTTCAACTCTGAGAGGCAGTGGGTTGCTGGCTTTGAGATTTTCTTTGACTTATAACTGCAAGAGAGTGATACAGAGGAACAGACTGAACTAATCGCTGGGGCTACAAAGAGTACAGGAAGTGATTTTGACAGCAATGAACTTGAAGTAGGAGTAGCACTGGCATGTCTCCTTTCGAATCCTTAAATCAACTCAGAGAGCTTGGGGGATAACCTAACCGTTTCCATGATCGGAGAGCAACCGGGTGCAAAGCCTTCTAGTGGTATCTTGGATGCATCTGACGCACCATCCTTCATTTGGCAGCTGGAAGAGGGTTACCTGTCTAGCAGTTCTGAGTCAGGTAGTGAACTAGAATCTGATTCCATAGAGTCTGTGGAGTCGAAATCAGATTCCGGTTCTTCTGAGTCTGGGTCCGGTATTCCTAGGGTTGATAACCCGGATACCAAGGTTTTGTCCAGGTCGTCTTTTTCCTTTTCTTTTGAGTCGGTTGTAATCGAGGATTTGGATGAACTGGACCTTTTGAATGTGAATGCCACTGCAGATTCTGAGTATTTCTCTGTGCCTCTTGTTTATTGCATTGATCATGATTTTCAAAATTTTGATGAAAATGATGAGGAAGGAATTCCTCTGGTTTTGAAAATTTTGATTAATTGAGAGGATGAGAGGTTTGCAAAACCCCTCACTCATGAAATCATTGCTATTAATGTGGGTATTGAGAAGGATCCGCGGCTGGTCTAGATCGGGTCCACGTTGTCTTTAGAGTAGCGCGAGCGTTTAGTTGCTTTATCAAAATATTTCAAAGATGTTTTCGTGTGGTCCTATGAAGACATGCCTGGAATCGATCCTAAGATTGTACAGCATCGAATCCCTCTTGACCTCGAGGCCCAACCCATCAAACAGAAGTTACGGAGAATACGCCCGGATTGGGCTTTGAAGATTAAGGAAGAGGTCACCAAGCAGATAGACGCAGGGTTCTTGCTAGTATCTGAGTATCTAACTTGGTTGGCCAACATTGTTCTAGTGCCAAAGAAAGATGGTAGAATTCAGGTGTGTGTGGATTTTAGAGATCTGGATAGAGCTAGTCTGAAGGACGACTTTCCTCTACCGCGCATCGATGAATTGGTGGACTTCACCGCAGGCCATGCGTTGCTCTTCTTCATGGATGGATTTTTCGGGTATAACCAGATTCTGACGGCACTCGAGGATAGAGAGAAAATTGCTTTCACTACGCCGTGGCGAACCTACTGCTATAGGGTGATGCCGCTTGGACTGAAGAATGCTGGGGCTGCCTATCAACGGGCTGCAACCATAATTCTACATGATATGATCCATAAAGAGGTCGAGGTGTACGTGGACGACATGATTGTCAAGTCTAAGGAAAGAGAGGGCCATTGCACCGCATTGAAGAAATTCTTTCAACGGATCAGAGAATACCAGTTGAGGTTGAATCCATAGAAGTGTACCTTCGGTGTAATAGCAGGGAAAATGCTGGGTTTCTTGATCACACAAAGGGGCACCGAGGTAGATTCTTCCAAAATCAAGGCCATCTTAGAAATGCCACCGCCAGGGACTGAAAAGGAGGTGCGAGGCTTTCTAGGTAAAGTGCAATTTATAAGATGGTTTATTTCTAAATTAACCTTGACTTGTGAACCACTATTTGGTCTCTTGAGGAAAGGAAAGAAAGTCCAATGGGATGACCGATGTCAATTCGCTTTCGAGCAGATCAAGCAGTACTTTCAAAATTTGCTTGTGTTGTCACCGCTAGAGCTAGAGAAGCCCTTGATTCTGTATTTGTCAGTAATAGACACAACGATGGAATGCATGCTTGCTCAGGAATTTGAGGATAGGGTGGAGAAAGCCATCTATTATTTGAGCAAGAAAATGCTGGATTATGAGACCCGCTACACTCCGTTAGAGAAAGCTTGCCTAGCCTTGGTATGGGCTACCAGGAAGTTGATGCACTACCTGTTAGCTCACTTCGTAATTCTAGTTTCGAGATTAGATCCCATCAAATATCTCTTTGAGAAACCAGCATTTACAGGTAGGCTAGCTCGTTGGTTGCTCATTCTCTCCGAATTTGATCTGAAGTATGTTACTCGCAAGTCTGTCAAAGGAAGACCGGTAGCTAAATTCCTGGCAAATCACCTAGTGGAAGAGGATGAAGCAGTAGAATACCTGTTCCCAGATGAAGCTATTCTGCAAGTCGAGGAAGAGATCTAGACAATGTATTTTGACGGAGCATCTAATCAATACGGTTGTAGGATAGGGGTGTTGCTGATAGTACCCGACAATTCCCATATACCCTTGGCCTTCAAACTCCGGTTCAAGGTATCCAACAACGAAGCAGAATACGAGGCGTGTATCGCTGGTTTGGAAGTCGCCCTGGAACTAGGGGCAAAAAGGTTGGATGTCGTTGGGGACTCGAACCTAGTTGTGTCTCAAGCAAAAGGAGACTGGAAGGTCAAAGAAGAAAAGATGAAGATCTATCACCAGACCCTAGATGTTCTGATTCCTAGGTTTGAAAAGCTGACCTTCAAGCATCTACTAAGAGAGAACAACAGGTTCGTTGACGCCTTATCAACTCTATCTTCCATGATAGACATCCCATTTGAAGTCTGGATGCGTCCAATCATTATTAAGCAGAGATATATGCCGGCCTATGAGTCTATCGCCGCAATAGATGAAGTGCAAGATCAAGACCCTTGGTTTTATGATATCTGGAACTTCTTGGAAAATGAGGTTTATCCACCAGGGGCAAATGCCAAAGATAAGAGACCAATACGGCGGATGGCCGTTCAATTTATTATCTATGGAGGTGAACTGTACAAGAGGGGTCATCTGGGAATGCACAAGTTGTGTGTCGACGTAGAGGAGTCAAAGCGCCTAATGGAAGCCATCCATGGGGGAGAGTGTGGAACGCACATGAACGGAATAATGTTAGCCTGAAAGATTCTTAGGCAAGGTTACTATTGGTCTACTATGGAGGAGGATTGTATCGGTTTTGTTCGGCGATGCCACAAATGCCAAATTCATGCTAATCGCATGAATATTCCCCCATCGAAACTGTACAATATGACTTCACCATGGCCTTTCTTAGTTTAGGGAATCAACGTCATCTGTGCAGTTACACCGAAAGGGTCAAATGGGCATGAATATATTCTGGTGGCAATTGATTACTTTACAAAGTGGGTGGAAGCTCAGTCTTATGCAGTGTTGAAAGCAGCGCATGTGGCTAAGTTCATCTAAAACAACATCATTTGCCGTTATAGAGTCCCAAACAAGATTATTTCAGATAATGGCTCTCATTTCAAGAAAGACGTGATTAACTTGTTGGAGAAATACGACATGGCTTTTCATAAGTCATCCATATACCAACCGTAAACCAACGGAGCTGTTGAGCCCGCCAACAAGAACATCAAGCATATTCTGCTGAAGATGGTTGAGACCTAAATAGACTGGCCAGATAAATTGCCATTTGCACTCTGGAGTTATAGGACTTCAATTCAAATGCCTACTGGGGCAACTCCTTACTCTCTTGTTTATGGGATGGAAGTTGTTCTGCCGATCGAAATAGAAGTTTCGTCGCTGCGGGTTATGGTTGAGTGTCAGATAGCAGAGGCAGATAGCAGAGGCGGATTGGCAGCAGAGCAGGTTCGAAGAACTGATGTTGTTTGACTAGAGAAGACTGAAAGCACTGTACCATGTTCAGGGTTATCAACGCAGGATTGCCAGGGCTTTTAACAAGAAGGTTAAGTCCCAGAATCTCAAAGAAGGGGATTTGGTGCTGAAAGACAACCGAGCTCCCATCCATGACCCTAGAGGCAAGTTCAGACCCAATTGGACTGGTCCTTATATTATCAAAACTATCTGGTCGGGTGGAGCTATTATTCTCATAGGCCTGGATGGCCTAGAATTTTCCCAACAGATCAACATAGACAAGTTGAAGAAATACTATCCGGGAGAGGCTCGTTAGGCTGAAAACCTAGAAGGGCAGCCTTGGCAAAAGTTAGAGCGCAAAAGGAGAGTGTTAATACTCGAGTGAACCCGAACCGAACTACGTAAGGCCTGATTCCCATCGTTAGGATACGTAGGCAACTTAATTCTAAAGTTCGGTCGTAAACACCTCCAACTCAACTGTCCTATCCATGTGATGATCAGGTTATCCTTGTCCGTTCTTTATCTGGATGTTCGGTTGTGATCCTTACTCTAAGAGAAGAGTTGGTTACAGTGCTAAGCAGTGCTATTTAGTTAAGGGGCAATTTGTGATCTTCGGATTCGGGGTTGTACATCTCGAGGATAGATTCCGTGTGTGTCAAGTTGTGATCCTTATTGAAAATGGTTTTGAAAAGTTTTGATAAAAGTTGATTTTTGCTTAAATTTTACCTTTTACAACTCAGACCATTTTTGGACCAAAAGGAAAATTTTCAATGCTCATAACTTCAATTTCATTGATTTCAATACAAAGTTCTCCAATTCTCGATACAAATCAAAGTTGCTTTTATTACATTCATAAAACTTGAAAAGTAAGATCAAAGCAATAAACTAGGGGCATAGATGAGTTAGGTGCTCCTGCGTCCCCCGTTTGTGCATGTGGAAGCTTTTGATGCTAAAGTGGGCCCGGATTGTACCTCATCTTCAAGCCAGGTCAGACACTCACTAGAAAGGGCGCAGCTGAAACTAGGGGCAGGAGCTAGAAGCTCTCTCGTCCTCCAAGCAGTAAGGTACCTAGCCAAATGTGAGCCTCGGACGGGAAATGAAACCGGGTATTCTACCCCCTCCAAATTGGCGCCTGACCAGGAACAGAAAGTAGAATACACAATGAGTTAGGCCGATTAACTCAATGCCAGGTTGTCGAGCCATGCTGTAGCACATTTCGGTTAGATTAAGCTAAGGGCAACGCCAAACGATGTCAGGTATAGACCTGTTGCACATCCAGTGGCACCACCATCATTCATTTGGAAAATCAATTAGCTGTTGGCGGAAAAAATATGCTCGGGCTGAGTATGCGGTACAAGAGTCCACTACCTTCAGCTTGTCCATAAGCCATATCTGGGGAGGGATGAAAGAAAAGAGGGATTAAAGAATAGAGAGATGTCTGTTGAGAGAAAAGTGAGAAAAGGGCTTTGAGAGAAAAACAGAGCATAAGTGCCGAGAGATGTGAGAAACACATATTAGAAAGGGTAGGAAACATTACCTGAAGAAGTAGTGGACTTCCCGCGAATTTGGTTATCTCTCGCTGATGAAAGACGTCTAAGCCCATCAAAGTCTCAGCCAACGCCAAACCAATGCAACTCTTGCCCTCTTTCGAACCTTGGGCTACTTCGATTAATCGAGTGCTAGACCTGCCGAAACTAGGGGCAATGAGGAAATGTGCTAGCATGCACAAACAAAGGGCGTGTTTTAAAACCCCGCCAAAGAAGGTCACCACGGTTGCCGGCATCAGAAAATCGATGGATCAAACTGGGAATGTCCAACTCTCCGTTATGAACCAAGGAACGAGCCTCGTGTAGAGTGAGCCCGCACATCCGTCCCAAAGCTTGAATGTGACAAAAATGGGGCTGAGGTAAGATTTCCTCATCTCTCTGGGACTCCATTAGCACTTGAAATTCTTCGATTGTCGGGCATAGCCCTTGTCCCCCGAAGCTAAAAACGTGTGTAATCGGGTTCCAACATCTAGCCACGACATGCAGGAACAGAAAACAAAGCGGAGAACGACTCAGCGAGAATAGTGCATTTATGCTGAAACCCCAGAAATTCAGCTTTTTCGAGCCATCTAAAGTTGCAATCCAATTCGAAAGTTTTTCAGCAAAGAATGGCTCCATTTTGTGAAGAATTTGCAGCTAAAATGAAAAAACTATGAAGCTCAACCTTTTATAGAAGATAAGGCAGTGAGCAGAAGCCAGGTGGCAACAATCTGGAGGTTCCTCACATTGATGGCCGATCGGCCATTAGTGATAGCCAACATGCCACTTTCGTAGCTGACCGGCCACCACTGGTGGCCGACAGCCTCCATTCATGGCCGACAACCCTTTTGACAAGCTTGTCGTCAACCTGTATGTTGAGAATGCTGAAAACATGTGTTTTGGTTCTGTTCTTTATGCATTTTATGGTCTTGTTTTGAGTTCTTTTAGTTTTAGCAAGTTTGTTGAGTTGTATTTGAGTTGTTTTGTTTTGTTTATCGAGTTGTTTTGTTGTTTATCGAGTTGTCTTGTTTTGTTTATCGAATTGTCGCTATTTTCATTGTTGAGTTGTATGTTGTGTTTAGAATTTCAAGTGTTTGTCGGTTCATTACCTGATTAAGAGAGTTGTGCCAATACCATATTCAGTTTTCATTATCAAATTTAATCTCGTTTTCTTGCAATGCGGTGTTCATGATGCAAAATACAACACTTTTTCAAATGAAAATTGGTTTTCATTCTGATCATGGTTGTTTTCTTTTACAAAAGTGTAGTACAAGTTTTGAAAGCAAACAAAAAACCTGTCTGAAATTGTATAATGTGCTAACGCTACTAACAAAAAGAATCTAAGAAAAAACTACAAGAAAATTAGCGCCGATCGCCTCAGGCTCGTGATGCCCTCTTCGTCCTCTTCCTCAGAGGAAGGGACTTTGGGGCACTATCTCCGTTGGCACCGCTGTCTGAATCCGAACCAGAGTTTGAGTCGACACCATCTCCACTCTCTGTCTTTGAACCTGCCTCGGCATTAGCACACCACTCTCGGAACTCGAGCCAATGTCATCACCTCCACTCTCAGATAACTATGACTGTGGACTCGCTACCTCCTTAGAGTCGCTCGTCTCAGCATCATCATCGCTCAGAATGGGCTCTGAAGGACCACTCTCATCTCGGGTACCTCTAGCTGTGCCTTGACTGCGTGCTGGAGCTTGTCGCTTTCTCCTCCCTACTGCTGGAGGAGGCATCGTTGGTGTAGGTGCTGCAGCTGCCGCCGGTGCTGTCGATATGGGTGGGACCTGAAAAGACAGTTGTCCTATTTCAGCCACAGTATGCGTATCAGATGCAAGTATGGTATGTATAATGAGTATATGCAGAAGTTAGGTACAATGTATGAATACAGTATGGAAGTGGAGTATTTTAGATGCAGTGTATCAGTGCAGTGTGGGGAAGTTTTCAGTGGAAGTTATCAGTGCATTGGGAATGATTAGTGCCCAGAAGGAACAAATATCAGAAATAGATGGAAAAACTAAAAAATATGGTACATACTGGGAGTGCATCATAAGCTCTGACATATCTGTGCCCTGCTGCGACAAGCTCAATTGGGATCTGGTTTGCCTCCCTAGTATACCTCCAACATGTGAGTGCAGTAGGCAGCTTCGGCCAGCCGATCCTTTGCCCTGCCTGGGTAGCTCCTTTACCGTACGCCTTAGTCGCCCTAGCCGCCCAAGGCACTCTAGCTCTCTTTCTTGTAGCCGGAGCCCCCGCCCCCTCACCTCCATGAATACCGGTCAAAAGAGGCATGAGGTGTGTCCTGATGAATGTCGAATAGTTCCCCTCCCCGTGAAAGTAGTCGACCTCCAAGCCCTCCATGAACTGAATCATCTCCTGGAAGGTGAGTCTCTCTGTGGCTCTTATAGATGGCAGAGGTGCCATGGGAATTATCGGTTTAGGCAAGCCCATGGTCCGGCGCAAGAATCGCTAGCCTAAAAACTAGGCTCGACAAACCAGGCCCTCGAACAAAAGCTGAAAATGGGGGGCTCCCCAAGATCTAGTGAACTGGTCCCTAACTCCGGCCGACATCATCGCCCAGGGCTGCCAAGTGGTCTATAAATAGAGAACGCAAAGATTGTTAGTGGTCATCAGATATCGAAGCATGAATCAGAGCCCAAGCAAAATGAAAATAACTGTGAATTTTGAGTTACCTCTGCCGCAGTCACTGTGTCGAAGTATCGATGGAAGAACGAAAAGGTTTCCCTGGTCCTCCACAAGCATCTACCGTTGTACCGATAAGAGTACGGCACAACCGGGGGCATCTCCACCTCCGGCTCCGGAGCGAGAGTCAGGAAATATGCATACACCCAAAGCTATAAGGGAAGGGGCAATAGTGAGTATACAATGTATAGTGTATGGAAAGTACAAGCGCAGATGTAGAAAGCATAATATGTGTAGAAGGTGTGTACAGTGTATAGAGAGTACAGATATAGAGAATACAAAGTGTACGGTGCAGAAAGCGCAGTATATGGGTGTAAACAATGTAGTATGCAGTGTACAAAAAGTGCAAAACAGAAAGCATTAGAAACAGAAAGCATAAAATGTAAAATAGAAATGTAAAACGTACCTCCCAGGCTCGCTAGTAGTCCCCCACTCTGTCTCTACTCCCACGAGATGTCGAGCTCATATAGTCGTACAAGGTGGCTAGGCCAGCACCGCCCTAATCGTAAAGTCTGACCTGAGATAAATCTACCAAGGCACTCAGAAGATACAATCCTACAGTGTTTGCCATGTTCGCGAATAAGGTGGTGCGAAAAAGGAACATCAAGAAGCCTCGGACATAATGCTCGGTCTCTTCTGGGGTCTCTGGCTCGGTCCCCCAGAACTGCTCCACGAACCAACTGTATCGTACCATCCCTGGTCGGAAATGAGGCGAGCGTGTCCCTAACAGGTAGATCCAAACGGCCTCCTACTCGCCCATGTCCATATCATAAGGAATCGAGTGACCCCCTACTCATATATTGGTGAGCATGGAGAATTCATAGGGAGTCATTGTCATCTTCTCGGTGGTAGAGAAGTGGAAAGAGTTGGTGGTATCCCACCACCTCTCTACCAATGCCCCAAGTAAGAGCTGACTAGCAATAAGGCGCGACAACCCTGAGGAGAATAAACCAAAGCCTGCCTCGTCAATAATATGGTGGACACCGGCAGGAAGCTCCATGTACCAGTCCCTCGCGGACGTGGCTTCATAGCCCCTGATAGCGCGAGAATCCTCCTATGATCAGTACAGTGATGTACAGTGGTATAAGAACAAGCAGATGAAAAGGCAGTGTAAGAAATACAGTGCAAAAGTGTGATTAGGGCAAGAAATGCAGTGTAAACAATACAGTTGAAGCAAGGAACATAGTTAAAGCAAGAAATGCAATGTATATTGAAGAAAACATGAGAATACAGTACATACCTCGATGGTGCCGTATGACAAATGGGAGTCCGACTCTCGTAGCAAGAGGTTCTCTAGTGCACCTAGCGAAAACCCTCTAAAATGCCGGATGCTCTCAGCTGGTAGCACATGCGTCCAGGGATGATATGTTGTCGGATCAAAAGGTCAAATCCTGGGTGGTAGGAGCACCGGCTCAGGCTCCGCCTCCATCTCTGGAGACAACTGGGGTGGGATCTCCGGAGAAGCTCCGTCATGGGGTAGATCATCCACCATTTGGAAAGAAGACGGAAAATCCGGGAGAAGTGAAGGAAAATGAGGAAAATAGGTGGAAAATGCCAAAAGTCCACCCTAAGAGAGAGAAAAGGGAAGAAAAAGTCAAAGCCTGGAAAAAGGCACCAAACCCAAGAATAACTCGAGGGAAACAAGCCTCAAGTGGTGAAACTCCAAGAAAAAACACCGAAATCAAATTTCAATCGTTCAAAACGGAGTAAACTAAGAGGGTTTAGTGAAGAATATGTGCGTGGGGCATTGGAAAATGCGTATAAAGCTCGGATCTAGAGAGGGAAAGTGTCTAGGGAGAGAGAATGAGGATTTTTGGCTTTGGAGGAGTAAGGAAATGAAGTATGGGTGAGTGTATATTAAAAACTATGGTAAAAAGACCAAATTGGCCTCGATCTACCATTGGTGGTCGACAAGCCACATTGGTGGCCGACAATGCTCAGGGGTGGCCGACATGTTGCTGACACCCTCCCCTTGCGGCCGTCCAGTGCCCAGTGCTCCTCCATTGAGTTTTGATGCTGTTTTGTATCCGTATTTCTCAGGAAATGCATGGAAACTTCACCTTTAAGTTCAGATTGCCTCTGTGGAAGCTCCAAACTATGTCTTCAGTGCATGATGTTCATTGCTAGTCAACATGAACAAGGTGTATCCTTTTAAAACATGTTGCAACTCTTCCGAGAGGTAAATCGGAAGTTGCTACTCAATTTATTGTGTTGAGAATGCACTTTCATCCTTGCATAGAATATACATTGTGTGCATGCATAGAACGTACATTTTACACATATGGTCTTGCATAGAATATGCACTTCTCCCTTCATGCATAGAACATGCTTCCAATTTATCTTGCATAGAACATGCTGTAACAGCGCCCGCGGGGGAACTCACGCTACAGTTCGGACTCCCTTTCGTGTGTTGCGGTTCTAAATCTGAACCAAAGAGTCCAACTCTGGCAAATCGTTTTGAAGAAAAACAGATTTTTTGAAAAGTAGTGCCAAACATGGACTGCTTTGCCAGATTACAGAGTCGCCACCTAAATATTTTTTAATGGGGGAATTTAGGAAACCCTGACTCGGTGCCGAAGGCAACGTGTCCGTCATCACCAAATGTCTTGGCTCAGGAGCTTGGGTACGATCGGGGAAGGTCAGCTATGAGCACCCCCTTTCGCCCGGTTCGAAGACCGGCCTCTACTAACCGTGATATCCGATTTTGAAAACATTACGTGCTCTTATACCGGTTATTAGCCTAGTTTTACTACGTTATGCGCACAGCAAAACAAGTATAGACTAGATTGCCTAATTCGGAAAGAAACATTGCATATCCGTTTGTTTTGAAAATGCTTCGGGTTTTGCTACTCGCAAGTAGGCTAAAATACGGATTTCAATGAGTTTTCCAACTCAAGCAACCCAACCTCCACCCACAGGCATTCAAACAGTTTATCTCACATAAGCACTTAGCCGCATGGTAAGCATACTGTCATGGCGACATTCACACGCATGTGGTATGCTAAAGCGTAAAATACTTACATCGTACTCCGTGCCAAAACAGTAAACTAGTTAGCAAACATGCATGCTCTAGTTCATGTTAGAGTGACTAATGCAACACATACAGCATGTGATTAGGATAGGCTCGGCTAACCCTAAAATGGCATGTGAGATGCACTTTATTTTGATGCACGTATTCAAGTTGGAATTGTAAATGCGATGCAGTTTGTATGATGTACCGAGCCCGGTGCATGTAAACAAATGCATGGATGCACGCATGCATTGCATAAGGTATGCTAAAATAAACGTGCCCTAATCTACCATCATAAGCAGGTAAATAAAAGGGAAGAAAGAAGTGGGGGTTGGAAGACATACACATACCCACGCACACTTATTACAGATTTGCCCTCGCTCGGGGGGACCGAAAGAATAATACAAATAATTAACTACGCAAGCTAATTAAATTACAAACCCATTAAATTAATTAAGCAGATTAATTAATCTAATTAAGGCAGTGAACCCCTCGGGGAGAGGGCCGGATGCGGCGCATGTTCGGGACTTGCTCGGAATCGCGCTACCATGCAAAGTCTGCCTCTGTTTTCCCTGCTTTCCTCCTCTGAAGACTGCCAAAGTCTCAGGACTGCTCCCTTGAATCATAGGGATCACCACCGGCTGAGGGGAAACACCACCGGCTGAAGAATGTGGCCACCGGCACTGAATTCATCCATCGGCCATCAATAGACTGCCGGTCGGCACTAAATACTGCCGGCCGGCACTGAATGTCTGCAGAACCTGCAACTCACAGCAGCAGAGGGCAACAACTTGCATGGCAATGCAATTCCAATAATGTATGCACCAATCATACCCCTTATCATATTTGTGACTCAAAGGGGCATGTGCCTCGATTCCCGGGCCACCAATCACGCATTTCCATGCATGATGGCCCACGGAACCAGGTATGCAACTTTTATTTCAAATGCATACAAATCAAACAAACATAAAAGGGCGCCAAACCTCTATCATGCTCATCTCAAAAGGCCAAGCATGTGCATTGATGTAATGCAATCCTAAACATGTTAGCTAGCATGCAACATGGACAATGGCAAAACACTTATGTAAGCATGCAAGCAAACATGAGGCAAAGCAAACCGAGCAAATGATGGCTTTGAACATGATCTAGGCAACTCTAAATAGGCCTAAAATCAGTGGCCAATAATGCCCAAAAATGAAGGCCAACACACACACACACATGCATATGTTAAGACTTAACACTTAGGCACTAAGTAAGCAACCCTCAAGCACACTTGGAAGGGGATATCATGGACACTTAGCATGCATCATAAGCTTTGAAAATCATGTTATAGAAGGTTCCAAACCAACTAAATAAACCAAGTAAAGCATGCGAAAGGCCCAAGCATTCAAGGCTCACCAAAGAGGTAATGAACTACACTTAACACAACCATACATAGCATGCATTAGGCGACCAAAAACAGAGTTTTAACACATAAAACTAAGTCCGAAAGACCACTTAGATGGCACCTAAGTGGCTCAAGTTTAAAGGCATGCATAATGACCAAAACAAAGGGCATGCAACACATGCTTTCAAAGCAATAAAGAGGCGACTTAGGCAAGCATATGGGCATGCCAAAGGGACTGATATTACATGTTGGGTGGTTCCAAACCACCAAAACGATGCAAGCAACACATGCTACACATTCACACACTTGAGGCATACAAGCCCTACAAGCCACAAATGCAAAGGAGCTATACTAAGCATGCCAAAATCAATCCAAACGACCATGGACAGACCTAAAGCATGGCAAAATAAGCACAAAACATTCACAAGTCCAAGCCTAAATCATGCTCAAACAAAGGCTAACAACCTAAGGCATGTTAAGGGAATTACAAGGCATTACAAGGCAACTATGCTAAGCACACATGGAGTACCAAAACCGACTTAACACAAAGTTATAACATGGCAATATAAGCATAAAATACAGCCATGGCATGCTCAACACACACTTGAACATAAGGCTCCCTAAGAGGCCAAAACTTGCCCTTTTCAAGGACATCAAGGAGAGGGGGTGGCCCTCTCCTTCTTGGGACTCCAAAGCATCATCTTCACCACTGAAATCCCTCAAGATTTCAGTGGTGAAGAGACCTCAACACCAAAATCCCGGAGCTCTCACAAAATAGCACAAAATGAGGCCTTTTCAAAGCCTAAGGGTGGTCAAACCCTCCCAAAGCACAAAACACTCTTAACCAACAATAAAGAGGACCAAAAAACAGAACTTTTATGTGTTGATCACCAAGCCCAAAAACAGTTCTAAGCTATGTAAAAATGGAGTGCAAAAATGGGGTAAAAAGGGGTAGTTTCTTACCCTTGAAGACCACCTTCACAAAGGTTGATGTTGTTGCTTCCTTGAGCTCAAATCCAACCAAAAACTTCAAGAACCAGCCCTTAGAACCTCAGTAACCAAAGGAAGGTGAAACACTAGGTGTTGATGAGCAATAGTAAGTCACAAACACCTAGTGTACAAATAAGAGGGAAGAAGAGAGATGGGATAGATACAAAACTTCTAACCTAAAACCAGAGCTTCTTCTCTGTCTAAAATGTCTAAAAATCCAAGCTTCTTCCAACCTTGAGCCAAGAGGAGGAAAGGTCCTCTTATAGGCAACTAAACTTACAAGTTAAGCTAACCAAGAGGCTCATCCCTCCATACACGTGTATGGAGGGGAAACAAATGCTATAAAGCTGTCTGAAAATATCTCCAAAAACAGCTGTAAAGTAGTCGGCAGGGCAAAATGGTCATTTTGCCAAAATTGACTGCCGACCGGCACAATATAGTGCCGATGGAAACACCAACCAGCCGGTGGCCTCTAGCCACTGCCGGTGGTGTGTGGGGATGCCTCACAAGGCATTCCCTGCCTCTCCAAGGCAAAGCACAAGTGTTTGGTGCAAAACCAGACACAAAACGGTCAAGTTCGGAGGTCCTGAGGCAAGGCGCGTAGCCGAGAACTCCGGGAACTCCAAACGAACACGAACATGGATAATCACCGAGTGTTCAAGCGGTGACGTCCAGGTCTTGAGGACGGTCAAAAATGGGGTGTCTACAGTTGCCCCTCTTTGACAGAACTCGAAAGTCATAACAATGACGGGAGTGAATGTCAAAGCCCAGAGACGACCCATTTTTTACCAGGCCGAAGACTTAGACAAACATACAAAGCGCAAATGGTTGAACTCGCAAGCTGCCTACGTATCCCTTTAGGAATCAAACCAGCGTAGTTCAAGCACAGGCATACAAGCCGCAGATAAGGTATGCGCCCGTAGGCGGGGGCAAGATGCAACTGACGATGCAAAAGGCCGAGCATAACTTATGATCATGCAAAGAAAGCTGTAATGAAGCACACATGCGACAGTTATAAGCTAGCATACAACAATCTACACTACAATGCAGAAAGGATGTAAGAGAATTATGTAATTCTCAATACGTCTCACTCGGAGGATACAATACCTGTGCGGCTCGTCCAGTTGCACCGGCCTCAAATGAGCCGTACGTACAATATCGTGCCTGCAAAGAAAGCAAACTTAACAGGTACCATATTGTTAGCGATGTGCATGACAATGCGAAATGAATCCAAGATGATATGCAATATATACAAACCTATGTATAAACAATGCAAATGATATGCAATGCAATTGAAACTATGCAAACTACATGCAGGGCAATTGAATCATGATTCAATCGCGAGCGATTCGAAACCACACAAATGTCAAATAGGTTGATGGAAGTAACAAGTCCGTCTACCATAGAAAAGGTGCCGCAACCTCAAACCAACATACCAGCGTGGAATAGGCGCGATACACATGCAGAACTATGAGTGATGTAGACGGACACAAGAACAAGTATTGGGTGGATTGACATAAGTGGGGAAACGACCCGCTGGGGAGGGAATAATGATCCTAATGCCGGATGCAATAATTACACTACAATGCAATGGAAATGGATACAAGGGATATGGCACGCGGGCCAAACCGAATCTTGCCTAGGAAAGGCATGTACGCATACGAACCGCGTCTAACACAGAAAATGTGCCGCAACCCTCAAACCAAGCTCATCAAGGAATAGGCGCGTACACAAAAACTGTGCTTCGACGTGAAAAGTAGGGGCACATACCAGACCAAGCTCAACCTGGAAAGGCACAAGCCATGGATGGAAGTGATGCAATGGGTGCATGCAACTACGATGCAATGGAAATGGATATTTATAGAAAATGCATGACATATGCACTATACTACAATGATGATGCATGACATATGCAATATATACAATGATGCATGATGTTTTTTTTTTTTTTGATTTTTTGAAATGCATGACATATGCAGTATTTAGAATGATGCATGACATATGCAGTATTTACAATGATGCATGACAATGCATTATGATGCAATGACTATGATTGCAGCTTTCCCTATCTTACCACCAGGGCAATATACTAGGTTGGTTCAGTATCCAGAATCGAGGCGTAAACACGCCGCCTCAACCTATGGGGCTTCCATACAGATTTCAAGCCGAGGGTACACCCCCTGGGTATTTAAACTAGACTTTAGTCTCGGAAATCCCGAACCTTTGCGTTCTAGGCATGAGCCGTTCAAACTCTAGTTTTCACCATCCCAATTGGTCTTCTAGGAACTCACCGCAAAAACAGGCAGGTGGCTTTACCAGACCACCGAAAGTCGTTTGGGCACGACAAACACCAAAGGAATTGCACCTTCAGAGGATTTAAGGTCTCCTAGACCGTGATGCACAGAATAATGCAATGAGATGCGCAGAATAGCGCGATGCGATGCATGCAAAATGCAATGAGATGCGCAAAACAGCGCGATGCGATGCGTGCCAAATGCAATGAGGTGCGCACCTTAATGCACCGAAGGCCTTGCACCTCCCGAGGATTTAAGGTCTCCTAGACCGTGCGTATTTAAGGTCTCGCCAGACCGGGGGAAAACAATGAGGTGCGCAAAATAGCGCGACAAAATGCAAAATGAGATGCAAGATGGGGCACGCATACCTCATGGATGCAAAATGCAAAATGTAATGCAAATGAAATGCAAAGTGAGACACGCATACCTCAAAATGCAATGCAAAATGAAATGCAAATGAAATGCAAAGTGAGGCACGCATACCTCAAGATGCAATGCAAAATGAAATGCAAATGAAATGCAAAGTGAGGCACGCATACCTCAAGATGCAAGACAAAATGAAATGCAAATGAAATGCAAAGTGAGGCACGCATACCTCAAGATGCAAGACTGAAATGGACATGAGGCACGCATACCTCATTAGACGGAAAATGAAATGCAAAACGAAGCACGCGTACCTCAAGATGCAATGAAATGCAAAATGATAAATGAGGCACGCGTACCTCATTGGATGGAAAATGAAATGCAAAATGAGGCACACATACTTCATTGAATGGAAAATGAAATGCAAAACGATAAATGAGGCACGCGTACCTCATTGGATGGAAAATGAAATGCAAAATGATAAATGAGGCACGCGTACCTCATTGGATGGAAAATGAAATGCAAAATGAGGCACGCGTACCTCGAGATGCAATGAAATGCAAATGAGATGCAAAACGAGGCACGCGTACCTCGAGATGCAATGAAATGCAAATGAGATGCAAAACGAGGCACGCGTACCTCGAGATGCAATGAAATGCAAAATGAGATGCAAAACGAGGCATGCGTACCTCGGGATGCAAAGAAATGCAAAATGAGGCACGCATACCTCATTGAATGGAAAATGAAATGCAAAACGAGGCACGCGTACCTCGAGATGCAATGAAATGCAAAATGAGGCACGCATACCTCATTGAATGGAAAATGAAATGCAAAACGAGGCACGCATACCTCATTGAATGGAAAATGAAATGCAAAACGAGGCACGCGTACCTCGAGATGCAATGCAATGCAAAATGAGGCACGCATACCTCATTGAATGGAAAATGAAATGCAAAACGAGGCACGCGTACCTCGAGATGCAATGAAATGCAAAATGAGGCACGCATACCTCATTGAATGGAAAATGAAATGCAAAACGAGGCACGCGTACCTCGAGATGCAATGAAATGCAAAATGAGGCACGCATACCTCATTGAATGGAAAATGAAATGCAAGTATGACACCATGCACACGCAACCACACGAAAATGCAAAACGGTGCAAGTCGCAAGGGACGTGCAAGACGGCGCGATGCGACGCACCGGACAATGTGATGGATGTGTGTAACGCACACGGGGCAATTTTTGAATCTTGTAAAAGACAAAAGGATACAAAAGGATACAATCTTTGCTTGAATCTGAGTGCCACGCACAGAAGACACGATCCGAGGTCAAAACGGAGGCCGGTTGAGCATCGGGGATTCACTTTATTGCACTTTCTTGAGCTATGAAGACCAGAAACTACCCACATGGCCTAAACAAGGCTGTGGGAACATCACCGGCTGGACTAGATGGCCACCGGCTGGCCACCGGCTGCATAAAAGTTCCACCGGCACAATATTGTGCCGACCGGCACAAAATAGTGCCGACCGGCCAAAAATGTCTGATCGGGGGCAGTTCTGCCATTTCACCACGGGTCTTTTAAAAATAGGGTTTCTAACCCTATTTTTTCACTTCTTGACCGCCGAAAACTCTTGTCCTCCCTCTCTAGAGCATTTCCTCCCTTCTTTTCCTTGTTTTCTTCGCGTTCCAAGCCCGTTTCGTCGTTGGATTCGCGATTTTCTTCGCGTTTCGGACATTTTCCACCGATTGAAATTCCGTTTCGGAACATCCTTTGCTATTTCCACTTTTTCGGGACTTGTTCCCCTCGACTTCCTCTTCATTTTTGTGCTTTTCCATCTTCTGACCTTTCCGGCCATTTTCGGCCCGCTCGGGGTTGACTTTTTCGGTTGACTTTTCACATTCCGGCTTTTCCGGCCATTTTCTCACTACCATTGCCATGGCTGACGATGTTCCACACGTCGGGACTCCCCCGGATCACGAGATGGATCCCGGGGTTGAGCTTCTCCCGTTGAGCGAGCGCCCATTCGACCCGGCGACCTACCGGCCGGCGATCCATGTTCTACCACCTGACGGACTACGCCAGTTTCGCAGCTTCGACATGGCACTGAACCCGGAGCTCCTCCTACGCGAGCCGACCTCTCACCTATCCTTCGGCGCTTCCGAGGTAACACTCTTTTCTGTTTTATCTTCCGCAATGTAGAACTGTTAACTGTCAAAGTCGTTTTCGTTCTTTAACTGCTTGGTTCTGATATACTGTTCACTGTAGTCGATTGCAATCATGCTTACAATTGATATCTGTTTAAGACGGACACATGCACATACACTGCACTAGCCTCAATCACTCAAACACACGGCACACACCGCATTCCACTGCAAACACCAACATCCGACAACTGTTTGAATCTGAAAATATTGCACGCATGCCACATTTGCACCGAGCCACTCAAACACACTGACGCATCACATGTTGTAGTTTACTGTAAACACACTGGCACCCGATATCTTGAAAAACTTGCACGCATGCCGGATTTGCACTGAAACACTCAAACACGCTGACGCATCACACGTTGTAGTTCACTGTAAGCACACCGGCACCCGGTATCTGTTTAAATCTAACAAAAAACTTGCACGCATGCCACATTTGCACTGAACCACTCAAACATGCTGACGCATCACACGTTGTAGTTCACTTTAAGTACACCGGCACCCGGTATCTGTTTGAATCTAACAAAAAACTTGCACGCATGCCAGATTTGCACTGATTTTGACTGTCCCTTCAAAACTGTACATTTCATACTGCTTTGCAATTTCTTGTTTGAAAACAGGGAGATTCCCATACCATCCGCGGGTATGGGAACGTCGTCGCTCGTGCGTGGTATGATGAGCTTCCTGACGCGGTTCGCCACATCGTCGACCAGGCTGGCTTCGGCGCGTTCTGCAGGGGACTCTCCCAGCTCACGGCGTGTAGACCTCTTCTTGCCGCTCTGGTAGAGAGGTGGTGGGACACCACCGATTCATTTCATCTTTCTGCAGCTGGGGACATGACGATGACCCCTTATGACTTCTCGGTGCTCACAGGCATCGGGGTAGGGGGTGATCCGATCCCCTTTGATATTGCTATGGATGAGTGGACCGCAGCTCAGGTCTACTTACTTGGCGCGGCTCCACCTCTCGCCCGTCCCGGCTTCGTCCGGTACTCTGGTTCGAGGTGCAGTTCAGGTCGTCGTTCCGTCCTTCGCCTGCTCTCGTTCGCCGCTGCCGCATGACCCTCGACCCCGGAGGCCGCAGAGAGGTATGCACGCGGCTTCCTCATGTTCCTCTTTGGGATGACCCTCTTCGCCGACCGGGCGAATACAGTGCCTCTCTGCCTTCTCAGCGCACTGGTGGACGTCCGGCACATCTTGCGTTTTGATTGGGGTGGTGCGGCTCTGGCCACCCTCTACGACTACATGAGCTCGGCTTCCCGCGGCAGTGGCCAGCTACTCGGAGGCTACTGGCAGGCTTGGGAGGTACGCTTTCTTTTCCTGCCTTTCATTTCTTTTTTTTTATTTTCTGTACTCTGTACACTGCACACACTGTAGTCTGCTTTACACTTGCTGTATACTATACACACGGCACACACATACTCTGCTTTGCACTGACTGTACACTGCTCACACTGTACACTCTGCATAATACACTACACAACACACGGCTCTGCCATTTCTGCTTTCTATTCTGTATTCTGCTTTATCTGACAAATGCACTGGTATTCATCTTGCAGTTGTGGGTTTACGCCTACTTTCCTAGGCTCGCTCCTGTACCTGTGGCGGAGACCCCTCTGGTGGTCCCTTTTTCGCGCCGTTTCGACGGGAGATGCACCCGGAGGCCACGGGAGACATTCAGTTTCTTCCGCCGCTACTTCGACACCATCACCCCTGCCGAGGTATGTTTTACTTGCAGTTCATTTAAGCTTCGCCTTTCCACTGTATATATAACTAACAGTAGATAACAAACTGTATTTGCATTTTCAGATCACCTAGCAGCCTTGGGCTCCACTGCCAGCCGTGGCGCGGGATCGGTTTGCCGGCGCAGATGAGACCTCACGTTACCGGATTCTGCTGGAGGGCCCGGTCTGTCGGGCTTGGTACCTGGGCGAGCGCTTCTTGCGTCAGACCTTAGGCTTGCCTGAGCAGATAGTCCCGGTGCATCCTCCCGAGCACATGCGGGATACTGAGCGCTTTACTGCCGAGCAGATGGCGGACTACACCATCGGCTGGGAGGCAGACGGCTTCCGAGGCGAGGGCGATTACTCGGAGTATGTCCGGACTTTCCTGATGCGTCCTCTGAGCGGCGGTCGCCGAGCTGAGCGGGAGAGAGTGGCGGCGCCAGCGGCCGGAGTAGGAGCTGGAGGATCGAGGAGAGCTCGAGTCCGTGGCAGGGGCGGAGTGCAGAGGGGACGAGGGACCGGTTGGCCTGCTCTGCCCGCTTCATTGACTTTCAGAGGGCAGGGTGGGGCGACCTACCAGATCCCCTTCGCCCCTTCGCCGGCTGATCATGAGTTTGTTGGGGTCCCCGACTTGCCTCCAGTATGTATTACTGCATTTTTCATCTTGCACTGTTATTTCATTTCAGTTTATTTGATATTCCACAGAATATTGATGCATCTGATACTTTTGCAGGCGTCTTCTGAGTACACCCGGCAGTCATTAGAGATGAATGCCTCTATGATGGGGATGCTCCAGCGGACATTCGACCTCCTAGCCCTCTACAGTATTCCGGTATGTTCTTTCTGACGACGGCCTCAAACCATACACAAACTGCTTTACATAATCTGATGCACAATTCAACATCTGATAAACTGTTCACGGCAGTTGATACACGGTACTCATACACTGTATTCTGCACTGATTTACTGCTCACGGCATCCACATGCACTGTACTCATACACTGCATTCTGCACTGATTTACTGCCCACGGCATCCACATACACTGTACTCATACACTGCATTCTGCACTGCTCACGGCATTCACATACACTGTACTCATACACTGCATTCTGCACTGCTCACGGCATTTACATACACTGTACTCATACACTGCATTCTGTACTGATAAACTGCTCCATATATACTGATGCATTTGTCTTTCATGCTTTTTCAGCCTCCCTTCCAGATTCCCCCGGTGGGTGGCGCTCCAGCTGGACCTCCCATTTCTACTCGGGATGGCAGAGCATATCCTCGTACCAGAGGGGGGCGCGTTCATGTCGGGAGCAGCTCGCGGGCTCCGGTTCCGGATGATGAGTCCGAGGCAGAGACAGAGGCAGAGGAGACTGATGATGGCTCGGACTCGAGCTCAGACGGTGATGCCCCTGGTGGTGCCCCTGTTGATGACGCTCCTGGACCTTCGTCCAGGAAGAGGACCAGGACAGATTGACGGCCCCGGAGGCATTTTTGACATTGGATACAGATTTTGCTGTTTTCTTTCTTTTTTACATTTTCCCCTTTTGTCAGTAGTTAGGGTACTTTGTACTGCCACAGGCAGATTTTGTTTCCAAAACTTATGTATTTGAAAAGATGATATGAAATGAAAAAAACTTTTTGTGTCTGAAAAAGTGTCTACATTTGTGTATATTTCATACCTTGCATTGCATTGCATCATATTACACCTCAAATGTAAATGATATTGGTCTGTTGTCTGAAAAGTGAATATTTGTAATTTGAGCACTTGCACTATGATAATCGGATAACCAACCAACTAACAGCAAACAACTCAAGCAAAGCACTACTCAACCTGGACACCCAGCCCATACCCTACTGGGGATTGATCTGCATACAGCTCATAACACAGCTCTCGGCTCATTCTGCACACGGCAAATCTTGAACAAATAACCCAATCTGACAAGACGGATCACAAAACTGACACGGTTGCAGTTGAAACACACTCAGATGTCCCAAATTTCCCTTTTCTTTTCTTGCTTTGCACGAATGTAGAGAATGGCACAACATTCAGAGCACAAACGATTAATCTTTGGGAAAGGGGTTTCACAACCGGGGTATCGAGCCCACCACAGAACACAGCGAGACAGACTCAAACAGAGAAACAAAAGGCACACGACCTGAACACAACGAGACACACTCGGAAAAGACTCAAAGCTAAAGCCGAAACCGACAAATCAAAAGACACGACACACGGACATGTTTACACGAGGAGAGACCTTGAATCTCGAGGAGCCAGTTCCTCCGGGTATTATATCCCACCCTTTCTGATTTGTGATACTCACATCACTCGGTCCTCAGGCTCGGTTTTTCTCTCAAAACCCTTTTCTTACTTTTCTCTCCGCTTACACCTCTCTATTCTTTATTCTCTCATTTTTCATCCCTCCCCCGGGTGATTGATGGATGAATAGGAAGTCACAGGTTCACGCCCAACCCTGTTAGCTCACGGGTATTTCTCTGACGAATGGAGCGCCTTTCCGGCGAGTATGTTGACGGGGGACAGACAGGAGACCTGACTCAACTGTGCCCCTAGTTCGTCACTTTGACTATTTTTTTTGTTTTCTTCCTAAAACAGTTTTGATCAAAATGAGAGTCAGATTAACACACTTATTCGATTTTTGATTTGGAAATCATGCGAATCAGGCAGTGAGCACTGAAAATTCTCCTTTTGGGTCCAAACATGGTCCAATTTTAAAAAAAATGAAATAGTTTTCGAGAAAATAGGTCAACCTCAGTGAAAATCTTCAAAAACTATTTTTGCAAACAGTCAACGCTCGACGAGCGCGGAACTTACCCTCGAGATATGCAACCTCGGATCGCAGGCAATGGAAAATTGCCCCTGGCTTAAAGGGGGATAAGGCAACGGAAAGTTGCCCCTGGTTTGGAAGGCAACTCAGGGCAACTTATGGCAATGCATGGCAACGGAAAGTTGCCCCTTGTTTGGATGATGCCGCGGCACATTGTAAGCCAGTCCTTGTTGACGACGATCGGACCCTCGGGCGCGGAGGAGACGGAGGTGGTTTGAATCAATATATGGACGCAGTCACCTGGAAGGTGTTGGTGGTTTGGACTCCAAGAGGAAGTTACTCACGTAGTTCCAGGTTGCTGCAATCGAGACATCGGATTTGGAGGAGGCAAAAGTGATCAAAACCATGACATGGACTGAGACGCTATGGAAGCGTTGGGGGCTGGACTTCAGGATGAAGTTGCCTACGTATCCCAAACATGGGAATCAAGCCTTACGTAGTTCCGGTTAAGGTACACTCGGGTATTTTAACCTTCACTGTTTAGGCTCTAACTTTTGCCAAGGCGCCCAATGCGGGTTTTCGACCTTGCGAGCTATGTTTTTCTTTTTCTTTTTCATTTCTTCTTTTCTTTTCTTCTGCATTTTCATTTCTTTTTCTTTGCTATTTTTGTTCTTCTTTTTCCTTTTTTTTTTTTTTTTTCTTCTTTTTTTTCTTTTTCTTTGCTCTAACTTTTGCCTGGGCCGCCCTTCCGGGTTTTCGGTCCAGCGAGCCTCTCAAAGGGTAAAAGTGTAGCAGGCCCATGCCAAATGGTTTTGAGATTGAGGTCCTCTGTATCCAAGAGGGTGACTGTGGTGTTGATTTGCAGAAAAATCCATCACGGTTGCTTCATGAGCCTTGTCTGGTGGGATCTGATCTCCTCGATCTGACTTTGATGCCTCTTGCTCGAGGGCTGCTTCAAAATGGGCCACACAGGCGTTTCATGGCACTGAATGTTTTGAACGGGTTCCGGTCTCGAAACAGATGAATTAAATCTTGAGGCTGAGAGCGATCCTGGGCTGCACAATCTCAAGAGCGATTCCACACAAGTCTTCACGGGACCGCGCAAAACATTTTGTTTTTGAAAGTTTTTAAGAAAGCGACAAATCGCTCGCGCTGAAGATAGTGCGGAACCAGTCTGGATCGGACCAGGATCCTTCTCAGTACTCACGCCAACAAGCATGATTTCATTCATTAAAAGCTTAGCGTGCGTTCCTTTTTCTCAAAATGATCAAAGTTTTTACAAAACCCGAGGAATTCCTTCCCCTTCGTTTTCATCACCACAGTGTTCGAAAAGGGGTTTTATGAAAAGCTTAGGTCATCATAACGATGTTCAAGGCACAAGAGAGCAGGCGGTACACACTGTCATTCCATTCACACCTTTTGGCACGGCTAGCTCAAATAGCAACAAATACGGCACATGATAGCCACGGCTGTTTCATTCAGATTTGTTGGCATAACTGGTTCCTCGGCAGAAACAAACTCAAGAAAAAGCAAAAACAACTATTTATAAGACAAAGCGGTGTTTGAGGCAACAACCCCGAAATCACCATGGTACTCTATACAAGAGGGACTGACTCATTACAATTAGACAGACCCTTAAGCAAAAGGAATGTCTCAAAACAATGAGACAGGCTCAAGACAAAACAGAAGACTGACTCGACACCCAAGTCAGAATTTACAGAAATTAATAGATGCCCAAAAATGCGTGCCAAACGCCACATCAAAAATGCGCCAAGCATTGCCCATAGGCGGTTCACCTTCTGATTACATACTTGCAGTATCTGTGTCCTCAAAATCCAACAACTGAGTGGTGACGGACTTTGCTGAAGTAGGCGGGAGGATAACCTCGTTGTCAATCAAATCCTGCACCTCATGCCGGAGGCGAAAACAATTGTCGGTAGCATGGCCTGTCTGCTGGTGGTACGCACAGTACTGAGCAGCATCATGTGTGGCAGGGAGATTCTTCGGGAGGGGCCGGGGCTCCAGGGGTTTAAGGTGTCCCCTCTCGGCAAGGATTTGAAGTGCCTTGGATAATGGCATGTAAAGAGCATGGAAGACCCTGCGCCCTCGGGGCAGGTACTTTGGAGCCTGAGCACTCTTGCTAGATGCACTAGCGAACGGATCGGCGGGTGCGGCCTTGGATTTCTGATCTTTTCCGGATGCAGGGCTGGGAGGGGGAAGAACTGTTTTGGCATGACGGGGCCTCTCCCGATTCTCTGATTGACTGGAATTGCCCTCAGGCGGAGTGGGGAAAGCATCCTCCACAGCTTTTGACATAACTGCGGATATCTGTTGCTTGTTCATTCCCTCGGCTTTCAAAGCCTCTACTGCCCACAGCAGTTGTTCGATAGGATCGGCATCTGCCTTCATCTTGCCTTTATCTCTGGCCTCGGCCTGATTTAGAACTTGGTTTGATGCGTCGTTGCCATAGCTGGAGGCCATCTCCGGTTGGCTGAGTTCAATTACAATTCGTCCCAACAACGGGGGCTCCTGGGGTACAAAGCCTCCGACATATGGTGCGGCTGGCGGCGAAACAGACATCCCATAGGCGAGATCCGTCACGGACCTTTGAAGATCACCTATCATCCCCATTAGTTCAAATGTAGTGGGCTCGCGAGCCTGATATAGCTGGGGGGCCCAAACTGGGTGCGCGGCCGGCGATCTGGGCGGATGCGGCATGTCAACAGTAGTTTCATCCTGTGGGGTGATTCCTGGATCCAACGCGGCCGTCATGACCACGATCTCTTCTGAATTCTGCGTCATGCTAAGTCCTGCCTCAGCAAGGTGAAGACACTAGCTGTTCTGGATCGACCCTCTGAATCTCTGAACTGAAACGGAAAACAAGCAGTATTTCAGCCCCAGACAGATCAAGCACGGACGTAGCCGGACAACTGTACTCTACTACTGATCACTGTTCCCCAGAATCACTATTCAAAACTGAACTGATACCCGCAGACACAACTGATTCTCAACAATACTGATACCAATGCCCTCAAGCCGGATGCTCAAACTTTGTAAACTGATATGTGCGTTTCCCTGCAGAGATAAACTCTAAAAGCACATAACAGGTAGAAGATGACCAATACACCCCTATGTTGGGGTAGGGTTTCCCTGTCCTATTTTGTCAGGAGCTAGGGTTTCACTACGCACGCAGCGGTTTCAAACAACCTAATATCGGGTGAACAACCTGTCCTAATTTGGAATGGTCACTATGGATCCGAATATGCACTAGGTCGAAAGGTCAAAAAGGATGCCCCGGCAAAACCGGGGTTTGTGTTCCCATACTGGCAGAGCCCGCAACCGGTCAGCCTTATGGTCATGTCTTGACAAGACAAGCCTCCGGCAAACCGCTCAGGAATAGCAGATGGCCAACACGGTGTCCTAGGCGCACCAATGCAAATGCAATGCAAAGAGACACATAAACGTAGTCAAAACAGGATATCACGAGTTCGAGTCAAGCTCTCTAAATACTCCCCAGCAGAGTCGCCAGAAACTGTAACAGCGCCCGCGGGGGAACTCACGCTACAGTTCGGACTCCCTTTTGTTTTGTTGCGGTTCTAAATCTGAACCAAAGAGTCCAACTCTGGCAAATCGTTTTGAAGAAAAACAGATTTTTTTTTGAAAAGTAGTGCCAAACATGGACTGCTTTGCCAGATTACAGAGTCGCCACCTAAATATTTTTTAATGGGGGAATTTAGGAAACCCTGACTCGGTGCCGAAGGCCACGTGTCCGTCATCACCAAATGTCTTGGCTCGGGAGCTTGGGTACGATCGGGGAAGGTCAGCTATGAGCACCCCCTTTCGCCCGGTTCGAAGACCGGCCTCTACTAACCGTGATATCCGATTTTGAAAACATTACGTGCTCTTATACCAGGTTATTAGCCTAGTTTACTACGTTATGCGCACAGCAAAACAAGTATAGACTAGATTGCCTAATTCGGAAAGAACATTGCATATCCGTTTGTTTTGAAATACTTTCGGGTTTGCTACTACTCGCAAGTAGGCTAAAATACGGATTTCAATGAGTTTTCCAACTCAAGCAACCCAACCTCCACCCACAGGCATTCAAACAGTTTATCTCACATAAGCACTTAGCCGCATGGTAAGCATACTGTCATGGCGACATTCACACGCATGTGGTATGCTAAAGCGTAAAATACTTACATCGTACTCCGTGCCAAAACAGTAAACTAGTTAGCAAACATGCATGCTCTAGTTCATGTTAGAGTGACTAATGCAACACATACAGCATGTGATTAGGATAGGCTCGGCTAACCCTAAAATGGCATGTGAGATGCACTTTATTTTGATGCACGTATTCAAGTTGGAATTGTAAATGCGATGCAGTTTGTATGATGTACCGAGCCCGGTGCATGTAAACAAATGCATGGATGCACGCATGCATTGCATAAGGTATGCTAAAATAAACGTGCCCTAATCTACCATCATAAGCAGGTAAATAAAAGGGAAGAAAGAAGTGGGGGTTGGAAGACATACACATACCCACGCACACTTATTACAGATTTGCCCTCGCTCGGGGGGACCGAAAGAATAATACAAATAATTAACTACGCAAGCTAATTAAATTACAAACCCATTAAATTAATTAAGCAGATTAATTAATCTAATTAAGGCAGTGAACCCCTCGGGGAGAGGGCCGGATGCGGCGCATGTTCGGGACTTGCTCGGAATCGCGCTACCATGCAAAGTCTGCCTCTGTTTTCCCTGCTTTCCTCCTCTGAAGACTGCCAAAGTCTCAGGACTGCTCCTTGAATCATGGGATCACCACCGGCTGAGGGGAAACACCACCGGCTGAAGATGTGGCCACCGGCACTGAATTCATCCATCGGCCATCAATAGACTGCCGGTCGGCACTAAATACTGCCGGCCGGCACTGAATGTCTGCAGAACCTGCAACTCACAGCAGCAGAGGGCAACAACTTGCATGGCAATGCAATTCCAATAATGTATGCACCAATCATACCCCTTATCATATTTGTGACTCAAAGGGGCATGTGCCTCGATTCCCGGGCCACCAATCACGCATTTCCATGCATGATGGCCCACGGAACCAGTATGCAACTTTTATTTCAAATGCATACAAATCAAACAAACATAAAAGGGCGCCAAACCTCTATCATGCTCATCTCAAAGGCCAAGCATGTGCATTGATGTAATGCAATCCTAAACATGTTAGCTAGCATGCAACATGGACAATGGCAAAACACTTATGTAAGCATGCAAGCAAACATGAGGCAAAGCAAACCGAGCAAATGATGGCTTTGAACATGATCTAGGCAACTCTAAATAGGCCTAAAATCAGTGGCCAATAATGCCCAAAAATGAAGGCCAACACACACACACACATGCATATGTTAAGACTTAACACTTAGGCACTAAGTAAGCAACCCTCAAGCACACTTGAAGGGGATATCATGGACACTTAGCATGCATCATAAGCTTTGAAAATCATGTTATAGAAGGTTCCAAACCAACTAAATAAACCAAGTAAAGCATGCGAAAGGCCCAAGCATTCAAGGCTCACCAAAGAGGTAATGAACTACACTTAACACAACCATACATAGCATGCATTAGGCGACCAAAAACAGAGTTTTAACACATAAAACTAAGTCCGAAAGACCACTTAGATGGCACCTAAGTGGCTCAAGTTTAAAGGCATGCATAATGACCAAAACAAAGGGCATGCAACACATGCTTTCAAAGCAATAAAGAGGCGACTTAGGCAAGCATATGGGCATGCCAAGGGACTGATATTACATGTTGGGTGGTTCCAAACCACCAAAACGATGCAAGCAACACATGCTACACATTCACACACTTGAGGCATACAAGCCCTACAAGCCACAATGCAAAGGAGCTATACTAAGCATGCCAAAATCAACTCCAAACGACCATGGACAGACCTAAAGCATGGCAAAATAAGCACAAAACATTCACAAGTCCAAGCCTAAATCATGCTCAAACAAAGGCTAACAACCTAAGGCATGTTAAGGGAATTACAAGGCATTACAGGCAACTATGCTAAGCACACATGGAGTACCAAAACCGACTTAACACAAAGTTATAACATGGCAATATAAGCATAAAATACAGCCATGGCATGCTCAACACACACTTGAACATAAGGCTCCCTAAGAGGCCAAAACTTGCCCTTTTCAAGGACATCAAGGAGAGGGGGTGGCCCTCTCCTTCTTGGGACTCCAAAGCATCATCTTCACCACTGAAATCCCTCAAGATTTCAGTGGTGAAGAGACCTCAACACCAAAATCCCGGAGCTCTCACAAAATGGCACAAAATGAGGCCTTTTCAAAGCCTAAGGGTGGTCAAACCCTCCCAAAGCACAAAACACTCTTAACCAACAATAAAGAGGACCAAAAAACAGAACTTTTATGTGTTGATCACCAAGCCCAAAAACAGTTCTAAGCTATGTAAAAATGGAGTGCAAAAATGGGGTAAAAAGGGGTAGTTTCTTACCCTTGAAGACCACCTTCACAAAGGTTGATGTTGTTGCTTCCTTGAGCTCAAATCCAACCAAAAACTTCAAGAACCAGCCCTTAGAACCTCAGTAACCAAAGGAAGGTGAAACACTAGGTGTTGATGAGCAATAGTAAGTCACAAACACCTAGTGTACAAATAAGAGGGAAGAAGAGAGATGGGATAGATACAAAACTTCTAACCTAAAACCAGAGCTTCTTCTCTGTCTAAAATGTCTAAAAATCCAAGCTTCTTCCAACCTTGAGCCAAGAGGAGGAAAGGTCCTCTTATAGGCAACTAAACTTACAAGTTAAGCTAACCAAGAGGCTCATCCCTCCATACACGTGTATGGAGGGGAAACAAATGCTATAAAGCTGTCTGAAAATATCTCCAAAAACAGCTGTAAAGTAGTCAGCAGGGAGGGCAAAATGGTCATTTTGCCAAAATTGACTGCCGACCGGCACAAAATAGTGCCGACCGGCACAATATAGTGCCGATGGAAACACCAACCAGCCGTGGCCTCTAGCCACTGCCGTGGTGTGTGGGGATGCCTCACAAGGCATTCCCTGCCCCTCCAAGGCAAAGCACAAGTGTTTGGTGCAAAACCAGACACAAAACGGTCAAGTTCGGAGGTCCTGAGGCAAGGCGCGTAGCCGAGAACTCCGGGAACTCCAAACGAACACGAACATGGATAATCACCGAGTGTTCAAGCAGTGACGTCCAGGTCTTGAGGACGGTCAAAAATGGGGTGTCTACACATGCCTTAACATTATTGCAATTGTGCATAGAACATGCACCCTTACTATGTTGTACTTGTTGAGTTTTTTTCTTACGCAGGTACGATATTATATGTATGGTTCATTCAACGGAGCCAACACAGTCAAACGATATTGTATGTACGGTTCATTTAGAGGAGTTCCGGGTGAAATCATTCGTGCCCTTCGAATCACATCCTTTTACTCCCTCTCGTCGCGCTTGAGACGCGTTAGGATTACTCCTTTTGGTTAAAAACATTTGGGTGCGTCCCGGTGTTCACACCACTCCTTTTGGTTAAAAATATTTGGGTGCGTCCTGATGTTCACACCACTCCTTTTGGTTAAAAACATTTGGGTGCATCCCAGTGCTCACACCACTCCTTTTGGTTAAAAACATTTGGGTGCATCCCAGTGTTCACACCACTCCTTCGGTTAAAAACATTTGGGTTCGCCCTGGTGTTCACACCAATCCTTTGGTTAAAAACATTCAGGTGCATCCCGGTGTTCACACCAATCCTTCGGTTAAAAACATTTGGGTGTATCCCAGTGTTCACACCACCCTTTTCCTTCTCGAGTGTGCAACACATTAGGATCTCGGTTGAGACCTCTGGTGCGCCCGACGGTCGCTCTTCGCCTTTCCTCCGCATCACGTAGTTAAGCTTGCATAATTTTCTTACATCCTTTCTATATGAAATGTGGTTTGGTTCGTAATTCCCATGTGTGGCATGTTTACTTACTTTTGTGTTTGAGGTTGCTATACCTTGTTTCGGTTTGTTTGAATGTGGCATTTTCATTGCATAGCATTTGCATCTAAATGTTTCATTACAGCCTCATTGCATGATCATAAGTAATGTTCCTGCATCGTGCATATCACTTGCATCTTGCCCTAGAACTACGTTGGTTTGATTCCTTGTAAAGGGATCTGTAGGCAGCCTACGGGCGCAACCATTTTTGTCTTGCTTGTTTGTTTGTCCAAGTCTTCGGCCTTGTCAAAATGAGTTGTCTCTTGGCTTTGACATTCACTCCCATCACTTCATCACTTTCGAGTTCTGTCAAAGAGAGGCAACTGTAGACATCTCATTGTTCACCATCGTTAAGACTTGGACATCATCACTTGTGCATATGATGATTATGATTGCATGTATTCATTTTGAGTGCCCGAAGTCCTCGGCGGAACGCCCTGTGTTTGAGCCTTTAAACCTTGTCTTTTCTATGCCTTGTTTTGGACCTAAACTTGGTGTCTGGACCTCTTGGTGACCAGTCGGCCACCACCATAGGCTGTCGGCCATGGCTCATGGTTGTCGGCCATTGGTGTGGCTGGTCGGCCATTAGTGTCTTTTTCCAGATATTTGTTGACAGCTGTGACAGCTGTTAGCACATTGAGCTGCATCTCCCTACACGTGTATGGTGGGATGTTTCTAAGCTCAGGGCTTATTTTTCTATATATAGGGGGGTTCCTCCCCCATTTTCGAGGGTTAGAAATTTTGGAACAAAAAATCTCTCTCTAGATTTCTCTCTCTCTCTCTCTCTCTCTCTCTCTCTCTCTCTCTCTTGCAATTTTGTGCATACTTGCCTAGTTTCTCTACACTTTTGCATACACATCCTAAACCAAATCCTCTCACCTTTGAGCTGAGGTTCCTTGGGACTTGTTTTGAGCTCTTGAAGGTGGTTTTAGCTTGGATTGTTGGCCAAATTGTGTCTTGGCTTCAAGAGGTATAACACTCTCTCTTTATACTTGTTTTGTGTCCTTGCTTTGCCATCTTTTTCAATTGTTTTAAGGCTGATTTTGAACTGTAAAAAGCTCTATTTTTATGGCTTAAAAGTGTTGGTTTAAGGCCATTGTCAATTAAGGGGTGGTTCATCCTTCTTGCTTCTTAGTTTGTAAAGCTTTTGTAAAGCTTTTGTACCTTTGTTCATCACTTTCAAACCAACTTTTTTGGGCCTTTTAACCATTGAATTTCAGAGGTTTTTTAGTGGCAAAAAACTTATTTTGAAGTCCAAATTTGGAGCGGTTAGCCTTCCCTTCTTGTGCCATGTTTGCATGCTTAGTTAGCTTCACAAGTTAGCATGTTTTTTTAACTTAACTTAGCTCAAGTCCAACATGTTTTAGTCTCTGAAATAACCTATTTTAGCTCTGTTTTGGGCTGGTTAGTTCATTTGAGTCTTGTTTTGCATAGTTATAGTGTAAATCCTTTCACTAGCTTGGTGTTTTTAGGCTTTAACCATCATTGGTTTGAGTTGATTACATGTTTTAGTGCTTTTTCTCACCTAATTTCAGCACTACAATCTCTACAATCCCCCTCAATTCTTCACTCTTTCATTTTTCTTTGAAAGTGGTTTCAAACCACTTGTTTTCCTAAGTGTGAAATGGAGGTGCCACACCCAATGGTTTAATCCCTTACAGGGTTCAGTACCAACAGTCCAATGCCTTTTTCATGCCCAAAGCAACTTGTGGTTTGAGCCCTCCTTCCATTAGAGGACACTCACCAATGGACTAATTGATTAATGAATGGTTTGGTAATTAAAATGTGAAAACAAAATCGGCAAGTAAAAAAGGCAAGATAAGCATTCTTTGTGTTGCATTGCTTGTGTTCAAATCGGACGTTAGTTTGAACACAAGGAAAATGGAACATTTCATACTCAAAAGTGATGAAATGTGCCATTTTCCTAGGTCTCCATTGCCCTTGATCATGCATGATAGGGTAATGGTCATTTGAGTCTTGTTTTACATTCATTAAACTTGTACAAACTTGGTTCTTTGGCCATCATGCAATGAAATTGCTTGGTTGATGGTTCGGGAGCCAAGAGTATCACTCCTTTGAACTTGTTTGATGATAAGGAGGATAACATTACAAACAAACCTTTAAAAAGTACACTATTTTGCTCTGTTTGCTCTCTGTTCCAGTAAGGAAGTCCAAGTCAATGGTGGCTGACGGCCACCACCAGTAGCTAACTGGCCACCATTGTTGGCCGACTGGCCACAATTGTTGGCTGACCGACCTTCAACAGTGGCCGACCAGCCCCCCTATCAGCCACCAATGCAAATTCAACGGTGTGCTCCTAAGACGAAATAGAGTTGATCTGGAAAAGGAGAAAGTGTAAGTGCTTATGTGCAAACAGAGGCATTCAATAGCAAAACAGTGACCTTTCGGGTGGAAACCGAGCACATGCATGAGCCTCCCTTGCATTTCAAGCTTATTTAACATTTAATTATCTAGCTTAAATACATGTTGTAATTAATTAGTTGTAGCTAATGAAGAGTTGTAAATAATTAGTTAGTTTAACTAGTTATTCGATTTCATTTTGTAATTAGTTAACTAGAATAGCTAATTAATTCGAGCTTTGTAATAATTAGTTAGCTTAATTAGTTTAGCTCAGCTAGTTGGTTAGCTTATTCATTCGGACTCTCTTTCGTGATGGTGTAATGTTGTAATAAGTGTGCGTGCGTGCGTGTGTGTATGTCTTCCAACCCCAAGTCTTTCTCCCTTTTTATTTAATCGCTTTTGATGGTTAGATTAGGAACATACTTCAATTAGCATATGGCATGCTTGCATTCATTCATCTTGTCTTGCATGCACCGAGGCTCGGCCCATCATTTAAACTACATTGTCATTTCAATATCTTCTTTGAATACGTGTTTAATCGCATGTTGTTCAAATCAATCCATATGCCATATTAGTAGCCGAGCCTATTAATTGCATTATTGCATGTGTCGCATTAGGCATCTTTGTATAGTTAGGAATCATGCATTATTTACTAACTCATATTTTCCTAGCTTGGAATACTAGGTGAGTTTTACGCTTTAGCATACTTGCATGAATGTAAACGTTGCCATAATTAGCATGTTTGCCATGAGGCTATCTGCTTAAATGCTAGTTCCAACTTAAGCAAACTAGTTTATACTTGCTTGTGCGCACCACATAGTAAAGCTAGTTTTGTCACGCCCCAAACCCACCCCTAAAAGTTTGGGCATGATCACTTCAAAAACGGACACTTAATTCGATATATACAACATATGGGGCCTGAACGGAAGGATTTAATAACGTAAAATAATATAAATTAACATCCATCAAGCTCACACCTATATGCCAGGATCTCAATGTGCCATTAAATAGTTCCTCATATGATAGACAGATATACCAGAAGCAGATATTTGCATTCACACAATAACATATTTGGGCATATGTATAGAACTAGCCCCACACGTAGGCATACAGCAAAAATATTGGTGAAGAAGATTATACATGACTAATTACATTAGACAAAAGATTAAGAACCAGGCTAGGGGTCATTAAGGGAACCCCACAAAATGCTTAAGCTTCTTTACATTGCTTGACCAAAAAGGAGTGACCCAGGTGTAGACACCCCATTTTTGACCGACCTTAAGACTCAGACGTCACCGATTGAGCGCTCTGTGATGTTGCATATTGTGCTCGTTCGGAAGTCTCAGAGTCTCGGCCGTGAGCCTTGCCTCCGGACTTCCGAACCCTTTTCTGTACTTTGCCTCGGTTCGCGAACCAGGCTCGGTTTTCTCTGTTTTTGTTCCTGAGGGGAGGGAGAGGTCCCGTAGACCATCTCTCAGTGGCCGTGGGCTACTTTTCGTGGCCGTAGGCCATTTTGCCCATTTCGGAGCCCGGTTCCTGATTTTCGGAGCCGTCAGGCCGTGTGCCTCGGTTCGGGACCGCCTAACCATCTCCGATTGCTCTGATTTTTGGCATGCATCTTATTTGCTCCCTTTTGAGGGACACTGGGGTCCGAGGGACCGGCTTCGCGGTCGAACACCACTCCCGGTGCCCAACAGTCAGTTTTCGGGGTCCCGAACTGCGCGTTTCGGCCCCCGAACCTTCATTTCGCATCGATTGGGCTCATTTTTGGTGGAGGCCCTATTTTCATGGTTAGGAAGCTTGTAGGAGGGTGGGAGGCCAGCAATTTTTTTGACAACCAACTTTTTGTTTGGTCAAAAGTGGTTCAGCATGAATTCGGGAAGGAGAAAAGTCTGCGCGGCTTCACCGAAATGGGCGTAACTCTTTGCAAAAGAGGAATTAAAATATGAGGCCACCACCATTGGAAAGCTTACTTCCGGGGCTTCATTTTGCACTCAGGAATCTCCAAAGTCCAAATCCGGGGGGAGGAGATATGGTTGGTTGAAGTCCGGTTGGACTGAATCTACGCGGCTTTACGGAAACTGGCATAACTTTTTCTACAGGAGGAATTTTAATGCAAGGTTTGCGGCATTGGAAAGCTAACTTCAAGGGCTACATGGCCGGCCACTTTTATGGCTTGAACCTTTTGACCCTAGCCGGCCGGCCATAGGGAGTAGCCGGCCGGCCATGGGGGTGGCCGGCCGGCCACCTGCAACCAAAGTACCTAGCCCGGCCTGCTTCCTCAGTGGGGGTGTATTACAGCTGTATATCTGTTTTTCCCCAAAAATATCTGTACCCGGGGGAAGCTTTTGGAGGAAAACTTGGTGTCATTTTCCTCCTACCTTGCTCCCTCTCTTTGGCCTATATAACCAGCTGCCCAACTCTTGTTTTGGGGTTACAAAAAATCCCTAAGAGGCCTCACATTCATATCTCTCTCCATCTCTCTCAAATTCTCAAGTTTTGGTTCCATTTCTTCATCATCATCAAGCACCACCACCACTACTCTATTTCCAGCAGCTAAGAGAGCTTTCCAGCAGCTAGGAGGCATCCATTCTTCAAGCAAAAGGCAGCCAAGACTTGTCTACAAGGGTAAGTTGCCATTTCCCCCTTTTGTAGCTCATTTTTGCACCATTCTTCTAGCCTATTTTCTTGTTGTTTTGAGCTTCGACCCTAACTGAAAGGGTCATTATTTTGAACCATTTTACATGATTGTTGAAGGGTTCAACCCTATTTGAGATCACCATCTTGTACTTGCTTCAATATCATCTTATATGTCACATTTTTGCATGAAATTTCTAGCCTATGAGTGATCTGTTTTTGAGCATAATGTAAACTGTAAGAGGGCCTATTTTGAGCCCCTCTTCAACATTGAAGAAGGGCTCAACCCTGTTTGGGCCCCCTATCTTGCACTTGCTTCGTAATCTCTCCTATTTACCGTAAATTTGCATGATTTGTTTGGCCTATATGTAAATTGTTTTGGAGCATGTCATGAACTGTGAGTAAGCTTATTTTGTGTCCCTCTATAACATTTTAGAAGGGATCAACCTTTTTTGGGGTCTCCATGTTGTACCTACCATTATACCTCTCTTTGGCCCCCTTTTTTGCATGCCTTTCTAGGCTTATCTAGCCTCTGTTTTCGGCCATCATCAGAACTGGAAAGAGTCATATTTTGATCTTATTAACATAGTTCATTAAGGGTCTTTTCTGTTTTGATGAATGTTTGGGGTACCTCATGTTATAGCCTTATGTATCCTAGTTCTTGCATGACATTTTTAGCATGTTTTCATACTGAGTTGGGGGATGTCATATACTGTAAATGTTCATATTTTTAGTCCCTCATCAATGTTGTAGAAGGGTACTTTTCCATTTGGGCATCGCATGTATCACTTGCTTCAATACCCCTCTTGCGGGGCCATTTTTTTTACATTCTTGTTTAATCCTATGTGTGCTTGCTGTTTAGCCCTTTTTATGACTGAAAAATGCTTGTCTTGGGGCTGCCTTGCTACTGTATTTTCATTCCATGTCTATATGGTGCATGTTTGGTATAGCTATAGGCCATTTCGGGTGCCTAAATTCATGTTTCGGGGCCAGTCCATGCATCGGGTACACTTTGGCCATGTTTCGGGACTGTTTTTCCCCACATTTCAGTGCTGAAATTCCATTGGCATGTTTGCATATCATTTTCTATGTCATTTCATGCCTTAATGCTATTGCCTCGGTTTGCGTGCCCGTGTGCACGCATTTCGAGGCATCTCATTTTCATCTCACGGCCTCTTATGTGAGTGTGGCTGAGGCTCACTCATGTTAGTGTAAGTCCATTTTGCATTCTGTATGTCATCTTAGTCTCATCGCATTGCGTATGCCATTGCCTCGGTTTGCGTGCCCGTGTGCACGCATTTCAAGGCATCTCATTTTCATAGCATTGTGCATGCTAGGATTGTATTTTAGTCGCATTCATGCATATCATGCATATTGCATCGTGTTCGGGATAGGAGTTAGCCCAGGCACGGGAAACGAGGCACGTTTCGTACTCCGAGTGACGGAACGGGTCTCAATTCCCAAGTCACCGACACTCCGGATTACCCATGATGGAGTTAGGTTTTGTTGTAGCATTCATCTGCATTCATCATGTATTGAGTTGTGCAAATCGACTCCTCGGCCATCATGCATCGAGATGCGTGATTGGTGGCACGAGGATCGAGGCATGCATATATTTGTGAAATACATTGCTATGCCCCTTTCCTGCTCTCTGTTGCAGCATATCAAGAATCAGCAGTCTTCTGAGGCTTGGCACGCATTTCGAGGAACATTGCAAACAGAGGCTAATTGGGGCATCCCAGTGGATTTCCGAAAAGGCAGCCCAGCATACATCATTCAGCGGAAGTGAGGCAGCCCCTGGCTTGTATGCCAGTTTACAGTTTTTTTTAGTTAATTTGTTAATTAATTAGGAATTTGTATATTATTCGGACTGTATTATTCGGACTGTATTATTCTTTCATTTCGGACCGTATTATTTATTCGGACCCTCTGCGCGAGGGCATAATTGTAATAAGTGTGGGTGAGTGTGATGTATGTCTTCCAACCCCACGTCTTTCTTCCCTTTTATTTACCTGCTTACGATGGTTAGATATAGGGCATATTTCAATTAGCATACAGTATGACAGCATATTTGCATCATTCATCTGTTTTGCACGCACCGGGCTCGGCGCATCATACAAACTGCATTTGTATTTCAATTCCAAGTTGAGTACTTGATAGCTGTTGCATCTCATATGCCATGTTTAGAATAGCCGAGCCTGCTATAGTTTGCATTTTTGCATGTGTTGCATTAGGCATTTTCTGTATACTTAGGAACCATGCATGGATTTCTAATGAGCTTCTGTTTTGGCTTGGAGTACTCGGTGAGTTTTATGCTTTAGCATCCTTGCATGCGTGTGAGTGACTGCCATGAATAGCATGCGTACCATGAGGCTATGTGCTTATGTGATATAACTGCCTTGAATGCCTGTGGGTGGAGGTTGAGTTACTTGAAGTGGAATAAATCATTGACTGTTTGTTTTAAGCCCACTAGATAGTGGCAAAATCATGTTTTCTTAAGCCTACCCGAGGGTGGCAAATCCACGTCTTAGCCTACTTGCGAGTAGCACCATCAAACCATTTTCAAACAAACAAGCATGAAATGTTTTGTTCCAATTCAGGCGACTCAGTCTATACTTGTTTGCTGTGCGCATCACATAGTAAATCTAGGCTAATAACCGGAATAAGAACGCACAATGTTTTCAAAATAAGATATCATGGTTAGTAGAGGCCGGTCTTTGACCGGGCGAGCGGGGGTGCTCACGAAGTGACCTTCCCCAATCGTACCCAAGTTCCCGAGCCGAGGCAACTTTGGTGATGACGGACACGTGGCCTTCGGCACCGAGTCAGGGTTTCCTAAATTTCCCATTTAAAAAACATTTAGGTGGCGACTCTGTATCTGGCAAAGCAGTCCATGTTTGGCACTTCTTTCAAAAATCAGTTTTCTCAAAACGATTTGCCGGATTTGGACTCTTTGGTTCAAGATTAAGAACCGTGACATTTGAGTCCTTGAACTGTAATGACCCCAATATGAACGGAATGGGACTTAACCCTCCCGGGGCGTTCGGGGACGTCTACAGTTTCTGGCGACTCTGCTGGGGATTTAGAGAACTTGACTCGAACTCGTGATATTTCGTTTTGACTACACTTGTGTGTTTCTTTGCATTGCATTTGCATTGGTGCGCCTAGGACACCGTGTTTGCCATCTGCTATTCCTGAGCGGTTTGCCGGAGGCTTGTATTGTCAAGGCATGTCCATAAGGCTGACCGGTTACGGGCTCTGCCAGCATGGGAACACAAACCCCGGTTTTGCCGGGGCACCCTTTTTGACCATTCGACCTAGTGCATATTCGGATCCATAGTGACCATTCCAAACTAGGACAGGTTGCTTACCCGTTTATAGGTTGTTTGAAACCGCTGTGTGCGTAGTGAAACCCTAGTTCCTGACAAAATAGGACAGGGAAACCCTACCCCTCCATAGAGGTGTTTTGGCTCTCACTTGCTTGTTATGTGCTTTTAGAGTGCGTCTCTACTGGGAATGCATGTATCAGTTTGCAAGTTTGGGCATCAGGCTCGCGGGCACCAGTTCAGTATTTTGGGATTCAGTTTTGCCCGAGGGTAACAGTTTACAGGCAGAAGTTTGGGGGCAGAATTCAATAGAGGGCACAGTCATCCTACTATGCTCGTATCTGTTTTGGTGAAGTTAGGCTGAGATGTTGCATGTTTTCCCTTTTGCTAGGTAGTCCTGGAACCATAGCTTCAGAAGGCTCCGAAATCCCCCGGGTACATTGGACTAGTGCTGATAGACTTTGTTAAGTCAGAGATTCAATTCAAGGGCAACCAGTGTTCTTTCGCTGAGGCAAGGCAAAGAAGGGCCAGACAAGGCTCATTGGTTCATCTGATCCGACAGTCACCAGTCACATCATCAGTAGACCCGTGATGGCACAGGTTTCGGAAGAATTTGTGGCCGTGATCGCAACGCCAAATCAGGGAACTGCCATACAGGCTGAGACCAGTATTGAAACGCAGCGCCCATCTGGGGCATCTGCCTCACATCCAGCTTTGGGACCCCAGCCGAACTTTGACCCACTTCCGCCAGCTGAAGATTTGCAGGGTCCAAATCCTCGAGAAGGGTTGGCTCAAGCCCAAGTTTTCAGACCCCGGGTGCAGCCTAATGAAAGGCGTTACCCCCTTGATGCTAATGACCTCGATCTGACCGCAATGAAAATCGCGAACCTTGAGAAGCAATTCAAAAAGGCACAGGGCCTTAACTCCATTCCCGACATTGAGGATGGGCACACTGAGTCTGCCTTCCGGCTCCCAGACAGATTCAAAATGCCACATATTGACCGTTTCGACGGGTCTGGGGATCCAATGGTACATATCCGACTTTTCTTGGATGTCCTGAAGCCGATGGGTCTGACTAAGCCACAGAAACTCTCTCTGTATGGAAGAACTCTGTCCGGTGTAGCAGCCACTTGGTACGCTAAGTTGGAGGACAAAGTGAAGCAAAACTGGGAAGAATTGGCCGAGGTCTTTGTCGATCAGTATTCCTACAATACCCAAGTTGAAATGACCATCCAAGAGCTTGAAGCAACCCGCCAGAACCCAACAGAGCCTTTTGTGAAATTTGTTGCGAGATGGAGAGCAAAGGCGGCACAGATGACAGATCGCCGCCCTTCTGAGAGAGATCAAGTGCAGATGATGGTGCGGAACCTCGAGCATGATATGTTGCAGAAATTGATAGTCGCTCCGTTATTCACTTTCAAAAGTTTGCATGAACTGGGGGTCCAGGTCGAGAATGCGTTCAACAGCGGGATCATTCCCAGAACAAGTGAACCAACAAGGAAGGTAATTTCAAGGAGTACCAATGCCAGAAGTAGCACTATTCCCGAACCCACTGAAATCAATACAGTCGTCACAGCCAACCCTTTTACCAAACCAAGCCTACAAACAACCAGCCCAGCCCGAGCTCAGGGCAGAACTTTCACCCCTCTCCATATGAGCCTGACTAGCGCACTAAAACTCCTGATGGAAAGAGGGCATCTCAAACCCCTCGATCCTCAACCTCTTCCTGACCCACTCCCAGCCAGACATAATCCCTCCAAGTACTGTATGTACCATCAGCAGCGCGGTCATGGCACCGACTGTTGCTACCGCCTTCGTCATGAGGTCCAAAATCTCATCGACAATCAGACGATAGCTCCACCTTCAGACCCCAATGACCAAACATCTCCTGCCTACCTCAATCTCATCCATGCACTGCCATCCACCTATGACCCCAGCATATACATCACCCCGGCCCATCTACCCAAGCCTGAGGTGTTTATCCCAGAAAGCATGGACTTATGCATGATGGGTGCACCTGAACCCCAATCATCTCAAACCCATGAACCCACTACTTCCGAGCTGATGAGGATGATTGAAGATCTTCAGAGAACAGTGGCGGATTTAGCCTTTGGAGTTTTGGCTCCATCATCAACCACATCGCCTACCAGGGAGTTCATGTCAAAAGGCTCCCCAAGCTTGGGACGGGCTGCATTGGGAGAAGGCAAATCCCTTGGCAAAGTGGAAGCGAACGGAAAGAACAAGATAGGGGCGGACATGGATCCCCATGAGCATCTTCTGTTGGCTGTTGAGGCTTTGAAAGCCGAGGGACTGAACAAAGAACAAGTGCTCGCGATTGTCACAAAAACTGTGGACGACACTTTTGCCACTCAAGTTGGAGGCAGTTTGAATCGAGAGACAAGCCGGGAGAAGGGTCATTGTATCAGAAACGTTCCTTTCAGCTATAATCCTCCACTCAGAAGAGATCAGCAAACCAAGCTAGCACCTGCCAATCCCTTTGCTGGTGCGTCCAGCAAAAATCCACAAACCCAGAAGTACCAACCCCGAGGTCAGAGGGTCTTCCATGCCCTCCACATGCCTTTATCCAAAGCTTTCCAAATCCTTGTTGGACAAGGCCATCTCAAACCCCTTGAGCCTCGGCCTCTCCTGAACCCTCTTCCGGCAACGCATGATGCTACCCAGTACTGCGCATACCATCAGCAAACTGGCCATACTACCAACAACTGCTTCCGTCTTCGCCATGAAGTACAGGATCTATTTGACAACGGGGTCATCCTCCTGCCGAGCTCAGCAAAGTCTATCGGCACTGGGTCAGTGAACTTGGGGGATAATGTGGTTATGTGATCGGGGGATGAACCACCTGCGGATGGCGCTCAGATTACTCCAGCTGTGGTGGATGGCATGCACTGTTTTGAGCAATGTACAAGTGCTGTTAATTTTGCATTCTGACTTGGGTATTGGGTCAGTCTTGTTGTTTTGTTTTGAGTCTGTCCTTTTGTTTTGAGTCAGTCTTTTTGTTTTGGGTCTGTCTTATTGTATCGAGTCAGTCCTATTGTATGGGAGTCGGGTGATTCCGGGGGGGGTGTTACCTCGGGCATCACCATTTTGTTTTGTGTTTGTCTTTTCGTTTTGTTTTGAGTCTGTTTCTGCCGGGGAGCCAGTTGTGCTAGCAGATTTTGAATGAAACAGCAGTAATTTTCACGCTCTCGCATTTGCTTCTGCCTTGTGCCAGTTATGCCGGAAGTTCTGAATGAGATGGCAGTATTTGACTAAGAACTCTGTCTTTTCTGTGCCTTGAAGTCATTGTAATGACATGAGTTTTTCAAAACTTTGTGAACACTGCGGTGAAAACGAAGATGAAGGAATTCCTCGGGTTTTGCAAAAATTTGATCAACTGAGAGAAAGAGAGGCGTGCTAAACCATTAATGAATGAAATCATGCTTGTTAATGTGAGTACTGGGAAGGATCCTGGCTTGATCCAGATTGGTTCTACACTTTTCAGCGCGAGCGATTTGTCGCTTTCTTAAAAACTTTCAAAAAATGTTTTGCGCGGTCCTGCAAAGACCTGTGTAGAATCGCTCTTGAGATTTTACAACTTAGGATCGCTCTCAGCCTCGAGACTCGACCCCTCACTTTCAAACCTTGAACTGGGATTCAGAATGTTCAACGGTCAACTACAATGTGAGGCCTGTGTGGCTAGATTTGAAGCAGCCCTTGAACAAGAGGCCAGGAAAGTCGGATCAAGAAGATCAGAAGAAGCTTGCAAAGCTAGAACAGAAGTACCCTTCGAACTAGGGGCAAAGATGTCAGATGTGCTCGAAGAGCCGAAGATGAGTCCTCTTGCAAATCAACAGCCACTCTCCTGGATACGGATGGCCTCAAAACCTTACAACCATTTGGCATGGACCAAGCTACACTTTTACCCTTTGAGAGGCTCGCTGGGCCGAAAACCCGGAAGGGCGGCCCAGGCAAAAGTTAGAGCAAGAAAAATATATACAAAAAGCAAAAAAGAAAAAAGAAGAAAAGAAAAGAATGAAAAAAAAAGAAGAAGAAATGAAGAAAAAGAAAAAAAAGGAAAAAGAAGAAAAGAAAAGAAATGAAAAGAAAAGAATTGAAAAGAAAAGAAAAACAAAGCTCGCAAGGTTGAAAACCTGCAACAGGCGCCTTGGCAAAAGTTAGAGCCTAAAAAGGAGAGGTTAATACCCGAGTGTACCTTAACCCCGAACTACGTAAGGCTTGATTCCCATGTTTGGGATACGTAGGCAACTTCATTCTGAAGTCCAGCCACAAACACCTCCAAATTCAATTGTGTCCATGTAATGGTTTTGGCCATCCTTGCCTTCTCTGTATCCGAGAGTACGGTTGCAATCATCGCTCTGAGGACTGACTACAATGCGCTGCAGTACCATTCAAACAAGGGGCAACTCTTCGTTGCCATTCAGTGTGCTGCGGCACCATTCAAACAAGGGGCAACTTTCCGTTGCCATTCAATGCGCCGCGGTGCCGTTCAAACAAGGGGCAACTTTCCGTTGCCATGCAGCTCTCTTCAAGCACGGGGCAGTTTTCCCTTGGATCCGAGGTTGTGCATCTCAAGAGTAGGTTTCATGCTCGTTGAGCAATGGCCGTTTGCAAAAATAGTTTTTGAGAATTTTTACTGAGGTTGACTAATTCTCTCGAAAATTATCCCATTTTTCTAAAACTGGACCATTTCTTGGACCCAAAAAAGGAAAATTTTCAGTGCTCATAGCCTGACTTGTGTGATTTGAAATCAAAAATCGAACAAGCATGTTAATCTAACTCTCATGTTGGTCAAAATTGTTTTAGTAGAAAGCAAAAACAAAAAATGGTCAAAATGATGAACTAGGGGTACAGTTGAGTCAGGTTTTCTGTCTTTTCCCTTTATCAACGCGCTTGCCAAGAAGGGCACTCTACCTGCCGGAAAAGGGCACCACTGAAGCTAACCGCAAAGGGCTGAAAGCTCTCTCATCCTCCAAGCAAAAAACTGTCGAGCCAAGTGCGAAGCACGAACTGGAATGCGGCAAGATATTCCACTCCATCATCTGGACAGATCTTATCACGTCCAAACTCCCCAGCAAAGCATCATCAACCGATGCTAGCTGCAGATTTGCTACACACCCAGCTGTAGCGCAACCCCTCTGTGGGAGGAATTCACTAGCTGCGTGCAGAAGAAGAAGAATCTAGCAAAATGCTAGGGGCACGAGCCCACAACTTGCTGTTTATCCATCAACCACCCAGGAGAGGGATGAAAAATGAGAGATTGAAGAATAGAGAGATGTGCGATGTGAGAAAAAGTGAGCAAAAGGGTTTTGAGAGAAAAATTGAGATTGAGTGCCCGAGCGATATGAGAGACACAAATAAGAAAGGGTGGGAAACACTACCCGGTGAAACAGGCTCCCTGTGCACGTCTGAGTGTCGTGTCTTTTTGTTTTATCTCGATTTTGTTTTGGGTCGTTTCGAGTGTTACTCGATGTGTCTAGGTTGTGTGCCTTTTATTTCCTTATTGAGTCGTTTTGCTGTGTTCAGTCGTTGGCTCAATACCTGGTCGAAAACTCATCTCTCAATTTCAAAAATAAAATCGTTTTGTGCTCCGAGTGCTGTGCCGTTCTCCACATTTGTGCAAAACAGGATTGGTTCTTTCAAAAAGTCGCGGGGTTCACCCCCGATAAGTGTGAACAGCAGAACAAGGGCCTATCTGAAGCTTTTTAGGTTCCGGACTACAAAACAAAAGAAAAGAAGGAAAATCGAAGCATCTGAGTGAGTTTCACCTTCAGCAAGTTCCGTGATTGTATTCCGGATGTACCTCTTCAGGCCTTGTTAATACTACCGAAGTGTGAGTGCGCCTCTACCTCAAGTGTAAGCCTGCTTCAAGTCAGAATGACAGTCCAAGCAACACCCGAGGGTTTTACATGCAGATGTTATCTCTCGCCAATTTGAACAGGGTGTGCCCTTTTTGAACTGAGTGTGTTGCAAAGTCCTCTAAGAAGCAAATCAAAGGCACCAGAGTACATATTTGATGCTCCTCTATTACATAGAATGTGGACTTTCATATACACTGTTGTTGCATGCGTGCCGCGCATCGTTATGATTCATGCATAGAATATGCTTGCTTTCAACATTGCATAAATTGTGCTTCCATACTTGCATAGAAAATGCTTGTATCTATTGCATAGAAGATGCCCCCATACTTGCATAGAAGATGCATTTTATTGTACTTTCTTGTGCATTTTATCTCATTCGCACTATCTTGTGCACTTACACTTTGTATCTCACTTGCACTGTCTTGTGCATCTTGTGTTTGTATCTCACTCGCACTATCTTGTGCATTGCATATCAATCGCGCTGTTTAGCGTATCGCACTGTCTTGTGCATTTCAAATCACTCGCGCTGTTTAGCGTATCGCGCTGTTTAGCGTATCGCACTATCTTGTGCATTTCAAATCATTCGCACTGTTTTGTGCAGTTTACATTCGCGCTATTTTGCACACCTCATTCGCACTGTTTTGTGCAGTTTACATTCGCGCTATTTTGCGCACCTCATTCGCACTGTTTTGTGCAGTTTATCATTCGCGCTATTTTGCGCACCTCATTCGCACTGTTTTGTGCAGTTTATCATTCGCGCTATTTTGCGCACCTCAATCGCACTGTTTTGGGTAGTTATCATTCGCGCTATTTTGCGTACCTCAATCGCACTGTCCTGTGCTTTGCATATCACATCGCACTATCTTGTGCATTTCAAATCAATCGCGCTGTTTAGCGTATCGCACTATTTTGTGCATTGTATCATTCGCGCTATTTTGCGCACCTCAATCGCACTGTCCTGTGCTTTGCATATCACATCGCACTATCTTGTGCATTTCAAATCACTCACGCTGTTTAGCGTATCGCACTATTTTGTGCATTGTATCATTTGCGCTATCTTGCGCGTCCCACCTGCACTTGTTAGTGCATTACATTTCACTCGCACTATTTTGCGCATCGCACTATTTTGTGCACATTACTTGCGTTGTGCATGCATTTTATCGTGCTATCTTGCGCATCTCACCTGCACTTGTTAGTGCGTCGCATCGCGCTATCTTGCGCACCTTACCTGTATCACACTGCTTTATGCATTCACTTGCCGACACCGCGTGTGTCAAACTTTCGGAATCACAGGAATCACATTGAATAGATGTTGTTAGCATATTGTTCTTGTTGAGTTTCTCCCTTTTTGCAGGCACGATATTGTATGTACGGTTCATTTGAGGCTGGTGCGACCAGACGAATCGTGCAGGTATCGTATCTTCTCCGTGTGAGACACGACGAGAATTGAATAATTCTCCACATTCATAACTGCATGAAATGTAGTTGTTGCTTTGCATTCTTGCTTAAAACTGTTGCATCTATTTGCGAATACTTGCTTCATTACAGCTTGCTGCACTTGCATGATCATTAAGTTACATCTGGTTCAGTGCATATCATTTTGCATTTTGCCCCCTTTGCCTGCGGGCACGCCTGCGGGCACATCTCTGTTTATCTTGTATGATTGTCTAAGTCTTCGGCCTTGTCAAAATGGGTCATCTCTGGGCTTTGACATTCACTCCCGTCACTTGTGACTTCCGAGTTCTGTCAAAGAGGGGCAACTGTAGACACCCCATTTTTGACCGACCTTAAGACTCAGACGTCACCGATTGAGCGCTCGGTGATGTTACATATTGTGCTCGTTCGGAAGTCTCAGAGTCTCGGCCGTGAGCCCTGCCTCCGGACTTCCGAACCCTTTTCTGTACTTTGCCTCGGTTCGTGAACCAGGCTCGATTTTCTCTGTTTTTGTTCCTGAGGGGAGGGAGAGGTCCCGTAGACCATCTCTCAGTGGCCGTGGGCTACTTTTCGTGGCCGTAGGCCATTTTGCCCATTTCGGAGCCCGGTTCCCGGTTTTCAGAGCCGTCAGGCCGTGTGCCTCGGTTCGGGACCGCCTAACCATCTCCGATTGCTCTGATTTTTGGCATGCATCTTATTTGCTCCATTTTGAGGGACACTGGGGTCCGAGGGACCGGCTTCGTGGTCGAACACCACTCCCGGTGCCCAACAGTCAGTTTTCGGGGTCCCGAACTGCGCGTTTCGGCCCCCGAACCTTCATTTCGCATCGGTTTGGGCTCATTTTTGGTGGAGGCCTTATTTTCATGGTTAGGAAGCTTGTAGGATGGTGGGAGGCCAGCAATTGTTTTGACAACCAACTTTTTGTTTGGTCAAAAGTGGTTCAGCATGAATTCGGGAAGGAGAAAAGTCTGCGCGGCTTCACCGAAATGGGCGTTACTCTTTGCACAAGAGGAATTAAAATATGAGGCCACCACCATTGGAAAGCTTACTTCCGGGGATTCATTTTTCACTCAAGAATCTCCAAAGTCCAAATCCGGGGGGAGGAGATATGGTTGGTTGAAATCCGGTTGGACTGAATCTGCGCGGCTTTACGGAAACTGGCATAACTTTTTCTACAGGAGGAATTTTAATGCAAGGTTTGCGGCATTGGAAAGCTAACTTCAAGGGCTACATGGCCGGCCACTTTTATGGCTTGAACCTTTTGACCCTAGCCGGCCGGCCATAGGGAGTAGCCGGCCGGCCATGGGGGTGGCCGGCCGGCCACCTGCAACCAAAGTACCTAGCCCGGCCTGCTTCCTCAGTGGGGGTGTATTACAGCTGTATATCTGTTTTTCCCCAAAAATATCTGTACCCGGGGGAAGCTTTTGGAGGAAAACTTGGTGTCATTTTCCTCCTACCTTGCTCCCTCTCTTTGGCCTATATAACCAGCTACCCAACTCTTGTTTTGGGGTTACAAAAAATCCCTAAGAGGCCTCACATTCATATCTCTCTCCATCTCTCTCAAATTCTCAAGTTTTGGTTCCATTTCTTCATCATCATCAAGCACCACCACCACTACTCTATTTCCAGCAGCTAAGAGAGCTTTCCAGCAGCTAGGAGGCATCCATTCTTCAAGCAAAAGGCAGCCAAGACTTGTCTACAAGGGTAAGTTGCCATTTCCCCCTTTTGTAGCTCATTTTTGCACCATTCTTCTAGCCTATTTTCTTGTTGTTTTGAGCTTCGACCCTAACTGAAAGGGTCATTATTTTGAACCATTTTACATGATTGTTGAAGGGTTCAACCCTATTTGAGATCACCATCTTGTACTTGCTTCAATATCATCTTATATGTCACATTTTTGCATGAAATTTCTAGCCTATGAGTGATCTGTTTTCGAGCATAATTTAAACTGTAAGAGGGCCTATTTTGAGCCCCTCTTCAACATTGAAGAAGGGCTCAACCCTGTTTGGGCCCCCTATCTTGCACTTGATTCATAATCTCTCCTATTTACCGTAAATTTGCATGATTTGTTTGGCCTATATGTAAATTGTTTTGGAGCATGTCATGAACTGTGAGTAAGCTTATTTTGTGTCCCTCTACAACATTTTAGAAGGGATCAATCTTGTTTGGGGTCTCCATGTTGTACCTACCATTATACCCCTCTTTGGCCCTTTTTTTTGCATGCCTTTCTAGGCTTATCTAGCCTCTGTTTTCGGCCATCATTAGAACTGGAAAGAGTCATATTTTGATCTTCTTGACATAGTTCATTAAGGGTCTTTGCTGGTTTGATGAATGTTTGGGGTACCTCATGTTATAGCCTTATGTATCCTAGTTCTTGCATGACATTTTTAGCATGTTTTCATACTGATTTGGGGGATGTCATCTACTGTAAATGTTCATATTTTTAGTCCCTCATCAATGTTGTAGAAGGGTACTTTTCCATTTGGGCATCGCATGTATCACTTGCTTCAATACCCCTCTTGCGGGGCCATTTTTTTTACATTCTTGTTTAATCCTATGTGTGCTTGCTGTTTAGCCCTTTTTATGACTGAAAAATTCTTGTCTTGGGGCTGCCTTGCTACTGTATTTTCATTCCATGTCTATATGGGCCATGTTTGGTATAGCTATATGGTGCATGTTTGGTGCCTAAATTCATGTTTCGGGGCCATTCCATGCATCGGGTACACTTTGGCCATGTTTCGGGACTGTTTTTCCCCACATTTCAGTGCTGAAATTCCATTGGCATGTTTGCATATCATTTTCTATGTCATTTCATGCCTTAATGCTATTGCCTCGGTTTGCGTGCCCGTGTGCACGCATTTTGAGGCATCTCATTTTCATCTCACGGCCTCTTATGTGAGTGTGGCTGAGGCTCACTCATGTTAGTGTAAGTCCATTTTGCATTCTGTATGTCATCTTAGTCTCATCGCATTGCGTATGCCATTGCCTCGGTTTGTGTGCCCGTGTGCACGCATTTCGAGGCATCTCATTTTCATAGCATTGTGCATGCTAGGATTGTATTTTAGTCGCATTCATGCATATCATGTATATTGCATCGTGTTCGGGATAGGAGTTAGCCCGGGCACGGGAAACGAGGCACGTTTCGTACTCCGAGTGACGGAACGGGTCTCAATTCCCAAGTCACCGACACTCCGGATTACCCATGATGGAGTTAGGTTTTGTTGTAGCATTCATCTGCATTCATCCTGTATTGAGTTGTGCAAATCGGCTCCTCGGCCATCATGCATCGAGATGCATGATTGGTGGCACGAGGATCGAGGCATGCATATATTTGTGAAATACATTGCTATGCCCCTTTCCTGCTCTCTGTTGCAGCATATCAAGAATCAGCAGTCTTCTTAGGCTTGGCACGCATTTCGAGGAACATTGCAAACAGAGGCTAATTGGGGCATCCCAGTGGATTTCCGAAAAGGCAGCCCAGCATACATCATTCAGCGGAAGTGAGGCAGCCCCTGGCTTGTATGCCAGTTTACAGTTTTTTTTAGTTAATTTGTTAATTAATTAGGAATTTGTATATTATTCGGACGGTATTATTCGGACTGTATTATTCTTTCATTTCGGACCGTATTATTTATTCGGACCCTCTGCGCGAGGGCATAATTGTAATAAGTGTGGGTGAGTGTGATGTATGTCTTCCAACCCCACGTCTTTCTTCCCTTTTATTTACCTGCTTACGATGGTTAGATATAGGGCATATTTCAATTAGCATACAGTATGACAGCATGTTTGCATCATTCATCTGTTTTGCACGCACCGGGCTCGGCGCATCATACAAACTGCATTTGTATTTCAATTCCAAGTTGAGTACTTGATAGCTGTTGCATCTCATATGCCATGTTTAGAATAGCCGAGCCTGCTATAGTTTGCATTTTTGCATGTGTTGCATTAGGCATTTTCTGTATACTTAGGAACCATGCATGGATTTCTAATGAGCTTCTGTTTTGGCTTGGAGTACTCGGTGAGTTTTATGCTTTAGCATCCTTGCATTCGTGTGAGTGACTGCCATGAATAGCATGCGTACCATGAGGCTATGTGCTTATGTGATATAACTGCCTTGAATGCCTGTGGGTGGAGGTTGAGTTACTTGAAGTGGAATAAATCATTGACTGTTTGTTTTAAGCCCACTAGATAGTGGCAAAATCATGTTTTCTTAAGCCCACCCGAGGGTGGCAAATCCACGTCTTAGCCTACTTGCGAGTAGCACCATCAAACCATTTTCAAACAAACAAGCATGAAATGTTTTGTTCCAATTCAGGCGACTCAGTCTATACTTGTTTGCTGTGCGCATCACATAGTAAATCTAGGCTAATAACCGGAATAAGAACGCACAATGTTTTCAAAATAAGATATCATGGTTAGTAGAGGCCGGTCTTTGACCGGGCGAGCGGGGGTGCTCACGAAGTGACCTTCCCCAATCGTACCCAAGTTCCCGAGCCGAGGCAACTTTGGTGATGACGGACACGTGGCCTTCGGCACCGAGTCAGGGTTTCCTAAATTTCCCATTTAAAAAACATTTAGGTGGCGACTCTGTATCTGGCAAAGCAGTCCATGTTTGGCACTTCTTTCAAAAATCAGTTTTCTCAAAACGATTTGCCGGATTTGGACTCTTTGGTTCAAGATTAAGAACCGTGACATTTGAGTCCTTGAACTGTAATGACCCCAATATGAACGGAACGGGACTTAACCCTCCCGGGGCGTTCGGGGACGTCTACACCAGGCTGAACTAAGACCGACCTCCAGGTTGATTGCGTACGGAAACAGACATAACACAAAGTGAGCGAGGCTCAGTGAATAATAGTTCTCAAACAATGTAATGATTAAACTTGAATTATAATGTGTACAAGTGCAGAGGTCGTAAGAGTGAGCTTATTCTGTATACATTTTCAGAACGGCCTTGGGCCCAATCCTTATTCAGAGCGACTTCAAGCCCAGTGACATACAGAACGGCCTTAGGCCTAACAGATTTTACAGATCGGCCTTAGGCCCAACAGACTTTACAGATTGGCCTCTGGCCTAGATACTAACAAAGCAGGATACTTCCAGAGTTGTACAGATGTACGCAGATTTTCCATTCATTCAAACAGGTTGGCGTAACTAACTTGCGGATAACAGAGCATTAATAATGATTGTTACCGATAAACAAATGTACTACTGCAGTACTATTACTCACAGTGCTGTGGTGGCGCGGCAGTTCCTTCCGGTATGTGCCCTATATACACATGCAGTACAAGAATTAGTTCGTTTTCCTTTTTAAACAATATCGAATTCGTTTCGCTTCGAATGAATTTACAACCATCTTAAAAGCATCAAATAATTATTTTAATAATATCAGAGGGTCAAACAAGGAAAACGGAGCGGACGAAATTTTTCGGTATGGGCCGCACGTGCGGAAAGATGGGCCGCACGTCGGTAATTCTTCCCCGCACGTGCGGTAATTGTAGAATGTAATTTCCCAATTTCCCCTGTTTTCCGCACGTGCGGTGGTGCTTTTGCACGTGCGGCCATGACCTCCGTACGTGCGGTCGGGACCTCTGTTTTGGGCAGTCCGAATTCAACCCAAAATTCATCAAAACCAACACATTTTATGTACAAAATAAGGATAATTAATTCAGTAGGTTAACTCAACATTTTCATAGCATGAATCACAATTATGATATCACAAAATAGACATGATTATAAGCTTAATTAGGTCACAGCCCTTCCTAATTTCACCTACAAAATCCAATTTCTTAATGTTTATGGTTATATTTGATATATGCACAATACATATGTATAATTATATGAGTTTGGCATGAAAACCAAAGAATAAAGTGTAATTCCTTCACAACACTTAAATTAAGTCTCAAAACAACCAAATGATGAGAACAACTTTTCAATCAAGCATTAATCACACATAATCCTCAATTACAAACCCTAATTTGTATAAATATGAAACAAATCCTTCCTCAAGTCCAAGTGAGGGTTAATTAAGATGGATTGAGCCTACCTTGAGCTTAAATCCCACAACTCTCCTCAATTTGCCAATCTTCCCTTGTTGAACTTCTTCTCTCCTAGTTCTTCTTCTCTACACTCTCTCTTTTCTCTCCCAGGAGATATTTTGAGTTAAAAGATCATAAGTCAAATGTTTAAGGAATTAAGTATATATAAAAGATGAATAAAACAAAAATCAATCAGTTTAATCATTCCGAATCAGATTTTTACAGAAAATCATATTATGATCTAAAAATTATGCTGAACTCAAATATAAAATCAATTTCAGGTTATGAAGCTTCTAAGGCTTCTAATTTCTGATCTGAACATCATAATTATAACAGATATTTCTCTTATTAAACAGATATGGGTCTCTAATCATAAGATCCACTCACTTAAACTTAATTTCACATGAAATTTCACAGTAAGCATTTAAATGCACAGAATAAGGGACTGAAAGTATACCAGAAACATGTACGAGGGTCGGGTTATTACACTCTCCCCCCCTTAAATAAGTTTGGTCCCTCAAACTTGTTTTACCTGAGGATAGGAACAGATGCGGATATCGGTGTTGCATTTCCTTTTCTTTTTCCCAAGTAGCTTCAGTTCCGTAGTGTTCCTGCCATTAGATTTTCACCATCGGAATCCCTCGGTTCCGTAGTTATTTTACTTGCCGATCCAGAATTCGAATTGGCTTTTCCTCATAAGTCAGTTTATCATCTAGAACAATTTGGTGGTAATCAATGACATGAGACGATCTGGTAGGTAACTTCGAAGCATAGATACATGAAATACATTATGTATTTGGCTCATACTTGGCGGGAGAGCAACTCGGTAAGCCACCGAACCCACTTTCTCCAGAATTTGGAATGGCCCAACATACCGGGGTGTTAACTTACCCCTTTTTCCGAACCTTGGATGCCCCTTAATTGGAGTAACTTTCACAAAAACATGATTACCTGCCTCAAATTCCAAATTTTTTCTTCGGTTATCCGCATAACTCTTTTGTCTACTTTGGGCAGTTTTCAATTTTTCTCGAATAGCCTTAATCTTTTCAGTTGTCAGTTGGACAATTTCGGGCCCTAACAATGACCTATCTCCAACTTCAGCCCAACACACGGGGGAACGATATGGTCTTCCATACAGAGCTTCATAGGGTGCCATCCCAATACTCGAATGGTAACTATTATTATACGTGAACTCTACCAACAGTAGATGAGTTTCCCAACTTTCTTGAAAATCTAAAACACACATTCAGAGCATATCCTCTAATGTTTGTATCGTTTTCTCGGATTGTCCGTCTGTCTGAGGATAGAAAGCTATGCTAAACTTTAATTCTATACCCATTGCTCCCTGCAGACTCTGCCAAAATCTAGCTACAAACTTCAGATCTCTATCTGATACTATTGAAATTGGAACACCGTGGAGTCTCACAATTTCATTCACATAAATTACAGCAAGCTTATCCGCGTTGTACTGAGTTTTCACAGGTAGAAAATGGGCAGACTTAGTTAACCGGTCTACAATGACCCATACATAATTCATACCCCGAGGAGTCCGTGGTAACCCTCCAACAAAATGCATGGTCAGATGTTCCCACTTCCATTCTGGGATTGGAAGGGATTGCAGCAACCCTGCCGGTCTCTGATGCTCTGCCTTCACTTGTTGACATTGTAAACATTTTGAGACAAAGTCCGCAATTTCCTTCTTCATATTTGGCCACCACAAATTTTGTTTTAAGTCTCGATACATTTTGGTACTTCCGGGATGTAGTGAAAATTTGGAGGCATGTGCTTCTTTCATCAGGTTCTTCTTAATTTCTGCTACATTGGGAACACACAACCTGCCTTGAAATTTAAGTGCTGAATTTGTAAACTCAAATCCAGGTCTTGGTCTTGTTTCTATTTCATCCCTAATTTTCTTCAAGAAGTCATCTTCCATCTGCCGCTGTTTAATTTCTTCAATCAATGTTGGTTGGACTGTTATTGCTATTATCATAACATCCTGTTCATGTGTCACAAGGTCTACATTCATTCTTTCCAATGCAACCAATAACTCCTTTTGCCCCGTAAACAAATTTGCCAAAGTTCCCATACTTTTCCGACTAAGCGCGTTTGCAACCATATTGGCTTTCCCAGCATGGTAATGGATCTGCAAATCATAGTCTTTAATAAGCTCCAACCATCGTCGATGTCGCATATTTAATTCCTTTTGGGTAAAGAGGTACTTGAGACTTTTATGATCGGTATAGACCTCACAAGTAGTACCATACAGATAATGTCGCCATATCTTCAAAGCAAAAACCACTGTTGCTAACTCAAGATTATGCGTGGGATAATTCTTTTCATGGGGTTTGAGCTGTCGAGAAGCATAAGCGATAACCTTTCCATTTTGCATAAGTACACAACCTAATCCCTTATGAGAAGCATCACTGTAGATCACAAATCCTCCAGTACCAGATGGTAAAGCAAGAACCGGAGCTGTAGTTAACTTCATTTTTAATTCCCGAAAAGCAGATTCCCGCTGTTCTGACCATTCAAATACAACTCCATTTTGAGTCAGTTGAGTAAGCAGTACAGCGATTTTGGAGAAATCTTGAACAAACCTCCTGTAGTATCCGGCTAACCCTAGGAAGCTACGCACCTCAGTCACATTGGTAGGGGTTGGCCAATTCACGATTGCCTCAATTTTGTGTGGGTCAACAGAAACTCCTTCCTTTGTTATCACATGCCCCAAGAATGCTACCTCATGTAGCCAGAATACACATTTCTTCAGCTTTGTATACAATTTCCTTTCTGGAAGTGTTTGGAGAATTAAACGAAGATGATTCTCATGAGCTTCTACATTCTTCGAATAAATGAGGATGTCATCGATAAATACCACTACAAACTCATCCAGATAGGGCTTGAAGACAGTATTCATCAAATCCATAAACGTTGCTAGTGCATTAGTTACTCTGAAAGGCATAACCAGAAATTCATAATGACCGTATCAGGTTCGGAAGGCTATCTTCTCAACATCGGCAGCTTTGACCTTCAATTGATGATATCCAGACCGTAAATCAATTTTAGAAAAGACCTGTGCCCCTTGTAGCTGGTCAAATAAATCATCGATCCAAGGCAATGGGTGCTTATTCTTGATCGTCACCTTATTAAGTTCCCTGTAATCTATACATAATTGGAGTGTTCCATCTTTCTTTTTCACAAACAGAACTGGTGCACCCCAAGGAGAAACACTCGGGCGAATGAACCCCTTATCAAGCAAATCTTGTAACTGAATCTTTAATTCCTTCATTTCAACTGGTGACATCCTATACAGAGTTTTGGAAATGGGTTAAGTTCCCGGTGCCACTTCAATTGTAAACTCGATTTCACGGTCTACTAACTCCCCCGGTAACTCTTTCGGAAACACATCCGGAAATTCACAGACAACTAGAATTATATTGGTACTCCCATTCATCACTTGCCCTTCCAAAACACTGCATAAATACCCCTGACATCCTTTCTGAATTAATTTACAGGCCTTCATTGCAGAAATCAAATAGGGTGGAGAAGTCACTCCGTGTCCCTGATAAGTAATTTCTGTTTGTCCTGAAAGGTGTCCCGGAAAGTGGAAACTGAGTTGCTTAGTCAAATAGTCAATAGTCGCACAATATTCACCCAGCCAGTCCATACCCAGAATAACATCGAAGTGAGTCATGTCAAGAGGCAATAAGTTGGCATATACCCAGACATCCCCAATTAGGAGTTCACAAGCAAAATATACAGAAGTACAAATCATAGAGTCTCCCAAAGGTGAAGACACACATAACATATAAGATAATACTTCCTCAGATCTATCTAAATTTTGAGCAAATAGTTTTGACACAAAGGAATGGGTAGAACCAGAATCAAACAACACATGAGCAAAATGACCGTGAACGATAAATATACCTGACACCACTGTTGCAGCATTTTGCACATCTCCTGGAACCAATGCAAACACCCTCCTTGTCTTACGGCGTCTTTATTGTTAACAGGCTTGGCAGCTGGCTTGGTGTTGGAAGCTGGTGTAGACCCTACTGAACTTGTAACAGCCCTATTTCCATTTTGTTGATTTTTTTGAGGACAATCCTTTACCAGATGACCCGTTTTGCCACACCTAAAACATGCTCCGGACAACCGATAACAAGTCCCCTGGTGCTTCTTTCCACATTCTGAACAAACAGGAGTTGAATCTTGAGTAGGGGTGGTAGTATTGGAGATCCCTGAATTTTGTTTCTTATTTGGTGGAGTGACTGACCCCTTGGACAATTGAATGTTCTGCATCTTTCCTTTCCACTCGAAAATCCAGTTCTAAGCAGCAATGTTTCCTTTTGCTATAACAGCCCTTTCCAACACATCAACGTAGGTGGGTAACTTCAACATGTTGACTCGATTAGGGATCGCATTCCGTAATCCCCCTTCAAATTTCCGTGCTTTCTTATAATCCGTATCCACCATATGAGGTGCAAATCGGGTTATTTCTGCAAATTGGGCCTCATACTCTATAACGGTCTTGTTCCCTTGTCTGAGAGTTTCAAATTCTGTCACCTTCTTGTCTCGCATACTTTGGGGAAAGTACTTATCATAAAACAGTTCCAAGAACCTGTCCTATGTTAACCCTTGGTGTATAGTTCTCGTAAGCATCCACCACCTCCGTGCTTCATCTTCAAGAGTGAAGGCAGCAAGTTGCACTTTTTGGGCCTCAATATAAGGAAAAACTTTGAACAACTTTTCTATCCCCAACACCCAAGCATCAGCTTTCATTGGCTCTATTCCTCCTTTGAATGATGGCGGCTTCATCTTCTTAAATTCCCTCGTGAGTGTAATAGTCCGGTCCTCAGCATGGAAATCTTGTACCACAGGCGGAGGTACCGGTGGCGGTGGCGGTGGCGGTGGCGGTTGTGGTTGTGGCTGTTGTTGTTGTAAGGTCTCCACCATTTCCATGATCATTCTTTCCATTCTGTCCAACCGTGCAGAAGTAGAATCTTTCGGGTCTTCCGTTCTTGTTCTCACCATATTCTACATGACAATCAATTACAATATATTCAAGAAATATACAATAAACATGGATCATAGGCATTGGAGTTAGCAAATATTACATATACAATTAACGTTGCCATCAAGCTTTTCATGTGCATTCAGAATACTATGCATGATGCCTAAGTCTTTTCTAGACATCCTAAGGCTCAATGGATTCGTTTGTGGGATAGCAACTCGTGCTCTGATACCACTTGTCACGCCCCAAACCTACCCCTAAAAGTTTGGGCATGATCACTTCAGAAACGGACACTTAATTCGATATATACAACATATGGGGCCTGAATGGAAGCATTTAATAACGTGAAATAATATAAATTAACATCCATCGAGCTCACACCTATATGCCAGGATCTCAATGTGCCATTAAACAGTTCCTCATATGATAGACAGATATACCAGAAGTAGATATTTGCATTCACACAATAACATATATGGGCATATGTACAGAACCAGCCCCACACGTGGGCATACAGCAAAAATATTGGTGAAGAAGATTATACATGGCTAATTACATTAGCCAAAAGATTAAGAACCAGGCTAGGGGTCATTAAGGGAACCCCACAAAATGCTTAAGCTTCTTTACATTGCTTGACCAAAAAGGAGTGACCCAGGCTGAACTAAGACCGACCTCCAGGTTGATTGCCTACAAAAACAGACATAACACAAAGTGAGCGAGGCTCAGTGAATAATAGTTCTCAAACAATGTAATGATTAAACTTGAATTATAATGTGTACAAGTGCAGAGGTCGTAAGAGTGAGTTTATTCTGTATACATTTTCAGAACGACCCTGGGCCCAATCCTTATTCAGAGCGGCTTCAAGCCCAGTGACATACAGAACGGCCTTAGGCCTAACAGATTTTACAGATCGGCCTTAGGCCCAACAGATTTTACAGATCGGCCTTAGGCCCAACAGACTTTACAGATTGGCCTCTGGCCTAGATACTAACAAAGCAGGATACTTCCAGAGTTGTACAGATGTACGCAGATTTTCCATTCATTCAAATAGGTTGGCGTAACTAACTTGCGGATAACAGAGCGTTAATAATGATTGTTAACGATAAAAAAATGTACTACTACAGTACTATTACTCACAGTGCTGTGGTGGCGCGGCAGTTCCTTCCGGTATGTGCCCTATAAACACATGCAGTACAAGAATTAGTTCGTTTTCCTTTTTAAACAAAATCGGATTCGTTTTGCTTCGAATGAATTTACAACCATCTTAAAAGCATCAAATAATTATTTTAATAATATTAGAGGGTCAAACAAGGAAAACGGAGCGGATGAAAATTTTTGGTATGGGCCGCATGTGCGGCAGTCCCCTCCATACATGTGGAAAGGTGGGCCGCATGTGCGGTAATTCTTCCCCGCACGTGCGGTAATTTCAGAATGTAATTTCCCAATTTCCCCTATTTTCCACACGTGCGGCCGTGAGCCCCACACATGCGGTGGTGCTTCCGCACGTGCGGCAATGACCAACACATTTTATGTACAAAATAAGGATAATTAATTCAGTAGGTTAACTCAACATTTTCATAACATGAATCACAATTATGATATCACAAAATAGACATGATTAGAAGCTTAATTAGGTCACAACCCATCCTAACTTCACCTACAAAATCCAATTTCTTAATGTTTATAGTTATATTTGATATCTGCACAGTACATATGTATAATTATATGAGTTTGGCATGAAAACCAAAGAATAAAGTGTAATTCCTTCACAACACTTAAATTAAGTCTCAAAACAACCAAATGATGAGAACAACTTTTCAATCAAGCATTAATCACACATAATCCTCAATTACAAACCCTAATTTGTATAAATATGAAACAAATCCTTCCTCAAGTCCAAGTGAGGGTTAATTAAGATGGATTGAGCCTACCTTGAGCTTAAATCCCACAACTCTCCTCAATTTGCCAATCTTCCCTTGTTGAACTTCTTCTCTCCTAGTTCTTCTTCTCTACACTCTCTCTTTTCTCTCCCAGGAGATATTTTGAGTTAAAAGATCATAAGTCAAATGTTTAAGGAATTAAGTATATATAAAAGATGAATAAAACAAAAATCAATCAGTTTAATCATTCCGAATCAAATTTTTATAGAAAATCATATTATGATCTAAAAATTATGCTGAACTCAAATATTAAATCAATTTTAGGTTATCAAGCTTCTAAGGCTTCTAATTTCTGATCGGAACATCATAATTGTAACAGATATTTCTCTTATTAAACAGATATGGGTCTCTAATCATAAGATCCACTCACTTAAACTTAATTTCACATGAAATTTCACAGTAAGGATTTAAATGCATAGAATAAGCGACTGAAAGTATACCAGAAACATGTACGAGGGTCGGGTTATTACAAGTTTAATAACCGGAATGGGAACACCTAATGTTTATATAAAATCATATCATGATTAGTAGAGGCCGATATTTGATCGGGCGAGTGGGGATGCTCGATTCATGACCTTCCTTTGTCGTACCTAGGTTCCCAAACTGAGGTAACTTTGGTGATGACAGACACGTGGCCTTTGGCACAAGTCATGGGTTTCCTAAATTTTCCCAAAACATAAAATATTTAGGTGGCGACTCTGTATCTCGCAAACTAGTCCAATTTTGGTGATTTTTTTTATTGAAAATCAATTTTCCAAAAGGATTTGCCGGATTTGGACTCTTTGGTGTTTATCAATTTGACATTGCACTTGTGAGATTAGATTCAGAACCACTGGAGTCTGAACTGTAGGGTTTTTTTTCAAACCTTCCGTAAGGAGGCGCGAAAAAGGCGGGCTGCAACTATTACGTTGATATGGAAACATTCATATCATTTGAATGCTATCAAACACTCTCAAACATTTCCATCTCTTATCAAAATGGGTGTATGCTCTTGATTGACACACCTATTGGACTATGCACTATTATCGTTTTATCATCTATTATAGTCTTGAATTTGGTACTACTTTGGTTTCTCATGTCAAATTGCTTAAGAGTACCTCCCATATATAATTCATGACATTTTCTCTTGAGGCATACAAACATATTGCATAAACTTCACATCTTTATGCTCTCGCTTGAAATTGATTTATGCACTTGCTAGAACTTGTTTGTTTACTTGAAATAGCATAATCTTTCATAATGAATGAACTCATTGATTCAAAACTCTTCCCATATATTTTCCTTGCCAAACAAAATGTGTGCTACACTCTTGATTATTTGAGCTAAATTGCTTCTTGGTATCACACTTATTGTTATATCTTTTTGGCTAAACTTAGCATATTTCTCCATGACTTGATTTGCCATTTTCAAACATACCTTTGTGAAATCATGGCATTTATCAATACCTCATTCTACATTGTGAAATCTATCATTATGTGTTTTTGATAATGTCATAGGGGGAGAAATGGTGATTTTTTGTTTTGAGATAGATTAGGGGAGAAATGGTAAACAGATTGGGGGAGAAAATGGTGATGTTTTTTTGAACGTGTTTTTGAACTTAATGGTGTTATGTTTTTGGTATCTTAGCATGGGCAAAATTTTCCTATTTGGTATCTTTGATGTGTTTTTGAGCGTATTTTTGAACTTAGTGGTGTTATGTTTTTGGTATCTTAGCATGGGGAAAAATTTTCCTATTTGGTATTTGTGATGTGTTTTTGAACGTGTTTTTGAATTTAATGGTGCTCTGTTTTTGGTATCTTAGCATGGGCAAAATTTTTCCTATTTGGTATCTTAATCTCTTTTTGTGTTTGGATTGATTACCATTATACTAACTTGTATATCTACTATGAGCAATCATTCAAGGGGAGCATTACTTGAGGGGGAGCTTTTCTTCCTCCTACACAAATCAAAACATATGGTGTGCCATCATCAAAAAGGGGAGATTGTTAGACGCATTTGATTTTGATGATTGTTTCTATTTTGTTTTAATTCTGTTTTGATTTATTTGAAAAAACAAAATAAATTTAATTCTTATAATTTATTCCATGATATTTTCATCCATGTTTATATTCTAATCTTACCATTCTTGAGTTCAAAATGAGGCTTACAAATGTACCAAACTAGTGCACCAAAGCAGCAGCAGCAGAGCAACAGAACACAGGAGGTCGGGCCCACAAGGGACCGAACGTGTGATGCCCCAAAAATTAGGAACATCAGATAATATATTAACAATTAAATACAGGGTTTATCAAGTGATAATTCCATATTTAAGGAGTCAATTAATCACTATTAGAATATTAGAAAATGATTCCTAAGTTACTGAAATCGATTAGGATTTGCGAGTTTTGAGTTGGCGCATATATTTTGATCCTAGGTTTAAATTTGCCATTTGTTAAGAAACTGAGGGACTTCAAGGAAATAATTTAAAAGTAAGGAACTTTTAAGAAAGTAAAATTTTCAGGGGCCTTATAACCTATCCCCCTTAAAACAATTTCGTCCTCGAAATTTTTTCCATTCTTCATGTCTCGAAATGCTCTGATACCAAGTTGTGGTTGTGGCCTTGAGTAGGGCTTTAGGGCCATATTTCCCTTCTGGTTCCTCTGAGGTCCTACAGATGTCTGATCCCCTTTCTGCTTATTCCAAATTTTCCTAGCATCGGCTACTTCCCTTTCAGATTCTAATGTCGTCTTTATTACCTTGGCATAGGAATGGAGTGTTGCGGTAGAACTCTCTCCCTGATTGTAAGATCTAGCCCCCATTCGAACATTCTCGCTTTCTCTTCGTCATTTGCTACATACCTAGTTGTGTAGCGAGCTAGTTCTTCAAATTTTACAGTGTGTTGGGTTACGGTCATATTCCTTTGCTCCAGGTTTTGGAATTCCCTGAGTCGTTCTCGACAAACTATACTTGGAAAATATTTATTCAGAAACAATTCCTTAAACTGGTTCCATGACATGTTTGTAGTGTCACGGGTATTCTTGATTAGTTCCCACCAATGATCAGCCTCATCATCTAGCTCGAATATTGCCAAGGCCATTTTGTCGGCATCTTCAGCTATCCCCATAGTGTCCAACATTTTCTCTATCTGCCAAAGTCAATTTTCAGCCACTCTCAAGTCTGGTTCTCCTATGAACTTTGGAGGCCTTTGTTTTCTGAATTTCGAAAAGAGTCGAGTCCTCTCATTTTGTTGATTGTTCCTTAGTTGTCCTAGTTTTTCCAGAATTTGATGCCTGAGATTATTAGGGATATTGGCTCCCATGGGTATGGGTCCATGTTGATTTCTAGGACAGTTCTAGGCCTTGTTGCTAGTCTCTGAGTAGTCATTAGCTCGCGTATCCACCATTCTATTCATGGCACGAAATAAGTTGTTTTCTAGACTTGAAATTAAGGTTTAATTTTCTTAGGTTGTGGCGAAATATTAAGGCAAGTAACAAACTACAAATATAGATCAAATTGTTACTTCATATAGTTACCATAGGTAAAATAATAACTACTGGAGTTTGGTTAATGGAATGATTACGAAGTGGAGATCGAAGAGTATGAAGGCGTAATAACATCAGTTAACACAAGGATCATCTGAAATATGGATAAATAATATAATGGAATAGATAACATTACGATTTCAGACATTAATATGGCCAAGGTTATAGAGGTAGCTACTAAGCTAGATATTTAACTTGAAACTATGTTGGCCATCTGCATTTCAAAGTGAATATCCAAGATTCGTCACCAAGTAAAGAAAATGAAACTATTTATAAGAAGCCTTGCGCTAAATAATCAGGGCTCAAAGGAGGTCAATTTTACAAAGGATAGTATATAAAATAGAACTAGATGGTCATGACTTAATCTTAAAAAAGGATGACATTGAATGATGGTTACGAATACAAGATGAGGGTAAGACGATCGATAGAAGACACGTAGAACTAATAGTACCCCTACCCCTACTGCGCGATGTGAGGCCTTGCTCAAAGTTAAAACCACTTCCTGATCCTGAAATACGTCCTGATGAGTCAATGTTACTATGCCCAAAATTCGAACAAACGCCCTAAGGTAAGTCAAGAAAATTTCTATTTTTGATGTCTTTTAGTTGATAGAATAGGTAGTGCTATAATAATATAACATAGTCGGAGCAAGGTACTCTCTAACCGGAAGTCGAAATGCGTGGGTAAGGGTTGAACCTAGGCTCTGATACCAAGTTGTGATGCCCCAAAAATTGGGAACATCAGATAATATATGAACGATTAAATACAGGGTTTATCAAGTGGTAATTCCATATTTAGGGAATCAATTAATTAGTATCAAAATATTAGAAAATGATTCCTAAGTTACTAAAATCGATTAGGGTTTGAGAGTTTTCAGTTGGCGGATATATGTTGATCCTAGGGTTAAATTGCAATTAGTTAAGAAACTAAGGGACTTCAAGAAAATAATTTAAAAGTAAGGAACTTTTAAGAAAGTAAAATTTTCAAGGGCCTCACAGGACGACCAACGGTTGACCAACCAGACCATTTTTCGGCAATTTTCTTCTGCAACTTTGGGCAGTGAGAGACGACCAGCCAGACATCTGGGAGGATGTCTGGACAGACGACTAACCAAGGCATTTTGGCCCAGTTTTGTTCTAAAGTTGTTTTGTTTCACTCCAGACGTCAGACTAGCAGTATGCTCGACAACCCATAGACACAAAGCTTTGCTTTGGATATCCAAACAGACGTCTCTATGTGCAAAGCAGCTTATATCAGAACTGTTGCTGTGAATAGAAAAGAATTGTTTTTGCATTAGTGACCCATCATTCAATAGGCAAAATGTCAGTGAATATTTGAAGCATCAATTTAATATCATCCTTAGCCATCACCAGCCCATCTCCTCAATGGGAAGAAGAGAACAGGCTCTGTCAGACATAACAGAGCACCACCTCTGTTACATACAAAGCTTTGTGAACAAGAGCAAGCATAGAGACAGAGCAACAAAGAAAGGTGCTATACACGTTTTCAATCCTTCATCAGTCTCATTTTTCTCTATTTTCTAAAGTGTTCTTCATTTGGTCTTCATTTTCCATTCAGAAATTACAGTGAGCTTTAGCCTTAAGCATTTATTCATGCGAGAGGATTTACAAAAAAAAATTCTGAGCTTCAATATTGTATATCTATCTTTGAGAAATTATTCTTGTAGCTTTGTTTGAAAGAAACAACACCTTTATTTCAATCTTGTAAGAGTGTAGTACACTCAGGTTTCTTGACTCTTTGAGTGTGAATGAGAATCACCTAAGGAGTGCAAGGTTTTAGAGTTGGAAAGTCTGTGTAAAATCTATGGAGGATTGCTCCATTTGTGAAGATCTTGCTAGTACCCCTGTGAAGCTAGATGATATTGGAAAATCTCAAGTGAAGCTTGAGGAATGGATGTAGGCTTAGTTAAAACTGAACCACTATAAATTTGTTTGCCTCCTCTTTTCTAATCTCTTTTATTTTCTTCACTACCATAGCTATATCTGATATACCATTTGCTATTATTGTGCTAAACATCAAATCTCTTCCCTTAATTGCTATGGCCAACTATTATATGAACTTCTAGTTACTTTGATAACAAAATCCTTCGCTAATCTACCAAAATCATAATATGTTATTTATTTTGTCTCAAGCCTCAAATTATCTAATAGTTTGTGTTAAGTCAAAAATCATTCATTGCACTTTTGGTTAGCTACTTCATTGATACTTCATTGATATTTTCTCATTGTGCTTGATCGTGTTATCTATTTTTCATTATTCAACAATCTACTGCTAGTTGTAATTTTTATTAAGGTAGTATTAATTTTAATTTGTAGAAACCTAATTCACTCCCCTTTTAGGTTGCTTTTTGGGTAACAATATGAATGCTATATTTTTCCATAATTGAGTTGTTCTCAGAATGAATGAGTTTCAATGATTGTTGTATCACTGATATATGAATAAGATGTGGACCCGAGGTTGTTCTACTCTATCTATGATATGGTGGACCTAAGGTCGTTCCGTTTTATCTATGATATGATTGGACCTGAGGTTGTTCCGAATAGCTATTATGTATGTTGGACTAGAGGTCATTTCATATGATTGGACCAGAGGTCCTTCCATATGATTGGACTTGAAGTCGTTCCATTTTATATTGGACCTTGGGTCATTTTGTTAACTTTGAATATAAATAAAGTTATTGAATGTTTTAATTATGAAAATTATTGGTCTATGTTAAGATGTTTTTCTTTAAATTCGAACTCATTCACTAACTCTTTACATTGTTATTACTCATTGAGCTTCGCTCACCCCCTTCCCCTATATGTATGTAGGCGATTAGCATGGAGGTCAACCATAGAGTCAGGTTGAGGAGATATTTTTGTGATCCTGAAGTGTCATGCCTCCAAGTTGGGGCTTTTGTGTTTTATGTTTAGTTTTTGGTTTTTGTAAGTTGAATTTTGGAAATGTAAATTTAATTTGTGAAGTTACTTGATGTATATAAGTTATGTATGGGTTCAGTGCTATCTATGATAATGTTTTATCTTGATCATTTATGTACTACTCAATGGACTTTCTTTATTGTCAATTTGCTTCCGCTTTAGGCCTCAATATATATAACTAATACTTTGTATTCTGTTTGAGGCCATAGGTAATCAAGTGATTACTAACAGGTTATGATCCAAACCTCTAGAGATGGGTTTGCATTTTGACACTTTGCTCAGGAATGCCTTGATGCAAAGAAGGTAGACCTTTTACTTAACTCTTTAAATACTTGTTTTTATTCACACGTATGTGTTGCTAATTCTCTCCATTGTTGGATTGTAGAACTCAAAAGTAACTGCCACATAGTTAAAGAAAGAGTTGAGTTTGTGGATTACGAGAAAGATACATCTGGGCAAGCAGCATGATACTTTGGGTATTGGAACTCGAGAGGATGTACTTAGAGTTGGTTCTTATCAGCTCAAGACACGTCTGGGGCACACTTTGCTCCTCCATAATGTGCTTTTATGCACCTGGTGTCTAATGTAATCTTTTATTATTTATTGCTTTGCTAGGTTTTGGTTTTAGTGGTAGTCAGTTGCATTCCTATTTGAATAAAGTCTTGTAAGGACATAATTTTCTTTCCAATGGTTTGGATTTTTCCTTATATTCTTATGTGTCTTGTGATAATGATACATTAAAATTTTGTTTATTGGCATGCTAGAATTGGTCACATAGGAAAAGATAGAATGCCTAGACTAGCTAAAGAAGCCCTATTGGGGCATCTTGCTAATGTAAGTCTTCTTGTGTGTGAGCTTTGTTTGGTAGCAAAGGCTTGCAGGAAGCCTTTTGGAAAGACACCTAGAACTTATATCATCTAGAGTTAGTCCACTCTGACATTTGCGGACCTATAAATGTAAAGGCATACAATGGCGCTTTTTTATTTTCTTACATTTGTTAATGACTATTCACGGTTCAATTATGTTTACTTGATCTTACATCGCTTTGAGGCATTGGATTACTTCTAGCGCTTTATTGCACTGTTGAGAATCAGACAGACAGGAAATTGAGCATCCTTCGAATGGATCAAGGGCGTGAATATTTATCACATCAGTTCTAGGGACTACGTGAAGAAAATGAAATACATAGGAAATTAATGATTCTAGGCACTCCACAACAAAATGGTGTAGTAGAGAGACGGAATCGTACTTTACTTGAAATGGTTAGATTGATGATGGTGCAAGCCAACCTCCCTATATCTTTTGGGGGGGGATGCTCTTTTGACTGCTGCCTATATCCTTAACTGTGTGCCTTCAAAGTTAGTTCCAACAACTCCATATGAATTATGGAAATATACAAAACCAAATTTGGAGCATTTACGGCCTTAGGGTTGTTTGGGATTTGTTCATAGTACTTCTCATAAACATGGGAAGTTAGGCCCTAGAGCAAATAAACAAGTATGCATGGCTTAGATCGCTATCTTCCCACCACTCCCCCGCTGTCATGGCTGGGTTGCTATCAAGTTCTATTATGAGCATGTTAACATCACGCGCCCCATCATCATACCATTCTTCCTTCACTACAGCTCGGGTTTCAGCATCCCAGTACTTTTTGAGTTTCCTTAACATTCTCTTCTGATCACTGGGTTCCCACTCGGTTTTCTTGGCGTTTTGAACACTGCCGGTTGTGGACTCAGCCTCTTCTTTCTCTTTTCCCCTTTTCTGTTCCAGAGCTATCTTCACCTGGATCTCCTCTATCATTTCCCTTTGAAATTGTTCCAGTGCCTGTTCTTTCTCAGTCAAAGGTGCAGCCTTAGCTTTACCTCTAGCAGTGATTTCCTCTTCCTTCCCAGTCTCTCCTATCTGTTCTTCCATATTTGAATCTTCCTCACTCAACCATCCATTGCTTGTTTCTGACTGGCTCGGGTTCCACCATCCCATCTGCACACATCTTGTATCTTCTTCTTCGAAGAAGTAAAGATCCTCCAGATCCTCTTCCAATTCTGCCAGATGTTTCTCTAGGTTTGCTAAGTCATTCAGGCCTTGCTCGGGCCACTCATTCTGATTCTGCACCATTTGGTCTTCCCCGATAGCATTAATGCTAAAAGAGTCCGGTAGTATGACTACTGGCTTCGGCTGATCGATGGCCACAATGTGTAAACTGGGATCGTACTCCTCTGAGAACAAGACCCTTTTCTCTATGACACGGGTATCAAACGACCCTGTCTTCAGTGCATTCTTCTCTATCTCCGTTTTTATTGCCACAGGCCTGGGTTGGGTTTGTGGTGTTAGATCCATCATGCACATGTTTGTGCCTTCTGGAATAACTACCTCTGGTTTTGGTAGGTGGAATGAAGTAATGTGTGTGTCCTAGGGTTAAAGGTGGGCGGTAGTGTATGGATGTGGTTAATTTTTCTGGGCGGGGGGACTTGGTCGTATGTAGGAAGTGGGTTGGTTGTTACGTTGGGTTTGGAAGGTGAAGCAATAACTTTGTTGTCAATGAGATCCTGGATCTCATGACGTAGACGGTAGCACATGTCCGTGGGATGGCCATGTTGTTGGTGAAAGATACAATACTGGGTAGGGTCATGTTTAGGTAGCAATGGGTCTGGAAGTGGATGAGGATCGAGAGGCTTGAGATGTCCCTTTTGCATTAATAGTTTGAGGGCGTGGGTTGGGCTCATATGGAGGGGAGTATAAACTCTTCGCTTCCGGGATGGGCCGGTGTTTAGTGAAGGTTGTGAGGTTATGGCAGTAGCAAAGGGATCAGCCATCTTGGCCGTTGAAACAACAGTACTGACATTCGCGGGATGTGGAATAGTGCTACTACTAGCATTGGAATTGCGAGAGAATGACCTTCTTGCGGGTTCACTTGTTCTATAGATAGCACCCTTTTTGAATGCACTCTCAATCTGGAGCCCCAACTCATGTAAGGAAGCAAATGCAGATAATGGTGCCATTATCATTCTCTGCAACATGTCTGGCTCATGGTTCTGGACCACCAGTCGGACTTGTTCTCTTTCAGTAGGCCTATTTGTCATTCGGGCTACCTTGGCTCTTCACCGGGCAACAAAATCAATGAATGATTCTTTGGGGTTATAGGCAGTAGCCTCCAGCTCACTAATGGTTACTTCTATCTAGGTGTTATATGAATACTAATTGACAAACGCCTCAGATAGCTCCTTCTAATTCCATTTTGTTGAGTCTTCTAACTTAGCGTACTAGATGGCCACCACGTCAGATAGGGTTCTTCCAAACAAGGAAAGCTTCTGTGCCCTGGACAAACCCATAGGCCTCAACATATTTGAAAACGACCGGATATGCACAATCAGATCCCCACTCCCATCGAATCTACGGATGTAGGGCATCTTAAATTTCTTCCTTAATCTGACCGAAGCCTCAGTATACCTGTTTTCAATATCCAGAATGGAGTTGAAGCCCTGGCATTTCTTCAATGCTTTCTCCAATCTGGAAATCTTGACTAAGGCTGGATCAATTTCATTGATATCAAAAGAAAAATCCCTGCAGGAGGTTGAACCGGAGGTCGATAAGCTTGAGCCAGGGGAAACATGTCCTGGGGATCCGGGACTGGCAGATTATTCTACTAGTGGGGGTAGATCTGGGTTTGCTGAGTAGCCAGGATCGGCTGCATGGTTGATGTTGAGGCCCTAGATGTACGTTGTACATTGGCAATAATTTCATCATGTGCAGCCATCCTCTGGTTTACAGTGTCCATGGTTCTTTGGAAAGCCATCATCATGACAACAAATTCCTCCGCGTTCTGTGCTATATTTTGTGCCATTGCTAGTCTAGGTGAACTAGATTATGGTAAACTGATTGAGTGAGAACGGATAGGTGTTTGCGGAGATACTACTGACTGTCTGTTCCTTCTTTGTCGAGTGATTGGCGGAAACGAGACTAACACGGGCTGACCACCAACAAGGTCTTGAGCTTTGCAAAGCCTGCCAAAATGAGTCCACACAACTTGGGGAATATCTGGTCTTTCTGAATCTATGATGATAAACTACCTAGCAAAAAGAAAGAAAGAAAAACATAATCAAAACTCGGACAACACTTTGGCCCCAATTCACAACAGTCATAACATATAGCTGAACTGTAATCTCTACTGAACTCTGTTCTCAAACTCATACTGATATGAACCATCCAGTATAGTTTTACTATAAAAGCACATACCAAGTAAATGAACCAAAACACCCCTATGAGGGGGTAGGGTTGCCCTGTCCTAGATTTTTGGCATGATCTAGGCTACACTATTTCAAACAAATGGTTTCATGCAATCCTGCACGGGTGAGCATCATGTCCTAGTTTGGAATAGTCACTATGGTTTCATTATTTGTAACCAGGTCAAATAGTCAAAGAGTGTAGCTCAACAAGACTACCTAATATACCTCTCACACCTAACACCGAGAAGTGAAAGGATGATCAAGCGGTACAGTGGTAGTCCAGATCCAAGGGTTGTGTTCCCAACATGGCAGAGCCCACGACCGATCAGCCTTTTGGCAAGCTTTTAGACAAGCCTCCGGTAAACCGTCCAGGAATAACAGTCGGCAAACACAGTGACTTAAGTGCACCAATGCAAATGCAAATGCAAATGCAAAGAACATATAAGTGTAGATAAAAGTTCACATCATAAAGTTCAAGTCAAGTTCTCTAAGTCCCCAACAGAATCGCCAGAAACTTTAGCTCAACTTTTTCGCGCTCCTTTCTAAAGATGAGAAGCCCTACAGTTAGGACTCTACCTGTGGTTTTGAATCTGATTTCACAATTATAATGTGAAACAGTGAAAACACAAAAAGAGTCCAAATCCGGCAATTCTTTTTCGAAAATTGATGTTTTGAATAAAATACCAAAAATGGACTACTTTGCCAGATTTCAGAGTCGTCACCTAAATATTTTTGGAAAATTTAGGAAACTCAAGACTCGTGCCAAAGGCTATTAGTCCGTCATCACCAAAGTTGTCTCGGCTCGGGAACTTGGGTACGAGAGGGGAAGGTCATGAATTGAGCACCCCCCTCGCCTAATCAAAGATCGGCCTCTACTAATCATGATGTGAATCTTATTTACATTATATGCTCTTGTTTTGATTATTAGACTAACTTACTATGTGACGCGCACACAAGTATAGACTAATTTGCAAGAATTGGAACATTTAATCTCATGTTTTGTTTTTGAAAAGAGTTTGTGAATGTGCCACTTGGAAAAGTGGGCTCAAATGCACATGAATCAACATCTCCCAATTCAAGCAACTAGCCTTCATCCACAGGCATTCAAACAGTTATATCATTTAAGCACTTAGCCTCATGGTGAACATGCTTTGATATGGAAACAACCTCATTCATGCAATATGCTAAAGGAAATAAAAGCTCACCTAGTACTCCAAGCTAAAAAAAGATGAAAGAGTTAGAAAAATGCATGATCCTAACTAATGCAATATGACTAATGCAACGCATATAATATGCAATTACTAAGCTCAGCTAATATGGCATATGAATCAATTTGATAGCATGCGGTCTAAGCACGTATTCAAAAAGGTATTTCACTAATGATGCGAGTTAGAATGATGCGCCGAGCCTCAATGCATGCAATACAAGTGGATGCAAACATTAGAGATGCTAAATGAAACATGATGCTTCTAAACTAACCATCATAAGCCGGTAAATAAAAGGAAGAAAGACGTGGGGTTGGAAGACATACACATTATTACAACATTGCGCCCTCACGCAGGAGGGTCCGAATAAACTAACTAACTAAGCTAAATACTACTAATTACAAACCAAATAAAATAATCAACTAAACTAGCTAATTAAATATTACAACAAATTGACTTACTAATTAATTACAAATCAAAACGAACTAATTAGTTACATGAATATAACATGAAAGAATTACCAAGCTAGCTATTCTAACTATTCTGCCTCGGTAAACGAGGAATGCTCATACATGCATGGATTTCCACCCGAAAAAAGGCCACTGTTCTACTACCAGATGCCTCTGTTGCACAGTAGAACACTTGCACTGTTTTTCACCTCAAAACCAACTCTGTTTTGCTAGAAAAGTACACTGTTGGGTTTTGCAAAGGTGGCTGGTAGGCTGGAAGTGGTGGCCTGCCAGCCACAAATTATGGTCTGCCGGCCACTGATGCCTGGTTTTTCCTACTATAATAGAGAGCAAACAGAGCAAGCACAAGGTATTCTCAAGGGTTGTTTGCATAACTTATCCCTCATTATCATCAAACAGCTCAAAGGAGTAGTAAATTTGATTCATAAACCATCAATGGATGCAATTTCATTGCATGATGGCCTATGAACCAAAGAGTGCAAGTTCAATAAATGCAACAAATAAAGACTCTCAAACCTCCTCCCTATCATGAATTATCAAGGGAAATGGTTAACAATGACTCTTGAACCCTTTTCATCACTAATGAGTATGAAACGACTCAAGACTCAAGGGGGTTCAATTAATGTCCGATTGAACCCAAACCAAGTTATTATCTTGCACCATTTTAATCAAAGTTTTATTATTCCATTTTAATTACCTTTCTATCATTTAATTCATTAAGTCCAAAGGTGAGCTTTAAGTCCTCTAATGGAAAGAAGCATCAAATCAAGAGTTGTTTTAGGCATGAAAGAAGTGCCATGCCATTCGTAATGAACCCCCGAAGAGATTAAATCATTAAGCATAAGACCTTAATCTCATGCTTTAAACAAGTAACTAGTTTGAACCAACTTTCAAAGCAAAGCAAAATCCAAGAAAGGAGGGAGGTTGCAGAAGTGATTAGGGGTGAAAACAAGTATGGAAAGCAAGAAATAAATGCTATCAACTCAAATAGGTTGGTGGCTAAGACCTAAACCAGCAAACCTATGAGGACAATTACATTACAAGCATGCAATACAAGGCTCAAATGCAATGAACCACTAAAAACAGTCCTAGAACAGTGCTAAATAAGTTCTAAAACATACTGGAATTAAGACAAAAATAACTAGAACAATGAGCTAAAACATGGAGTTATGTAAGCTAGTAAATAAGACACAAGAAGGGGAGGCTAACCCCTTCAATTTTGGACTTCAAAACATGTTTTTAGCCACTGAAATAACTCTGAAATTCAATATTTAAAAGCCCAAAAAAAGATTTTGTAAAGGTGGGAAACACAAGGGTAAAGGCTAGAGAAGCAATGTGGAAAGAAAGGTGAACCACTCCTCCACCTTTTAAGGCCTTATACCACAAGTTTCAGCCCAAAAATACATATTTTATACAACCCAAAACAATAGAAAAATAGTAAGAAAAGAAGCAACCTCATGAAACAAGCTAAGCCTTATACCTCTTGAAGAGAATAACACTTTTAAGCAATAATTCAACACATACACACCCTCAAGAGCTCAAAGTGGGCTCAAAAGTACCTCATTTCAAAGATGGCAAGGTTTGGTTAAGAGTGTATAGGCAAAAGCTCAAGAAATTTCCACAGAGAGAGAGAGAGACAAAATTGTAGAGAGAGAAAATTAATTTTGCTCTAATTTTTCTAACCCTCAAAAATGGAAGGGGGGGTCCTCTATTTATAGAAAAACATCACACTCCCTCAGAAACATCCATCCTTACATGTGTAGGTAGATGCAAACATCTGTGCAAACAGCTGGCATAGCTGGCAGAAAATATTTGCAAAACACACTCGTGGCCAACAGGCAACACACTTGGCCGGCACGGCACAAGGGTGACCGGCAGCCAAAAATGAGCCCATAAAAATGGGCCTGCATGTCTCAAGTTTTTCTTTTTAAGGTTTGAAAGGCTAGGGTTTTGGTGCAAAAACAAGGGAAAAGGTTTGCAGGGTTTTGAGGCTTAGAGCTATGGCATTCCGTTGAGGACTTTCGACCACTTGACAAGCACATACATTCGTCATTAGGTGTGCAAGTGATGGTGCCCAAGTTGTAAGGGTAGTCAAAAATGGGGTGTCTACACAATTTCCAAAATATATATACTAAATGGGACACAAACCGCCCACAAAAATTAAATAATTCTAAATAAAACCCAACCACATGTGTATGTACGAAACTAACACAACAAGCTAAAACAAAATAAATGAATGTCCTAGAGGTCCATGCAATTGAGTCCCCGCTGCACCATGAGTCCCCTCTAAGTCCTTTCATCACCTGGAAATGATGACAACTAAGTCAGCGGATAGCTCAGTGAGTAGAAGCACAGCTAGTAATATAGTTTTGAAAACACGGTTGAATTTCAAAATAAGATGTATATCACATAAACTAGATAGGTATATAGTTTTGATAAAAATAATCTGTTTCAAAAAGGAGGTTCCACAATTCAACAGTTAAAATACTCATGTCTCTCAAGAACATAACAAATGACATTCTCCATTTAAAACAGATTACAACATGATCATCAATAATTTTCTAGGTACCAAGAATAACAAGTAACATGCCACACAGTTCTCAAGGAAATAAGCCGTTGGATCCAATACCGAACCAAAAGTCATTCTCGGGGTGGCCACCCGAGCCTTTTCTCTAAGACGATCTGATTGAAGGTCACCTAGCCTAACCTAGGTCGTTTCCTTACAATCATTGAGTACTAGAGTCATCACGGCCCAACCCAGATATGTTCCCTAGTGGCCAGAGTCACTACACACAGTGAAATATTTTCCATCGACTTTTATATACAGATATTCCTAATAATCAATACAATTCAGTTTCGTAAAACATGGTAGTTCACCATTATAAACATGAGACCATGGCAATTAGTTTACAGTATGTCAAGTTTACACATGTTTTAGAAATAATTTAATTCCATTGATAATATAATAATTTATCAAAACAGTTTACTCCTGAAACAACAATTTAATTTTCCAACAGTTCAGGTAGGGGAACATTCATAAAAATATGTAGCATGGAACTACTCACCTGAAAACAGAATAATGTAATCCTCGAATAGAATATAAAAGTCCAACTAATGCCCTGAACCAAGTATGAAAACTACACGTCACTACTAATTTAAAAATACTAAAGAATAAGAAACTAAGTAACCCCAAACTAAAGTACACTAACACGGCTCAACCCAAGTCACCGTTACTCTTAAATATTACCTAAGTTCATGTTCTTCAAGGTCTAAAATTACCCAAGACATGAGTTGAAATCGAAACTTAATTAAAAGTAACTTTAAGATAAAATAGAATTTTAAACAAGCTTTCCCAATCTATTTGGCAACTTTGAAAATTAAAAACCCACTCCACGCTATTAGAAAAATTCCAAAACCCTTCAGATATCAAGTCATATAACCTAAGTTTAATTATATCCAAATAGGTTGTTTTCTGCAGCACTTTAAAGAAATTAATGGTTCTCTTAGTATACACGAGCAATCAACTCAAGGACAAAAATATAAGAAACTAGACTCGTAACCGGTTCTAATGACGCTAATTTGATCATTTTCAGATTCATACCCAAAGAGAACGACACTTTCGAATTTATGTTTTACACCAATTTTCTGGATAGATTCGAACGCACCAGTTAATATAGATTTTGACTCCCAAAAATTATGAGAAACTTCTGATATGGGGTTCAATATGTAATTAATCTACTGTAAAAATTTCAATTCAAAATTCATCCGTTCGTTATGATTCCTTGATTTTTAAAGTTTGTGGTTTTGTATAGAATTTTTTTGAACTAAGAATTACACCCATTATTTCTCATCACCAACCACTGACTTGGCACCCAAACAACACATCCATTTCTCCTATTCCTTCCCAACAACAAGCAGATTACACACGTGAACCATCACAATATATAGGTATAATAAAATAGGACAATACCTTAGAGTTGTTGACCACAAATGTTGTTGAAAGTTTCTCTCAAATTTCTCTCTCTCTCTCTCTCTCTCTCTCTCTCTCTCTCTCTCTCTCTATATCTCCATTTTTCTCCCTCACGAGTGCTACTAACTTGTGATGAACAAATAAGAGGGTAGGGTTTGGGTTTATTTTATTTTATACTAGTGGTTGGGCACACCCAAAGCATGCGTAGGTCAAATAAATAAGTAATATGGAAAATGTTTATATATTGTAAGCAACTCAAATGGTAAGAACATTATTTATCAAATTGTGGTCTAGAGTTCAAGTCACACCCTTTGCCCTATTTTTTTTTTAATAATAAATCTTGTCTCAAAATTAAAGTCTTTCACCATAAATTTATTTTAGATTTAAAATTAATTGAAAGACCCTCCAAATATTTAATTTGTACTTTAAGATTCACAAGTAAAATATTTGAGGTTTGTAAAATAATAATTATTTAATTATTTACTTTATTTTTATATTTGGGTTCTCACATTCTCCCCCTAAAAGAAAACTTTCATCCTCAAAACTAACCTGAGTAAATCATGAGAATAGATGTGTGTGGAGAAGTGGTTTGGAAATACTGTTCAAATCCTGGGAGACGCTGGTCATCTTCAGCTAGTCACCTTAAAAGATGGAAACACTCTGGTCGGGGGTGCCGGAATTAGCACTCCGACGGACAAGTTAGTTCGGACACTCAAGATAGCTTCTTGTCTAAGTAAAGTGGAGTGATTCTTACATACCTACTAAATATGTTGTTCCTGTATTTATACCTGTTTTTCTCGATCCTCGGGGCTAGGGCCTACTTTTTGATCATTATCCTTTACATTAACCGGCTCCAATGCTGCGCACCTATTCGGCCCAAATATTGTATTCGGATACAGCCGATTATTATCAACCGTGTATTGCGCGCGCCTTCTGCCTTTGTCAAATATTCGGCTCCCACAATTGCCCCCCGAACTCCCTATTGACGGCAGTTAATCGGCGTGTTTGGTCTTGAATTGGAAAAGTTAAAACAGGTCAGGCGGCTTCACGTATCCCAATATAGATGTCAGGACGTGTACACCTTTTCGTTCATCATTACGCTTTCCCGCCTCAATCGTGCGTTTCGCATTTATTGTGATTTGAAATTTCAGTCTTTTCGAATGCACAATTTGTCGAGTATTCGAGACTCTTAGACCGCCAGCGGATATCCCTTCTCTGACTCGCATGCTCTGCAATTCTTCTCCGTCTATCCTCATCTCCGTTTAATCTTCATAAGTCTTCTTCTCCCTTCTTTACGATCCTATTTTCTGTTTGTCGTTTTGATTCCGGCGAAACCTTGAATCCCTGCGAACATGGCTAAACACCTGAAAGACCTCCTTTCTGAGCGTCGTATTTTCAGATTCCGGAGACATTTTTCCATTCCCGACGACGTCCGCTTATCTCTTGTAACGGACAGTACCCTTGATATAAAGAGGGAGGATCAGAGTACGATTGTCTTCCCTCTCTTATCCATAGCGGAGGGTGGAGTCCGTTTTCCCCTACACCCATTGTTTAGGGCCGTCCTTCACTATTGGAGTCTGATTCCTTCTCAACCTAACGTCAATTTCTTTCGAATCATCATGGGGGTGATTGAGTTGAACCGGCGTCTTAGGATCAACCTTGGCATTCCGGCGATTCGGCACTGCTACGCTTTGGCCAAATCTTCCGGTCGGCTGGGGCGATACTTTCTCAGGGCCAAGGACACTGACCATCACTTGATAACCATGCTTGCCAGTTCTGGTAAGAGGGTTGACGACGTAATGGTCAATGTCCAAGGTAATTGGGAGTTCAGTGAAGGCGAAGACCGCCTGGATCCTATTCCCAGACAAAAGGGTGATCCAGGTTGCCGCGCAACGCCTTGTTGTTTGTTGACCTACCTTTCACTCGGCTTTTTTCCCTTTAATCACCCCTTGTTCTTTGCAGGTAACAGATTGAAGAAAATTCTTCCGTCAACCGACGGGGCAGTTCTTGAGGAGATCAAGTCTGCGCTTAGATACTTCGGTCGTCCAAACGTACAAAAGCAAGGGAGAGCGGCTCACATACTCCTCCGATACGAACCAACTTACACTACATTCTCGGCTGCGGAAGGCATTCCAATTCCATCCGGCGATCAACAACTTTCGGCTCTTCTCTTTCCCAGCTTCAAAAGCCTTAGGCAAATTGGCCTTGAAGATTCGGATTCGAGGGTAGAGGCTGAGCCGGTGGTAGAGGTAGCTGCCGAACCGACCAGAGAGGTTGCTGAGGAGGCCGAAGAGGTCGACGAAGCGATACGCTCGGCGTTTGAGGCTGCGAGACTTAACCAGCCTTCACCGTCCACTTCGGGTCGGGTAGAGTTTTCGTCCGAAGATATTTTTGCAAATTTGGGGGACCTTCCCGGCAATATCTTTGACGCTATGGCTGGGGAAAGCCTTACGTAGATGGCGCGAAGGAAAAATGCCGAGCGAATGGCTGCTCGAAAGAAGGCCGAGGCCGCTCATTCTAAGCATACCTTGATTAAAAATTCTGTACCCGTTATTGAAGAGACGATTCAGGTCAATGAGGCCAGAACGGGGGAAGAGGTTGAGGAACAGGTCATTGATGAACGGCTGATTTCGGAGGAGCGGGGCGAAAAGCGTAGCGCCGAGGGAGAGGTTGGGTCGGGAATTAGCCTTGCTTCAAAGCGGCCTCGTGTAGATGAGTCGGGTGTGGCTGCGCCCTTTATTGTTCGGCCTAAGATCAAAGATACGCCGATCTCCTCCGATGCCTCAGCTATTGAGGATCCAGCTGTGGCGTTGAGCCTCGCGGCTTCAATTTCCTTGCCGGCTGACGTCGCAGCCTTTCGTGCCGTGTCGGATGTTATGGCCGTAGCCCTATCTGCGCAGTCGGCGTTCCTGGTTAGTGACCATCTCAAATTCTCTTGACTTTGTTTTCCTTAAAGATATCTGACGATCCCAACTTATTTTGCAGACTGTTGGCAGGATCGTGGACCTAGGCCGCCACCTCCATGATGCCCTCGGCAGAGTTGATCGTTTGCAAGTGGAGGCGGACGGTCAAAAGAGTAGGGCCGAATTTGAAAGTATGAGAGCCGCGATGGAGAGTGCGCGAGCTGAAGCAGAGAAAGAGAGAGCTAACTCAGTTGAACAGTTCCGCTCTGACACTGAGAGTAGGGCAAATGCGAGCAAAGAATCGCTCAAGTTAGCCAAGGAGGCGCTTGCCAAGGCGGAGGTTCAGATAGCGGAGCTCAAGGCCGCCAAGGAGAAAGCCGATTCTGAAGCTGCTGTGGCATTTGAGGCAGGAAAAAGCGCCGCCTTCACGGAATATGTAGATGAAGTTCCCAAATTCGAGAATCGGGGGTTCAAACATGGATGGCTCAAAGCCCTTGCTGCCGCTGGAGTTACATTAGCCTTGCCAATTCCCTATGAGCAAGTGGACGTCGAGCCACTTCAGTCTGACCCCGAGGATTGATCTAGGAGTCATCTCCTTTGATTTTGATTTAAGTGTTTGTTTGGTAGACTTTTGATTTTTGATGTAAGTTTTTCTTTGGTAGACTTTTGATTTTGATGTAAGTTTTTGTTTGGTAGACTTTTGTTGGCTCAGGCTAGTTTTCATGTATAAATTGGTTACTATTTGCGCTCAATTTATTAATGAAAACTGCCTTGATATTTCTCCACTACTTGTTCATGGTTTGTGAAGTTATGTTAATGAAGAATACTTTGCCTTTCATTACTTTGCCGTTCACGAATTTGGATAAAATCATTGCTGTGTTTTAGTTGTCAGAAATTGAATATCCTATGACAATATTGAATTATTATTCATGTTCCGCGTATTGTGGGTACCGAGTCGAATCGATTGATGAATCTGCCCTTACCCCAAGCTGTGTATGATCACTCGGGCGCCGTATTCATGGGCCGGCTAGGGTACGGAAGCCGAATATATTGATGAATCTGCCCTTGCCCCAGGCGGTGCGTGATCATTCGGGCGCCGTATAAAACGACCTTAAGATTTGCGAAGGATCGATTCGTGGGCCGGCTGGGGTACCTAAGCCAAATGGAGTGTTGAATCTGCCCTTGCCCCAGGCGGTGGATGATCATTCGGGCGCCGGATGAAACGACCTTAAGATTTGTGAATGATCGATTCATGGGCCGGCTAGGGTAAGGAAGCCGAATGGATTGATGAATCTGCCCTTGCCCCAGGCTGGTTATGCGTGATGATTCGGGCGCGATGTATGAAACGACCTTAAGATTTGTGAAGGATTAGATTCGCGGGCGGTGGGGTGGTACATAAGCCGAATAGATTGATGAATCTACCCTTGCCCAGGCGGTGCATGATCATTCGGGCGCGTATGAAACGACCTTAAGATTTGTGAAGGATCGATTCGCAGGCCGGCTGGGGTACATAAGCCGAATAGATTGATGAATCTGCCCTTGCCCCAGGCGGTGCGTGATCATTCGGGCGCCGTATGAAACGACCTTAAGATTTGTGAAGGATCGATTTGAGGGCCGGCTGGGGTACATAAGCCGAATAGATTGATGAATCTGCCCTTACCCCAGGCGGTGCGTGATCATTCGGGCGCCGTATGAAACGACCTTAGGAGTTTTGATAGATGTCTGCCTTTGCCCCAAGTGTATCGAGGCAGTCGGCGCCGGGTGTTGGAGGGTTTTACAATTAATGAGATGGCCTCGAGGGTGCTGCCTCTTTAAAGGATAAATGATTAAAGGTAAAACTTTTATGAGCATAGCAGACAACTGACTCCAGCGTTTGAGGGTATCGAGTGAATGTCGAACAGACTCTTCTTTAACAGCAGAGGGGAAGCGAAGACGCTGGCTGAGCTGGGTGGAGACATGAATCGTGGTAATGACCCTCGCGCACAGGAGAGCAGGAGTTCCAGGGATCAAGAGAGGCATCAGTCTCCTCGACGTCGAAGCAGGTCGCCCAGGCGGGACAAGCAGTCGCAGGGCAGAACTTCCCAACCTCGAGTCGAGAGGGCACCTGAGGCGAATCCGCGCCTATTAAGCTTCGCGGTATTTATGGGGAATAGACCCATGACGGAGACGGACTCGATCGTTCGAGACCCAAATGTAGCGGTCGAGTTTGCTCGACAAATTTTCCCGCCCGAGGTTCAGCAATCGATTGTAGGTCGCCAGGATTACGAAGTGTTTCGCGAAGGCGTTCATGGGCCGGTGAAGGGGCTGTACACTGCCTATGAAATCGGCATGCGGTTGCGCGCTGCCCGCTGAGAAATGGAGAAGAAGGATGAACGTATTCGAAGTTTGGAGGCCTGCGCGGAGGCGGTTGAGCGCGAGTTGAGGAAGACCAAGGCGGCTCAGGCACAACCCGCCGGGCAGGGAAACCCAATCGTGGAAGAGAGGGTTACTAGCCGGCTCATCAGTTCCGTGCTTGTCGATCGTGAGACGGCGAGTATGTTCGCAATGGAGAGCGCGAAGGGAAGGGCCTATGAGAAAGGTTTCCATGAAGGCCGAAGAGTTGGAATCGAGAAGACCAAGGAAAAACTCGCCGAAGAAGTTTGCCGATGTGAGAATCGTGGATTTAGGCACGGTTGGATCAAGACATCTCAAGCCGCAGAGGCTCTTCGAGCGGCAGGCATTGATTCGGCATCACCACTCTATCACAGCAAACATTTTCCGTTTTCTACTTTTGAAGTCGAGAAGAGTGATGATGAGGGTGACACCGCATAATTATATTTGTTGTAAGGCTGAAACGCGTATCACGTTCAAAACTATGTAATTTATTGCTTGTTTTGTTGAATAAGAAACGTCCTGTTACAAATATTTTATTGCAGTTCGTATTCGGCATGTATGTGTTTCGTTTTATTGTGTTTGAATGAATATATAAGCGTTGATCGGCAGGGTCAATCCATACTTGATAGTCGTTTAATCCTAACAGGCTATTGTAACCTGAAGAAGCCGAAAGCCAGTGGGTAGAGTGGCTTTGGCAAATTCAACTCGACTGGGGGCCTAAATTTTTGGCCAGCGCACGTGCTTCAAAAAGTCGTTTGGATAACTACGCCGTGGCGAATGTCAACCGACGTTTTTCTCATGGAATTTAGTGTTAGCGAAGTCACCTCGGGATTGGGGCCTCGAGATCGCTGCCAGTATTGAAAATAAAAGGAGTGGGCGCTTTGCACAGATAAACAATCGCTCATGTGAGGCGAGATAAGCGGGAATGTTAGTTAGAGGCTGGTGTTCAGCCGAACTTGGTGTTGCCATGGATCGCGGCAGAGGATCCATCCGTATGGGAAGTAGGGCGCCTAAAGGTTGGCATGAATCTTCAAGTCATCGGAGCAGATCACCCTGAAAGGAAAGGCAACAACCGTTGGGTTTATCCCTCCTTGTCCTGGATCTTTGCCTTGACATTGTCAATGGTATCAGGGAAGGACTTGGGCACAGTTGGCTCAAGGCATTGCAAACCACGGAGGACTTCCGGGTGACGGGAGTTGATTTGGCGCTGCCGCTTTACCAATGCGTCTTCTCCCCTTTTTAGCTTTTGAGATCGGACATGGGTATTGTAATACTCAAATGCAAGTTGCGTTTATGTAACAACTGTCTGATTAAATAAAAATTGTAACGCTGAGATGTGAGTTGCGTTTATGTAATAACTGTTTGATCGAATAAAAAGCTTTATTTCACACATTTGGGTCTTACTTTGAATTTTTGATATGCTCAGTTAAGGACCTTATTTGCGTCTTGTTCTGAATTTTTAATATGCTTAATGAAGCACCTAGGCTTAATCGGTCCTAAGGTGACATGCACCTAAGGGGCTCCGAATCCGGAGACTTAATGTGGCCAATCGTGATATCCACGATGGGCGCTCCGAATCCGGAGACTTGATCGGCCCTAAGGTGACATGCACCAAAGGGCGCTCCAAGTCCGGAGACTTGATCGGCCCTAAGGTGACATGCACCAATGGGGGCTCCGAATTCGGAGACTTGATCGGCCCTAAGGTGACATGCACCTAAGGGGGCTCCGAATCCGGAGACTTAATGTGGCCAATCGTGATATCCACGAAGGGTGCTCCGAATCCAGAGACTTGATCGGCCCTAAGGTGACATGCACCTAAGGGGGCTCCGAATCCGGAGACTTGATCGGCCCTAAGGTGTTTTGCACCTAAGGGGACTCCGAATCCGGAGACTTGATGTGGCCAATCATGATATCCACGAAGGGCGCTCCGAATTCGGAGACTTGATCGGCCCTAAGGTGACATGCACCTAAGGGGGCTCCGAATCCGGAGACTTGATCGGCCCTAAGGTGACATGCACCTAAGGGGGCTCCGAATCCGGAGACTTAATGTGGCCAATCGTGATATCCACGAAGGGCGCTCCGAATCCAGAGACTTGATCGGCCCTAAGGTGACATGCACCTAAGGGGGCTTCGAATCCGGAGCCTTGATCGGCCCTAAGATGACATGAACCTAAGGGGGCTCCGAATCTGGAGACTTAATGTGGCCAATCGTGATATCCACGAAGGGCGCTCCGAATCCGGAGACTTAATCGGCCCTAAGATGACATGCACCTAAGGGGGCTCCGAATCAGGAGACTTAATCGGCCCTAAGGTGACATTCACCTAAGGGGGCTCCAAATCCGGAGACTTAATGTGGCCAATCGTGATACCCACGAAGGGCGCTCCGAATCTGGAGACTTGATCGGCCCTAAGGTGACATGCACCTAAGGAGGCTCCGAATCCGGAGACTTAATGTGGCCAATCGTGATATCCACGAAAGGTGCTCCGAATCCGGAGACTTGATCGCCCTAAGGTGACATGCACTTAAGGGGGCTCCGAATCCGGAGACTTGATCGGCCCTAAGGTGACATGCACCTAAGGGGGCTCCGAATCCGGAGACTTAATGTGGCCAATCGTGATATCCACGAAGGGCGCTCCGAATCTGGAGACTTGATCGGCCCTAAGGTGACATGCACCTAAGGGGGCTCCGAATCCGGAGACTTAATGTGGCCAATCGTGATATCCACGAAGGGCGCTCCAAATCCGGAGACTTGATCGGCCCTAAGGTGACATGCACCAAAGGGGGCTCCGAATCATCGTCATAACGAGCGTCATAATGGGGTTTGTGAAATAAATTGAACGACAAAGAAAGATGGTGTGCATTGCAGAAGTGAAATATACACAAGTATCAAAGCCCACAGATCGGGTCAGTGATAGGGTTTTCATAAAATCGCTGCTTGTGCTGATTGGGGGGAGCCACGAATCTCTTCAATGCCATGGGCTGTCGGGAAGCGCAGGAGCTGATGATAAGTGCTTGGAACGGCCTTCATAATATGTATCCAGGTTCGCCCCATGATGACATTATACGGCGAAGGGAGCTTTACGACCAGGAATTCTACTTCGACCGTTCTGGAGCTCGCTCGAACAGGTAGTATGATCTTTCCTAACGGGTATTCGGGATTCATATTAAAGCCGAATAATGGATGAGGCGCCGGAGACAGATCTGACTCGTTGAGGCCGAGTTTGACGAAATTTTGGTAATACATGACCTCTGAAGTACTCCCCGGGTCTATGAGAATTCGTTCAATGGTGAACCGGTTTATGCGTAAGCTAATGACCAACGGATCAATGTGGGAAGCTGTTGTGCCACTAAGGTCGGAGTCATTGAAAGCAATTGTCGGAGCTCCTTTGGGCCATTCAATCGGAATACGTTGCTCCTGGGGGATTGGATGCGATTGAATTGTGTGCACGGTTGGGGGTGCAGGCAGGCTATAGATTACATGGATCACGCCAAGCGGAGGAGAGTCCTGCCTCAAGGCGAGTGCCTTGGTTGGCTTTCCTTGTCTCACATATTGTTGCAGTCGGCCGTCTTGCACCAATTCTTCCATGTGATCTTTTAATGCGTAGCAACTCTCTGTTTCGTGGCCGTGATCTTTGTGATATTCACACCTCCGATCCCTTCTTCGCGTGTCGGGCGGCCCCACCATCTTTGACGGCCATTTGAAGAATGGAAGGTGCTGGACTTTGGTCATTATTGCAGCGATTGGTTCTGACAACTCTGTGTACTTTTTGTCGGCACGTCTCGAACGTCTACTGTTGACTTGCAGTTGCTCATTCGTCCGGTGGGGACATTGATCGCTTGATCGGCGAGTATCTCGCCTTTTGTCTCGTTTAGTACGCTGCCGAGGCTCTAGGCTAGGAGGTGGCACGGAACTTATTGGTTGAGCAATTTTAGGGGGGGCCGTTTTGTTGGACATTTGGCCGGCTTTTATTCTCAAGGCATCATCTTCCACTTTGCAATACTCCTCAACTTTTTTCATCAATGCCCAGACTGTTTTGGGGGGTCTTCTGGTCAGGGAACTGCGAAGAGGACTATCAGGATGTAGTCCCATTTTGAAGGCGGTGATGGCCATGGAGTCATTGCAAGCGTCGTCGATGAGGTTAAAGCACTCCCAATAGCGTGCCGAATATGCTCTGAGCGTTTTTCCTGACTGAATCTGCATGGCCCAGAGGGAGTCGGCCTGCTTCGGCTGTACCTTGTTGGTGATGAACCTGGCCCTGAAGGACTTCTGTAATTGATGGAAGCTTTTGATGGAGGCCGGCTCCAGCTTGTAATACCACCTGACAGCTAATGGCCCCAAGCTGCTGGGGAATATTCGGCACATGAGGGCTTCGTTGTCCGCATGCAATGTCATGGCCTGCTTGTAATGATGGATATGATCAGTGGGGTCTAATTTGCCATCGTAAAGAGTGAATGATGGAGCTTTGAACTTCTTGGGCAGGGCCGCCCTTGCAATCTGTCGGACAAAAGGATCGTGCTGGTCTTCTTCGTCTGAACTGCTCCGCCTGCGCTTGTTCCTCGTATGTAGACTCTTTTCGGAGGAGCTGGAAGTTTCGGATCATTCCTTCTTGGTGAGCTCCGTGGATAATGAGTTGGAGTCGCTATTGGTATCTTTTGGTCGGGCTCGAGGTCGTTGTCCACCGGCCCTCGGAGGTCGTTCAGGATCTTGGCGCATGGCTTCTTTCGATTTTGCGACTTCGAGGGCCAAATCTTGACGGAGACGTTCATTTTCAGCGATCATGTTCTCCAGCCTTTGTTCGTTCTGCTTTGCTTGTTCCATGATCGCCTACATTGTCTCTTGCGCTGAAGTCGTTGGTGAATCAAAGTTCAAGGCACGTCTTGCAGCGATTGTTTCTTTTCCGAGCATATTTGCTGGAGTAAGGTCATCTCCTTGTGCGGTCTCGTCAATGGCTACCGGAGGATCTTCAGTCACGCCTGCCATGGATGTATTTGAGTATTCCCACAGACGGCGCCAATTGTGGAGAAGTGGTTTGGAAATACTCTTCAGATCCTGGGAGACGCTGGTGATCCTCAGCTAGTCACTTGAAAAGATGGAAACACTCCGGTCGGGGATGCCGGAATTAGCACTCCGACGGACAAGTTAGTTCAGACACTCAAGATAGCTTCTTGCCTAAGTAAAGTGGAGTGATTTTTACATACCTACTAAATATGTTGTTCCTGTATTTATACCTGTTTTTCTCAATCCTCGGGGCCAGGGCCTACTTTTTGATCATTATCCTTTACATTAACCGGCTCCAATGCTGCGCACCTATTCGGTCCAAATATTGTATTCGGATACAGCCGATTATTATCAGCCGTGTATTGCGCGCGCCTTCTGCCTTTGTCAAATATTCGGCTCCCACAATGCGGGTACTTCTCGCGCATCTCGTCCTTGTATTCCCAGGTTGCCTCCTCAACTTGATGATTACACCACAGTATCTTAACTAATTTAATAGCCTTTGTACGCAACATTTTCTCTTTCAAATCCAAGATTTGAACATGCATCTCCTCATACGAAAAAATCCTCTCTAATCTAAAGCGGCTCATAATCTATCACATGCGATAGACTGTGCACATATTTCCTCAGCATAGACACGTGAAACACATTATACACTCCTACCAACCTAGGGGGTAAAGCAACACGGTACACAACCTTACTGTAATAACCCTCACCACTGTTTACCGATTGATTACTAATTACCGTTAAACTGGAACTGATTATGATAAGTAATTGAATCGACTGAAATACTGAACTGACTGACTGAAATCTGAAACTGATTGATTGACTGTATCTGTTTAAATGCATTTCTATCTGATTGACTGTTTGACTATCTGTTCATATTTTTATGTTTACACTGCAAATTGAAGGCCTTATCGGCGGCCGAACCAGAAATTGATTGATGTTTTGAGATCATTGGAATTTATATGATTTTATGGTATATTTAATTGAAAACTGATTTGGTATGATTAAATTAGATTAAAATAAGCTAAATCACATAGTTTGGCATATTTACCATTTTGCCACACTAGTGGCCCACTATCTCAACACTTTGATCTTCACATCACACTTAGATACAACATTTGGTCAGCTCTATTCCTTGTCTTAACCGACTTTAGAGAGAGAGAGAGTGAGCTAGAAGAGTGATTCATCTTGAGTTTTGCTTGGTAGTTGAAGAAATTGTAGAAGAGATTGCATATTTGAGCTCCCTTCTTGAACTACAAGACTTAAGGTAGATTCATTGTCTTCTTGTTTATGTTTTGAGTTGATTCTTGCATGGTTCATGTTTAATTGAGGAGCCAAGTCATGATTTAGTTCTAGCATGTTGAATTATAGCTTAATTCATGCATGCATGTCTGTATTGTTGACTTTTGAGTTGATTTCATGGAAAATTGTTACATGCATGTCCAAGTTCTAGCTAAGGTCCATGAAACCATCTTGTTTTTTAAAGAATTAGCTCATTTGAGCTTGTATTTAAAGCTTTGAAATGATTTGAGTCCATGCATGTTGCATGTTCATCTTGTTCATGAAATTTGGTTTGAGATTGGATTTAATTGAAACACCCTTGGGTTTTGATTTATCAAATTGATCTTTGAAACATGTAATATTATGAGTTTTGAAGTGTTTTCCAGAAAATTAGCCCAAGAGGATCGAAATTTATGCATTTACACTTGGTTTTGAGCTTGAGGTTCAAATCTGGGATTTCCAGATTTTGGACCCACGCTCGAGCGAGGAAGTCCACGCTCGAGTGTACACTCGGTGATCATGCCTTTCGCTCGAGCAATAAAAGTGACGCTCGAGCGTGGAATGCGTGCATCCAGTACTTTGCATGAGCTTACAGTCCGCTCGAGCGAGGGAATCCACGCTCGAGCGAGGACTTGTGTCTCACGCTGGAGCGAGGGTCGAGCGCCCGTCGAGCGTGGATTTTGAGCATCCAGTATTTTCACTGTAGCTTGCAGTCCACTCGAGCGACGGAAGTCACGCTCGAGCGGAGCTCCTTTGTCTGCATGTCCGCTCGAGCGTAGAAAGCCACGCTCGAGCGAGACCCCTGTTTTCTGAAAATTCTGAAAATGTTTTCTGAGTGCATCTTTGCATCTTCATTCCATCCTAGGCATTCTTAGGCCTAGTTTAAGGCATCTTAATGAGGATATAGATGTAAAACACACCGAGGCAATTAGGGATTAAGTTATTATCTTTCCCAACTGTGTAGCTTAGTGTGTGTTTGTTCTGTAAACTGTGTAGGGTTGGCGACTGGAGACGCGCTCTAGTTTTACTGTAGCCCAGAACTCTGTGAGTAACAACTGTGTAAAGATATGTTCAAAAATGATTATCTTCTGAACAATTGAACTGTACTGTTTCTAAATTGTTACTGTTGACTGAATGAATGTATGTCCTATATTCTGAACTGTATTGTGGCATCCTTAGCAACTACTGTTACTGACTGTTACTGTTACAGAGATCTCTGTTGGTTCCCTTGTTGGAACCACTACTGTTTACTGATTGATGGCCATCATTGACTGTTCAGTCTTTTAAGACCTACTGTTTACTGTACTGTTATACTAATGGATGTACCACATATGACTGTACTGACTGAATACTGGTTTAATGAACTGTTTTCATTACTGTAAGGACATTCATTCTAAACCCCTTTACGCATTATGTTATTCACTGGGCTTTAGCTCACTGCTCATATATATGTAGGTGTACAGGCACCAGACCGCGGCTAGGAGCGTCGGGGTAAACTCCAGTTTTGTCAAGCCAACTACTGTGCCTCACTGCGAGGTTCCGAGCCTGCCAAGCTATGGCTTAGGGGTGTTTTTATTTCCCCTGTCTGTCCCGGTGTCTGTTTGTAATCTGTATAGACTGTTACTATACTATTTAATAGGGATTTAGTCCCTATTCTGAATGATTGTAAATATTGTATATACTGTTTTGCACTGACTGCATATATGTATGAAAAATCTTTTTGCATACAGTCTGTCACAGCTCGTTGGACATTGTTTATTTACTGTATTGACTTCCGCCATGCCCCTGTACTCTGTTTTACTGTATTACTGTTAAGCAGGCCTTCGGTAATCTCAGATTACTGGCCGGTTACGGTGCTAAACCCATAGGGACGGGTTTGGGTCGTGACACTTACCAACCTTCTTCAGTACCTCAAATGGTCCAATGTATCTAGGACTCAACTTTCCTTTCTTTCCAAACCTAATGACTCCTTTCCATGGTGATAGTTTCAAGAATACCATATCCCCCACATGAAACTCTAAATCTCTCCTACGATGATCAATATAACTTTTTGGTCTACTCTGAGCGATCAATAATCTCTCTCTGATGGTGATAATTTTCTATGTAGCATCTTCCACCAAATCAGGTGCCAACATCTGCCTCTCACCAACCTCATACCAACACAAAGGAGACCTACACTTTCTTCCATACAAAGCCTCATAAGGAGTTACTCCCAAACTAGAATGATAACTATTATTATATGCAAACTCCATGAGTGGAAAGTAATCATCCCAATTACCTCTTCACTCCAAAGCACAAGCCCTGAACATCTCTTCAAGGGTTTGAATAGTCCTCTCCGATTGCCCATCTGTCTGAGGGTGATAAGCTGAACTAAAATTTAACTGAGTACCCATAGCTGACTGTAACGCACCCCAAAACTTAGACACAAAATGAGGTTCCCGATCTGACACTATTGACACAGGTGCACCATACAATGTAACAATCTCCTTCACATACAACTGTGCAAATCGATCTAGAGAATGGTTCATCCATATTGCAATAAAATGTGCTGACTTGGTTAATCTATCAACAACTACCCAAACTGCATCGTGATTACTACTAGTACGAGGTAATCCACACACGAAGTCCATGGTAACATGATCTCACTTCCACTCTGGTATAGGTAAAGGTTGTAGTTTCCCACGGGTTTCTGATGTTCTACTTTGTCCTGTTAACACACCAAACACTGAGCCACAAATTCTACAATATCTCTCTTCATGCCATTCCATAAAAAATGTTCATGAAGATCCCAATACATCTTAGTGCTTCCAGGATGAATGATGTACCTAGAACTATGTGCCTCCGTCATAATCTCCTTCCTTAATCACCACCAGTAGGAACACAAACTCGGCTACAAAATCTAAGCAACCAATCATCACTAACCACAAAGTCTACATGGTTACCCTTTGTCATCTCTCTTTTAATATGCTCACACTAGGGGTCAATCTCCTGACCTAAACGAATCCGTTCTCTCAAGGTTGGTTGAACTGTCAATTAACCACAATAAGCCCTATCACCAGGCGTAACAACCTCAAGCCTCAAACATCTCATGTATTCCACCAAACAGCTTTCAACAGACAAATCCCCTACATTTCCAACTGCGACCTTCCTACTCAAAGCATCTGCCACCACATTTGCTTTCCCTAGATGATACAAAATATTCACATCGTAATCTTTTAGCAACTCAAGCCATCTTCTTTGCCTCAAATTTAGCTCATTCTGTGTGAAAATATACTTTAAACTCTTATGATCGGTGCAAATATCACATGACTCTCCATACAAATAATGACGCCGAAAATCACTGCTGCTAACTCCTAGTTGTGCATAGGATAATTTTTCTCATGTACTTTTAACTGTCGTGATGCATAAGCAATCATCTTCCCATGCTGCATGAGCACACATTCTAAACCCTGTTGTGAAGCATCACTATAAATCACAAAACCACCACCATTTGTAGGTAAGGCGAGGATTGGAGCTGATGTTAACCTCTGTTTAAACTCTTGGAAGCTACACTCACAATCATCATTCCACCCAAGCTTTACCTATTTCCTGGTGAGATTGGTAAATGGCAAAGCAATACGGGAGAATCCTTTCACAAACCGCCTGTAATATCCAGTAAGCCCTAGAAAACTGCGTACCTCTGTCACAGAAGTAGGTCGTGGCCAATCAACAATTGTTGCCACCTTCGTGCTAGCTACAGATACCCCATATTTACTCACCACATGACCCAAAAAGGATACACTGCTCAACCAGAATTCACACTTCTTAAATTTTGCATACAGTCTCTTGTTCCTAAAGGTCAGCAATACTACCCTCAAACGCTGCTCATGCTCCTCCTTACTCCTCGAATAAATTAGGATGTCATCAATAAATACTACCACAAATTTATCCAGCTAAGGTTTAAATACTCTATTCATCAAATCCATGATTGCGGCTGGTGCATTTGTGAGACCAAAATGCATCACCAAGAACTCATAATGCCCATAATGGGTTCTAAAAGCGGTCTTAAGAACATCATTATCCCTTACCTTCAATTGATGATTGCCTGACCTCAAGTCAATCTTAGAGTATACCTGAGCTCCTTGCAATTGCTCAAATAGGTCATCAATGCATGGCAAAGGATACCTATTCTTAACTGTGAATTTGTTTAGTTCCCTATAGTCAATACACAACCTCATAGACCCGTCTTTCTTCTTCACAAACAACACAGGTGCTCCCAAAGGTAAAACACTAGGCTTAATAAAACCTTTGTCTACCAACTCTGTAACTGAGTTTGTAACTCTCTCAACTCGAATGTGCCATTCTATAGGGCACTTTAGAGATAGGTGTTGTATTCAAGACGAAGTCAATAGAAAATTCTACTTCACGGTTTGGGGAAAGACCAGGTAGATCCTTTGGAAAAACATTAACAAATTCCCTCAACTATAGGCAACTCCTCTAACTTCTACTCTAGCTGTTCGATACTCACCACACAAGCTAAATAACCATGACACCATTTTCTCAACATTCAGTTAGCCTGAAGGTAAGAAATAAAATAAATAGAAGACCCTTTCCTATCTCCCTGAAAGAAAAACTCATATTGTCTCGGCATAGCAAAAACTACCTTCTTTCTAAAACACTCAATAGAAGCATGATGCTTCATCAACCAATCATCCCCAAAATCATGTCAAAATCCTTAATCTCTAAAGAAATCAAATCCCCTAGAAAAATCCTACCATCCATCTCTACTTCACAAGATCTACATACATCCCCCAACATTACTGTTACTCCTAATGGAGTAGACACAGCAATACATTTATCCAAAGGCTCACAAGGAATAGCCAAACAATGTACATAGCTAGGTGCCATCTCTTAACCTTCAAAATGATATCAAGGAAGGCTCAACACAAGCTTAGGAGTGGTCAAAAATGAGGTGTCTACAATTGCCCCTCTTTGACAGAGCTCGAAGTCATGAAATGACGTGAGTGAATGTCAAAGCCCAAAGACAACCCATTTTGACAAGGCCGTAAGACTTGGGCAAACAAACAAAATGCAAATGCAGTTGGTTGAACCCGAGGGTTGCCTATATATCCCATTGCAAGGAATCAAACCAGCGTAGTTCAGGGGCAGGATGCGAATGATTCACAATGTAACAAAATAATTAAACTACAAGTAGTGCAAAACACACGAATACCATAAAGGAATGGAGATGCAAATCAAACTACGTTTTATATAGAAAAGAAGTGGGCATGAGCCAAACGACACCTAACACAGGCTAAGTGCCTACATCCTCAATACTAGCCTCAGCGCAACATGGATGCTTACACATAACAGAACCATGTTTTAACATGAAAGGAGTGCGTGCACATGCAAAACTATGTCTTTCGCAGAAAGAGTACAAGTAATTGGGTGGTATGATATAAGTGAGGAATGATCTGCTTGGCAAAGATAATGATCCTAAATGTTGAATGCAACAAGACAAAGAACGATGCAATGGATGCAATTAATGAAGTGAATAAGGGGCGTTGGCCGAACTACATCTTACCTAGAAAAGGCATGGAAACAAAACAAACCACGTCTAACACAAAAAAGGTGTTAACACCCTCAATACTGGCCTTAACGTCGCATGAGCACTTACACACGAAAGAACCATGTTTCAATGAGAGAAAGGTATGAGCACATGCCAAACTAAGCTTAACATGGAAAGGGTGCATGATATAATGGATACGATGGATAATGTAGTAATGAATGGGGTGACATACTCCAACCACACTGGAATCGTGAGAGGAGGAAGAACAAATTCCAAACACGATGAAATAGTGTGAGGAAGGGAACACTCTAACCACGCTGAAATCATGAGAAGAGGTCCTACCGCTCAAGGTCGCGTCTCACGCATCCTGAGATACTCTAACTATGTTGAAATCATGAGAAGATGAAGAAAAATGCTCAAGGTTGCATTCCTGCACACCTTGAGATAAACTCCAAACACGCTAAAATTGTGAGAGAAAGGGAACACTCAAACCATGCTGAAATCATGAGAAGACGTCTTACTACTCAAGGTCATGTCTTACGCGTCCTGTGATACTCTAACCACGCTGAAATCGTGAGAAGAGGAAGAGAAAAACTACTCTAGGTCATGCTTTCGCACACCTTGAGATAAACTCTAAACAAGCTGAAATCGTGTGAGGAAGGGAACATTCTAACCACGCTGAAATCATGAGAAGAGGTCTAATTGCTCAGGGTCGTATCTCACGCGTCTTGAGATACTCTAACCACACAGAAATCGTGAGAAGATGAAGAAAATCGTTCAGGGTTGCATTCCTGCACACCCTGAGATAAACTCTAAACAAGCTGAAGTCGTGAGAGGGAGTCCTGAGATAATATGATAGATGCAAATAGTATGATGAGATTGTGTGATAGATGCACAGAGTATGATCGTGCGATAGATGCACAATGCGGCTATGTGACAAGCAATGTCATGGATGATGTTTAGAAAATGCAGTAAACTAGCAAAACAGCACTTTAGAAAGCACCTCAAAGGGCTAGTGGCGATGAACTACTCTACTCTGATGGGGCTCTCCCCCTTATATTTTTTGAACTCTTACCTTCAACTCACAGTTCAAAGGTTCTCAAATACTGGCAAGGGGTAACATCTACATGTAGAAGCCATGGATGCCGCTTTTCTCCCTGATCATATTCACAACTTTCCCTATTCTCCAATGGGGTAACAGACTAGGTTGGTTCAGTATCCAGAATTGAGGCGCATACACGCTACCTCAACCTCTGGGGCTGCCATACAAATTTCAAGCCGAGGATACACCCTTGGATATTTAAACCAGACTTTAGTCTCAAAAATTCCAAACCTTTGCGTTCTAGGCATTGCCATTTGAACTCTAGTTTCCACCGTCGCAGTTGGTCTCCTACAAACTCATTGCAAACACAACCAAGCTGCCTCTGGTACGGAATGGTGCTTAGGGAGAGCACTTTGATCGCCATTCTGACTTGAAGCAGGCTTGAACTTGAGGTCGAGGTACACTCATACTCTGGAGAAATGACAAGGTCTGCAAAGGTGCATCCGGAATTCAATCTCGGAATTTTGTTGAAGTTGAAACAAATTCAAATGCTCTAAATTTCCCTTTCCTCTTTTGCTTTTGCAGTTCGGAACCTATGTAGCTTCAGATAGGTCCTTGTTCTATTGCTCTCTCTTGATCGATGTTGGACCTTGCAGTTTATGAAAGAACGAATCTGTTTTGGACATCATGTTGGGAATGGCATGGCACTCTGAGCACAAAATGAGTTATTTTAGAAATTGAAACCAAGAATGAATTCTTAATCGGATATTGAGCCTATGACTGACCACAGTACACCATGACTCAACAAAGGAAAAAACAAAGTAAGACAACCTAAACACATCTATTTACACTCAAAATGAGAACAAAAGTCGAGACAAACAAAAATAACAAATACAACACTTGGATGTTTTCCACCGGTGGGAGACCTCTCAGTTCATTGCCCACTACTTCTCCAGGTATTATTTCCCACCCTTTCTTATTTATGGTTCTCATATCACTTTGGCCCGCAATCTCTATTTTCTCTGAAAAGCCCTTTCCTTACTTTTTCTCTTAGCGCACATCTCTCTATTCTTTAATCTTTCTTATTTTTTATCCCTCCCCAAGGTGGTTGATGGATAAGTTGGAGGTTGTGGACCTTATGAGGGGGGTCGAAAATCCAGCTTTATTTCTAGTTTGTGCTTTGCAATTGGTTCGATACCTCACTACTTGGAGGATGAGAGAGTTTTTTGGTGCCTGCGGCTAGCTTCAGTTGTGCTCTTCCTTGCGAGTGCGTTGACAATGGGAAAAAGACAAAAAAAAAACTTGACTCAACTGTGCCCCTAGTTCGTCACTTTAACCATTTTTGTTTTTTTTTAGCTTCTGCTAAAACAATTTTGACCAACATAAGAGTTAGATTAGCATGCTTGTTCAACTTTCTGCTTTGAAATCATACAAGTCAGGCTATGAGCACTAAAAATTTCCCTTTTTGGGTCCAAGAAATGGTCTTGTTCCGGAAAGATGGAACAATTTTTTAGAAAATTAGACAACTTCATTAAAAATCCTGAAAAACTATTTTTGCAAATGGCCACTACTCAACCGACGTGGAATTAACTCTTGAGATGCACGACCTCAGATCTGAACTTGATTTGTCTTGCAGCTGAATCTTCTAACGAAATAGGACAATTGAATTTGAACGAAGATGAGCCAATTTGTACATGGATAGGATAGCTGAGTTGAACAAGCCAATCAACATGGATGAGACCAGCAAACCTATAGACGCCCCATTTTTTACCATCCATAAGACTTGGGCGCTACTAATTATTTACTTGGTGGTGAAAGTTGTGCAGTGCAATGCAACGGTTTCATTTCTTCGGCAAAAGGAGAGTCAAATCCTAACCTCACACCCCATTTTTGGATTAAAACTATTTTGAATGGTTTTTAGACTTTAAAACCCTCTCTTTCGACTTTAAAACCCTCTCTTTCAAAATATTTTTGAAAAGAAATTTCTACGATGTTCCAAGGCTCGCATTTTGTCAAATGTTGCGCTTTTTGGTAAACCGAGCAAGGACAAAGTGGAAATGAATGAAAGAGAGATGAAATCTTTGAAAAATCTTTCAAAACACCTTACTTAGGGGTTTGGAGTTGAAGAAAAGAAGAGAAGAGGGAAGAAACCCAGTTGGGGAAGGAGTTGGGCATGAATCGTCAAGAGAGAATCGAGCAACGCTCGCTGAATCAGGCCTATTCATTTGTACATTTGGATTTCAGCTATGATTCCACCACCGTTGAAAATAATATTTCTGGGGCTTCAGTTTGCAATCAAGAATCTCCTCAAGCCGAGTCTGGATGGGAGAGATATGGTTGTTGGAAGTTAGGCATCAATCCGATTGGACCGAAACTGAGCAGGCTTCACTAAAAGAGGTATATCTCTTAGCACGGTTAGAATTTTGTTGCAAGGCTGCCACCATTGGAAAGCTTACTTCCGGGGCTTCAATTTTCACACAAGAATGACCTGAAAAGGCATCCAAATGAAGGAGTTAGGCTTGCTTCAAGTCGGAGACTAGGACTGATTTTTGCTGCCAGCCTCTATGGGAGTGTGCCGGCCATGAATGGCCAATACCATCCAAGAGTGACCCCTGCCGGCCAACAATAGTGTTCTGTTGGCCAACAATGGTAAAGGTGCCGGCCATTGATGAAAATATCAGTTTTTTGTAGATATTTTGCTCTAGCTTGCTCCAGCTGTCTCTCTTGAGATATTTTCGGTGGAAAGCTTGTATTTTGCTATATAATGAAGCCTTGCATCTCATATTCAAGGGTTAGAACTTCTTAAGCAAGTTTGAGAGCTTCTCTCACTAAAGCTCCCTCTCTCTCTACAATTTCTAGAGCAAAATCTCTGCCTCTCTCTCTTAAGCCTCTCTCTTGCCCCTTTTATGCATAGAAGTGCATAGAAGTAGAGAGATACTTCTTGTTTGCATACACTTCCTTCATCAAAGTTGCATATCAGTGGGCTGAGGTCCCTTGGAGCTCATTTTTGGACTGTTGGAAGGTCATTTGAGCCAGCAAAGAGGCCATTTTGCTGCTGCGCTACAAGGGTAAGCACCTCTCCTCTTTTGTATTTGTTTTGCACACTTGCTTCACCACCCTTTTTCCATTGTTTTGAGGCTGTTTTTGGGTTAGTGTTGAACTAAAAAAACCTGTATTTTTCCTCTGTTTTTCAGTCCTAAAAGTCTTGGTTTGTGCCTTGGTTGGCTAGGGGGTTGTCCTCCCTTTTGCTCCTTGGCTTGTAAGGCCTTGTGAGCTAACTTCCAAACTTTTCAAACAACTTCCTTTTGGCCTTAGAACCACTGAAATCCAAAGGATTTTCAGTGGTAAAAACCCTGTTTTGAGGGCCCAAATAGGAGAGGGTGGTCCCCTCTCCTCTTGTCTTGCTTGCTAGTGTTGGTGGCCAACCAAATGAGCATGTGTTTTTACTTCTTTATGGCTTTGTTTAGGCTCATTTTTGTGACTTATCAAACCTTCCATAACTCTGTTTTTGGCTGTCTTGGTCACCTCTTGCATGCTTATTGCACTTATAGTGTAAATCCTCTTTGCTAGCCTTGTTAGCCTTACAAAGTAGCATGCTTTTGTGGTTTGAATTAGCTTAGTTCAAGCATGTTTTTGGTGTTATTTTGACATGTTATAACTCTGATTTTGATTGGTGGACTCACTCCTTGCATGGTTTATACACTTGTAGTGTAAATCTCACAAACTAGCTTTGTATACTTCATGAAGTAGCATGTCATTCTAGCTTGTTTTGTTTTCATTTCAGCATATTTTTGGTGATGTTTTGCCATGTCATGACTTTGTTTTGGTTTGGTTTGGTTTGGTTGGCCCTTGCATGCTCCATGCACTTGTAGTGCAATTCCATGAAATAGCCTAACATGCATCATACTTTGACATGTCATTCTAGCATGCTTTTGGCTTAACTTCAAGAAAATTTTTTCCATGTTTTAGCATGCTCTAGCTCTGATTTTGGTTGTTTTGGCCATGCATGACTTGCTTTGTATAGCCATGGTTCAATCTAGCTTGTTAGCTTTGTGTACCAAGTCCACTAGCATGCATTGCTTGGACTGTTTGAATGATTTGGCATCATTTATTATGTGATTTCAGTCTATGTTTCATGGTCATGTACTTGCATTTATCACTCATTCAATGCGTTGGAGGGTTTCCCCCTTTATGCCTTAACATGAACCATTGCGTATGCCTTCATGCCTAAGCTTGCAAGCTATCATTTCGATGTGTTTTTGGGGTTATTTTGCCATGATATAACTCTGATTTTTGTTGGTTAAGTCATCCCATGCTTGGTCATAATAGGTGTAGTGTAATCCACCATATTTGCCTTGTATGCATCATGCCTTATGCCCTTCATGCTAGCATGTTTTGGCTTCCTTCCATGCATGTTTTAGACTCATTTTAACATGTTCTAGGACTATTTTGGGTTGCCTTAGCCATATGCTTCATGCTTTGTATAGCTGTAGTGCAATTGGCCTTGCTAGCTTTGTGTTTTAATGACTCATGCATGCTATCTTTGAGCTATTTAGATGATTTGGCATCATTTAATACTTCATTTCAGAGCATGTAGCATTGCCATGTTCCCACTTGTTTCACTTTTTCAATGCCTTTAGAGAGTTGTGTTTTGTGCCTTAAGCTTGGGCTAACATGCATGCATGTTTGTATAGTCCTGTGAGCTTCTATCTTTGCATGTATGGCCACTGATTTGGGCATGACTGAGGTCTACCCTTTTGGTTCAAGTCCATTGAGTATGCTATGTATATTGCATTGAGTATGCCATATTGTTCATTGCATGTAGTATGCCATCCTACATTGCATTGTGCATGCCACGCTTGTTATTTGCATTGTGTATGCTAAGTTATTTTGCCTTGCATTGAGTATGCATGTCCCTAACATTGCTAATTTGTCCTTATAGCATTGCATTGTGCCTGCATGCATTAGCATTGTTCGCATATCATTAGCTTTGTTAAGTCAATCATATCACATAGCATTGAGTATGCCATATAGTTGCATGTTTGCATGCTTAAGTCATATTGCATGTTTGCCATGCTTGTGTTGCATTGTTGTTTGGATTAAGTATTAATCCGAGCACAAGAAACGAGGGACATTTCATACTTCAAGTGATGAAACGTGCCTCAATTCTTGGTCGCCGACGCTCTTGATGACGCATGATAGAGTTTTAGGCTTTATATGTTTATTTGTGCATTCATCTTACATTAAATTTGCACAAGTTGGATCTTTGGCCATCATGCATCGAGATGCGTGATTGATGGTCTTGGATCCGATTATGCCTCTCCCTTGATGTTTCAAGGTGATATGGGGTGGCATAGTGCGTACATATCCTTGGGAGACCCTCCATTTCCTCTGTTTTGTGCTCTATTGCAGCTTGGTGTCACAGCACACCAGTGGCCGGCAGCCTCTCATCCTTGGCTAGCACCCCCTTCATCCTTGGCCGGCAGTGTGCACTCTTGGCCGGCTGGGTGGTCGGCAGAAGCTCCTCATGGCCGGCAGGCCACTGGTGCACTCCCCAGCATGTTTTTGGTAAGATCCAGCAGCAAGTTCTTAAGGACACCCTGCAGACAGAGCCTCAAGAGAGCAACTAGAGAGCTTTTCGGGACGGCAACCGAGAACATGGATCTTCTAACTTCAAGCAAAGCTGAGGCAGCATTGTTTATTGCTTTTCTTATTAGTTAGCATGAATTTGTATTAATTAATTAATTTGTTAATTAGTTAAGTGTTGTAATAATTAGTAAGTAGATTGCTTATTATTCAATTTGGTTGTGTAATAATTAATTAGCTTGTTAGTTAGTTAATTAGTTGATTTGTATTATTTATTCGGACCCTCCGTTGAGAGGGCGAATTTTGTAATAAGCGTGCGTGTGTGCGATGCATGTCTTCCAACCCCCATTTCTTTCTCCTTTTTACTTACTTGCTTTCGATGGTTAGTTTTAGGGCATATTTTGTTTAGCATACTTATGCTTTGCATGTGTGCATCATTCATCTGTCTTGCATGCACCGGGCTTGGCACATCATACTAACTGCATTGTATTTCAATTCCAAGTTGAATACATGTATCAATTGTTGCATTTCACATGCCATTTTAGAATAGCCGAGCCTATTTCTAGTTGCATTTTACATGTGTTGCATTAGCCATCTTAACATAAGCTAGGATCATGCATGATTACTAACTAGCTTCTTGTTTTGGCTCGGAGTACACTGTGAGTGTTTATGCTTTAGCATACTGCATGTGTGTTATTGTTTGCCATGAAAGCATGCTTGCCATGAGGCTAACTGCTTAGTTGTTTAACTGCCTGAATGCCTGTGGGTGAAGGTTGGATTACTTGAATTGGAACAATTCATTGAAATCCCTGATTTAGCCTACTTGCGAGTGTTTCCTAAATTCCCCCAAAACAAAATATTTAGGTGGCGACTCTGTATCTGGCAAAGTAGTCCATGTTTGGTACTTCTTTATAAAAATCAGTTTTCCAAAACGATTTGCCGGATTTGGACTCTTTGGTAATTTATCGGTCTTGCATTGCACTTTGCGAGATCAGATTCAGAACCGTGACATTGAGTCCGAACTGTAATAGTAAGCCTAATGAACAAAACGGGATTTCTCGCCCCCATTTTCACGCGCGGAGCCCCGGGACGTTCGGGCGCATCTACAAAATCGAAAATGGTTGGGGCCGAACTTCATGATGAAGTTGCCTACGTATCCCAAAGATGGGAATCAGGCCTTACGTAGTTCTGGGTTAAAGTACACTAGCGTATTAACACTCTTATTTTGCACTTTAACTTTTGCCAAGGCGGCCCTTTCAGGTTTTCAACCTTGCAAGCTGTATTTTTTCTTTTCATTTTTCTTTTTTCTTCTCTTTTCTTTTCTTTTCTTTATTTTCATTTTTTCATTTTTGTTCTTTTTCTTTTTCATACTCTAACTTTTGCCTGGATCGCTCTTCCAGGTTTTCGGCCCAGCGAGCCCCTCAAGGATAGAAAGGTATAACTTGTCCATATTGATCGATTGTGAGATCTCTAGGCCATCTGAATCCACAAGAATGCCTGTTGTCCCTAACTAAATAGTCTTGATGATGTAAGAGCCCATCCAATTGGGTTTGAATTTGCTCCTAGTGTCATGGATAGGAACTTGATTGTCCTTCAACAAAAATTTTCTGCTCTCAGATTCTGGGATTTGGCTTTCTTGCCGATTTCCATTGGCTTGAGAAATGACCCATTTTTGAATCTTCGAGCGTATCTGACCTTTTTGTCGCTAGTTCAGGGGCTGCTTCTAATCCAGCTATGCAAGCTTCCTTTGATGACATATAACCTTATTGCCCCTAGTTCAAGGGCTGCTTCAAATCCGGCCATGCAAGCCTCATATTTTGGTTGACCGTTGATCATTTTGAATCAAAGTTTGAAAGCAAAGGGGTCGAGTCTTAAGGCCGAGAGTGATCCTATGCTGTACAATCTCAAGATCACTTCCAGGCATATGTTCGTGGGACCATGCAAAAATATTTTTGAAATCTTTTAATAAAGCGACTAGTCGCTCGTGCTCCTCTGAAGACAATGTAGAACCAATCTGGAACAAGCCAGGATCCTTCTTAGTACTTACATTAACAAACATGATTTCATTCATTAAGGGCTTAGCACACCTCTTTTCCTCTCAGTCGATCAAATTTTGCAAATCTCGAGGAATTCCTCCCTCTTTGTTTTCATCACAGTGTTAGAAAAGTTTTGAAAAACTTTGGTCAATGCAATGATTTAAAGGCATAGAGAAGTACGTGGAAATTACTATCGTTCATTAAGATCTTCTGGCTCAACTAGCTCAACGGTGGAAATAGACGCAACAGAAAGAGTGAAAAGATAAACAAAAACAAACAGGGAAGTGATGTCCTAGTTAACATGGCCGAAATCACCTAACCCTAACACAACAAGACTAACTTAATACAACAAGACTGACTCAATACCCAAGCCCAGAAGTAAAATAAATAGCATTTTCAAAGTGCTGAAGCAATGCGTGCCATCCACGACATCTATAGTAAAATGAGCGCCATCAGTAGGTGGTTCTTCCCCAATCACATAGTCGCATTATCCCCACAAGTTCATTAATCCAACATCGATAGACTTTGTAGGACCTGGTGAGGCGATGACCTTGTCGTCAATCAGATCTTATACTTCATGGCGAAGGCAAAAACAACAGTCGGTGTCATGGCCGGTTTGTTGATGGAAGACGCAGTATGTGGCAGCATTATACTTGGCTGGAAGGGGATCAGGAAGAGGTCGAGGGTCAAGGGGTTTGAGATGGCCTTGTCCTATGAGGATTTGGAGAGCTTTGGATAAGTTCATGAAAAGGGAATTGAAGGTGTAGTTACCAGTCCTGACAGGATTGATAGAGGGGTCGGCAGGTGTTGATTGGGTTTGATGATCTGTTACGAGTATACGACTAGAGCATGAAGGGGTGTTTCTGGCAAGGCATCCCTTTTCATGGTATCCCTAGATTCAAAGTGCCCCTAACTTGAGCAACAAAGGTGTCATCCACAGTCTTTGCAACAACTACAAGTACTTGTTGTTTGTTCAACCCTTTGGCCTTCAAAGACTCAGTAGCCCACCGGAGATGTGCATAAGGATCAATACTTGCCCCAGCTTTGTTCTTGCCCCTTGTTTCATCTTTGCCAAGCGATTGGGTGGCTATGTCGAGCCGACGCCTAGTTGTTGTTGACATGTCATCATCCAGACTTGAGATAACTTTAGGTTGGCCTTTTTCAAGTGTAGCTCATCCAAAGATTGGGGAGCTTTTTGACGTGAAACTTTTGGCATGTGATGTGATCGATGATGGGGCCAAGATCCCAAAGGCTAAATTTGCCACAATTCTCTGAAGATCTTCATCATGCTCATCAGCTCAGAAGTAGTAGGTTAGGCTATTAGTGCCCGCGGTGTATTTGTTGGGGTTTGAGATGATTGGGCTTCAAGTGCATCCATCATACACAAGTACGTGCTTTCTGGAATGAACACCTCAGGCTCGGATAAATGGATTAGAGTGATATATATGTTAGGGTTATAAGTGGATGGCAATGTATGGATTAGATTGAGGTGGGGAGGTAATAGGTTAGTGGTGGCCTAAGGTCTTTTTGGTGGAAATATGATCTCTTCGTCAATAAGATCCTGAATCTTATGACAGAGGCAGATGCGACGGTTTGTATCATGACCCAGTTGTTGATGATAAGCATAGTATTTAGCAGGGTCATATCTTGATGGAAGAGGATTTGGGAGGGGTCGGAATTCTAGAAGCTCGAGGTGCCTTTTCTTTAGTAAAATTTTCAAGGCTTGAGAGAGAGCTATGTAAAGAGGATGGAAATTTCGAGCTTGGGGCCGAGTTGAAGTGGTTTGTTTTAGGCTATTATCAGCGAAAGGGTTTTTAATGGGACTGATGACAGTGTTTACTTTTGAGCATTTTTCAGTTGTGTTACCACTGGTAGTAGCATTGGAACCGTGAACAACATTCTTCCTCAAAGGCTCATTACCTTCTGTGGGGATGTGGTTTGGAAATACTCTTCTGATCTTGGGAGACGCTTGTGATCCTCTGCTAGTCACCTGAGAAGGAATAAACACTCCGGTCGGGGGTGCCAGAATTAGCACTCCGACGGGCAAGTCAATCTCTACACTCAAGATTACTTGTATTCTAAGTTAAGTGTAATAGTTCTCACATACCTTTCTAGAACTGAAGATCTTGTATTTATAGTACTCTCTTTGGGCCTTGGGGCTTGGCCCAACCCTAGTCATTTACATGTACTTCTACTCGGCCTTTGTTTCACTGGTAGGAATGCCGGCTATTTTATTCGGCCCTTCAATTGAATAGGGTTAATGCCGAATAGAGGTCATGTTCTGGACCGGACTGGTCCACTCCTATTGATCCAAGATTATTCGGCTCCCACAATTGCCCCCAAACACCCCACTAGCATCAGTTAGTCGGCGTGTTTGGCTTCTAGCCTGGAGGTTAAAAATTCGGCGGTTACTCCTCTTCCCGATGCGTGTCAGAACGCATACATGCTTTTTGGTCATTGTAACGCTTTCCCGCCCCTTCGTACACTGCCTCCATTTAATGCGATTTGAATTTGTCTCTTCGAATGTATGTTCTGAATACTCAAAGATATCTGGCTCGCCTTCTAGTGTAACTCCTACATTCCGCAGCTTCTACAATCCCTTGTTTCTCGCTCTTTCCTTCGTCTCCTGTAAGTTTTGTTCTCCTTCATTTTTGATCCCCTTCTTTATCTGCTTTTAGTTTTCCATAATCCTTGGGTTAGCCAAAATGGCAAAACATCTAAAGGAGCTCCTTTCTGCAGATCAAATCTCTGGCTTTCGACTCCATTTCTCCATCCCCGACGACGTCCATCTGTCACTTTTGGCAGACAGCACCACTGATATGGTGAGGGAAGATGAGAGCACAATCGTCTTTCCTCTCCTATCAATTGTGAGGGCGGCGTCCGTTTTCCTCTTCACCCACTTTTGAGGGCTATTTGTCGGTACTGGGGTCTCATCCCTTCCCAGCCCAATGTGAACTTCTTTTGCATCATAATGGGGATTGTAGAGATAAATCGGCGTCTTAGAATTAATTTAGGTATTCCCACCATTCGGCACTGTTATGTCCTAGCCAAATCTACTGGCCGGCTAGGACGCTACTTTCTTAGAGCCAAGGATACTGATCATCACTTAGTGACCATGCTTGCCAGCTCTAGCAAGCGTGTCAATGACGTAATGGTTGTTGTCCGCGGCAATTGGGAATTCGGCATAGGCGAAGATCGCCTAGACCCTGTGCCAAGGCGAAAAGGCAAACCAGGTGGCCGATTAGATCGCTTTGTTTCTGTTATTTACATATGTATGTATTCGGCACTAAGCTCATCTAATCGTTTTGTTTATGCAGGCAGCGACTTGAAGAGAGTGTTGGTTTCAGACGACGACGTTGTGCTCGCAGAAATTAAAACCGTGCTACAGTTCGTTGGCTGTCTAGACCTTCAAAAACAAGGGAGGGCAGCCCACATTCTCCTGCGGTACGAGCCAACTTACACAACGTTCTCGGCGGCAGACAATATTCCGATCGCACGAGGCGACAACCATCTTACAACCCTCATCTTCCCCAGCTTCAAAAACTTAAGACAGATCGACTTAGAATCATCTGATTCTGAACACATGGAAGAACAAGTGGCCGAACCAATCGCCAAGGACTCGGACCGGTTGGCCGCGGAAGTTGACGAAGCTATTAATTCGGCCTTCAAGGAAGCCGGATTGAACTCTTTGACCCTCCGTCTACATCAGGCCGAGGGGACGCCTTCGAAGATATTTTTACAAACTTGGGAGACCTTCCCGGCGATTTTTCTGAGGATATGGCTGGGGAAAATCTTACACAGATGGCACGAAAAAGAAACGCCGAACGCATGGCCGCCCGACAAAAGGCCGTACCCATCCGTTCTGGATTTGTCCCGACTGAATCTGTTGCCCCTACTGTTGTAGAAGAAACGGCTCACGTTGTCGTGGCCGAGACGGAAAAAGAGGTCGAGCGCCCGATTACAGAAGGGCGACCGATTTTGGAGGATCGGGGCAAAAACAAAGCGCTGAAGGCGAGGACGGCTCCGAAGAGGGCCCCATTGAAAAACGGTAACGCTTAGAGGAGTCGGCTGTGGTTACTCCTTTCGTTATTGAGCCAAAGATGAAAAACATACCGATCTCCTCCGAAGCGTCGGCTTTGAAAGATCCAGCTGTGGCACTGAGCTTGGCTGCCTCGGTCTCCTTGCCGGCTGACAAGGCGACCTTTCGTACCGAGCCGGATTTGGTGACAATAGCATTAGCCACCCAGTCGGCTTTTCTGGTACGTGACTAACTCTTTGGTTTGGTTTGCATTCGATGTTTCTTGGCATATGATGATCCTTTGTTTTGCAAACGATTAGAAGGATTGCCGAATTGGGTCGCCGCCAGCATGACGCTGTAGAAAGGATTGGTTGTTTGCAATCTAAAGTCGAGGGTCAAAGGAGTAGGGCAGAGTTTGAGACAATAAGAGCCGCGATGGAAAGTGCACGGGCCGAGGCTGAGAAGGAAAGGCCAGGACTGCTAATCAACTCAGATCTGACGCTGAGGAGAAGGCAAACGCGAGCGAGGAATAACTCAAGTTAGCCAATGAGGCACTTGCCAAGCTGGAGGCCGAGTTGGGAGAGTTGAAGCAGGCTAAGGAGAAAGCCGATTCTGAGGCTTCAGCGGCGTTCGAGGCTGGGAAGAGCTCTGCCCTTAATGACTATGTAGAAGAAGTCCCCAAATTCGAGAATCGGGGATTCAAACACGGCTGGCTCAAAGCCCTTGTTGCCGCTGGAGTTACACTAGCCACGCCAATTCCATACGAGCAAGTGGACGTTGAGCCGCTTGAGTCTGACCCTGAGACTTGATTTGGGAGACATTCTAGTTTTGTTACGTTTTTCTCAATTTCAATGTATGTTTTTGTTTAGTAGATTTCTGTTAGTTCAAGGTAATTTTCATGTATAAATTAGTTACTACCTGCGCTTAATTTATTAATGAAAATTTCCTTTTCATTTCATAATTCATTGTACGCAGTTTTTGATATTAACGAAGAGTTTTGCTTTTGCTTTTCACTACTTTGGATAAAATGATCACTGTATGTTGTGCTTGCTAATTATCGATCCGATAGGAAGTAGGATCATGAGATGAGTAAATTAAATATCCCATTGCATAGTTGCCGATTAGATAACGATGTAAATCCGAATAAGTAAATCCATTCGGCGCCATCGTATGCTCTTGGCCCAGCCAGTGAGCTCTTGGTGCCGAATAAGACTAGTTCATGGGTAATGTACTAGTAAATCGGTTCATGGGGCGGCTAGGGCACACAAGCCGAATAGATTGATGAATCTGCCCTTGTCCCAGTTAGTTTATAAACATTAGACGCCGAATAACACGCACTCATGAAGTACTGACGTATTGATTCATGGAGCGGCTGGGGCACTCGAGCCGAATAGATTGATGAATCTGCCCTTGCTCCAGCTGGTTCATGAACATTAGACGCCGAATAACACGCACTTATGAAGTACTGATGAATTGATTCATGGAGCGGCTGGGGCACTCGAGCCGAATAGATTGATGAATCTGCCCTTGCTCCAGCTAGTTCATGAACATTAGACACCGAATAATACGAACTTATGAATATTGTTCTGATGAGTCGATTCATGGGACGGCTAGGGTACTCGAGCCGACTAGATTGATGAATCTGCCCTTGCCCCAGCTGGTTCATGAACGTAGAACACCGAATAACAGAGGGGGCCATTGGGGCACGTGACTCGATCGGCGCCGGGCTATTGAGGTTTCGATATTAAGGAGATTGCCTCGGAGGTGCTGCCTTCGTAGGGAGTAAATAGGTGTGTACTTCGTGAACGAAGGTCTTATTTATATATTTTGACAGCAACTCAGTCCAGTTCTTAGTGGAAAATTAAACAAGTACGAATGTCGAATAGACTTTTCTTCAACAGCAGAGGTGAAGCGAAAACGCTAGCTGAGCTGGGAGGAAACATGAATCAAAGTAGTGAACCTTCACGCACAGGCAGTAGGACTTCGAGGGATCGGGAGAGACACCAATCTCCCCGTCGTCGAAGTAGGTCGCCCAGGAGGGACAAGCAGCCACAGCGCAAGTCTCTTCAACCTCGTCCTGGAAGGGAATCCGACGCGACTCCTCGCCTGTTAAGTTTTGCGGTCTTCGTGGGTAATAGACCAATGACAGAGGCGGATTCGATCGTTCGAGATTCAAATGTGGCAATCGAGTTCGCTCGACAGATCTTTCCACCTAAAGTTCAGCAATCGATGGTAGGTCGGCAGGACTTCGAAGTGTTTCGTGAAGGCGTTCACAGGGCGGTGAAGGGACTGTACACTGCTTATGAGATCGGCATGCGTCTCCGAGCCACTCGTCGCGATATAGAACAGAGAGATGAACGCATTCGGAAGTTAGAAGCTCGCACCGAGAAGGCCGAGCGTGAGCTCAGGAAAATCAAGTCCACAGAGCCTCAATCTACTAGCCACTCAAACCAGTTGTGGAAGAGAGGGTTACTCAAAGGCTGATTAGTGATGCGATCGCCGATCGAAACACAGCCAGCATGTTCGTGATCGAGACTACGAGGGCGACGGCCTATGAAAAAGGCTTCCACGATGGCCGAAAGGTCAGAATTCAGAAGACCAAGGAGAAACTCGCCGAAGAAGTTTGCCAATGTGAAAATCGTGGATTTAGGCACGGTTGGATCAAGGCACTTCAGCAAGCCGAGAGTCTCCAGGTAGTAGGGTTGGATTCGGCATTTCCGTTGTACCAACAGAATGATTTCCCCTTCTCCACTTTCGAAATTGAGAAGAGTGATGATGAAGAAGCCGCTGAACCGAAGAAAACCTTGTAATGATTACGTAGATTGAAAGTGAAATTATGTATTTATTGGCTGATTTTAATAAAATGCTTAGTTCTCAATTTGTAGCGTACTTGTTATTTATATTAATACACATTTTATTCTGAATGTGCGCACGTTTTAGATTACGTTTATGCAGCTTGAACAATCTTATTTGAATATTTGCATTTTTCGGCCTTTGTTTACGGAGGCTTTAGTTTGGATAACAGTACATTGTCTATTTCAACTGTTTGTTTCATTGTAGTTTATTCGGCACACGCGTGTTTGCAAGTTTTGTCAGCCCAAAGACGTCATGCATCGATGGGGCGCCGAATCCGGAGTCTTTAATTGCCCAATCGTGATATCCACGAAGGGCGCTCCGAATCCGGAGGCTTTTTCGGCCCAAAGACGTCATGCACCGATGGGGCTCCGAATCCAAAGTCTTTAATTGGCCAATCGTGATATCCACGAAGGGTGCTCCGAATCCGGAAGCTTTTTCGGCCCAAAGACGTCATGCGCCGATGGGGCTCCGAATCCGGAGTCTTTAATCGGCCAATCATGATATCCACGAAGGGCGCTCTGAATCCGGAGGCTATTTCGGCCCAAAGACGTCATGCGCCGATGGGGCTCCGAATCCGGAGTCTTTAATCGGCCAATCGTGATATCCACGAAGGGTGCTCCGAATCCAGAGGCTTTTTGGGCCCAAAGACGTCATGCGCCGATGGGGCTCCGAATCCGGAGTCTTTAATTAGCCAATCGTGATATCCACGAAGGGCGCTCCGAATCCAAAGGCTTTTTCGGAATACCTTTGAATTGGATGTTGAGAATAAATAGGGATCTTTGCATTACAGAAAATTAGATATACATGGCAACCATTCAGAACAAGTATCATGCCCCACAAGTCGGGTCAATGATAAAATTTGCGTAAATGCGTCGAATTCCAAGGTCGTGGCAGACTCCTCCCTGACATGTCTTTGAGCCGATATGGCCCTTCTTCTGCAACCAAATTGATCTGATAGGGGCCATCCCAGTTAGGACCCAATTTTCCATCAACCGGTTTCTTGGCAGCTGGAAGTACCTTCTTCAGGACCAACTCTTCTGGTGTGTAGCGGCGCAGCTAAACACGCTGATTATATGACTTGGCAAGCTGCTGCTAGTACCGCGCCATCGACGCAAGGGCATGGTCTCTTCGTTCTTCGATCAAAATCAAATCCAATGCCAGCATCATGTCGTTTCGGCCCATATCAAAAACTTGAGATTTCAGGGTTGTGTGGCCGATCTCCAGGGGTATGATCGCCTGGGTTCCAAAGCACAGAGCAAACGGCATTTCTCCAGTAGATCGCCTCGGCGTAGTTCAATGAGCCCACAATACACTCGGCAATTCTTCGACCCATTTGCCTTTAGCTTTCTCTAGCCTCTTCTTGATGCCGGCCAAGATGGATTTATTAGAGGCTTCGGCTTGACCATTGCTTTGTGGGTAAGCCGGCGTAGAAAAGTAAGGCCGGATACCATATTTGCTGCACAGCTCTCGGTAGACGCCACAATCAAACTGGGTGCCGTTGTCTTAGATAAGAGCTCTTGGAATGCCGAATCGTGTTATGATATTTCTCCATACAAAGCGCTTAACATCAGCATCTCGAATGTGCATTAATGCCTCCGCTTCGACCCATTTTGTGAAGTAATCTGTCACGACGATCAAGTACCGCTTGTTCCCTGGGGCCCTCGGCAGTGGTCCTACGATATCAAGCCCCCACTGGGCGAACGGCCAGGGACTGGTAATGGAGCTCAACTCTTCAGCAGGCAGGTGGGTTAGCGGGGAGAACTTCTGACATTGTTCACATTTCTTCACATATTCGGCGTCAGCTCTCATTGTCGGCCAGTAATACCCTTGTGTTATAGCTCGATGGGCCAAAGATCGCCCGCCAGAATGGGCACCACAGCTGCCTTCATGTATTTCAGTCAGAAGCTCTTCGACTTTGTCAGGGTGCACGCATTCCAAATATGGACCAGAGAGGGATTTTTTATAAAGCCTTCCTTGCAGATCCAAGTAGTATCGCAGGGCTTTGTTTCGCAGCTTGTGCGCTTCTTTCTTGTCCTCTGGGAGCTGTTCGGAAGATAGGAATGCAGCAATGGGATCCATCCAACTTGGTCCAGATTCTATAACATTGACCTGGACTTCCTCCGAAGGGCTGATGCTTGGCTCCGGGATGAAACCTACTTCGATGGTTCGTTTAATCTCTGAGTTAATGGCGGAGGCTAGGCAGGCAATGGCATCTGCATGTGTGTTCTGATCACGTGTTATCTGGTTCAATTCATGATGGTCAAATTTTGCCAACACGGAGTTGGCCGTTTTCATGTAAGTCGCCAAGCGGTCGTTTCTTGCTGCGTACTCCCCCTTTAGCTGGTTGATCACCAGTTTTGAATCACAAAATACAAGCAAGCACCGAGCACCCAAAAGATGTGCATTCCGCAAACCGGCTAGAAGGGCTTCGTATTCGGCTTCGTTATTTGACGCTTCAAAGCCGAGCTTGACGGCCTGCTCAATTATTGCGCCATCGGGGGCCATGATTACAACTCCGGCTCTGCTGCGTCGCTGATTGGATGATCCATCACAATACAACTGCCAGATGTCCCCAACGTAAATTCTCCAGTTCAGCTCCGGTCGAATTTCATCAGACTTGAAATCGGCAAGACCCCCCATGAATTCGGCGACAAAGTCAGCTAGCACCTATCCCTTGATTGATGTTCTAGGTAGAAACTGAATGTCGTACTGGCCGAGTTCAAGAGCCTACTTTGAAACACGTCCTGATGCTTCTACACTTCGTAGTACTGATCGGAGGGGATAATCTGTTAGCACCCCAATGCTATGTCCTTAGAAGTAATGCATCAATTTTCTTGCCGCCATGACTAGGGCTAGGATTAGTTTTTCCAGTGGAAGGTAGCGTGTTTCGGCGTCAACCATTGCCTTGCTCACATAATACACTGGTCGTTGCTCCCCCAGCTCTTTCTTTATCAGTACGGCACTGACGGCCCTGTCGAAAACTGCCAAATACAAAATGAGCGGGTCACCAGTAGCAGGTGTTGTTAAGAGTGGTACTGCGTAGAGGTAAGTCTTGAGGCCGTTGAAAGCGGCTTCGCATTCGGCGGACCATTCAAAAGCCTTGCCCTGCCGTAAAGTATGGAAGAATTGTCAGCAGTGATCTGTAGATTGACTGATAAACCTATTGAGTGCGGCGGCCATCCCCATTAACTTTTGAACCTCTTTTACTGAATGAGAGGAGCTGAGTTCCAAGATTACTGTGATTTGTCTCGGGTTGGCCTCGATTCCCCGGTGGTTGACAATGTAACCCAATAACTTGCCGGAGCCGATCCCAAACGCACATTTGGAAGCATTCAGCTTCATTTTCTATTTACGTAAGATGTCGAACGTCTCTTCTAGATCGGCTAGATGGGTTTGCTCTTCTCTGGACTTGACCACCATGTCATCAATGTATACTTCCATAGTGTGGCCGAGTTGCTCCTTGAACATAGTCGTGACCAGTCTTTGGTAAGTTGCCCCTGCATTCTTCAGCCCAAAAGGCATAACCTTATAGCAGTAGGTTTCTCTTGGGGTGAGGAATGCAGTTTTTTCTTGGTCCTCAGGATGCATAGCGATCTGATGGTAGCCTCTGTAAGCATCGAAGAAGCTCATACGCTGATGGCGTGCCATCGCATCTACAAGTTGGTCAATTCTGGGTAAGGGAAAACAATCCTTGGGGCAGGCTTTGTTTAGATCCATGAAATCGACGCACACTTGCCAAGTCCCATTTTTCTTCTTCACAACCACTGTATTAGAGAGCCATGTAAGGTAGGTCACTTCTCTGATTGCCCCGGCTTCAAGCAGCCTGTCAACCTCCTCAACAACGGCGGCAGTGTGCTCTACGGCTGACTGCCGACTTTTCTGAATAATCAGCTTGCATTTATAGTCAATATTCAAACGGTGCTGTGAAATGGACGGATCTATACTCGGTATCTCATATGGAGTCCATGCAAAAACGTCAAGGTTACTCAGCAGGAAAGAGATTAGCTGCTATCTGTTGGCTTGACTCAGGAAGGCGCCGACCATGAAGAACTTCTCTGGGCTTCCGTCAATTTCAACCCGGTCTAGGCCTTCCGTGGCCTTTTCACTTGGAAGCCGCCCAACGTCGTCAAGGCTCTCGCGATCTGTTACCTCAATAGAGTTCACTTGAAACTCCTTTGGCGTCTTTTGAGCAAGGAGATAACATGCTTGTGCCGATTTCTGAGAGCCACGGATTTGCTCAATGCCGCGTTCTGTGGGGAAGCGTAGCAGCTGATGATAGGTTCTTGGCACGGCCTGCATAACATGCAACCAGGATCGCCCCATGATGAGATTATACGGCGATGGCAGTCTGACGACCAAGAATTCCACATCCACTGTTCGGGAGCCGGCTCGGACTGGTAGTGTGATTTTCCCCAATGGGTATTCTGGATTGGTGTTGAAGCCGAATAATGGATAAGGAGCCGGAGAGAGATCTGATTCTGAGAAGCCGAGCTTGGTGAATGTCTTGTAATACATAACCTTTGATGTGCTCCCCGGATCAATGAGTACGCACTCAATAGTGAATCGGTTTACGCGTAACTCAATTACCAAGGGATCGATGTGAGGAAGTGTCACTCTGGCCAGATCTGAATCATCAAAAAAAATGCTTGCAACTTCATGGGGCCATTTAGCCGGAGTAAGTTGATTTTGAGGGTTGGGATTCGACTGAATCGTATGCACCGCAGATGAAATTGGCAGGCTGTATATCATGTGGATCACGCCGAGTGGAGGGGAATCCTATCTCATGGCTATTACTTTGGTTGAGTTGCCCTTTCGGACGTACTGTTGTAGCCGACCATCCTGTACCAAGTCCTCCAGGTGATCCTTCAATGCATAAGAACTCTCAGTTTCATGGCCATGATCCTTGTGATACTGGCACCGCCTATCCCGTCTTCGGGTGTCGGGAGGTCCCACCATCTTTGACGGCCACTTGAAGAACGAAAGATGTTGGATTTTGGACATGACCGTGCTGATCGGTTCTGACAACTCAGTGTATTTCTTGTCGGAGCGCCTTGTGCGCCTGCTGTCGATTTGCAGTTGTTCATTCGCTCGGTGGGAGCATTGGTCACTTGATCGGCGAGAATCTCATCTCTTATCTCGCTTTGCCCGATGCCGTGGTTCAGGGCTCTGAGGTGCTACAGAATTTAACGGCTGAGCAATTTCAGCTTCAACCATCTTGTTGTTCACATTGCCGGCTTTAACCCTCAAGGCATCATCTTCTACTTTACAGTATTCTTCAACTTTCTTCATCAACGACCAAACTGTTTTGGGGGGCCGTCTGGTCAAAGAGCTGCGGAGGGCACTGTCGGGATGCAGCCCCATCTTGAAGGCGGTGATGGCCATGGAGTCATTGCAAGCATCGTCTACCAGATTGAAACATTCCCAATACCGCACCGAGTAGGCACGAAGGGTTTCCCCCGGTTGAATCTGCATTGCCCAGAGGGAATCGGCTTGCTTTGGCTGGACCTCATTAGTGATAAACCTTGCCCTGAAGGATTTTTCGAGTTGGTGGAAGCTTTTAATCGAAGCCGGCTCCAGTTTGTAATACCACCTGACAGCTAGTGGTCCCAAATTGCTCGAAAATATTCTGCACATCAAAGCCTTGTCATCTGCATGCAATGTTATGGCTTGCTTGTAATGGCGGATGTGATCGGTGGGGTCTGATTTACCGTCGTACAAGGTGAATGACGGTGCTTTGAATTTCTTGGGTAGCACTGCCTTTGCAATCCGTCGTACAAAAGGATCGTGTTGATCTTCATCCGAACTGTTTCTTCTTCGCTTATGCCTTATACGGGGACTCTCTTCAGAAGAACTGGAAGTTTCAGATCGTCCCTTCTTCTTGGGCTCTGGGGTTAATGAGTCGGAGTTGTTATCAGTGTCTTGTTGTCAGGCTCGAGATCGTTGACCACATGCCCTCACAGGTCGTTCCGGGCCTTGGTGTACAGCTTGTTTGGACTTCGCCACCTCCAAGGCTAAATCCTGACGGAGATGTTCATTCTCTGCGATCATGTTCTCTAACCTTTGTTTGTTTTGCTTTGCTTGTTCCATGATCGCTTCCATTGCTTCATGCTCTGGAGTCGAGGGTGAGGCGAAGTTCAAAGCACGTCTGACGGGGATAGTCTCCGGTCCAAGCATGTTTGTCGGAGTGAGGTCGTCTCTCTGCGTGGTTTCATCAGTGACTATTGAAGGGTCTTCCGTTACGCCCGCCATGGATGTGTTTGAGTTTTCCCACAAATGGCGCCAATTGTGGGGATGTGGTTTGGAAATACTCTTCTGATCTTGGGAGATGCTCGTGATCCTCTGCTAGTCACTTGAGAAGGAATAAACACTCCGGTCGGGGGTGCTGGAATTAGCACTCCGACGGGCAAGTCAGTCTCTGCACTCATGATTACTTGTATTCTAAGTTAAGTGTAATAGTTCTCACATACCTTTCTAGAACTGAAGATCTTGTATTTATAGTACTCTCTTTGGGCCTTGGGGCCTGGCCCAACCCTAGTCCTTTACATGTACTTCTACTCGGCCCTTGTTTCACTGGTAGGAATGCCGGCTATTTTATTCGGCCCTTCAATTGAATAGGGTTAATGCCGAATAGAGGTCATGTTCTGGACCGGACTGGTCCACTCCTGTTGATCCAAGATTATTCGGCTCCCACACCTTCTACAATGATCCCTTGTCTGATAGCATCCTTGATTTGAACCCCAATTTCATGGAGGTCCTTAAAGTTGAATAATGGGAGGACTATCATTTTTTGTAATAGCCTTTCATGTAGATTTCTAACAATGATACGGACTTGCTCTTTCTCTGGAGGCCTGTTTGGCATCATAGCCGCCTTGGCCCTCTATCGAGTAACAAACTCTAAAAAGCCCACCTTCGGTTCCTGACGCGTTTCCTCATGATCACGAGTTATGACCTCGATCTGCGTGTTATAAGAATATTGGCCAACTCTTGCCAGCTTTATTTTACAGAGTCCTCTAATTTAGCATCCCAAATGGCAGCTATTCTAGACATAGTCCTGCTGAATAGCGACATCTTCTGAATTCTGGTCAAACCTATTGGTTGCAGGATATCAAAAAACAGACGCAGATGCACCATTGGATCTCCAAAGCCATCGAAACGGTCAATATACAACATCTTGAACCGCTCTGACAAAGTAACGGCGGATTCAGTATATCCATCCTCAATACTCGGAATGGAGCTAACCCCTACGCTTTCTTGAATAGTTTTTCAAGTTTGTTGACTTTGAGCAGGGTCGGGCCAAACTCAAACTCGCAAGGTGCCTTAGCTGGAGCTCTAGACATCTAAGCCGGGATTGGATCTGCCTGGATGGGAAGAATTGGAACACCTTCAGCCGGTGGATCCTGGGCAGTAGCAATATTAGCAGTGGCGCAAGGCACATGAATAGCCGTGGTGGATCCTAGGCAGTAGCAATATTAACAATGGTGCCGGGCACAAGAATAGCCGCGGTGAGTACATGTGATGCAGAGGCCGTAGTCCATTGTTGTTGTTGTTACTGTAACCTAGTTATAACCTCGGCCTGACGAGCCGCATCATGCTGTAGTGTCAACTGTTTATTGCAGATAGAGTATTAAGTCCTCCATATTTGCCAGGGGATACTGCGACATAGGTGACTGTTCTTGAGCTAGACTGGTAGTAGATGATTGTTCTTGAGCTGGACTAAATACAGGTGAACTGAGAGGTGATTGTCATAAGAACGACACTAGTGAACGTTCTCTAACCTTTCTTCGCCTTGCAACTGGTAATGGTGAAGCAAACACTAGCTGCCCCTGACAAAGTCTATCAACACGAGTCCAGAGTACCTAGGGGATATCAGAGTCCTCTGAAGCTATGGTTCCAGGACTACCTTGTAGAAAAGAAAACAGACAGTACCTCAGCCCCATTTTCAACAGAATAGATATGATCACAGCTGAATGAATTTACTCCCCGCTGAATTCTGCCCCACAAACTAATACCAACTATACCGCTGACATAAAGCACCCCTGTACAGTTTCACTGTAAAGCACATACCAAGTAAAGAAAGCCAAAGCACCACTATAAGGGGGTAGGGTTACCCTGTCCTATTTTTTGGCATGGTCTAGGGTTTTACTACTTTAAGCAAGTAGTTTCACACAATCCTGCATATGGGTGAGCATCTTGTCCTAGTTTGGAATAGTCACTATGGCTTTACTATATGCAGTAGGTCGATTGGTCAAAAAGGTACCTCAGCAAGATTACCTAATATACCTTTCACACCTAACACCGAGAAGTGAAAGAAGGATCAAGCGGTACAGCGGTAATCCAGATCTAAGGGTTGTGTTTCTAACATGGTAGAGCCCATGATGGGTCAGCCTTTTGGCAAGCTTTCGGGTAAGCCTCCGGCAAACCGTCCAGGAATAGCAAATGGAAAACACAGTGACTTAAAGAACCAATGCAAATACAATGCAAAGAACATATATAGGTAGATAAAATTTCACATCATGAATTTCAAGTCAAGTTCTCTAATTACTCCAGTGGAGTTGCCAGAAACTGTAGCTTGCTTTTCATGCTCCTTTCGGATACAATTGCCCTACAGTTCGGCCTCCTATGAATCTGAATCTGATTTCACAAGTGCAATGTGAAATAGATAAACACAAATGAGTCCAAATCCGGCAAATCTTTTGGAAAATCGATTTGAATCAAAATACTAAAAATAGACTGCTTTGCCAAATTACAGAGTCGCCATCTAAATGTTTTTGGAAAATTTAGAAGACCCAAGGCTCGTGCCAAAGGTCACTTATCCGTCATCACCAAAGTGTCTCGGCTCGGGAACTTAGGTATGAGAGGGGAAGGTCATGAATTGAGCACCCCACTCACCTGATCAAAGATAGGCCTCTACTAATCATGATGTGATTCTTATTTACATTAGATGCACTTGTTCTGATTATTAGGCTATTTTACTATGTGACACACACAAGTATAGACTAATTTGCAAAAGTTAGAACACTTGGATCTTATGTTTGTTTGAAAATTGTTTTGAATATGTACCACTTTAAAAAAGTGATCTCATCTACACATTAATCAAATCATCCCAACTTACACAATTAGCTTTCATCCACAAGCATTCAAACAAGTATATCACTTAAGCATTTAGCCTCATAGAGAATATGCTTAATAAGGCAACAATCGCACACATGCGATATGCTAAAGCACTAAGTGCTCACCTACTCCAAGGCAACCCAAAAGAAACAAAGTAATTAGAAAAATGCATGCTCTAAAATGCAAATGACTAATCCAACACATACAAAAATACAACTGATAGGTTCGATTGTCTAATATGTCATGTGAATCACTTTGATAGCATGCGGTAGCGCACGTATTCAATGAAGTAATAAATGACAATGTCGTTAGAATGATGAACCGAACCTTATGCATGCAAGACAAATGGATGCAAATCATGAAAAATGCTAAAAGAAACATGATGTTCTTCATTATCCATCATAAGCGGGTAAATAAAAAGGAGAAAGACGTTGGGTTAGAAGACATGCACATTATTACAAGTTTGCTCTCACGCAGGAGTGTCTGAATGAATGTCCTAGCTAATTAAGCTAATTATTACAATGCCATAAATTAATAACTATTCTAGCTAATTAATTAAGTACAATGCTAACTTAACTAGTTATTCTAACTAATTAATACAAATTAGAATTAAACTGACTAATTAGCTAAGTAATTAATTATTACAAGTCCACTACTTTGTGAACTACATACTACTATTAAAACATTATTTTAACGGGCCTCGAGAAACGAGGGATAGCTCATGCATGGATGCGGATTTCTACCCGAAAATGCTCTCTGTTCTACTGCCAGAATGCTTCTGTTGCATAGTTAGAAAATTACACTATTTTTCACCTCAGTCCCTACTCTGTTCTGTAGGAAAAAAGGACACTACCTGGCTGAAAAAGGTGGTCGGCCGGCCAAAAGAAGTGGACGGCCGTACAATTAAGGTGGTCGGCTGGCCACTAATGTTTGGTACTACTCTACTGCAACAGACATGAAACAGAGCACAAACAGAGTATTTTCAGGGGATGTTTGTCCACCCTGCCTCTCTGTCATGACCCAAACCCCCCTATGGATTAGAGTCATAACCAGCCAGTAATCACGAGATTACTTGTGTCCTCAGTCAGAGACCGAATCGTATTTGATGACAGGGGGCCAAATTGCGGAAGCAAAATTTACAAAGATTGTCTAATGAGCTGTGCATACATGGCTTAACCAAAATATTCTCATATTCATATAATAACTCACACCATATGAACATGCACATTAAGTATATAATACTTACGTCCGGGATCATTCAAAGCCAGTATTAACAAAACCAAGGTTATACACAAGGTTGGTCACACATGACCACAAAAGTTCAAAAGCACAAGATCAAAGGACAGGTAAACCAAAGGTAAGGCCTCTTGCGTAAGGCGACCTTGGTTGATCTCTCAAAACTTGGTTTCTCATTGCTCACTAGGGCTGGGGCTGGACATCCCGTTGCTCACCTAGATACATAAATATAAACAGTGAGCTAACACCCAGTGAATAATACCATAACAAAGGAGTTCATGAACAAGATTCTTATAATCACAGTTTATCATTACACTTAGTACTCGATGTTAAAGTAAAACGACCTCATGTCCTTTACATCATATCCCAAGTACAAACGACCTTGGGTCCAAGTCACATACAGAACGACCTTGGGTCCATCATAGGCAAAACGACCTCGGGTCCAACTTACATATTAAATGACCTTGGGTCCATTACACACTGAACAACCTTAGGTCCAATACTCACAGAACGACCTTAGTTCCAATTCATATACATATTTATTGTGTGCACACATTTAGATCTATGATCATATCCATTTCTGTTGCCAAAACAACCTTAGGTCCATATCTTTTCCTTGTCGCAAATGGCCTTCGGCCCATTTAATCATCATACAAAACGACCTTAGGCCCAATCCACATCCTCATTGAATACACTAAACGGCTTTAGGCCTATTTCATACTCTTACATTGATAACTTGTACATCTCATTTCAAATTGAGTGATTAGAACGCTTGTTCATTTTATCACTTTAAAGGTTTGGAACCTTACCACATAGGCATCGCTTAGAAAGTAATGCGTATACAAAAATATCTTTGTTAAGACATTACTCACCGTGCTCCGATGCTTGATTCGTCCTTGCACTCGACCCTACATAATTCATAACATATCGGGTCATAATACCATTCAATTTGTTCTTTAGTTTGCTTAATGATCTCATGCTTCTTTCGTGTCCTTTAATTCATTTAGAATGTCCAATGCATGCGTAAGAGTGCTTAGAAATGAAAAAGAACGGAAAACGAACATAAAATGACTTTTTCAAAATTTCTGAAACATGGCTCTCCGCTCAAGCGTAGCTTTGGTTGCTCGAATGGATTGTAAAACTCTGTAAAAGTACTGGTTACATGCATTTCACATCGAACGAGATATCTGACGCTCGAGCGAGAAGTCTTGCAAAACAGGGTTCGCTCGAGCGTAGAGTTTACCGCTCGAGCCACTGTGCAAATTTTTGCAAAACTTCTAGAGAGCTCGACTTTCACGCTTGAGCGACGCTTTACTCGCTCGAGCAGACAAGTCAAATTCTAGGTTTTCCAGAACTCTATTTGAAGCTCAAAACTTGATTCCAAAGGCTCAAAGCTTGCAAGTTGATGCCAATAACATGGTAAAACATTGTGTAACATGAAAACACTCTCAATTTGAAACCAATTACTCAAAATCATTAACTATTGTCACAAATTCAAGCTTAAATCATGAGGTTGAAACCATGTATGATATGAATTGCACGCTTTTCTTTTCAAATCCTTTCAAAACTCTCATGCATGAGATGAAAAGTGGTAAGACTATAAAACATCTCCAAAAATGTCAAATGTAGCTTCATGCATGTGGATAATTCCATGAAATTCAAGCTCAACTTGGTGATTCATGCACGCATGTACACAATTCAACTCAATTCTTCCAATTCAAAGTAACTCATGCTCTCATTGGAAAATTACATGTAAATGAACTCAAGAATTAGATGAATTCAACCTCTACATGTCTTAATTACAAGAATCAAAGTTGAAAATCATACCTAAGGCTTGAATCCAAGTGTATCCCAGTCCAATTCTTCAAATCTCCTCAATTCCTGCACAATTCTTCTCTCTCTCTCTCTCTCTCTCTCTCTCTCTCTAAGTGTTGAGTTTTCTCCTTAGAGTGTATGAACTTAGCCAAGAGGTGAAAATGGGCTTAAGGTTCTTAAGCCTAAGCACTACCTGTACACATATATAGTGGTGATTATTTTAACTAATCATATTTGCTTAGAGTTAATCAATTGTACTTAATTTAATCAATTTAATCTAATTATTTTAATCCGAATTAGTTTTCAATTAAATTTCACCATAGGCTCTAAAAATTATGTTAATCGCAACAATACTATCAATTTCAATTTTTGTCGCCTCTACGGCCTTCAATTTAAATTTTATAATAGGAAATCAAACAAATTTTTCTACAGTGAACAGATAGGAATTCAAAAACATATATAATCATATAATTAGCATTCAAAATCATATCAAGCTCATAATTATAAGCATAATTAAGATTAATTAACATAATCCAGAGTTGGGTCGTCACACTCTCCTTATCATCAAACAGGTCAAAGAAGGGGTAAGCTTGATTTGCAAACCATCAATCGATGCAAAATGATTGCATGATGACCTATGAATCAAGGGACAAGATTTCAATAAATGATAATGAAAGACCAACAAAACCTCCTCCCTATCATGGAATTGATCAAAGGAAGTGGTTGACCTTAAATCTTGAGCCATTTGCATCACTAAAGAGTATGAAATGCTTCAAGACTCAATGGATTCAATTAACGTCCGATTGAACCCCAAACTTGATTTTATTATCTTGTTCCACTTTTACTCCAATTTTATTACCTCTTTCAATTACCTTTTCATTCCTTAGCCATTTTAGTCCAAAAATGATAGTTAAGTCCACTAAATGGAGAAAAGTGTCAAACAAGAAGTTATCTTCGGCATGAGAGAGAGGTAATTCCCTGGTAATGAACTTTGAAGAGATTAAACCATTTAGCATTGAATGGTCCATTTCTCAAGCTTAAACAACACTTGGTTAAAACAATTCTCAAAGAAATAAAAAGCCAAGAAAAGGGGGAGAGTGCAAAAATGATTTTGAGTGAACGTAAGTATGAAAAGTATGAAATAAATGCTATCAACTCAAATAGGTTGGTGACTAAGGCCTAAACCACAAAACCTATGAGGACCACTACAATACAAGCATGCTATACAAAGCACAAATGAAATAAACAACCTAAAAGAGTCCTAAAATAGCTCAAAACAGTGCTGGAAATAACATAGAAAAGCTTGAAAAAGTTAGCTAAAACAATGGAGAAATTGAGCTAGTAAACAAGCATAAGGAGCGGTGGCTAACCCCTCCATTTTTGGGACATCAAAACTACATTTTGAGCCTTGGAAAACCTTTGAAAATCAGTGGTAAAAAGTTGGAAAAAATTTAAGAAAGAGATGGGAAACACAAGGGCAAAAGCTTAGGAGACAAGGTTTAAAGAATGGTGGTCAACCCTCTACCTTTAATAGCTTTAAGCCATAAGTTTCAGCCCATAAAAATAGTCCAAAAACAGTATAAAAACAGCAAGAAAAGAGAAGAAAGAAGTAGTGTAAAGATAGTCAAAGTTGTACCTCTTGAAGAGGAGTAACTCTTTTCTTCACAAACCACATGGTATTCACTCTCAAGGGCTGAGATTTGAGCTCAAGAACCTCAGCAAGAAGAGCCAAATTTTTGGTTTAAGAAGTGTAGAGAGAGTGTAGGTTGCAAGATAGAAAGAGAGAGTGCTATGCAAGTTTTGGTCCTTTAGGAATTTTTTCTAACCTAAAACCAAGAGGGAAGGTCCCCTATATATAGAAAAACTTGTTCCTCAGTCAGAAATATCGGTATAGATAGTTGGTGCAGTGCATGCACTTGTGGGAACAACTGGCAACAAATATCTGCAAAAATCTGTTCTACCGGCACAACTAGCCGGCCGGCCACTAGAGGGCCGGTCATCCACTTCTTCTGGCCAACCGGCCACTAGTGAGGACACTTGGCTGTAAAAATCTGCCTCTCGGGACACCTGGCCAGCCAACCAAGTACTTGTACAGCCATCCACAAAAAGTGGCCGGCCTGCCACAAAAATCTACTTTTAGGCCTGATTTCAAACGGGCATATCTCTTTCATTTGGACTCGGTTTTAGGTGATTCTTGAGTCTAAATTGTAGCCCCTGAAGTCTAATTTCCAATGGAGGTGGCCTCACATCTAAATTCTAAGTGTGCAAACAGATATTCCTAATTTAGTGAAGGTTGCTCATTTTTTCTCAACGGATTGATACCCAACCTTTTCCCCAACTAGTTTTCTTCCCTCCCCTCCTATTCCTTTAACTCCAAACCTATAAATAAGAAGTTTTTAAATATTTTTCAAAGAGTTCACCTCCCTTTCATTTATTTCCACTTTGTCCTTACTTGGCTTACCGAAAAGTGTAATATTTTAAACGAAATGCGAGCCTCGAAACATCGTAGAAACATTTAAAAAAATATTTTGGAAAAGTGGGTTTTAAGGTCTAAAATAATTCTGGTAAAAAATGGGATGTAAGGTTGGGATTTAGAAGCTCTTCTTGTTAAAGAAATCGAACGTTTGTACAACATAACTTTCATCATTGAGTGATCAACCTGAGGCGCCTAAGTCTTAGGAGTGGTCAAAAATGGGATATCTACAGTTTTCTAATCACAAGAGTCTGAAATATCTGTTTACACAAAAAGACTTGAATCTGAGGCCGAGGTGATGGACAGAGTTTATAGAAGATTATGACTTTGAGTTGCATTATCATCCGAGGAAGGCCAATGTTGTGGCTGATGCCTTAAGTAGGAAATCCATCAACAATGTAGCTAGTATTGCCATTCAAAAATGAGAGATGTTGGGTGCTAGTGGTGAGTTCAACTTGCATCTTAACGAGTTCGTTGAGTCTGCAGCCTTGTTTTCGGTAGTTGCACGACCTACACTTGTGAGCCGAGTTATAGAAGCACAGAGGGGTGATCTTGAGGTAGAATCCCTCTAGGAGAAGATCTCCAACGGGAAGGTAGACAAAGGCTTGAATGTGTCTCCCAATTTGAGTGTTAGATACCGTGACCGTCTTTTTATGTCGGGGTATTGCCGAGAGGAAGTACTCCGAGAGTTTCATCATTCACGCCTTGCGGTGCATTCGGGAGGCATAAAGATGTATCACGACCTTAGTCACCAGTTTCCGTGGAGGGAAATGAAAAAGGATGTGGCCATGTTTGTATCAAGGTGTCGTACTTGTCAACAAGTGAAGGCTAAACATCAGAGGCCAACGGATTTGTTCTCAACAAGTGGGAGCATCTCATGATGGATTTTGTTGTGGGTCTTCCGAGAACTCAATAAGGTAGTGATGCAATTTGGGTGATAGTTGATTGGTTAACCAAGTCGGCGCACTTTATACCTATACGCATGGGTGACTCGATAGATTATCTTGCCGACCTTTATATTAAGGACATAGTGAGGTTGCACGAGGTCCCTGTAATGATTGTTTCGGATAGAGATCCGCATTTCATGGCTCAGTTGTGGCAGAGAGCCTACAAAATGCCTTGGGCACAAGATTGACTTTAGCACTACGTACCATCCTCAGACTGAGGGGCAGTTCGAGTGTACTATTTAGATCCTTGAGGATATGCTTCGAGGTTGCATCCTTAAATTTAAGGGGTCATGGGAGAAGCACTTGCCCTTAGTGGAGTTTGCCTATAATAATAACTTTTAGTTAAGTATTGGCAGGGCACCATTTAAGGCCTTGTATGGCTATAATAATGAGGTTGAGTTGTGACAAAATTGTTGATTTTGTTCTTGGAATGGGTTTTGAAAGAAAAATGAGTTTTGCCCTAAATATCTCAAATATTTATTTTGTATAAATAAATGGAATTAATATTGGAAATGTGAAATTGGATAGATATTAGTATGGATGGTGGAGTTGGATATGTATTACCGTTCACATCTTAAATTTTGAGAAGTTTATCTGCATTGGTGATTTTATATCTATTTTGGGCTATTGGTGGAAGATAGCTATGATTGTTGTAGAAATTGCATGAAGGATTAGATGAATTGAAACTAATTTCTCATCTATGTGCATTGAACATTGTTGCTTATTTAATACATTGCAAATGTATATGAATTTGAGAAAAATAGGTGAACGTTGGACAGATGTTTGTATCGCCAAATTAAGTTGGCCTGTGTGTCCAGGATGAAAGTCTCCAAAAACATGCGTATATATGGGTGACAATTCCCGCGGACAAAATGTCCGTAAAATGGCAATAGTAGCGCTTGTATAGGCTACGTTTACATGGGTGTCGTTTGACGATTTTTTACAGATGAAATATCCGTGAAAGGTTGTACTGGTTTGAGAATTTCCTCTGTTTTCTGTTGTAAAGGACATAATTTGAGAATTGTGATACAAGCAGAGCATGGCATGGTTTTTGAGAAAGAAATATAAACGTATTGGTCATAAGCATTGCATATATATTTCACCCTTATATCTTTGTTAAGATTCATATATTGTGTTGGATTATTTCTACTGGGCTTTGGCTCACCCTATATGGGAAAACCCATTTTCAAGTGCTAGTGATATGCCTTCACTATGGACTTAGCTTGAGAGAACTGTGGAGCTGAAGGCTCAGTATTGTGTTTTGTATTTAACTTTGTACAAGCCTAGGGCTTTATATATACTGAGCTTAAGACTCGCTTTTGATGTAGCCAAGTAGTGACTTGGAAAGATGTAAGCCTTTAGGACATACAATTATCTATTTAGCTTTCGTTTCTTTTCTCAATCTTGTAATATATGCTGTAGATTCAGGATATTCTGTTTATGAATATATATCGCATGTGTCACATTTTGTATATCAAACTCTAATTAATGAAAGCTTATCAGTTCATATATGTTGCCACTTATCGGTTGTTATGAGATGAGTATATTGTATTTATTTCGGGGCGCTACATGCATGTTGTTATTGAAAAGGCATTAATGTCTTGGGGAAAAAAAATGTTGTAGAATGTACTAACTACGACATGCATTCGATGCATGCTATAAACTTGAAGCCATAAATAATTAATTTTGTTGTAGTGAAAGGATGTGATTATGTATATTTATGTATTTATTTACTTATTCATGTCTTTTTTTCATCCAAGCTTGTGTAAGCAATTCAGAAAGGAATGTATTGTTGTTGATGAACAGAACAGAGAAAGAGAGAGTAGCTTTGTGTCCATATATATATATATATATATATTTGGTTTGCAGGAACTGGTTTGGATTTGAAATTTTGAAGAAGCTTAGATCTAGAGCCATGGAGGTATTGAAAGACAAATTGGAAGAAGTGGTGGTGCCCGAGAAAATTATACAGATATGACAATTTGTACAGATAAAAAATTTGCATAGATAAAATTTAGATAGATAAAAAAAATTACACAGAAAAAAATTAAACAGATAGACAAAAAAATTGAACAAATAGATGAAAATTTGAACAGATAAAAAATAATTTGAATAGATAGTTAAAAAAAGTCAACAGATAAAATAAAGGATAAAATCAGAAATAAAATGTCCTTCAAAACAAGTAATATGACATCTTACCAAACTATTTCACAAATGGTGGACCTCTTACTAATAAAAAAAAATACACTGTACCTAATGCCTTAGACACCCTTTAAATTGGATTTATCACCAATTTTTTCTAAAAAAATCATTAAAGTACGTAACGGATTATTAAGTGTCGTAACTCACCATAACGATAAATAATGAACCGTAATTTGGGTATAACTTGTGTGTTTTAACTAAAAAAATACTAGGTAGGGCATAATATAATTACAAAATTGCGTAACAAATCAACAAAAAAAAAAAATGTAACGCCACCATTAGTATGCGTAAAAGTTTTAAAAATTAAAAACCACAATTAAAGTGTGTAATTGATCATTAAGTGTCGTAACTTACCATAATAATAAATAAAGAATTATAACTTGGCATAACTTGTTTGTTTTAACTCAAAAAATCACTAGTTATGGTGTAATAGAATTATAAAATTGTGTAACAAATCCAAAAAAATATTTGCGCTACAATTAATATGCCATAAAAGTTGAAAAAAATTAGAAAAAAAATCATTAAAGTACGTAGCGGATCATTAAGTGTCGTAACTCACCATTAACATACAAGGAAAGCAATACATTATCGTATCTTACGCACAGGGTAAGCTTTGGCCCAAAGCTGCCGCTTTGAGCCCCAAAAAATTGTGAAAAAAAGGCCCCGAAATTTTTTCATCTATTATACTCTAGTCTACAAAAAAATCTATCTAAATTTGAAAAACCCTGACAAAGTTGCTGAAAATTCAAAACTAATAGTTGATTGTTGTGGTGAATTATTTAAAACAAATGAATGATTGTTTTTATTTGCAAAAAGTAAAAAGTCGATTGATATGGTGAATTATTTTAAATTAATAGATGGTTATTTCTCAAATGCATGGATTGTATATTGAATAATTATACCAATTAAAAATGTTTCTGGGAAAAAAAATATTTTCAAATTTAAAATTGATTAAATTTTATCTTTGGTTAACTATGTCACAAGAAAAATTGAATGTATTGCAATTTAATCCATTAAAAATTATTTAGTTAATAAGTTGAATTATGCAAATTAAATTAGCATTTTTGTAGTTAAAAATATAAGAAGGGTGGTGTTTAAGTGTACAGTTAGTTTACTTTTTATTTAGTACTTGAAATTGAATTATTTTAATTTTTTTTATTTATTGTAAACTTTGTTATATATTTAAATAAATTTTAATAATTATATATATGATCAAAATTTAAATATATGATCTTTTGATCATTTTTTTTTTTTTTTTTTTTTTTGTATGAGAGGCCCCATATCAAGAGTTCGTTTTGGGTCCCCAAAATGTCTGAGCCATCTCTGCTTACGCATTTTGTTCTGAAAAAAATCACTAGGTGTGTTGTAAAAAAACTGAGTTTTGTGATAAATCTACAAAAATACATAATTGGTACCATAAATTTTCGTAAACGTTATTTTTTTAGGTGTAAAAAAATCCATTAAAATAAATAATGAATCTTTAAGATAATTTAATTTTGCCCCTCAAACTATTAGTTAAAAATCTATTTAACCCTTGTTCTTTTAATAATATAAATTTTACATCTAAACTAATTGATTTTGGATTAATTTACCCCATCGTTGACTGCAATCTATAATCAGTTGCCAACGTGGCAATGAAATTTCATTTGAAACTTTATCTTGCCTCACAAAATATCAATTAGACCTCTAAATAAATATAAGAAAAACTTTAAATTTTAATATTAAATAATAATTTTTCTCCAAAATATTAAATTTAAATATCTAATAATAATTTCTATCATTCAATATTGTTTTCCAAATCATGAAAAAAAAATTCAACCTATTATTACTCAATTAGTCCTACTGAGATAAATTTAGGAGATAAGGTAGCTCCACTTGCCAAGGGGGAGAGAGAGAGAGAGAGAGAGAGAGAGAGAGAGAGAGAATTGAGTTACAATTTTGGGCGCAATTAGTTTCTAAGACCGATTGAAGGCAACTGGTAGACAAGTAATTGATTAGGAAATCATTTGGTAGTGTACAAGCAATCCAATTAATTAGTCAATTGTCTAAATCAATTAGTGGTAGCAAATTGATTCAATCAATTAATGTTGTCCAAATCATCCAATCAATAGTTCATTTGATTCTAATGCCAATTCTAATGAAATTCACTTGAAATCGAATTGTCCATCCATCATTTGGCTTAGTTGTATTTTCACTTAATATTTTGGGTAAATTACACTTTTCATTCATGTAGTTTAACTCAAATTTCAATTTAATATCTATTCTTTCAAGTTAATTTATTATCTTATGAAATAGTTATATTGTAAATAATAATTATGTGACTATTGCTTCAAAACTGCATAGCATATTTTATAAATTTAATTAGATTGTAACCAATTATTAGTACTTACTAATCACAAACTCTCAACAGCATCATAATTTTGTACAAAATTTACTAAATATTAGTGTTGTTAGAAATATAGAATTTACCAAAAAAAGAGTTGATAGAATAACTCAGGAAATTATATATTATCAACAACTAGATTTAATATCTCAAGTATAAAATATAAATTAATTAATTAATATATATATATAATAACAACAAATAAACATTTAAACTAAAACCAAAAATAATATAAAATTGTGAATAAAAAAACTTGTGTAAATAATAAAGAAACTTAAGGACCATATTGCAAAAAAGAAAGGGCATGACAAAAGCTCCCTCCTCCAAACCGATTACATAGGTAACCCTTTTTAAATTATTAAAATATTAAAAAGTCAAGATCGATTTGTTTTGATCCAATGGTTTATATCTAAATTGCATACAGTATGCAACTTCAAGGGGGTTGCACACCTAAACACTACCCGTATAAAACAAAAAGCAAAAGAAATAAATTTTGTATGAGGATAAGGTATATGCTGTGTGCTACTTTCTACTATTGTGATTAAATTTGACAGTAGAATTCATGACATTTATGTTATGTGTTTGGGAAATGATAGGAAGCATATACATTTGTGATTGACGGAAAGTAGTGACATGTGATACCCTATTGACATACACAAATTTCTCGTGAAAAAAAGACACGAAAGGGGTAGATAGACGATACCAACTTTAATGGCAAGGAAGGCTTCTTTTAATGATCCTTAGAAGACTGTAACCTCTGCTCTGCCTATGTATTATTTGTCCTTGTTTAGAATGCCTGAAGGGTTAACAAGAGAATTAGAAAAAATGCTGGCTACATTCCTTTGGGGTGGGTCTGAGATAAAAAGGTCAATTTACTTGGTTAAATCGGATGAATTATCTGAGAGTGTAAAACAAGGAGCACTAGGCATTAGAAGTATAATTGTCGTATCTTATGCACAGGGCCAGCTTTGGGCCTTAAAAAATTGTGAAAAAAAAGGCCCCAAATTTTTTCAATTATTATACTCTAGTCCACAAAAAAATCTATCTAAATTTAAAAAACCCCGGCAAAGTTTCACAATATTATACTCTAGTCCACAAAAATCTATCTAATGACGACGACTTTTTATGGCTTGTAATGTTAGCTGTAAATAATAAAACTTTCTATGACGTGCATATGGCATGCCGTAAATACATCAACTATACCCAACACGCATACACCAACTGTTAAAATATTGAACATTTCACAACGCACAAAAAGTCAGTCGTTAAAAATTGCACTTTGCACGACGCACAAAAAATTAACCGATTAGAATATTACACTTTCCACGACACACAATTGTTGTCGTGAAAGCTATGATCAAAAAAAAAAAAAATCAAAAGTATTTTATATAGAGATAGAAAGTTGCCCCGGTGATGAAGTTCTGGAGCAACTCCGGCCAGCTTGTTTAGCTCCTCCACCCAATAATCTAAGTGTGAGTGAGCATGTTTTCTGTGTGAGTTAGTGAGATTAAAAATGGTTTGATTATTGACTTTTGCAATTGGGGATATCACAATCCGGTAGCTCACATTTTAGTGGGTTGTTAGATAAGAGACTGGTTTTCAACAGTAATGGTTCGATGGAAGTTGAGCTTCGTGGGTGGTGTTGTTTTACGGTGATCTTCTTCGCCGACGGTGAGTATTGCCTTTGAGAGAGTGATTTTCAAAAAAAAGTTTTGGGAGAGAGAGTTTAGAAATTTTTTTAGTTTGTTTGGTTGTATATTTTGAAAGTAATTTTGGAGTTTGAGAGTTTGGGATGATTTGATATTTTGTTGTAATTGAGTAGATGTGTGTGAGAAAAAAAGTGATTGAGAATGAGAAAGGGGAAAGAAAAAGTGATTGATTGAATTGTAAGAGAAAGAAAGTGATTTTGAAAATTTTTTGAGAAAAATCTCAAACCAAACAATATTTTGGAAATTTTTTTCCAAAACTTCTCTCTTAATGCTAAACCAAACACACCCATAGTTTTTGGATGGTTTGTAATGTACAGACAATTTTCGGATGTTCAAAACATAAATAGTTTTTTTGATGTTTGAAATAATATTTTGATGGTTGATTGATACTTATATATATATATATATTTGTGAAATTTGTTTGTAATATTTTTTTAGATTGTACAGAACAGGTGAAAAAGAACCTGGTGAATTAAATAATAATAATAAAAAAAAACACTAAACATATTCTACGACAGGTAGAATAGGCCGTTGTGTTAAATATTTAATGACTAGCAATGAGCATCGTGGTTCGTCTCTTGAATTAACGGTGTGCAAAAATAGTCTTAGAAAAATTAATATTGACGTATAAGATGCGCTGTTAACAGTTTTAACCGCATGCCATAGCATATTGTTGAAAGTGAATGACTTTTCATGGCTGGTCATACTATGACGTTATCTCACACATCGCAGAATCGTATCCACAACATGCATTTGGCATTATAAAAATCCTTTTTTGTTATAATTTATAAATTTTCGTAGACATTATTTTTTTTAGGTGTAAAAAAATCCATTAAAATAAATAATGAATCCTTAAGAGAATTTAATTTTGCCCCTCAAACTATTAGTTAAAAATCTATTTAACCTTTGTCCTTTTAATAATATAAATTTTACATCCAAACTAATTTATTTTGGATCAATTTACCCCCACCGCCGACTGCAATCTATAATCAGTTCCCAACGTGGCAACGAAATTTCATTTGAAACTTCATCTTGCCTCACAAAATATCAATTAGACCTCTAGATAAATATAATAAAAAAAATTATAAATTTTAATATTTAATAATAATTTTCATCCAAAATATTAAATTTAAATATCTAATAAAAATTTTCATCATTCAATATTATTTTCCAAATCATGAAAAAAATTTCAACCTACTATTACTCAATTAGTCGAATTGAGATTGATGTAGGCAACTAGTAGACAAGTAATTGATTAGGAAATCATTTGGTAGTGTACAAGTAATCCAATCAATTAGTGGTGGCAAATTGATTCAATCAATTAATGGTGTTCAAATCATCCAGTCAATCGTTCATTTGATTCTAATGCCAATTCTACTAAAATTCACTTGAAATCGAATTGTCCATCCATTGTTTCGCTTGATTGTATTTTCACTTAATATTTTGGGTAAATTACGTTTTTCATTTCTATAATTTGACTCAAATTTCAATTTAGTCTCTATTCTTTCAAGTTAATTTATAATATTATGAAATAAGTATATTGTAAATAATAATTATGTAACTATTGCTTCAAAATTGCATAGCATATTTTATAAATTGAATTAGATTGTAACCAATTATTAGTACTTGCTAATCACAAACTCTCAATAATGTCATAAATTTTTACAAAATCTACTAAATATTGGTGTTGTTAGAAATATAGAATTTACTAGAAAATGAGTTGATAGAATAACTTAAGAAATTATATGTTATTAACAACTAGATTTAATATCTCAAGTATAAAATATAAATAAATAAATTAATACATATAATAAAACAAATAATATTTAAACTAAAAACAAAAATAATATAAAATTGTGAATAAAAACTTGTGTAAATAATAAAGAAACTTGAGGACCATATTGCAAAAATGAAAGGGCATGACAAAAGCTCCCTCCTCCAAACCGGTTACACTGGTAACCCTTTTTAAATTATTAAAATATTAAAGGGTCAAGATCAATTTGTTTTGATCCAACGGTTTATATCTAAATTGCATATGGTATGCAACCTCAAGGGGGTTGCACACCAAAACACTACCTACATAAAATTGTACAAGCACAAAATGATCTTCTCGTATAATCATGTTGACCAAGTTTGCACTCTTCCGAACGTTATATCTTTGCTACTTGAAAACACACATAAGCTAGCTAGCGGGTGTGTGCCAGAAACTCCTGCAATGCCTAAGTCAGCAAGTAGACAATAGACAATAAGCTCTGTGTCTTTGAGAGTAAGAATTGCAATACCTATTCATAGATTCTGTTATAAGCTTTTATAGATTCCGCTAGGCACATTTTTAGTTGGACTCTAACTCTCCTTAGCAGAGTCCTCCTTGGAATCACTTTCGCACAGGATAATGCCTATCCTGATAGCACCGTACTCACTGCCAACCAAGTGAGATGGTCAAAACCTTGTACTTCGGCTATCACCGCAGCCCACCGAGCTATCTCGGCTTCGCTCTATCGTTGGCAGAGCCGTGGCAATCTTAATCAAGATAGGGCTCTGCCAAGCTAAACTTAGCTTGGCCCTTTTCACTAATCATTTCCCAGTCCATTACCAGATTACCCTTAGACAGCTAGGTCCAGGCCCCAATGGCACCTTTAACTGACTTACTATCTGCTTGGCCCAAGGTCGGGCTATCATAGAACTACCTCGGCCTATAGCTCGACCCAAAGTTTAGGAATGATGGACTTAGCTCGACCCAATCTATTCACATAAATTACCCTCTCAATTGCCCCTTAATTCCTTCTGCGAAGCATGATTAGGATTACTGTCCTTTAGCCGTGCTAAAATACACACTCCAGCCAAGCCAAAATACTCAGACTAATTAAGCCAAAATGCTCTAGCCAACTAACCTCAGCTTCACTTGGTTTCCATAAGTTGCGCCGGTCGTACAATCCGTCTTCTCACATTTCTGACAGCGTGGCCTTACTGGGACACGTGGCAAGCATTGATTGCCCCTACTTATTGTGATAGCCATCACACACTGCCCAACAATTCAAAAAGTCCCGCCATTTTGCCTCCATTACATATATACCACCCTTATACTCGAACAGTCCCACACACTGTTCATTTTGCCCAAGCTTCCCTGCCACTCCAATCTCACACTCTCATATCTCTGCACTCGGGCTCTAATCGAGGAAGCACTTGTAACTGTCACTAGAGCAACCTCCGTCGATTGGAATCAAATTCTTCGCCCTGAATTCGTAAGTTCCTCATTCTTTCTAGTATTTTTTACAACTGTTCAATATGTTCTTCATGTTCTTGATGTTTCTATTCTACCAAACCCCTATTCGTGCTTTGGAACAGAACTTAAGCTTTGAAACTATTAAGACACGCATAAATTAAATATAAAACTACATGGACACCAAATCCTATTGTTTTGATCCAAAATCATAATCACACCAGACTGAAAATCTATTGACAACCTTACATATGAGTATGACTGAACTAGGATTCCTCCTCCAACCGAACTAAAAGCCCCTACTCCTGGCCAAGACCGAGGTAAACCATAGCCGTAGACGTGTTCAACCGAACTAGAAATAACGCCCTTGTCATGACCGGGCTAAAACCTTGCCCTAAGTCAGGGCCAGATTAAAACATTTTCCCTTCTTTAGCCGAGCTACACATTGCACACACTCTCTTGGCCGAGCAAAATATAAACTAATTTGCACTGTTGCCTTAGCTCGGTCACCACTTGGCCATACCCATTCTCTATTTCTTCATTGTGCAGACTTGACTAGGTTTTTCAGGCACACCATTCACTTGCCCCTTGGTGGCACAGCTCGACCGAGCACCGTCTTGATCATACCAATGCCGAGCTAAGAAAACGAACATAATTTTCTTCTCTAACTTAATTTAAGGCCATGGGAAAATACTGATTTATGGTGAGCTCGTCAGGGGCCATGGCCGAATTCCGTAGGGACTACAACATTCTGGATGACGTCCACCTCTCCATAGCCAAGCTAGACACCACTCTCTAGGGCAAGCCAAGTTTTGTTCCCTTCTCCGTGTTGTCCATCGTAGAGGGTGGACTTCGGTTCCCAGTCCAACCCCTCATCTGCGAATTCTTTAGACAGAGCAGACTATGCCCCACCCAATTATCCACCAACACCCATAGGATTATAAATGAGATCGCCGAGCTAAATTGTCGTATCAGCCTCAACCTCGGATTGGCCGAGCTCTTTCACCAATACTCGCTCAGTCAAAATGATGACAGTTGGGTTCATTACCTTAGAATCAGGAAGGGCCGAGAGAAAATTATTAAGCGCACGCCTAACAAAGTTCTAAATGATGACGATTTTCTCTGGGTTTCTAGAAACTTTGAAGACCAAGAGACCCAAATACCAGGCTATAACATCAACTAGAATAAAGGGACACCTGGTAAGAATAGCTCAATTTTTCTCCCTGGGCTAAAAACTTGTACCTTTATTTAGCCGTACCAACACTTGCACTTTTTACAGATCATCTTACCAACTGGCCATTCTGGCATAGAGTTGAAACCGACCAAGGGAGATGTCGTGGGTGCCAAATCTTTGTCCTTCAACTTGAGTTGTTTGAAGTTCTCATAGTATATTATCTCACACGAGATCCCTTGTTCTATCAAGATTCGCTTGATGTCAAAATTATTAATGCGCAGAGTAACCACTAGCATGTCGTTGTGAAGGCTTTGCAACCTTGCTAAGTCCCTATCAGAGAAGGTGATGAAGCTTTTCACTTCTGTTTTCCCTTTTTTCTATGGTAGGTTGTACGCTTAGTACTTCCCTCATGTGCTCCGTCTTCTTAATCATTCCTCTAAGCTAGCAGAATTGTTCAGACTTGATGATCCCATGTATCGCTTTGATTACGCCTTGAGGCGAACCTTCGAATGGCATCCCATATGGTCCATTACGGTCCTGAAGGGCTGGCCGAGGTCCCCCTTCAATGTATTGGTCCAGGTGGCCCGCAGCTACTAACTCTTCCAGATGTTGCCTCAGTGGCGTATAATTTTCAATTCGGTGCCTCACTTCATCATGGAAGGTGCACCGAAATCTATCATCGTAGCCCCTTTGTGCCTCTCCCAACTTGGCTAGCCGCCGAACGAAGGGTTCGTCGCGTATCTCGCTAAGAATCCGGTAGATAGGCTTCTTGAACACCATGGTGGTGGCGGTGCAGACTCTCAACCTCCTTCCCTGGGAGTCCTCACCATTTGGTCATCCACCTCGTCCTGTTTTGTTTAGCCGGTCTTCCTGGCCGACTGTGTTAACTTTTGCTGCAGGTTTTTTGTCTGACATCGATGTTGTGCCGGACTTTGCCTTGGCTCAAGCGCCATCCTCGTGTACCCTGATGTGCTGGTGCACTCTCTCTATCAGGCCTTCCATCATGAGGGGTGGCGTCATTGTCATTGAATCCCTCAACTTATGGCCCACTGGCAAATCCCGCTTATACTACGTGATAGCTAGGTTGATGGGACAATCGCCTATCTAGTTGAAGGTCTCCTAATACCTGTTATTGTAAGCCTTCAACGTTTCTTTCTTGCCCATGTCCATGGCGAGTAACTAGTCTATTTTTACAGGGGTCTTGGTGTTTGTCTTAAACCTGGTGACAAACGCCTCTGCCAATTGTGCCCATGAAGCGATGCTACCTTCTGGTAGCCTCTCGAACCAAGTCAAGCCCATGTTGCCCAAGCTTGATGGAAACAAAATACACATTAGAGCCTCGTTCCGTCGATGTATGGCCATAACTTGGCGAAAGTGGCTCAAGTGCATGTAGGGGTCTAACTTCCCTTCATAGGTTGTGAACTTAGGCTGATTGAAGCCCAAGGGCAATGGTGCGTTCTCTATTACCGGAATGAACGGCGAGCTTTGCAACCATGCTAACGCTTTGTTTGCCATTCGTAAGCAAGGCATGACATTGGCATTCCAACTTCAACACTTCCATGTGTCTGAGAAGCCAACTGTTGTAGAGCAGAGACCCTTTAGGGAATGAGTGCCTAGGCATCTTCTCTCCTTTGAGCCCTTTCTTCTAGCACGGTCTGTAGCTCCGCCGACCTAGGCAACTTGGTGTGCTGAGAAGTGGTTTGATGCGTATGTGAGGGTTGATAACTGCTTCCCTCCGTGTAAGACCTTTCAATCCTCATTCTCTCAGACCTAGAGTAATGAGTCCTGGAGATTCTTGATTGTGTGTTGCCTGCCTTGAGACTTATGCTTTCTGATTGCGATGGTGTGACACGCCTGTCGCAATCGCCTGAGTGGCGCCTTCGCGAATCGCTTCCCCTTCCACCATTTTGCCTTTCATCTGGCGCTTCATGGTCACCATGTCAGCCGCCATTCTCCTTATCAATTCGTCTTGCTCCTTCACACGATCCTTCAGAACCTGAAAATCCACCCTCCGTCTTTGTCTATCTGGGCTTTGAGAGCAACAAAGACTTGAGCCCGATTTTTCTCATGCGCCTCTCCTTGGGTTTCGTCGCTAGGGATTCAATTATGCCATAGGCTAGACAAAAGGCAAATCCTCGCGCCTCTTGTCCCTTTTGGAGTTTGTCTATCAATAGCAGAATGGAGCAAGTCTTCGTTGTGCGCTATTGAAATGAGTTGAAGAAAAACTTAATCAAAAGGTTAGTTCTTTGTGATATTTCCCATAGACGACGCCAATTGTACGAGAACGAAATAATCTTCTCGTATAATCATGTTGACCAAGTTTGCACTTTTCCGAACGTTGTCCCTTTGCTACTTGAAAACACACGTAAGCTAGCCGGCGGGTGTGTACCAGAAACCCCTCCGATGCCTAAGTCAACAAGTAGACAATAGACAATAAGGTCTGTGTCTTTGAGAGTAATAATTGCAATACCTGTCCATAGATTCTGTTATGAGCTTTTATAGATTTTGCCAAATACATTCCTAGTAGGACTCTAACGCTCCTTAGGAGAGTCCTCCTAGGAATCACTTTCCCATAGGATAATGTCTATCCTGATAACATCCTACTCACTGCCAACTAAGTGAAATAGTCAAAATCTTGTACTTCGGCTGTCACCGCAACCCACCGAGCTATCTCAGCTCTGCTCTATCGTTGGCAGAACCGTGGTAATCTTAATCAAGATGGTGCTTTGCCGAGCTAAACTTAGCTCGGCCCTCTTCACTAATCATTCCCCGGTCTGTTACCGGACTACCCTTAGACAGCTAGGTCTAGGCCCTAGTGACACCTCTGACTAAATTGGTATCTACTTGGCCTAAGACCGGGCTATTGTAGAACCACATCGACCCATAGCTCGACCCAAAGTTTAGGAATGATGGACTTAGCTCGACCCAATCTATTCACATAAATTACCCTCTCAAAAACAAAAGAGCAAAAGAAATAAATTTTGTATGAGGATAAGGTATATGCTATGTGCTACTTTCTATTATTGTGATTAAATTTGGCAATAAAGTTCATAACATTTATTTTGGGTGTTTGGAAAATAATAAGAAGTATATACATTTGTGATTGACGGAAAGTAGTAACATGTGATACCTTATTGACATACACAAATTTCTCCAGAAGAAGAGACACGAAAGGGGTAGATAGATGATACCAACTTTAATGGCAGAGAAGGCTTCCTTTAATGATCCTTAGAAGGCTGCAACCTCTGCCCTGCCTATGTATTATTTGTCCTTGTTTAGAATGCCAGAAGGGGTTGCAAGAGAATTAGAAAAGATGTAGGCCACATTCCTTTGGGGTGGATCTGAGATAAAAATGGTCAATTCACTTGGTTAAGTGGGATGAATTATCTAAGAGTGTAAAACAAGGAGGGCTAGGTATTAGAAGTATAATTATTGTATCTTACACATAGAGTCGGCTTTGGCCGAAAGCCGCCACTATGGGCCCCAAAAAATTGTGAAAAAAAAAGACCCAAATTTTTTCAGCTATTATACGTTAGTCCACAAAAAAATCTATCTAAATTTGAAAAATCCCGACAAAGTTTGTTGAAAATTCAAAACTAATAGTTGATTGTTGTGGTGAATTATTTAAAACAAATGAATGATTTTTTTTATTGGCAAAAATTAAAAACTCGATTGATATGGTGAATTATTTTAAATTAATAGATGGTTATTTCTCAAATGTATGGATTGCATATTGAACACGATTAATTATACCAATTAAAATTGTTTCTGGGGAAAAAAAACTTTTCAAATTTAAAATTGATTAAATTTTATCTTCAGTTAACTATGTCACAAGAAAAATTGAATGTATTAGCAATTTAATCCATTGAAAATGATTTAGTTAATAATTTGAATTACGCAAATTAAATTAGCATTTTTGTAGTTAAAAATATGAGAAGGGTGGTGTTTAAGTGTACAGTTTGTTCATTTTTTATTTAGTATTTCAACTTGAATTATTTTAATTTTTTTTTATTTATTGTAAACTTTTTTATATATTTAAAAAAAATTAATAATTATATATGATCAAAATTTAAATGTATGATCTTTTAATCATAATTTTTTTTTTTTTAAATGTATGTATCAAGAGTTCGTTTTGGGTCCCCTAAATGTCTGAGCCAGCTCTGCTTACGCATTTTGTTATGAAAAAATCACTAGGTATGTTGTAACAAAATTATTGAGTTTTGTGATAAATCCACAAAAATACATAAATGTTACCATAAATTTTCGTAAACGCTATTTTTTTTAGGTGTAAAAAAATCCATTAAAATAAATAATGAATCTTTAAGAGAATTTAATTTTGCCCCTCAAACTATTAGTTAAAAATCTACTTAACCCTTGTTCTTTTAATAACATAAATTTTGCATCTAAACTAATCGATTTGGATCAATTTACCCCCACTGTCGACTGCAATCTACAATCAATTGCCAGCGTGGCAACAAAATTTCATTTGAAATTTCATCTTGCCTCACAAAATATCAATTAGACCCCTAAATAAATATAAGAAAAACATTAAATTTTAATATCTAATAATAATTTTCATCCAAAAGATTAAATTTAAATATCTAATAATAATTTTCATCATTCAATATTGTTTTCCAAATCATCAAAAAAATTTCAACCTACTATTACTCAATTAGTCCTCTTTTTTTTTCCTTTTTTTTTTTTTGGCAAAAAAACTTCATTGATGAAAAAAATATGAACAAGCATATAAACATACATAAAAAAAAACAAAGTGGATGCAAAAGGTATCAAAGCAACGTTAAGCCATTCCAACCAGATTGGCATTGCGAATTACCAGCATACCACCAAGAAGATAAGGCATCAGCTAGCAAAATAAAGACAAATAGGAACAGAGAGACCCAATGAAGCAACCAAGTCCCCAATGAGATTAATTTAGGAGATAAGGTAGCTCCACTTGGGGGGGGGGGGAGAGAGAGAGAGAGAATAGACTAACAATTTTGGACTCAATATTGAAGGCAACTGGTAGACAGGTAATTGATTGGGAAATCAATTGGTAGTGTACAAGTAATCCAATCAATGAGTCAATTGTCTAATCAATCAGTGGTGGAATCATCCAATCAATCATTCATTTGATTCCAATGCAAATTCTAATGAAATCAACCATTTGAATTCATTTGATTCCACATTAATTTTTCAAATCTTACATAAAAAAAACAACGTAAGAGATGAAGAATCATCACTTTATTCTTACATACTTTATTCTCATCATTCTTCATCTCCTTCTCTCAGTATTTTGCGCTCAGCCTCAGGTTTTCCCTTACTTTTCTTATGTTTACTATTTTTGTAACTTTGGTATTCTTTAATTTTTTTTTTTTTTTTTTTCATGTTTTCATAAACAACCACACAAAAATTCAAAGTAAACACCTATCGTTTATATATGTAGGCTAATATTTTCCCTATTTTCCTTTGTTTGATGGTCAAAAACTAAGTATAATATTTTTTACGTAAAATATATTTTGTCATAAATTGATTTACCTTTAAATATATATATATATTTTTTAATCAGGCTCAATAGTATTCAACGTAGATTTTAAGTTGAGCGTCTTTATTCTGTCTATCTACATTTAGATAATATAATCTGACCAAATAATCAAATAGAGATATGAAGAATGATGTAGTCAATAAAATAGTCAAATAGCCAAATAGAGATAAAATCTAACCAAATAATCAAATAGAGATATAATCTAGGGGAAGGGATATACATATATTGACGTGGGATAGTTCAGTAAGTAGAGATAAAAATCTCCTTAATTTGACTATAACCAAATAGTCCTTAATAAAATCAAATGGAAAAGAGGAATTCGTATAATTGATCCCATTTGATGAAAGTTAAAACTTAATTTGGTTTGGTTTAATTTGATTTTATGTATATATATATATATATATTATGGTTGAGCAATTGACCCAAATTCAGTTTGAGGATTATTATTTTTGTTGCATTCAATCATTTTTTTATTTTATTCTTAAGTAATGATATATAAACAAAATTTGTATACAAAAATTTTATGTATAATAATGTGTCACATTTATATCTACTCATTGAAAGTTTAAAATCGGTAATTTATGTTCAATTCTATATGAAAATTGTGTATGAATATCATTTTTTTTCTTTCTTTATCATTCGTTCTCTTTTAAGATTTTTGTTGTAAAGTTAATTACTTTATAATTGGTTCGCTATTAAGATTTTTGGTTGTGAAAACTAATTTAAGTGTTAACCAAACACCTAAAAACAAAAATAAAAATTTATTTTTGCTCAAAATTAGGTTACATGAAAAATATTTTACGACGAAACAAATGGAGCCATAGTGTTTTCATTTGAACAAACATAAATTTGAGATATTGTTTGGCTGAGTTTTCAAAATTTATTTTGTCTTACAAGTAAAAAAAAAAAAAAAAATCTAGCCTGATAAAAGTAACGAAAAAAAACATTCATAATGATTTTCTCTTTTTTGAGGAAAAAATAATTTTTAACAATTTGAATATATATATATATATATATTAGTGCTTATTTTCGTCAAATTAATTTCTATTTTGGAAAGAAAAAAGAAAAACTGAAAATTCAACCAAACATAAACAATTTACTAAATGAGTTTTGAAAATCAACACTCTGTTTTGTAAAATTTGTTTTCTATTTCGTTTTTATTTTTTTATTTTTACTAAAATTTGCTCTTTTTTTTATTTGTTCACTATTTTTTTTTTTTGGTAAAATCAACACTAGTTTGGTAAAAATATATAAGTGTAAATTTCAGATACTTTCATTGAGATTTGCATCAAATACAAATTGTTTTCTTGTGCTTCTAGAAATTACAAATATTTCAATATCAAAATTTGTCATTTAACGTAATTGATAAATAAAATAAAATTTCTAACTATCCTCTTATATATCAATGAAATTATCAGAATTATTAATAAAAATATATTCTTGACATCATTAAAAATTGTTACTCCCTCCATCCCAAAATATTAGTCCGTTATTTCATTTTTTATTATCCCAAAATATTAGTTCCTTTTCAAAAATTAAGGATTAAAGTTACATGAATTTCCTATTTTGCCATTATTTTAAATTCATTAACATTAATGTTTTTGAAGTGTACTAATTGCATTACCAAAGTATAGTTTACAAAAATTAATCAGTGTGTTTGGTTTCAGTTTTCTAAAAACTAAGGTGCCGTTTGGTAACACTTACGTTTTCAGTTTTCTGTTTATATTTACAAAAATTTAAAAAACTCAAATAAAAACTTGTTTAGTAAAATTTTTGATTTATAAATCAGTGGTCTCAGTTTATAAATTTGGCCAAAAAATGAAAACACAAAAAATGTGTTTCCATTTTGAGTTTTCAGTTTTTTTTTTTTTTTTACTACCCAACACCAGCCACCATTTTCCACCACCGTCTTCCGCCACCACCACCCACCTGCCACCACCACCTGCCACCACCACTCACCACCCACTTTGGCACCACACCCACCACCCGGCCACCACTACCCACCAGCCACCCACCAGACACCACCACCTGCCACCCACTTGCCACCACCACCCACCCTTGCCGCCTTCACCACCACCACCACACCACCACCCCACCACCCACCTGCCATCCACCGGCCACCACCCGCCACTACCATCCACCGCTCGCCACCACCACCTGCCACCTACTTGCCACCACTACTCACCACCTACCTGCCACCACCATCCACCACCTGCCACCACCAGCCACCCACCACTACCAGCCACCTGTCACCCACCCGCCACCACTACCCACCACCACCACCATCACCCACCACCCACTTGCCACCCACCTGCCACCACCACCCACCACCTACCACCACCACCACCACCACCACCACCACCACCCACTCACTACCCTACCACCCACCACCGTCACCCACTCACCCACCCACCACCTAACCACCACCACCACCACCCACTCACTACCGCCTACCACCACCACCGTCACCCACTCACCCACCCACCACCTACCACCACCACCACCACACACCACCACCACTCACTACCGCCTACCACCCACCACCGTCACCCACCACCACCAACCACCACCATCACCCACCACCCACCCACCACCACCCACTTACTACCATCTACCACCCGTCACCGTCACCCACCCACCCATCCACTACCACCACCACCCACCACCACCCGTCACCCACCTGCCACCGCCACCACCACCCACTCGCTATCACCTACCATCCGCCACCGTCACCACCCACACCCACCACCACCAACCACCAACCAACCACCACCACCTGTCACCTACCGCTACCACCACTCTACCACCATACCTGCCACACCACCCATCACCCGCCACCAACCACCACACACCACCAACACTTGCTACCACGCCCATCGTCACCCACCACCCACCATCACCACCCACTACCCACCCGCCACTACCCGCCACCACCCACCACCATCCACCACCACCGGCCATCCGTCACTCACTTGCCACCACCACCCACCACCGGTTACCACCAGCACCACCATACTCGCCACCACCCACCACCGTCACCCACCCACCTACCACCACCCCCCCACCTGCCACACCCACCACTCGCTACTACCACCACGCCCCAGTCACCCACCCACTACCACTACCCACCCGTCACCACCTACCACCACCAGCTACCCACCACCCACCGTCACCACTTGCCACCACCATCTTCCGCCACCACTTGCCACCACTTGCAATTTCTCACTCTTTTTTATATTTTTAATTTTTTTTAAACATTTTGTCAATTACCAAACGCGTTTCTAGTTTATGTTTTTCTAAAAATAACAAAAAATAAACAAAAAACCAGTTTATAAAATTTTTGAAATATAAACTGAAAACGTAACGTTACCAAACACACCCTAAGCTTTTTGTTTTTCGTGTTTTTTTGTTTTTAGTGAATATTTTTTAAATATTAAGCATTTTTTTCACAAATATTTTGGCCTTGTTTGGTTAGTGTTTCCCAAAAATTTTTGGGAAAAATTCTCTACAAATAAGTTTTCAAAAATAATCAAACCAAACAAATTTTCTCAAAAAAATTTCCCAAAACTTGTTTGGTTAGGCCTCGTTTGGGAACAGGCTAGTAACTTTTTGGCTATTTGGCTAAAATATGAGCTAAAAAAAATAGTATGTTTGGGATGACTTTTTGACTTTTTACGAAAAGATGTGCAAAAAGTAGAGAGAAAAGAAGATCTTTGACTTTTTGGTATGGGTTATTGGCTTTTTGGCTAATTTAGTAACTTTTTGACTTTTTGACTAAAAATGAGGGTTCCCAAACGAGGCCTAGTAAGTTTTCCAAACAAATCTCTCTCTCATACACATCAAATCAATCACTTTTTCCAAAACTCTCTCTCAAAATAATTTTCCAAAACATCTTTTGAAAAAAATCAAACCAAACAACTTTTCGTACTTTTTATCTCTAAAACTCATCTCCCAAATTCAAACCAAACATACCCAAAAATATTTTTAAAAATTAATGAATACACAAAAATACTAAAATTATACTGAATGAAAATAATGAAAATAATATATGTTATAACATTGCAATTTATCCCAATACTTGTGTCAAATGAAAATAATACCAATGTATCCCAATACTTGCTAAAAAACCATAATTTGTTCAGTAGTGTTACGCGTATCAATTTATATATCAATTAGTGTAACAATATATGTTATAACATTGCAATTTTAAAACTATGGATCCTATCTATTATACAAATTATAAAGACCTAAAATCTCTAAAATTATATCACATCATTTGTTAATATATTAATTGATATATTAATTGATGCGAATAGCTTTATTCAAATTTGTTTGGATAATCACAGGTTTATATTGTCTACATTGGAGAGCACCTTGGGGAAAAGACTTATCAAGAAATTGAAGATGCTCATCACTCTTGTCTACTATCTATAAAGAGTTCCAAACAGGAAGCTAAAGCTTCTCTGGTTTATAGTTACAAGAAGGTCATCAATGGCTTCTCTGCATGGCTCACCCCAGATCAAGCTGCCAAGTTAGCTGGTAAACAACCTTGTTATAATTACAAATACATCCCTTGAGGTTTGTTTAAAATATAAATTACTCCTTATAGTTCTCGAAATTACATCTCACCCTTCAACTTTCTAATCGAATAATGAATGATCCCCTTTATTAATAAATTATGAAGTCAATTAACAATTTCTAATGATGCCGAAAATATATTTCAATTCAATTTAGGTAATTTTATTGTTGTATATGAGGGCAGTCAGGATTTTTATTTTTTCTTTTAATTCTGTTAAATAAAAAAATTTTGACAAGGAAATATTTGTAATTTTCAAAATTACAAAGGGCAATCCGTATTGTAAGAAAATTTCAAGAGATGTGTTTGTAATTTATCCTAATATTTTTAATAAAAATAATTGTTAATATTTTAAACTTCTTTTGCATAACCATTTTAAGAATGATTAGCATATTTAGGCCTTGTTTGAGGTGTACTAATAAGTACACACTTTTTATCTTTTTTCCATCACATCACCTCTCTACTTTTCTGCACATCTTTTTGTAAAAAATCAAAAAATATACTTATTTAGATCATCTCAAACCACCCCTTAAAGTAGTTAAATACTCCTTTTTGTGTGTGTAGTTTCCGTTTAGTGCCTTAACAAAAAATTCTCTCTTTCTGTTTTTAAAGATGAATTTCCTAAGCATGGTTTTTTAATGCCTATACGTATTACATTGAAGGTGGGTGTTAAAGTTTTGTAATTTTAATATAAAAATAAAAACATGTTTATTATATATTTAATATATCAGTTTTGTGGTTTCATTACAAAATCAATGCATACCAGTTATCAAGTTTTCAAAATTAAATGTATAGTTAAACCTTTTTCAAATTTATGTTTCTGTTACAAAACTAGCTTTATTCTATTTTGAGTTCTATTTGATATTAATAGAAGGGAGATGTTATTTGATCACTATTGTTCATCCCGTTTAGCAACAAAAGCTATCATCTACCCGTGCGATTACCTTTTCTATTGAGACAATTTCGTTTACTTTATTATATTTGGGTGACTTTAGTTTATTGAACAAGGAACGCTGTGAAAAAAATGAATTTATCTTATAACTTGTTCAATTCATAATATTATAATATTATAATATATGAATATTTTAGAGATCAAACTTTTTGGTCTCCAAAAGTAAAAGAAAAAAATTGTTGCAAAAACATTAGTATACCATTCTCAATCATGATGCAAGTCGTCATCCAAAAAAGTCAAAAAAATTACTTATAGCAACAATTTAAAAAATGTCACTAATAAATCAATTTTAGGGACAACAATTCTGTGCTAAAACGTTTATTACTTTTAGACGAAACAGTAATTCATTACTAAATATCTAATTCTATCATTAAAATTACAACAACGATATTTCCTTAGTCAAATTAGTTTTGTCTCTAAATTTTTTTATATTAAAACTTAGTTCTCTTTTGCAACATCTAAAAAAATCAATCTATTAACTTATTTGGATCAAATCATCTCTTTATTTTTTTTACACATATTTTCATGGAAAATGATTTGTCCCTCTAAAAAAGCCCCCCCTAATCTCCCTAATGCCCAAAACGACGTCATTTTGGGCTCTTTTTTTTTTTTTTTTTTTTTTTTGTCTTGGTTTGAAATTTAGGGGGATTAGGGGGCCAAAAATTAGGGGATGTAGCACAGCCCTATTTTCATAATAAGTAAAAAAATCAAGGACAAATTATACAATTAGTCCCTGTAATTTGTCTCGTGTGTCATTTTGGTCATTGTCATTTTAATTTGCTTGATTTTAACCTTAAATTTTGAATTCTGTATTATTTTGATCCAATTGAAAACGGAAATCAAGAAATTGGACATAAAATTTGTATGTGAATGGCATGTGACATGTGATTGGCTTCCAGGGCAAAATAGACATTTTGCTTCCCTTTCCCTTTCCCTTTCCCTTTCAGCTTCTTCCTACGCCTCTCTCTCTCAACCTCTCTCTCTCAAAACCCTAGCAGCGCCACTGCCTCAAGTCGAGACCGAGCACCGGCGGCGAAGGAACCTCGCAGGGTCCACCACCGCCTCCGACTCCGCCACTCCTCTTCCTTCACACCTTTTTCGATCCTCTCGCTACTCTCTGTCACTAGCGCCGACTCCCGTTGACGCAAAAAGATGATGTAGAAGTGAAGGATTTGGAGAAAGGTGAAGTTGGTTTTCATCATCATCAACCACATGTGTCTGAAACCAACCCACCAGATCAAATCCTCTCAGACTTGTCATCAACAGTGGAACCAGAGTTCCCCGAGTGCCCCAAATCCCCCAAGTCCCTCTCTCTCGTTCTCAGCCTCGCCCCACTCCCTCTCCTGCTCAATCTCGCTCCACCCCAACCCCAATCTCACAGGTACTCAATTAATCCTCACATCTAACTAATCAAATTTCACATTTTTTTGTGCAAATTTTTGGAAATTTGATTTGAATTTTTAATTTTTCTTTCTGGGTTTTTCTTGTTTTAACCAGCCATCTTTAACAACACTGAATTCAAGATCTTATACCAACAAATTCTCTCTGTTTCTGTTCCTTTTGCACTTGGTGGCTGCTATTGGGCTAGTTGGTTTTCTTGTGTTTAAGGGGGTTCAAGGCCTATTACAAGCTGGTTCAACTCAAAAAAAGGAGAAGGGTGTATTGGAATTTTTTCTACCTCAGGTTGAGGCTGCTTCTCTTTTGAGCATCACACTAGCATTTTCATGGCAAAAGGCTGTTAGAGTGTGGCCTACATTCATGGTTCATTTCATAATTTGGAGTAGTTTCATCATGTCTTTATCTGCTGGAATTCTCCTTATTTGCTTCCAAAAAGTCCCCCACCGACGGCGTTGGAGTCCTGTTTATTGCATTTGTTATTGGTAATGGCTTGTATGCTTGTTGGGTTTCTCATACAATTGCTTTTTGTTGTAAGTCTTGATTAATTCACTTGAACCCGAATCGAAATTCCCTGATTTGAATCAACCCACTTAGGAGAGAGGGAGGGAGAGGGAGAGAGAGAGGCGTAGGAAGAAGCTGAAAGGGAGAGGGAAAGCAAAATGTCTATTTTGCCCTTGGAAACCAATCACATGTTATTTATGTGCAAATTTTCCTTCCAATTTCTTAACTTCCGTTTTCAATTGGACCAAAATGATACAGAATTCAAAATTTAAGGGTAAAATTGAGCAAAGTGAAATGACAAGGACCAAAATGACACACGAGGCAAACTACAGGGACTAATTGTGTAATTTGCTCAAAACAAGGACTAATTGTGTAATTTGCCCAAAAATCAATTTATAAGTTATACCCAAAACAATCCTTAATTTCTTATACTTTTAACACATTTACGAGGGGACGAAAAATATTTTGTGTTCTGCATTCAAATTTTTTAGTGGTTGTGAACCCTGGACGATACACACTATAAGTAAACTAAGTTTTATCTTGGATGTGCTTTAGTCTATTAACAACGCAACTCCAGACTCCACACTATAAGTAAACTAAGTTTTATCTTGGATGTGCTTTAGTCTATTAACAACGCAACTCCAGACCCTGAGAGCCCAACTTTTCTACTTCTACATTTAGTGCAATATTTTGTGTTCTTGAATTTTATGCTTACTATTTTATTTGTTTAGTTTGGTATATGTAAGTTCTAATTCGTTTGTGAATTTTACTATAGAAGTTCCAACAAACCTAGCATGAAATGGATTTTTTTTTTTTACAGAGAGCGGGGAAGTGGTTTCGGTTTTCAAAAGCGAGCCCAGAAGATACAGTCTTCAAACAACAAGATCATGGGATTTTGTGAACTTGCTTGAACAACAAGGACAACATAGTTTCACCAACACAAACATTCAACAACTATTGCACAAAGCCAACTATGGAAAAGATGTCATTGTTGGAGTCTTGGATACTGGTAATTTCAATTCTAAATTACATGATATATATATGTGTGTGTGTGTGCGCGCGCTCGTGCGCTCGCGCGGAGCCAGTAAGGTCAAGTTTGGGAAGATAAGTGTACTTTTTGACTTTTCTTGTATTATGTGTAGAAAAGTAAAGAGGAGATGTTGATTGATGTGACCCAAAAAAGATAAAAAGATGAAATAAGTGCACTTTTTTAGTTTAGCCAAACTTGGCCTAAATTAAGTTAGATGGGACACTTATTAATTATAATTTTTTGTTTAAAAAAAAAAAAAAAGTCATGAGCAACATTAAGATAATAATAATTTTATGGGATAAATTTAAACATAAAAAATTACATATTCATTATTAATAAGAACAAATCAAAATTCTATAATAGTGTGGAACAGCTCAGCGTGGGATGATGATGTAAATTTGTAATTTTAGCACAAAAAATTATGGATTAAAATTCCTAATTTTAAAAAATAAAAACACATCATTTATAGCACAAATTATTATAAAATCTATTTGACAGAAAAATATTAAAGAGATAACATTGCTTATAAATAGGGCTGGCAATTTGAAACTGACTCGACGGGGACCCGATCCCCCCGACCCCGATTTGAACGGTTTTCCTCGAAAAATACCCCCGATGGGCTGGGGATGGTATTCAAAAATCAATTCCTGATCAATTTCAGGCCGGGGATGGTGATAAGTGTACAATCCCCGGCCCCGATTGTCCCCGAAGCAATATATATATATATATATTATATACTTTCTATACTGTTTCTCTCTCTCTCTCTCTCTTTCATTTCATTTTTTTTTTATTTCACATCTAATCTCTCTCTCTCTCTCTTCCCTCTCATCTCTCTCTCCCTCGCACTCACTCACCCACTCACCGTCTCTCATCTCTTTCTCGTCTTCACCGTCTCTCATCTCTCTCTCCCTCTCGCTCAAAGTTCCTCTGTTACAACTTACAAGCCATTGAAGAAACATCTGAAGCAAGCAGATCTATGATGATTGAAGCACATCCTTGCATCTGAAGCAAGCCATTGAAGAAGCAAGCACATCCTTTCATCAATATATATATTATGATTTTTTTTAACAGATCTATGGATTTTTTTGAAAAATCTTGAACTTTATATATGTATGGATTCAGATTTGATTTTTTTTTTTTTTTGATTTGTTGAATAGTGTGTTGGATTTGGATCTTCATTCACTGTTTTTTTTTTTTTTTTGGCTATGAAATTTTCGAGGTCGGGGAACCCCGATTCCCGTTAAGGGACGCGGGGGCGGGCGGGGCGGGGGCGGGGGCGGGACGGTGATAGGTTCCCCGTCGGGGAACGGGGACGGGGATGGGGACGGAAGAATTTGCACCATCGGGGATCGGGGACGGGGGGTGTGATCCCCGGCCCCGCCCGTTGCCATTCCTACTTATAAATGATGTGTTTTGAATGAAAATTATTAAACAGTTTTAGAGTAAAGTAAAGAAAATCACAAATTACACTAAGTGGTATATCAACTACTTGAAAATAATGAGTTCATTATATTTAATCTATAATATTTTTCGCTACACTATTGATTTAAACTACTACATAAACAATACCACATAGTGTTCCCAAAGTATCAAATAACTACTTGTTGTGAACAATACAATAAACCATTAGCCAAAGAACATGTTAAGAAAAAAAAAAAGAGAATACATTTTATACATGACAATAACAAAAAAAAAAAAAAAATTCAAAACTTGGGGGGGGGGCGCACGTGACCCCCCTGGCCCTACTGTGTCTCTGCGTCTGTGTGTGTGATATCTTCTATCACTCCATATGCATTTCATCGTTTTGTTTCACCTTCTACTATTTATCTATTTAGATTTTGATATTTTTCATTTCATTGTTTCCACTTTTCAAAAAACACTTTTCAGAAAATTCTACTTTCTTATTTTTTGTGTTTTTTTGTTTTTACTGAATTTTTTTAATATTTTAAGCAATTTTTTTACTTTTTAGACACACCTAACATAAATACACCTAAAAAGTAAAAAAAATCTTTTAAAAATTCACTAAATACCAGAAATACAAAAAAAATATAAGAATTCAGTACATTTTTTGTATTTTTATGTACTTATTAATTTTTTAAAATATTTTTTCACAAATTTTTTACTTTTAGATACATCTAAGTAAGGTGCATCTAAAAAAGTAAAAAAAATGTTTAAAATTTAAAAAATATTCACTAAAACAAAAAAACACGAAAACAAAAAAAGTCAGTTTTCAAAAAACTTAATCCAGAAAACTCAAACCAAACACACTGAATAATTTTTTTTTTTTTTTTTTTTTAATTTCATAAGATTGCATCACATTCAACTATTTATAACTTTCGTTCATGTCATTCTAAGTGGATTTGTTGATGTGTATCTTTCACAACAATTAACTCTGAAATAACGATCTCCATTCCTTGTATAAAATGTAAAGGAGAAATGCCATTTTTATATGCAAGACCTACGGTATTTGAAAGATAATAATTAGACGTACCATGTCATATGAAAAGTCACGCACAAAGTGAAAAGTTTCGGTAAAATATTCTGATAATATGTAGTAGTTGTCATGTTATATGTGTTATCTTTGGTTTATTTTGCTTTCTCTACTCCTTTGTGGGTTTACCACATTGTTAATTTTTTTTGGGGGGGGGGGGGAATACTACAATATGCAGCCCTAAAAAGGTATACATTGTAACTAAAAAGGTATACATTGTAAGAAAAGTTATAATTTTTATGGTAAAAGTCCTAAATGTTTAAAAAATAAAAAATAAAAAAAAGAAAAATAATTAAAATTTCACTGTTATTTTACTCTATAGATTTTTTCAAGAATTAAAATTTCAATAAAGTATTTTCTGTCGCTTTTCTTTTAAACCCAGGGGTATGGCCAGAGTCACAGAGTTTTAGTGATGAAGGGATGGAACCAATTCCCAATTCATGGAAAGGAATCTGCCAAAATGGGGTTGCCTTCCAACCATCTCATTGTAATAGGTAATTTACTAAACCAACTCCTGTTTATATAATTTTTCTTATATATATTATGGATAATTTGGATGTCCAATCCACCTAAGTCCAAATTAAAAGAGGACGATCTCATCATAGTGGATTACCATGTGAGAGAATACATTGTGATGAACCAGAAATAAAGAAGAGGACTGATGGGGCAAAGTATAATAAACAAAAGAATGCTGGGTCAAACTAAAATAAACCTAAAATAGGGTTTAAATGCACTAACCCAAGTTGATAACCAGAAGTACACCAATCTGAGAACTCGAATCAGAGAAAGAGACGAGAAGACGAGAGGAACCAAGAGAGAGAATCGAACAAGGCTCTGAGTCGCGATGAGTGCTAAGTGGAAGAAGAAGTGCCGAAAGATGAGAGGTTGAACCAGAAGCCGAAGTCGAGGTTGAAGCCCGGAGTCGAAGTCCAAGCATTAGCAATCGCGACTTGAACTTGCGCACAGATGGGTCGCGCATAGATGGGTCACGCCAGATGTACACTTGCGACTTTAGAGAACCAAAAGCAATGGGTGTCGTGATTTTGGGCCAGAGAGGGAGACGACTTCACGACCACCAATCATGAAGCAATGAACCAGAATTCCGGCGACAAGGGTTTTGGTTGACTAAATCAGAAACAGAGGTAGGGTTTCAGTAGCTCTGATATCATGTAAGAATTCTAAATGAATTCTATATTCAACTTGTATCTTTGATTACAACCAAACCTTAGATTATATAGCCCTAACTCCTAAACCAAAAAGGAGAATACACTCACTCCTCTAATAGGACTCTAATATGTACAACCACAATCATGCCTAATTTGTAAGATTTACAATGTATTCTCACAATTTTATCCTTAGATTTGGACAAATTATTTTCACGAATTAAATCTTATGACGCATAGTTTACAATAGAACAACTTTAACAGTGAGGTAATGTCCACCGGTCACACACCGTAAACTCAAGTTTCATGAACGCACATGATTTAGAATTTTTTTTTTTTTTTTTGATTTTTTAACAAGTGCTATGTACTCATATTTTTATTTTTAAAAAGTATGAAAATTTTAATATATAGCATAGATTTAAATTTAGGCCTTATTTGTCATAATCTAAAAAAGCCAAAAAGCCTAAAAGCCAAAAAGTCACTATCCTATTTAAGTCCTATTATCTTATTTAAATCACATCACCTCTCTATCACATCACTCTAAACACAACCCATACTCAACCCATATTTCATAACAAGTCAAAAAGTGCACTTATTTTCATCCCAAACCACCCAGTATAGTGTAACTCACACATAGTAAATTCAATTCACATATGATGTTTTTCTAGGAAATTAATTGGAGCTCGATACTACCTAAAGGGATATGAGGCATACTATGGGCAACTCAATGACACAGAGGATTATCGGTCACCCCGTGACAATGATGGCCATGGAACTCACACAGCCTCTACTATCGGAGGCCGAACAGTTGCTAATATTTCAGCCCTCGGTGGTTTTGCCAGTGGCACAGCCACTGGCGGTGCCCCACTAGTGCGTCTAGCCATCTACAAAGTATGTTGGGCAATTCCGAACCATCTTAAAGGAGAGGGAAACACTCACACATGCTTCGATGAAGACATGCTGGCGGCATTTGATGATGCCATTGCTGATGGGGTTAATGTGCTAAGCATTTCCATCGTACCATACAGTCTGAGACCCTATGAACAAGATGGGATTGCAATCGGTGCATTACATGCGGTGAAGGCAAACATTGTAGTGGCATGCAGTGCTGGTAATGAAGGCCCTAGTCTGTCAACTGTGAGAAAATTGGCACCCTGGATCATCACTGTCGGTGCAGTAGCATAGACGAGTGTCAATTCACCAGTTCTGCTAGGAAATGCATGAAAATTGAGGTAAAACTTTATAAATAATTAAATCAATATCAAAATACAGAGAGAAGTACATATATAATACTCTTACAGGTTTTTTTTCGTCATGTGGACATTTCGTAATTAATTATCATTTTAAGATAATCAATTTCTATATCACACATAAAATGCTAATCCATTATTTCAAGAGAAAAAATAAACCTTTCTTATATGGAAAATGATATACAAGTCTACTTCTTAGACCCATTTTCTAAATCCAGTTATATGTGAAGAAGATAATTGGTTGACATATCACTGCGTCTATAAAGTGGGTCTAATATTTGTACCTGAATATCAATATTCTTCTTATATTAAATTTTATTCATAATGTTTTCTCCTCAATCTATACATAGGGACAAACAGTGACACCCTTCAAGCTGGACAAAATGTATCAACTAGTTTATGCTGGGGATGTTGAAGTCCCTGGAACAACCACGAATAGTACGACTGGGTAATTATTCATTTCTTTTTGTTCAAAAGTGTACAGATTTAATTGATATTTTGAACCATTTGAATTTGAGTTGTTGAATTTTTCCAGACAATGCCTTGATGGTACTCTCTCACCGGGGCTTGTGAAAGGAAAAATTGTTTGTGCCTAAGTGGTATTCATATAATGTTAAGAAGGTTTAGAGTCAAAAGAGTCCAAGGAATTGGGTTCATTCTACAGAACCCTGTGAATGGCATTGGAAATCAGTTGATGCTCATGTACTTCGGAACAGCAGTATTTTCAATGATTCAACCACAATTCTCAACTACATACGAACTTCTAAGAATCAATGGCAACATTGGTCCCACCGGAAACTATTTGAATAGTAAACCAGCGCCTTTCATGGCATCTTCTCTTCAATGGGTCCAAATGGCCTTGAACCCAATATTTCAAGGTAAGAAGTATACTCTTGGTATAAATTATACTTTATAGATGTCCATAATGAATCCCAAAGGTGACACATGTAGTTTCTAGTTATAAATCACAATAACAATCTTAAAATAAAAAAAATAAAAAAAATGTGGCAATACTATATTTAGTGCAGTGTGTACTCCATCCAGGACAATGTGTGTGCATCATTCTTTTCAATGGAAGTTTTATATCTTTGTTCATTATTGAGAAGCCCTTGAGTATTGGACATGCGACTGCAATATCATTATATATGAACAACAAAAATAGAAGAGGTTTAATTTTAGAGTCTCTTTGGCACAATAAAACAATTTATTAGTAGCTTTTATGTCTTCATACTTGTGAATGGTTTCATGAACTTAAGGTTAATGGCTATCTTGGCAGCCAGACATTACTGCTCCAGGACTGAATATCTTAGCAGCATGGAGTGAGGCATCATCCCCCACAAAGTTGCCTGATGATCATCGAGTTGTCAAATATAACATAGAGTCTGGAACTTCCATGTCTTGCCCTCATGTGGCTGCTATAGCTGCACTTATCAAAGCCATACACCCTGATTGGAGCAGTGCTATGATACGATCTGCCCTCATAACAACTGGTACACTTGCATGTTTTAACTCATTACATGTTCTTTATTTTCTAGCTTTCAAGACATCTTTCATGTCCTAATTTTTATAGGTTTTTCTTCTTGTTTTGGCACAGCCGGGCTAAATAATAACATGGGTCAACCAATTACAGATGCTAATGGAAGTCCTGCAACCCCTTTTCATTATGGTGCTGGCCACTTCCAACCTTTAAAAGCAGAAGACCCTGGTCTCGTTTATGATACCACTTACACTGACTATTTTCTCTTCCTTCCCAACAATAGTACCAATAAATTTGTTCCATCACCAAGTAACCTTAACTACCCATCTCTTGCTATTGCAAAACTTGAAGGCATCATGACAGTGAATAGGACTGTTACAAATGTTGGTAGCAATAGAAGTTCGTACAATTCAACGATCATACCCCCAGTTGGATATTCTGTTGAGATCTCTCCAACAACGTTGAACTTTAGTTATTTGGGGGAGAAGAAGAGCTTCAGCATAACAGTGAAATCAGAAATTGGGAGCAGGAGAGATGAGTATTCATTTGGTTGGTACATGTGGAGTGATGGGATTCACATGGTAAGAAGTCCCATTGCAGTGTCTTCTGCATAGCTAAGATTTCAAGAACATGAAATATAAATGAAATCCTTCACAATTTTTTCTCTCTCTCTCTCTGTGCGCTAAGCTTTAGAATGAATGTGGTTTCTCACACCACTTCTATCTCCACATACAACAGTGATGGTGTTTGGGAAGTGGGTTTTTATGTAGATTTTATTAGATGTAGGATATTATTGAATAAATTTTTTTTTGTGTTTGGGAAGATAGTTGGGTTTTTTTGTAGTTGGATGTGATGTTTGTGAGAGAAAAAGTGAAATGATTATGGGGTTGGATGTGATATTTTGTTTGGATGTGTTTTTTTTTATTTTGCAAAATTTTTGTCTTTTAGTGAAAAAAATGAGAAAAAACCCAACTCATTTTCTTCCCAAACACCACCAGTGTAAGTTGTTGAATATTAATGTACATAAAATAAAATGTCTAAAATATTTTTTTGGTTCAATTTAATTGTTAAAATATTATTTTTTCTGTTATTTTTAATTAACAAAAATAAACAAATATTCATATTGAAAACAATATAAAAATTTGTAATTAATTTTTTTTTTTATCAATAAAAATTTGTTTTGTTACCGTGATTAAAAAAAAGGGGCATGCACCAATAAATCCCAAATGTGTATCTTGTAACCCATTTGGTCCTATGAATTTTCTTATGAACTGTTAGGTTCTATCCCAATGTTAATGATCATTGAACATCATCAACATCAAACATTATCTATCAAACATCAAAACATCAAATATCAAATTTATGAGTAACATCATCGAAATAATATCAAACATCATCATCAAAAAATATCAAACATCAAAACATCATACAACATCATCAAAACAACATAAAAAATAACGATTAAATAATTTTTAAAATAACGATTAAACATCAAAATAAAAATTAAACAATTTTAAAATAACGATTAAACATCAAAATAAAAATTAAAAAAACATCAAACATCAAAAATAACAATTAAACAATTTTTCTGATCACATCATCATCATAACAATTTTTTTATCAAACATCATCGTGACAATTTTTTTTGAACAAACATCATCATAACATTCAAAACATCTCAGATCGAAACCCAGATCTGATTCGAAACACATCTCAAAAACCCACTACTCCTCGGCCTCTTTCATCACACATTAAACACATATTCTCAACCATTAAACATTAGGACCCAGATGGCAATTTCAATCGCAGAAATCCGGCACTAAATCCGATGAAGAGAGTGATTTGAATCCAAAGTCGCAACGATTAAGCGAAGGATTCGGAGGGCAATCGGGGCTTGAGCCAGTCGGAGAGGGACTGAGGGGTTGCGAAGCAGTGTTTAGGGTTAGGGTTTTTGCGGGACATGGTGTGGATTCTGAGAAAACGACGAGGGTTTTGAGGGAAAGAGATTGGAGGAGGGTATTTGGGAGGAGATTCGTGTTGGGTTTGGAGGAAGAAACAAGAGGAAGAGAGAGAGAGCAGTGAGGATGAAATCAGGGAGAGTTGTGGGTTTCTTGTGAAGATTGCTTGGAATTTGGGTTGTTGTTGAGACATAATCAAAAGGGTTTTGTGTTGAAAAGTGTTTTATATTATACAATGAATGGTGGTGGATGATGATGATGGTAGTTTGGGACTCTCTGTGATGAGTCCATCTTCAAGGAATGAGAAAATTTCAATGTGTCCATTGTTTGTTTGTGTAAGCTGCGTTCTCGAAAATATGAGGTGGAAATGGAAGAGGTTCAGATTCTGTTTTTGGGTTGATGATGATCCTAATGTTTTGATGATGTTGTTAATGTTTGATATTGTCGATTGGTGCAGTTAATATTGTTAATGTAGCTAATGTTTTAATGATGTTAATGATGTTATTGATGTTGCTGATGTAGATAGTGGAACTAAATGGTGCATAAGAAAATTTGTAGGACTAAATAGTTTAACTTTCTACCATATAGATTACTGGTAATTTTTTCTAAAAAAAAACCTTTTTTAAAAAAAAAGGAATAATTAGTTAATAATGGGACAGAAAGAAAATTACCAAAACTTTAGGTTGCAAGTAATACTGTGATAAAATGCAAGTAAAGAACTTTCGAGTTGCAACATGTTTGGATACTTTTTTTTCTTGTCTAACTGATAAGGTGCCGTTTGGTAACACTTATATTTTCAGTTTTCTGTTTATATTTATAAAAATTTGAAAAACTCAAATAAAAATTTTTGATTTATAAATCAGTGGTCTCAGTTTATAAATTTGGCCAAAAAATGTAAACTCAAAAAATGTGTTTCCGTTTGGAGTTTTCAGTTTTTTTTTTTTTTTACCACCCAACACTAGCCACCATCCGCCACCATTTTCTACCACCGTCTTCCACCACTACTTACCATCCACCCGCCACCACCACCCACCACTCACCTGCCACCCACTCGCCGCCACCACCACCACCTACCTGCCATCCACCCACCACCACCCGCCACTACCATCCACCACCCGCCACCACCATCACCACCCGCCACCACCACTCACCACCTACCAGCCATCACCATCCACCACCGCCACCGCACCCGCATGCCACCACTCACCGCCACCGCCACCCACCACCGTCACCCACTCGCTACCACCCACCACCCGCCACCGTCACCCACCCACCCATCCACCACCACCACCACCACCACCACCTGCCATCCGCCACCCACTTGCCACTACAACTCACCACCCGCCGCCACCACACCACCACCACCCACTCGCTACCACCCACCACCCGCCATCGTCCCACCCACCCACCATCACCACCCGCCACCACCACCACCACCCGCCATCCGCCACTCACCTGCCCCCCACCACCCACTGCTACCACCGCCGCCACCCGCTCGCTACCACCCACCACCTGCCACCGTCACCCATCCACCACCACCACCCGCCACTACCACCCACCTGCCACCACCCGCCACCACCCGCCATCCGCCATCCACCTGCCACCACTACCATCACCACCCACTCGACACCCACCCACCACCACCACCCACCCGCTACCCACCACCCACTGTCACCACGTTCTACCACCGTCTTCCGCGCCACTTGCCATCACTTGCCATTTCTCACTTTTTTTTTATATATTTTTAAATTTTTTTAAACATTTTGTCAATTACCAAACGGATTTGTAGTTTATGTTTTTCTAAAAATAAACAAAAACTAATTTATAAAATTTTTGTAAATATAAACTGAAAACGTAAACGTTACCAAACAGAAAGTAATTTCTCTTTTAAAAAAAAAATTTAATTTTTCCTTTATTTACTTATTTTTTTATTTTTTTATTAAGCTAGCGAGAATTTCTGTGCGGTGAAGGTGTGGTGTGATTGGATACAATCACGTGTTTTAGCTATTAATTGCTTACCGGTCCACTCCCTTGTGATTTATTTAGGAAAATGTTTGGACCCTCTTTTGGGAGACTCTCATCACCCCACAATGATGTGCATCAATGATATGTTTATATATATATATATTTTGTTTCTTACGTGGACCAATCACAAGTGAGTGGGATTGTGGAAGTAATGTTTTGTGGGAATCTGAATTATTACTGGATTTATTTAAGAGGTTTTTAAGAATTATTTTAATAAGTATAAATTTTGAATTGTTCTAGAAAAATATAAAATATGAGTTGAATCTGAAATGATATAATAAGGAAATGATATGAGTCAAATAAAACAATTGGGACATAGGAAAAATAATGTGCTACATACCAAACACTTCCTAAATCTCCAGTCAAAATAAGACGATTTAGGGGGAGTGGTAGAGAGTATTGACTTGGTTGACCAACATTGGGATGATGGGGGTGATTTGGACGGCTGTGATTGAATTAAAAAAGAAATGATTAGAGAAATAGGAAAATGAGTGGGAGCTCTAATTAGAGCTACCACTAATGATGTGGACCCACTGCCACAGTATGTGTTGTGTCTTTTTTTTTTTTCTTTTTTTTTTTCACCTCATTAGTGGTGGGTTTAGAGCCACCAAATTAGTGGTCTCTAGCATGATTGAGAGAAATAAACGTGGGCCCTTTTATATTTGATGGTGGTGATGTACGGAAACGAATCAAGATTCTCTCATTAATTTTTTTTCTTGACTTCTTATTTGTTGGGTTATTGGATTCATTTTTTGGCCTAATTTTGATGATCCGAGCCATTCAAATTTTAAGATTTATTGGGTATATCATACCTGTAAAAAATCAAATTGCTCGGATATTAGAAACTACGTGTCCGGATCATCAAACTAAAACTATTTTTTTTTTTAAATTCAATAAATAGCTTTCTGAACACATACTTTTTGATATCCGATCAACGTGATTTTTTACAGGTATGATATACTCAACAAATCTTAAAATGTAAACGGTTCGGATCATCAAAATTGGGCCCAAAAGTGGGCCTAACAAGTAAGGAATCAAGAAGAGAACTTAAAAAGAGGATCTTAATTCTACGAGAACATAGGAACGTGTCTGGGTCAAACGGATCAAATTCAAAACAAATTGGGTGAATATGTAGGGGGGAGTTAGGGAAAAAAAAATTATCAAAATATGAAAAGGTGTACCCATAATTTTTTATTTGCATCCTACCATGAATATACTTGCACTCTTTATGTGTTTGTAATTTTTTTTTTTTTTTTCAACTGCATGTAATTCTCCAAACAAATTTCACTAATCCAGGAGACAACCTATTTGGAAAATGTGGTTTGAAATAAAATAGTTAATGAGAATAAAATAAGTGAAAATAATTAATAAAAAAAATGTTATATTTAAATTATAATTATTTTATTTTCTCTGTTACAATCATCAAATCAATTATAAAAAAAAATCAATTATCATTCCAAAATAACTTTTTAAGCAAAATATAAATTAAAAAAAAAATCCAAAAAATAAACTAAAATAGTTAAAAGGGGCCCACTAGACATTATCAAATTAGTTATTTCACTACATATGGACAATGTGCTTGTAATTTCATTCTCACTTCAATTGTTTATAAATATACACATTTTTTTTTATAGGAGAAATAACCTGATTATAATGATTTTGATTTTGATTTTGATTTTGACTTGACCCATTTTCTTAATTTTGAATCCGAAAATCCATGTACTTAACTGTTGTTCATCTCATTTCCATCTTATTGCTTGTTGAATTTGGCTTTTGGGAGTTTTGGTTGTGTTTTGGAACAAGTTGGGAAATCAATTTTTCAATAAGTTGTTGCCTAGATTTTTGCATGTTCGTTAGAGCGGCATTTCTTATGCTCAAGCGATCTTTTTACAGTTTGCAAAACTACAGGAAGTGTGATATCTGTGCTCAAGCAACACTTCTTGTAACGCTTCGAAAATAATAATCATAATTCGTCCCACGATATTAATTAAATAATAACACAGTTCTGAATATAATATTCTTCCATTCATATGATCCAACCGTACAAAAGATAACACATGCAGTTATACATTCATAAATCCTAACCCTGAATCTATAGCATGTGCCACACGTTCATGGTATGAAATAAAAGTTACACAAATAAAGTAATGCCCTATTGTTTACAACTTTCCCAGACGATACTTGGTTACAATGAGTTTGAAACTCAATACAAATAAAGCCCTAGACTTATACAAAATAATTACAACAATAACAAAAAGAAGCTATTAGCTCCAAGTCCTCCTAAGTTATGGCCTTAGCGGAGGAATATCATTAGCACCTAAAAATGGTTTTTCCACATAGAGTGAGCCAAAGCCTAGTAGAGATACTCCAATACAATGTATGAATCTTAACAAAGTTATAAGGTGAATGTATATACAATGCTCACATCAAAACGTTTTACATCTCTTTCCAAAAATCATGCAATGCCAGATTATATCACAATTCATGAAATCATTTTCTTTACAATAGAAAATAGGACAGTTGATACAACACTGGGAATCTTTAGGTACGTGTCTGCAATTAGGCTATACAAGCATTACCAATTGCCATTTTTACCACTACTAACCAAAAGGCTCGACACCCAGCCGTGCAGGTTTTTGAACTTTCACTAAGGACACACAGGCCAATAATAATACCATAATTACACCCCCTACCCAGATTCATCAAGGTATTCACCATTTTTCTCGAAACAATGTACATTTTCAATGTTTTAAATATGCAACAATGCTCAATGTAAATAAATGAGAAATTAGTTTCAATTCTCCTAATTCTCATGCAATTTCTACAACAATCATAGTTAGTCTCCATCGATAGCCCAAAACAGATATCGCTAAACAAATAGATAATTTTCAATAAAAATAAACTTTCCAAAATTTCAAGATGGGTGTGATAATGCATATCCAATTCCACCATCATCATCATTATCATCATCATTCCAGTTCTATAACCCAACATCATTTTCATTTCCTCTTTACAAAATCAAATATTTGCATTTTAAGGCAAAAATCCCCTTTTCTTTATAAATAAATTCCAAGGATAAAAATCCATCATTTTATCACAACTCAACCACATTTACAAACCCACAATCATATTCAAGAACCCCTTTGAAAACCCCTATTTTGATTTTTAAACCAAAACCTTAGATTTTGTTCAAAAATCCTTAAATCACAATATTGTTTAGAAATCAAATAACCAAGTTAAAAACCATACAAAAGTGTGGAGAAATCCCTACCTCAAAGCTAGAAGACAAAGGAGAGAGAGAGAAGAAACTTTGACGAAGCTAAAAACCAACTTTGCTCCTATCAAGTGGAAGCTCTAGGCAAGCTCTACCATTTTTCCCAAAGGACAGTGGTTGAGAGATCAATGGATGATAGTGTATTTGAGGTTTAAAGATGGTTTCTAGATAGAGAGGAAGAAAATCTAAGATTTTAGAATGTTTAGAGAGAGAGAGAGAAAGAGAGAGATGAGAAAATGACTCAAAAAATGACTGTTACGAACTGATATACGCATAGACCACTTGAGCGACCAAAACACCGCTTGAGCGATCAGACATAATAAGTGAGATCGCTCAAGACCGCTCGAGCGAAGAAAGTGACCGCTCGAGCGAAGAACACCACCCTCCCAGTACTTTTGCAATCTTGCAAAAGTACTAAGAGTTCCCAAAGACCGCTCAAGCGCAAGAAGAACCGCTCAAGCCAAAACCTAGTAGGCTTCAAAACGGTGGCTTGGCAAAAGGGTTTTTCTAAGCTTAATCTTTGGATCGCCCACCTATATACATATAATAAACAATGAGCTAAAGCCCAGTGAATAACAAATGTGTAAAGGGGGCTGATGAATGATGTCCTTATAACAATTCAAAGCAGTCAGATTCAGTAGTGAATAAATTCACAAAGCAGTATTTCATAACACAATTGTGACAACCCTCACCTCTGATTAGTGCTCATCTGTGATTAAGCATGATAAGTAACTGATAAGAATGAAATCCTGATCTGTTTGTATGAGTGTGTTGCATTAATTGCATTTCTATCTGTTTGTTATTAGACGGTCTGTTCATGTTTTTAATTTCGAATTGCGAATTGAAGGCCTTATCGGCAGTTGAATCAGAAATTGATTAGTGTTACATGCTAATTAGGATTTATGTGATTTTATGGTAGGTTTAATTAAAATTTGATTTGGAATGATTAAATTAGATTAAATAATGTTATATCACATTAGTTTGGCTTTATTACATGTTTGCCACTAAGTGGCTTATTCTAGGCCATTCACCTAATCTTGATTCACATGTGTTTGATGCATCATTTGCTCACCTTCTTGAGACCAAAACCGAGAAAGAGAGGGAGAGTAGGAGAAAAATTGATTTCAACAAGAATTAGCTTGGAGACTTAGAAGAATTGAAGGGAATTTGCATAATTGAGCTTCCACATCTAGAATCCAAGACATAAGGTAGAGAATTCATCTTCTTACTTGTGAATTTAAGTTGTTTCATGCTTAGTTCATGGAAATTTGGAGTTTAAAGTCAAGAATTAATTTGAAGAGTTGAATTGTGAGCTAATTCATGCATACACGTACATATTCTTGCATTTTGAGGTTGTTTTCATAAGAACTCTTACATGCAAGTTCACATTTTGGTTGTAGCCCATGAATTCACTTTGGTTTTGAGCTTAATCTTGCCATGATCAAGTTTTAGAGCACTAGAGTTCATAAGAGTTCATGCATGTTATGTTTTTACATAATTCATGAAAGTTTCTTTGAAATTGTGTTCAATTGGCTTACCTTTGGGCTTAATTTTACAAATTGATCTTCAAAATATGTTGTAGTATGAGTTTTCAAGTGTTTTCCAAAAAATGGGCCCAAAAGGTTGAGTTTTGATGTGTTGAATGCTTGGTTTGAGCTTTGGAAGCAAATCTGGAAATTCTAGATTTTGGCTTCCATGCTCGAGCGAAGGATTCCACGCTCGAGCGACCACCTTTTGTTCAGAGCTCCGCTCGAGCGACGGAATGCTGGCTCGAGCGTAGATTGCAAGCTCTCAGGTTTTTGTGCACGCAGACGCACGCTCGAGCGACGAGACCTACGCTCGAGCGAAGAGCTGTGTCTCACGCTCGAGCGAGCATCGAGCGGGCATCGAGCGAGGATTTTCACCATCCAGCACTTTTTGCATTTTTACAGACCGCTCAAGCGAGGAAGTCCACGCTCGAGCGACCCCTCTGTTTTGGAAAGCTCGCTCGAGCATAGAAAGTCACATTTGAGCGAGACCCTTGTTTCAGCAAAAACTTGAAAAATGTTTTAAAGTGCATCTTTGCATCCTCATTCCATCCTAGGCATTCTGAGGCCTAGTTTAAGGCATCTTAATGAGGATAATGTTATAGAACCACACCAAGTATAGTTAGGGGCTAAGTTATTAATCCCGAGTGTGTGTTCGTTCTGTCACTCTGTAGGGTTGGCATCCGAGGACGCTCGTTAGCTTGTCTATAGCCCAGTGCTCTGTGAGTAACAATGTTGTAAAGATATGTTCAATTATGACTATTTTCTGAATTATCAACTGTACTGCTTACTGAAATGTGATTGTTTAATGAATGAATATTTGTCCTATTTGCAAACTGTACTCGTGGCATCCATAGCAACCTACTGTTACTGTTACTGCTATTGTTACAGAGATCTCTGTCGGTTCCAATGTTAGGACCACTACTGTTCACTGTTTGATGGCTATCAACTGACTGTTCGGTCTATTAAGACGTACTATACTGTTTTGCTATTGGATGTACCACATATGACTACTATGGTTCTAAATGACTGATTTACTGATGCAATTGACTGTTTTAATTACTAAAATGACATTCATTCTTAACCCCTTTACGCATTTGTTATTCACTGAGCTTTAGCTCACTGTTTATATTTATATGTAGGTGTCCAGGCACCGGACCGATGCTAGGAGCGTCAGGTTAAGCTCTTGTTTTGTCAAGCCAACCAACACACCTCACTTCGAGGTTCCGAGTTCGTTCAAGCTAAGGTTGTTTTGGGGTGTCTCAGTTTCACCCTCTTGTCTCTGTTTTGTAATAAATGTTTAAGAGTTGACTGTACAGTTATAGTTAGGGATTTGGTCCCTGACGTGGATGTTTGTGTATATGTCGCATGTACATATGTTTTGGTTATCGATGTGGCATGTTTATAAAAAGTCTTTTTGCATTCAGGTTTTCACAGCTCATTGGACATCTTTTATTTACTGTTTGGCTTCCGCCAGCCCCTTTACTCTATATTACTGTCCTTACTGTTAAGTAGGCCTTCGGTAATCTCGGATTACTGGCTGGTTGCGATGCTAAACCCATAGGGGCGGGTTTGGGCCGTGACAACAATGTTTTCAAATTCTAACTCAAAATCCATATATTTCAAGGCTCAAAATTCATAAAAACATGTTGAACTTGAAATTCATATAATCTTGAGCTCCAAATTCATATAATTTCAAACAAAATCATACTTGAACTTGAAACTCAAATTCCATGAAAAGAGTTCAAACCCTTGAATTAAAATAACAAAATCATAATCTTTAGCTCCAATCTTTGAAATTCATGAAGTTTCCTTTCCAATGGAAAATCAAGGCCAAAATTCATGCAATACACTTTCAAAACATGGAAATATGCATGAACTACAAATCAATTTCAACTCAAATAAATCAAACTCTTTTTAATTTCCAAATCAAGTTCTTAATTTCCATGAACTCTTGACTTTCATCATTTTTCTTCAATGTTTATGTATAAACACTTCATGCATATAAAAATCTAGTCTAAATTCCTTTCCATAGCTTTCAAAAAATATGAGGTTGAACTTCAAAATAACTCAATTCTAGAATGCATGTGACATATAACTTCAAAATCCAACACATTCATGCATGTACGTAGGAATCTTTATCTTCTTGCTCAAAAACATGCAAATGATAACATATAAGGCATGAATCCAACTTAAAAACATATAATCTTCAAGATTTGAGAGTTAGATTTTTACCTAGGGCCTTCAATTCCACTTGATTTTGCACAATCTAGATGATCTCTAACAAAACCTTGAGCTTCTTCTTCAATCTCTACCCTTTCACTCGCTAGATTCAGGTTTCTCTCTCTCTGTGGAATGTTCTCTCATATTTTCTTTCTAAAGGATGCAGTTGAGCTCAAAAATGAGCTTTAAGTCCTATATATATATATATATATATATCTAGCTCTAGGCTTAATACAATAATGAGAGCCAAACACAACTTAAAGAATAAGATAGAATCAATTTTTAATTAAACTTCTCAAATAGCTCTAAAAATTTCCATTAGCATATCCATGTACTCAGTTTCGGTTTTTGAACCCATTAAGGCTATCAATTTCAGTTTCAAAGTCGTAGCACCAATGGATTTTTTTTTTTTCCAATTCAAACAAATATTCTCAAATTAAATCATATTAATTCATAATTAAATAAAGATAATTATGACACGCATTTTGGGGCCGTGACATGAGTCTACCAAACTTAAATGCTCTCTCAAGTTGAGATAACAAGGGTATTTTAGTGTTTCTTATTAAATCATTAACGAGCCTGACGGTACATTTTAATCCACAAATCACATAGTACTGTGATTCTTTCCAAATGAAAGAGGAATAATCCAAACTACAAATTGGTAAAGTGAAATTTGTCCTAAATTATTATCAATCAACTCTATCAAGTAACCACTAGGGGTGGTGGCCAAGTGGATAATGCACCGACCTTCCACACGAAAAAGCAAGGCTTGAATCCTGGAGGGGCATGTGGGTGAGGTCCATTGTGTGCTCTTGTAGTGGGTTCCTTCTTATGAGTTCGGTTAAATCTGGCCAGCAACAGGTTACTCCAAGACCAGGGCCCACAGATGCTATGATGTCCTCAAAGAGAGTCCTTTTTTAAGTGTTCAAAAGAAAAAAGAAAAAAAAAACTCTACCAAGTAGATTTCTGGCTATGTTTCGGTGATCTCCTTCTTCCTTCTAAGTGTAGATCTACCCTCCTAGGGTGTAAATCAGGACTTTTTATGTAAGGAATAGGAGTTTTGTGATATCCCCTTTGATTCCTACATAGATTTTTGGTATTATCCCCAATGGTTTTTTACTGTTGTGGGGTTATTGAGTTTCAGCCTTCTGGTGCAGCGGCGATAGTGGTAGAGTTTGAGCAGCAATGGCGGTGGACGACGTCATCGGTGACAGTGACGACAGTGGTTGTATGCTTAAGGCAGACCTTTCATCTTTAGGTTGGAACCCCAAACCACGTGTATGAGTAGATCTAATCTTCTCAAATCACAGTTGTTTTTTGTGGCTTTTTTATAGTTTGTATTATTACTATAGTTTTTTTTTCTTTGTTGTTCTTGTACTTTGTTATTTTCTTGTAATATATTGCATGTGTTTTTTAGTTCTTAAAATAAAATAAAAAAAGTTCAAGTAAAAATCAAAATTGTTTTTATGGTATGAACTCAATAATAGTGTTTGGCAAAGGAAATGATGGTGTGCAAACAAGAACAAAAGCAACTGTTTCTTCCCTCCATTTGGGTTATTCTATTTCTACATACTAATTCTTTTCAGTTCACACACTTAATGAAATTTTTCCTCAATACAATTTTATCCTAAAATAGAAATACAATAGTACCCTTATCTTCTTCTACTAAACCCTTACTCTAAAACACCACAACCATTCTCCATCACCAATGCCATCTCTTTCCTTCGCCATTCCCTCTTATCACCTCTTTCCCTATTTGCTTGCAACTACCTTCTGTCATGAACCATATAGTTCCATAAGTTCTCCACCATGAACCACTCACTTTTAATATTAATTGTGGAGGTCTAAGATAGAAGGTAATGAGTTCGGAGTGACGGTTATGGGGGTGATGAAAGGTAGAGAGTAAGGGTGTTATTGGAAAAAAAGGGTAAATTGTTTTGTGAAAATAGAAATTACTCCTCTCGTGTGTGAGAAATTCTATTTTCACACACCACATTGTCTCTGTGCACATCTTTTCTCACTCCACTCACTTAGTAATTTGATTTTTAAGTATTTATCTCAATCCACACACCCCATACTCCAAATATACCCATTTAATAAAAAATATGTGCACACCCTTATCTTTTTCATCTTCCAAACTCTAATCCTAACCAACAACCACCTCGCCGGCACTAATTTACTAAATTAAGTTACATGTTTCTTTCTACTTATCTTAAGCATGCCAGTAGATCACTAAAGAAAAGTTTTGTCTACACTGTTTTATCAAGAAACAAGGTGTTTTTCCTTCTTCTGAACTAGCAAATGTCAATGTGATTTCTTCACATAGCCAACAGTCAATACCACATCCCATGCTCCCTTTTTATGCTTATCAATTACCAATCCTTCCATGTGATAATCCAAAACAGTGTTTGGCAGATGGTATATAGAATTACAAAGACACATTACATAAAATATAAAACAGACCCCATAATATTTTCTTAGGCTTCTAAAATGTTTCACAAATAATTGGTTCAACAACTCCAAATTTTTGCCTCATTTAGAGGATACATACAACTTAAAAAACAATCTTACCATCCATCCCCCATGTTCTAGGTATGCCTGGTTAATATGGAATCCACCTCTTAAACACTTTGAGCTATGTTTGGTAGGAAGAAAAATAAGAGGGAAGAGAAGCGAGGAACGGAAGGGTAGGGAAGTGGATAATTACGAAAAGCATTGTGGTTCCTAAGTTGTTTGGTTAAATGGAGAAGAGAAAAATAGACCTGTGCTCTAATGTGATTATAGTAACCAGCAACTACCTTGCCGACGGAGACGTAGCACTACCGTTACCACCTCCCTTTCACTAGCCTCGACCATCGACAACATTTCGATCAACTCCAAATTTCTGGACGATTCATAAACTTGTAGCTAACCTTTTTTTTTTTTTTTTTTGGTGTGTTGGTGACAAGTGAAACAACTAAGATTTGCGTTGAAGATCTGATAATTTGAGAGAAATCCCGACCACGCTTATCTTCTTTATTTTTAATTGTTGTCAATGGCTACTGGTAGTAGGCAGTGGTTAGGGTTTTGATTGGGGGTTAAGGTTTTAATTGAAGGAGAAAGTGTATTTTGGTAGTTTCATTTTAGAATAAAAATGTAATAAAAAAATTTAATAAAGATTAAGGCTCTGTTTGGTTGTTAATTCAAATCAATTTTCAACACGTGAGCTCGCGCATTGGATACGACGTTCAAAAGTTGATTCCGCGTGTTAATTCAAATTACATTTTGAAAATCTGTTTGGCAGCTTGTATCTCCCTTTCAACGTTTCTGCCTTCTTCATCGTCTCTGCAACTTTCACGTGAACCTCATCTACATCAGTCCTTCAGATTCATCACGGGTGGCTTCTCTGTATCAAACATCCGTACTTCAGATTCATCATGGATGGGTTTCAGAAGTCAGACTCATTTTATAAATAATGAATCCACCCAACGCGCTCTGTACTGGTATCATATTTCACAAATCGACTGAGTTACGATTTGTGCGTTGCGGACGATTTTTATTACGGGCAACCAAACAACGACGACTGCGAGATGAAATTACTCACAAATTTATTTACATATTTTCTTATCGGGAAATTATTTGAGAAATTCATCCTAATTTATTTTTAATTTTTTTTTCAGGTCAAATTTATCAAATTTATTGTCGAATCCGACGAGCAAACAGTGGCACATTCAATCAGTATACACATTCCATCACCAGCAATAACTATTCAACTCCCACTAATCTGGTAAATAAATCCTTCATCCTTTATCTGTCATCTGAAAATGATTTCAGACGAGTCGATAAATGATTTCATTCTTCATCCTTCATCCTGAATTGTTTTAACTTTTTTATTCTTCAAGAATAGTCAGTAAATGTAATAACCCTCACCACTGTTTATCGATAAACTACTGATTACTGCTAAACTGAGACTGATTATAACTGATAACTGAATTGATTGAAATACTGAACTGACTGACTGAAATTCGAAACTGATTGATCAACTATATCTGTTTAAATGCATTTTCTATCTGTTCGTTTAGTAAATTATCTGTTCAAGTTTTATGTTTAAACTGTAAATTGAAGGCCTTATCGGCGGCCGAATCTAAAATTGATTGATGTTCTGTGTTAATTAGAATTTATATAATTTTATGGTATCTTTAATTGAAAATTGTTTTGGTATGATTAAACTGGATTAAATTAGATTAAATTAAGCCAAATTAATAGAGTTGGACTTATTTACTATCCTATCCCTTAGTGGCCCACTACATGAACCATTCTTGAACCTTATTATACTTCATTCAAAACATCTCCTCAGCTCATTTTGAGAGCATAACCGACTGAGAGTAAGAGAGGTAGAAAAAGCTTGGTTCTATCTTGGTTTTGCTTAGAAACTTGAAGAAATTGAAGTGTAGATTGTTAATTGAGCTTCTAGACTTGCATTTGAGGACCTAGGTAAGGAACCTATCCTTTTAATTGTGTATTCGAAGCTTGTTCTTGCATGATTCATGAGCCTCTAGTGATCTAAGTCAAGATTTAGTCTAATAATGTTGAATTGAAGCCCATTCCATGCATGCATGTTTGTATTGTTGAGTTCAAGTTGTTTTCATGGCAAAATGTTACATGCATGCTCATAATTATGTTTAAGACCATGATTCCATCTTGTTTTTGTAAGAGTTAGCTCATTTGAGCTTGTATTTAAAGCTTTGAAATAATTTGAGTTCATGCATGTTGCATGTTCATCTTGTTCATGAAAATTGGTTTGAAATTGGATTTAATTAAACTACCCTTGGACTTTGGTTTTACAAATTGAGTTTTGAAACATGTTATTCTATGTGTTTACAAATGTTTTCCAGAAATTTAGCCCAAGAGGATCGAATTTAGTACATTTAGACTTGGTTTTGAGCTTGAGGTTCAAATCTGGAATTTCCAGATTTTGGACCCACGCTCGAGCGAGGAATTCCACGCTCGAGCATACACTTTGTGATCATGCCTTCTGCTCGAGCGAGTAAAGTGACGCTCGAGCGTGAAATGCGTGCATCCAGTACTTTGCATGAGCTTACAGTCCGCTCGAGCGAGAGAACTCACGCTCGAGCGAGGGTCGAGCGCCCGTCGAGCGTAAATTTTGAGCATCCAGTATTTTCACTGTAGCTTGCAGTCCGCTTGAGCGACGTAAGTCACACTCGAGCGGAGATCCTTTGTCTGCATGTCTGCACGAGCGTAGAAAGCCACGCTCGAGCGAGACCCCTGTTTTCTGAAAATTTTGAAAAGTGTTTCTAACTGCAACTTTGCATCCTCTTTCCATCCTAGGCATTCCTAGGGCATGTTTAAGGCATCTTAATGAGAATATTGATTTAGAACCACACCGAGGCAAATTAGGGATTAAGTTATTGTTTCCCAACTGTATAACTTAGTGTGTGTTCATCCTGTAAACTGTGTAGGGTTAGCTTTCGGGGACGCACTCTAGCTTAACTGTAGCCCAGAACTCTGTGAGTAACAATTGTATAAAGATATGTTCAATTGTGAATATTTCTGACTGCTTAACTGAACTATTTTCTGAACTGATACTGTTGATCGAATGAATGTATGTCCTATATTCTGAACTGTATTGTGGCATCCTTAGCAATTACTGTCTACTGTTACTGTTACAGAGATCTCTGTCGGTTCCCTTGTTGGAACCACTACTGTTTACTGATTGATGGCCATCATTTACTGTTCGGTCTTTTAAGACCTACTGTTTACTGTACTGCTATGCTAATGGATGTACCACATATGACTGTTATGACTGAATGACTGTTATACTGAATCAATGAACTGTTTTCATTACTGTAAGGACATCCATTCTTAACCTCTTTACGCATTATGTTATTCACTGGGCTTTAGCTCACTGTTTATATATATATATGTAGGTGTTCAGGCACCAGACCGGAGCTAGGAGCGTGGGTTAGACTCCCCTTTTTGTCAAGCCAACCACTGTGCCTCACTGCGAGGTTCCGAGCCTGCCAAGCTATGGCTTAGGGGTGTTTTATTTCCCCCGTCTGTCTCTGCATCTGTTTTGTAATAACTGTTGAGACTGTACTGTACTGCTTAATAGGGATTAGGTCCCTGTTCTGAATATGTAAATGTTGTACATACTGTTTTGCACTGTTTGTTTATATGTATGGAAAGTCTTTTTGCATACAGACTGTCACAGCTCATTGGACATTGTTTATTTACTGTTTTGGCTTCCGCCATGCCCCTGTACTCTGTATTACTGTCTTACTGTTAAGCAGGCCTTCGATAATCTCAGATTACTGGCTGGTTACGGTACTAAACCCATAGGGGCGGGTTTGGGTCGTGACAGAGTGGTATCAGAGCGATACTTACCACGAGTTATACCTCACATACGTGTCCAAACGAGCTATAGGGTGTCCTAGGAAAGCAATTAGGGCATCACATGAGCATGAAAAGTGTGTGTGGTCATGACATAAATATGTGTTAATGTGTTTAAACATATGACTGCTTATGTTTAAATGTTTAAAGTATGCAACTTTCTATGTTTATGATTAATGCAAGCACTGTTAATGAAACTGAATCATCCGAAGCCAGAATGGCAAGACTGGAAAGAACTGTTGAACTATTAACTGAAGCCTTAAGGCAACAGCAACAAAAAAACCAACTGCCCCCACCTCCTCCTCCGGTACAGCTGGAACAGAATGTTAATGATGGGGACATAATTGCTCTCACTCAGAAGTTCAGCAAAATGAAACCGCCATCCTTTCAGGGAGGTCTTGAACCGCTAAAAGCTGAAGCATGGGTTTTGAGACAGAAAAATTGTTTGAAGTGTTTCCGTGCTCGAGCACATAAAGTACTGTTAGCTACCTTCACCTTGCAAGAAGAAGCTAGAAGGTGGTGGATGCTAGTCCGTGACACCAACATCGTTATGACTTGGGCTCAGTTTAAGGAGTCTTTCTTTGAGAAGTATTTCCCTCAGTGTGTCAGGGACAGAAAAGTAACTGAATTTGAACAGCTGAGACAGGGTACTATATCCGTTGCTGAATATGAAACAAAGTTCACTGAACTTGCTAGGTATGCACCCCACATGGTGGACTGATTACAAGAAGGCCAGGAAATTTGAAGGCGGCCTTAATGTTGCAATCTGACAGAATAAATGTTTTAAGCTAAACTACTATGTGAATGTTCTTGACCGAGCATTAATGGCTGAGTCAAATATTGAGGCACTGAAACAAACTGAAACACCAGCGTCTGAATGGCGTGGTAAAAGGCAGGGTTTTAAGTTCAAGAAAGGCAAAAACAACCCGTTGAACAAGAAGCAAAATACGGGTCAACACTAGCTCTAGCAAGGGAAGTGGTTCCATACCACCCTGTTCTGAATGTGGTAAGAACACAAAGGGTTTGTTATAAAATCTGGTGCTTGTTACAGGTGTGGCAAGGTGGGCCACATGGTTAAAGATTGCCCTTCCACTGCTCCGGGCAATAGTAAAGCTGCAGGCAGCACCGCATCATCAACTGTTGCACCAAAACCGAACCCTAAAGCTACCGGGAAAGAGCCTATGAGGCAGGGCCGAGTGTTCGCCCTAGTACCGGGAGATGTACAAAACTGAGACCGTTGTGTCAGGTATTCTTCTATTTGTACTCAAAATGCATATGTACTGATTGATTCGGGGTCTACACATTCATATGTATCGCATGCTTTTTCGCGAAAATTGAATAGACCCTTAGAACCCATGAATTATCTGTTAGCTGTATCATCACCCGTTGGGGGATCCATGACTTGTGCATATATGTACCCTGCTTGTGAAATTATTGTTGGAGATGCACATCTGTATATTGATTTACTGCCTCTGAACATTGATCATTTTGATGTAATATTGGGAATGGACTGGTTAACGAAATATCATGCTACCATAGACTGTGTAACAAACAAGTTGTTTTCCGTCCACCGGGTTTACCTGAATTTGTGTTTAATGGAATGGAGTAGTACCTCTCCGTATTTGATTTCATCTGTGAAAGCTGTTAAATTGATTAGAAAGGGGTGTAAAGGATATCTGTGTTCTGTGTTACTGTGTCTACTATGTTAAAACTGATGTGAACTGTATTCCTATAGTCAGAGAATTCCCAGATGTTTTTCCAGATGATCTGCCAGGGGATTTGATTGATAGGGAGATTGAGTTCACCGTTGATGTGATTCCGGGTACACAGCCATATCTAAAGCTCCTTACCGAATGGCTCCACTGAACTGAAAGAATTGAAAGTGCAACTGCAAGAACTGTTAGATAAGAAGTTCATCAGGCCTAGTACTTCACCATGGGGCGCACCTGTTTTTTTGTGAAAAGAAAGACGGCTCACTGAGACTTGTATTGACTACCGTGAACTGAACAAGGTAACTGTGAAAAATAAATACCCATTGCCTCGTATTGATGACTATTTGATCAGTTACAGGGTGCTCAAGTTTTCTCTAAGATTGATCTCAGATCCGGATATATCAGCTGAAAGTTAAACCAGAGACATTGATAAAACTGCTTTTCGAACGAGGTATGGACATTACGAATTTTAGTTATGCCTTTCGGAGTTACCAATGCACCTGCTGCATTTATGGACCTCATGAACAGAATCTTTAAACCATTCCTCGATGACTTTATTGTTGTATTCATAGATGACATTCTGATTTATTCCAAAAGTATAGAAGAACATGAACATCATCTGAGACTTGCCCTACAGACCCTAAGAGAACAGAAACTTATGCTAAACTGTCTAAATGTGAATTTTGGCTTGATCATGTTATGTTTTTGGGGCATGTTGTTAGCAAAGATGGAATTTCAGTTGATCCACAGAAAATTGAAGCGTAGTAAACTGGCCTAGACCAACAAATGTGACAGAAGTCCGAAGCTTTTTGGGTTAGCTGGATATTACAGAAGATTTGTCAAAGATTTCTCCAAAATTGCCTTACCGTTGACTCAATTAACTCAGAAGGGGATATCATTTGACTGGACTGACCAAAGGGAATCAGCATTTCCAAGAGTTGAAAACTCGACTTTGACTGCACCTGTTCTTACCTTACCTTCAGGTACGGATGGTTTTACCATTTTTAGTGATGCTTCTCATAAGGGTTTGGGATGTGTTTTAATGCAGAATGGGAGAGTAATTGCCTATGCTTCCCGACAACTGAGACCGCATGAAAAGAACTACCCGACCCATGACTTGGAACTCGCCGCAGTGGTATTTGCCTTAAAAATCTGGCGTCACTATCTTTATGGGGCGACATGTGAAGTATATACCGACCACAAGAGTCTAAAATATTTCTTCACACAGAAAGAACTGAACATGAGACAGCGGAGATGGCTAGAACTGATTAAAGACTATGACCTACAGATTTTGTACCATCCGGGAAAAGCCAACACCGTTGCCGATGCACTTGAGTCGGAAATCGATTGGAATTAGCCTGTTTACTCACTGGACAGAAAGAGTTGCTTTGTGACCTTGAAAAATCTGAAATTGAAATTGTTTTGCGAGAACAAGGTGGAACAATAGCTGCTATTTCTGCTCAACCGGCACTGATTGAAGAAATTAAAGAGAAACAGCAATGGATGACTTCTTGAAGAAGATCATCGAAGAAAGGGAATCTAAACCAACCGGGTTTCAAATTTGAAAATAATGTACTGAAATTTCAAGAAAGACTGTGTGTACCGAATGATTCTGAATTGAAAAGAAGGGTTCTGCAAGAGGGCCACAATTCAAAATTTTCTATCCATCCGGGGAATACGAAAATGTACCAAGACCTGAAACTGAATTTCTGGTGGCCGGGAATGAAGAAAGAAATTGCTGATTTTGTATCAAAATGTCTTCATTGCCAACAAGTCAAAGCTGAACATCAACGACCCGCAGGCTTATTGCAGCCCTTACCGATACCGGAGTGGAAATGGGAACATATTACTATGGATTTTATCGTTGGATTGCCTCGCTCCAGTAAAGGTATGGACTCAATTTGGGTTATTGTTGATAGACTGACTAAATCTGCTCACTTCTTACCTGTCAAAACAATTTATAATGCGGACAAATTGGCTATACTCTATATTGATGAAATTGTTAGACTGCATGGAGTGCCTGTGTCCATTGTTTCTGACAGAGATTCGAAGTTTACATCGAGATTCTGGCAAAGCTTACAGACTGCATTGGGTACTGAACTGAGACTGAGTAGTGCCTATCATCCTCAGACAGATGGCCAGTCAGAAAGAACCATCCAGACTCTGGAGGATTTACTGAGAATGTGTGTCCTTGATTTTCAGGGGAACTGGGAAAGCCATTTGCCCTTAGCTGAATTCGCCTACAACAACAGTTATCATTCAAGTATTGGTATGGCGCCTTTCGAGGCATTGTATGGCAGAAAATGTAGATCTCCGATTTGCTGGGCAGAAGTTGGAGATGGGCCTTTGCTTGGGCCCGAGATTGTATATGAAACGACTGAAAAGTGAAATGATACAACAGAGACTGAAAACTGCACAGAGCCGACAGAAAAGTTATGCGATGTCAGAAGACGGATAGAGAATATGAAGTGGGTGATCACGTTTTTGTGAAAGTGACACCGATGAAAGGCCAGACTCGTTTTGGAGTCAAAGGCAAGTTAGCGCCGAGATATGTCGGACCGTATGAGATTATTGAGAAAATCAATCCGGTGGCGTATCAAGTTGCGCTTCCTCCTGAAATGGAGCATATGCATAACGTCTTCCACATTTCTATGTTGAGGGACTACCTCCGGGATCCTTTCCATGTGATTGAGCCTACTCGTGTAGTGCTGAGTGATGACTACACTTACGAGGAACGGCCTATTCAGATTGTAAACAGACGGATCAAGAAGTTGAGAAACAAAGAGATCCCGTTAGTGAAAGTTGACTGGCAAAACCATGGTGGCGTGTATGCCACTTGGGAAAGGGAAGATGACATGGCCAAGAGATATCCTGAACTGTTTCCACTGAATCCTGTTTTCTTCCAGAATGAAGGTAACTCGAGTTTAGAGGACTAAACTCTTTATAAGGAGGGGAGACTGTAATAACCCTCACCACTGTTTACCGATAAACTACTGATTACTGCTAAACTGAGACTGATTGTAACTGATAACTGAATTGATTGAAATACTGAACTGACTGACTGAAATCCGAAACTGATTGATCGACTATATCTGTTTAAATGCATTTTCTATCTGTTCGTTTAGTAAATTATCTGTTCAAGTTTTATGTTTAAACTGTAAATTGAAGGCCTTATCGGCGGCCGAATATGAAATTGATTGATGTTCTGTGTTAATTAGAATTTATGTAATTTTATGGTATCTTTAATTGAAAATTGTTTTGGTATGATTAAACTGGATTAAATTAGATTAAATTAAGCCAAATTAATAGAGTTGGACTTATTTACTATCCTACCCCTTAGTGGCCCACTACATGAACCATTCTTGAACCTTATTATACTTCATTCAAAACATCTCCTCAGCTCATTTTGAGAGCATAACCGACTGAGAGTAAGAGAGGTAGAAAAAGCTTGGTTCTATCTTGGTTTTGCTTAGAAACTTGAAGAAATTGAAGTGTAGATTGTTAATTGAGCTTCTAGACTTGCATTTGAGGACCTAGGTAAGGAACCTATCCTTTTAATTGTGTATTCGAAGCTTGTTCTTGCATGATTCATGAGCCTCTAGTGATCTAAGTCAAGATTTAGTCTAATAATGTTGAATTGAAGCCCATTCCATGCATGCATGTTTGTATTGTTGAGTTTAAGTTGTTTTCATGGCAAAATGTTACATGCATGCTCATAATTATGTTTAAGACCATGATTCCATCTTGCTTTTGTAAGAGTTAGCTCATTTGAGCTTGTATTTAAAGCTTTGAAATGATTTGAGTTCATGCATGTTGCATGTTCATCTTGTTCATGAAAATTGGTTTGAAATTGAATTTAATTAAACTACCCTTGGGCTTTGGTTTTACAAATTGAGTTTTGAAACATGTTATTCTATGTGTTTACAAATGTTTTCTAGAAATTTAGCCCAAGGGGATCGAATTTAGTACATTTAGACTTGGTTTTGAGCTTGAGGTTCAAATCTGAAATTTCCAGATTTTGGACCCACATTCCACGCTCGAGCGTACACTCTGTGATCATGCCTTCCGCTCGAGCGAGTAAAGTGACGCTCGAGCGTGAAATGCGTGCATCCAGTACTTTGCATGAGCTTACAGTCTGCTCGAGCGAAAGAATTCAGCCTCGAGCGATGACTTGTGTCTTACGCTCGAGCGAGGGTCGAGCGCCCGTCGAGCGTAAATTTTGAGCATCCAGTATTTTCACTGTAGCTTGCAGTCCGCTCGAGCGACGTAAGTCACGCTCGAGCGGAGATCCTTTGTCTGCATGTCCGCTCGAGCGTAGAAAGCCACGCTCGAGCGAGACCCCTGTTTTCTGAAAATTTTGAAAAGTGTTTCTAACTGCAACTTTGCATCCTCTTTCCATCCTAGGCATTCCTAGGGCATGTTTAAGGCATCTTAATGAGGATATTGATTTAGAACCACACCGAGGCAAATTAGGGATTAAGTTATTGTTTCCCAACTGTATAACTTAGTGTGTGTTCATCCTGTAAACTGTGTAGGGTTGGCTTTCGGGGACGCGCTCTAGCTTAACTGTAGCCCAGAACTCTATGAGTAACAATTCTGTAAAGATATGTTCAACTGTGAATGTTTCTAACTGTTTAACTGAACTGTTTTCTGAATTGATACTGTTAATCGAATGAATGTATGTCCTATATTCTGAACTGTATTGTGGCATCCTTAGCAACTACTGTCTACTGTTACTGTTACAGAGATCTCTGTCGGTTCCCTCGTTGGAACCACTACTGTTTGCTGACTGATGGCCATCATTTACTGTTCGGTCTTTTAAGACCTACTGTTTACTGTACTGCTATGCTAATGGATGTACCACATATGACTGTTATGACTGAATGACTGTTATACTGAATCAATGAACTGTTTTCATTACTGTAAGGACATCATTCTTAACCTCTTTACGCATTATGTTATTCACTGGGCTTTAGCTCACTGTTTATATATATATAATATATATAGGTGTTCAGGCACCAGACCGGAGCTAGGAGCATGGGTTAGACTCCCCTTTTTGTCAAGCCAACCACTGTGCCTCACTGCGAGGTTCCGAGCCTGCCAAGCTATGGCTTAGGGGTGTTTTATTTCCCCCGTCTGTCTCTGCATCTGTTTTGTAATAACTGTTGAGACTGTTTACTGTACTGCTTAATAGGGATTAGGACCCTGTCCTGAATAAGTGTAAATGTTGTACATACTGTTTTGCACTGTTTGTTTATATGTATGGAAAGTCTTTTTGCATACAGACTGTCACAGCTCATTGGACATTGTTTATTTACTGTTTTGGCTTCCGCCATGCCCCTGTACTCTGTATTACTGTCTTACTGTTAAGCAGGCCTTCGGTAATCTCGGATTACTGGCCGGTTACGGTACTAAACCCATAGGGGTGGGTTTGGGTCATGACAGTAAATCATTCATCTGTTATGTATAAATGATTTCAGAGAAGTTGAAATCAGTTCCTAAATGGTTTATGAGAAATTGTAGAGGCGTATTTTCTATTTCAGATCGGTTTTTATTTTAAATTATGAATTGTTTGAACCTTTCATCGATCAAAACCTAAAGTGGCAGTGCCTGGGACACCCAGCCGGTCGTCCCCCGGGTCATCCCGCCGGTCGACCCGCGGGTCTTCCACCCGGTCCTCCCACCTCTTCCGGTTTTGTCTTCCCGTTTTCCATTTCTTCCTTAATGGTTTGAACCTACCGGTCCTCCCCTCAACTGTTTGAACCTACCGGGCTTTTTTACTGATTTTTTTTCCTTAATTTTTCTTTTACTGATTTGTTTCCTACTATTTAAACACAATGTTAACTGATTTTTTTTTAATTATTTGTGGTTATATTTCTGCTATCTGAATGTTTTTTTTTTGTGGTTATATTTTTGCTATTTAAATTCAATTAATCTGCTACGTACTTTTTTCCTCGAAATATAATCATCTGTTCTTTTTCCTTTATCTGTGTTCTCCTTCAAACTAGTTTAAATATAATTTGTATGTTTATAGATGGATGGAAATAATTCCGATGACAATGAGAACACCAAAATGTGGACGCCCAAAATTGAAACGAAATTAATAAATATGTTGAGAGATGAGGTTAGAAACAATCAAACAACGGGCCGTAATACTTCATGGACAATTAGGCATTGGAATCATTATGCAAATCAGTTACACAACATCTATGGATTTCGGTATACAGGTTTCAAGGTGCGCCAAAAATATCAGCGATTGAATGCTGATTACCAGACATTTAAGCGACTCCAGGCACAGACTGGTCTGGGATGGGATCCTATTATAGGCATTGTTGTTGCACCCGATGAATTTTGGGATAAGGTTTTCCATTAATCTGTACTATTTTCTAATTTTATTTTAAACATTTCATGATATATACAGTGCTTAATTCTTGTTTTGTACTTGTTGTAGGCTAGCAGAAATGTGAAGAAGTTTAGGACAAAAGGGTTTGAATATTTTCAAGAAATGGCAGAAATTGTTGAAAATTGTTGTGCCACAGGGCCCTGTCTCGTGCATCACACAAGGACCCCTTGACTCAGAAGAAGAAGATGACATGTTAAATAAATTTTGGAACGCTGATGCTGGTGGAGTAACGTGGTGGGAGTAATGCTGCTGAGGCCATTCCTGTTGACTTATTCGGGGATGAGTATATGGATCCAGCAAAGGGCAAAAGTCACAAGAGGGGCCCTGCAACCAGCCAGACTGACAGTGGTCGTTCCAAAAAGTCCCGGTCAAGTGGGTTTGATGATGTGCGCAGCTTTCACATCCTATGTACAAGCCAAAACAGGACATTCACGTGCACGAGAAAATGAGACTGAGGCTGTAAGTGCAGGTGGTGATGATTATTCCCTTGATGCATGTCAAGATGCATTGCTAGAGCTTGGGGACATACCACCGTTGCAGTACGTTAGGGCACTGACACTGTTCAAGGATAAGGAATGGCGAAGGTTTTTTATGCGCACTCCTACCCATTTGCGCCTAGCCATGATCCTCGCTTTGCAGTGACTGAGAAGTTCTGTTTTGCTTGTGTTAGCAAATCTTCTTGGCTGAACTGTTTGATGATTTCATTATTCCTGATTTGGTTTTTATTATTTTTTTTTCATTTCATCATATCCTCTTTCCTTTTCTATGTTCGTATGTTTTTTTTTTTTTTTGAACTTTTAAGTGTTTTCTGTTATATTAAAACTATGTTCTGTTATTATAATATCACCATGCGTTAAATAAATTTTGTTCTCCTCTGAATTTTACTGTTTCACCAATAATGCTAACTGTTACAGCATGAATAACATATTATTTAATTATCCTTTTACTGTGATGTAGACAAAACCATATGGCATCCGACAGAGAAAACAATACAATGGAGCTCTCATCAGAGGAGGATGAGGTTGTTGATGATTTTATGGATTTTTTGATGATTGCTTTAATGCATGACCATATCAACGCGTCAAGTAGTCGCCGACCGCAGCGAACGTGTCCATTCAGAGGTGATGATTACATCTTCGGCCTATTAAATGGACATCCAGAAACAATGATGAACGTTATGCGAATGGATGCACAAACATTCATTTTATTGAAAGACACTTTACTCCATAATGGCTTTATCGATACTGAACATATGCATATCAGTGTGGAGGAATCGCTTGGAATTTTTTATACACTTTTGCACAAAATGATCGCCATCGAATAATGGCAGATAGATTTCAACACTCCACGGAAACAATTTGTCGGCACATAAAATTGTTATGCGGGCATTGTGCAAGCTTTCATCATCGGTTATCAAACCACGTAACCTAGAGGACATACTGGGAAAAATTTTAAATGACAAGAGGTTTTTTCCCTAGTTCAAGGTACGAACAGTATGACTGTCCTGTAAGTTTGTTCATATCAATAAGGGTTAATAAATATTATTTTTTTTTTAATTATGAAAGTAATATCGAAGTTCGCTTCGCTTTTAATATAAAAACAAATATCTGTCAATTAGGATTGTGTCGGTGCTATCGATGGCACATTGGTGGATGCATGGGTCCCTGCTTCAAGACAAAATACATTCCGCGGTCGAAAAGCAACGGTATCGCAAAATGTACTCGCAGCTTACGACTTCGATATATTGTTCACATTTATTAATTCTGGATGGGAAGGTAGCGCTCACGACAACGCTATTCTGGTTGACTCTATTACACGAGATGATCGACAGTTCCCACACCCACCCAATGGTGACTGTCCCTGAATAACATACGGTACCCTTATTTCCTTGTCTGTTTTTGTACATATCAATTGACGGAACTGTGTATTCATTATTTACATGTAGGTAAGTACTATTTAGTTGATGTTGGTTTCACGAACATGCCTAGATTTCTTGCCCCATTTCGGTCTCAACGGTATCACTTGCAAGAGTTTCGCGGCCATCGTTATGCAGGACCTAAGGAATTGTTTAACCATCGACATTCATCATTACGCAATGTCATAGAAAGAATATTTGGTGTTTTGAAGAAGCGCTTCCCAATATTGTGGTCCATGCCAAATTACAAGCCTACACGACAAGGGCCTCTCGTGATTGCATGTTGTGTAGTGCACAATTGGATCCGTTTGCATGCAACTATGGATCCATTCTTTATGGAAGCTGATAATGAAATGGCCGCAGAAGCAGAAGCAGACGACCTTGTTGGAGACCAAGCTGACTATGTTGACATGTCACAACATGGGTTAACATCCCAATCGAACGTTAGGGATGCAATTGCTACTGCTATGTGGCAAAATCATGTTCACCATCAATAGAAAAGGGATGTGAACAAGGCAAGTGAATATCGTACTGACTACTGGTTGTAAATGTGTAATTATTTTACTAATTTCAGTTATCATGATACCGTTACTACATAACTTCGCCCAACCATCATTTCTGTGATTTACTAACTTCTTAGTAACTTTCATAAATAAATATGTTGTTATTAAATTAAATGTGGTGGTGGCAGATGGGTGGTGAGTGGTGGTGGGTGGCAGATGGGTGGTGGGTGGTGATGGGTGGTGGGTGGTGGTGGTGGCAGATGGGTGGTGGTGGCTGGTGGGTGGTGGTGGCAGGTGGGAGGTGGGTGGTGGTGGTGATAACTTGACCATTTAAAAGTGTAACAAATAAAAAATAAAAAGTATTTTATAAATAAAAAATAAAACAAATAAAAACTAAAGCATAATAATAATAACAATAATAATAATAATAAATTAAATTAAAATTAAATTAAATAAAAAATTAAATTATATTTTATTATTTTATATCACCCGATTTTATAGCAAAATATGATTTTATATGAAGAATGTGTAAAAATTCGCTGGGGTACATCTTCAAGTAAGGGTGTCTAATTTGTGTAAACGCTGGGGTATTCTTTTTAATTTTCTGTACACAAGTTTATATTAACTTTTTTTTTTCCTTTTCATTTAAAAAAAGAATGTTTATTATTAAATATTTTTTTTTGGTACACATGTTTATTATTAAATTGTAACTTGTTTTATTTCATTTCAGAACATTAATTTAATTTTTTCTATTAATTGATGCAGACAAATTATTTAATAATTGTTTAATTTTTTTCATTTTATTCAAATGAAGGATTTCGTAGACATTTATGAAGTACTATTTATTAAATTTTGTACAAATAATTTTTTCAATGCATAATCTTTTTGTACAGATTGTTATAACATTGTAACTGTGTAATTAAATACTTCCAAAAAAAACCCTCGTTGTTATTAAGTACGTGAATAGAAAAGTTTATAACAAAATAACAACAGTAAAACAATCAGAACAAAATAAGGAAACAAATAACCAAAACAAAAAAAGGGAAAAAAATATAATCACCATATCTGTGAACCATTTTACTTGATTTTTGAACAAGTTAAGCATCATTGTCAAGTGGTGTTGGAGGTGGAGGGAAATGCTGATGGTATAGCTGAGTGACTCGATAGTCAATCTGATCAATGCGGTTCCTTGTCAGTTCAGCACGTCTCTCTGAGTCTACACGAAACTCGCCAAATTGATGAATTAGTGAGTTCTGAGCGGTGGCAATTTCATCAAATCGAGTACCAAATTCGTCGAACCGAGTACCCAATGTATTGAGCTGATTAGCCATTTGTTGTTCCCATTGTAGGCACTGATTGTACTGTTCTTGTTCCAAGGCTAAATAATCAGTCCAGTAATGAGGTTGTTCATGTAGTGGCATGGCATTGTCATTGGGTTCTTCCTCATCAGGTATTGGTTCATTTTCAAGATTAATAGAGCCCATCAAGGTGTCAGCACCACCAGCTCGGTGTAGACACCCCATTTTTGACCGACCTTAAGACTCAGACGTCACCGATTGAGCGCTCGGTGATGTTGCATGTTGTGCTCGTTCAGAAGTCTCAGAGTCGCGGCCATGCGCCCTGCCTCCGGACTCCCGAACTCTCTTCTGTGCCTTGCCTCGGTTTGCGAACCAGACTTGGTTTTCTCTGTTTTCTTTCCTGAGGGGAGGGAGTAGTCCCGTAGACTATCTCTCAATGGTCGTGGGCTACATTTCGTGCTCGTAGGCCATTTTGCCCATTTCGGAGCCCGGTTCCCGGTTTTCGGAGCCGTCAGGCCGTGTGCCTCGGTTCGGGACTGCCAAACCATCTCCGATTTCTCTGGTTTTTGGCATGCATCTCATTTACTCCCTTTCGAGGAACACTGGGGTCTCAGATACCCATTTCGTGGCCGAACACCGCTTTCGGTGCCTACAGCCTATTTTCGGGACCCCGAACTGCGTGATTTGGGCCCTGAGCATTCATTTTGCATCAGTTTTGTTCAATTTCGGCAGGTACCTTTGTTTTAGCATCAGGAAGATCACTGGAGGGTGGGAGGCCAGCAATTATCTCAAATAACTAGTTATGCTCCTCCAGCACCCGTTTTTTCTCACTTCCGGGCTAATGTTGAACACCCTAGGGCCATTTTCTTCCAACCAAAACTACATATTTGTGATGAGGGCACATGGGAGGACCCTGAAAAATGGTGGTCGGCCAGTAATTCTGATTTTTGATTTTTGAGCCTCTCTTTCAAGTTGAATGTTGTGTCTCCTGTTTCAGAGTTGCCAAATTCCAACCATGGGTCTTGTTCTACACACTTGGGAGGACACCAAAAATTGCTGGCCGGCCATTAATTGTTGTTTTCATTTTTGACCCTGGCGCCGGCCGGCCATGGGGAGTGGCTGGCCGACCAGTGGGGTGGCCGGCCGGCATCTTCAAGAAAAGTGCATGGCCGGCCTGCTTCCTCCTTTTGAACACTTTACAGCTGGGCAGCTGTGTCTCCAAAATATCTTTTCCTCCGGGGATATTTTGGGAGGGAAAGCTTGGGTGCATTTCCCTCCCCTTTTACACCCCCTTTTGGTCCATTTAAGGGCTGACCCTCTTCTTTGTTAGGGTTAGCAAATTTCTTCTCAAGATTTCATCTCCATTTGATTCCATCTCCATCTCCAAAAACCTCAAAAACCTTCAAGTCTCTAGCTCATTCCTTCATCAACACCAAGCCTCACCATCACTACCTCCATTCCAGCAGCAAGGGAAGCTTTTTCAAAGGCTAAGGACCAGCAAATTCAAGCCAAGAAGCATCAAAAGACTTGTCTTCAAGGGTAAGTCTTCATTTCCCTTTTTCTAGCACATTTTTGCTTCAATTTTCTACCTTATTTGCTTATGGTTTTGGGCTCCGACCCCTACTGATTTTGTGCTTATTTTGAGTCCCTCTACAACATTGTAGAAGGGCTCAACCTTGTTTGACATCTCTATCATGCTCTTCTTTCAATACCTCTTGGAATGCCATTATTTTGCATACTTTCTTTAGCTTATGAGTGATTCATTTTTTAGCCTGATATAAACTGTGAGTGGGCCTATTTTGAGTTCCTCTTCAACATTGTAGAAGGGCTCAACCATGTTTGGCCTCTCTATCATGCACTTTCTTTGTAATTCTCCATATTTACCGTAAAATTGCATGATTTATTTGGCCTATTTGTGATCTGATTTGGAGCATCTCATGAACTGATATTGTGCTTATTTTGAGCCCCTATTCAACATTGAATAAGGGCTCAACCTTGTTTTCATGCTCTGCATGCCACTTGCTTTGAATTCATGTTCTACTCTTACTTTTGCACGCTATTTTTAGCTCATGAGTGATCTGCTTTCGAGCATGCAATATACTGTGAGTGGACCTATTTTGAGCCCCTCTTCAACATTGAAGAAGGGCTCAACCATGTTTGGTAACTCTATCTTACACTTGCTTCACAATTCCTCCAATTTATCGTAAAATTGCATGTTTTGTTAGGCTTGCTTAGCTTCTGTTTTCGGCCATCATCAGGCCTGAAAAGTGTCTTATTTTGGCCTAATCTTCATATTTTGTTAAGGGTCCAAGACTGTTTGATGCATCCTTTTGGTATCTCATGTTATAGCCTTTGTTGGCTTTATTTTGCATGCTATGTTGAGCATATCTACATACTGAATTGGGGGATCATCTACGGAAAATGTTCATATTTTTGTCACTCTTCAATGTTGTAGAACTGTATTTTTGAGTTTGAGCATTGTATATATCATTTGCTTCATTATTCCCCTCTTTTCCCCCATTTTTGCATGCTATTTTTGCCATACTTGTGATTGTTGTTTGGCCATTCTTTGTGCTGGAAAAATGCTAGTTTAGGGGCTGCCTAGCATCTGTCTTTACATATCATGTCCATACTGCGCATGTTTGGCATAGCTGTAGGCCATTTCGGGTGCTTAGCATAGCATTTCGGGCATCAGGTGTAATTTTGCTACAATTCGGGGGCTGTTTTTGCATCATTTTGGCTGCCAAATTTGCATTTCCCATATGCCATATGCCACGTCTCATTTCGCATGTCATTCTGTGCCTTAATACCATTGCCTCGGTTGCGTGCCCGTGTGCACGCATTTCGAGGCACTTCATTTTCATTCACCGGCGTCCTATGTGAGTGTGGCCGAGGCCCTCTTATGTTGGTATAAGCCCATCATTGCATTTGCATGCCATTTCATGCCTTTATCCATTTCCTCGATTTGCGTGCCCTGTGTGCACGCATTTCGAGGCATCATCATTTTCATCCCGACGCCTCTTATGTGAGTGCGGCTGAGGCCCTCTCGTATTAGTGTAAGCCCATTTCACATTCTGTATGCCATTTTTAGTCCCATTGCATTGCATATGCCATTGCCTCGGTTTACGTGCCCGTGGGCACGCATTTCGAGGCATTTCATTTTCATCCATTGGCCTCCTATGTGAGTGTGGCTGAGGCTCACTCATGTTGGTATAAGCCCATATTGCATCACACATCTCATTTTAGTCTTGTTGCATTCCGTATGCCATTTTCTCGGTTTGCGTGCCCGTGGGCACGCATTTCGAGACATCTCATTTTAGTCTCATTGTATATCATATTTCATGTCATTTCATGCTTTAATACATTGCCTCGGTTTGCGTGCCCGTGTGTGCGCATTTCGAGGCACTTCACTTTTATCTGACGGCCTCTTGTGTGAGTGTGGCTGAGGTCCACTCGTGTTAGTGTAAGTCCAATTGCATTGTGTATGCCATTTTATGCTTTAGAATCATTTCCTCGGTTTGCGTGCCCGCGTGCACGCATTTTGAGGCATCTCATTTTCATAGCATTGTGTATGTTAGGGTTGCATATTAGCTACATTTCATGCATATCATGCATATTGCATCGTGTTCGGGATAGGAGTTAGCCCGGGCATGGGAAACGAGGCACGTTTCGTACTCCAAGTGACGGAACGGGTCTCAATTCCCAAGTCACCGACACTCCGGATTACCCATGATGGAGTTAGGTTTTGTTGTAGCATTCATCTGCATTCATCCTATATTGAGTTGTGCAAACCGACTCCTCGGCCATCATGCATCGATATGCGTGATTGGTGGCACGAGGATCGAGTCATGCATATATTTGTTACATTGCTATGCCCTTTTCCTGCTCTCTATTGCAGCAAAATGGAGAATTGGCAACTTTTCGGAGTCTGGCACACATTTCGAGAAACATTGCAAACAGAGGCTAAATTGGGCATCCCAGTGGATTTCTATGCAAAGGCAATCCGGCATACATCATTCATCAGAAGCGAGGCAGCCCCTGGCTTGCATGCATGTTTAAAGCTTTCTTAGTTAATTGTTAATTAATTAGGAATCTGTATATTTCGGACTGTAATATTCTTTCATTCGGACTGTATATTTATTCGGACCCTCTGCGCGAGGGCAATGTTGTAATAAGTGTGGGTGAGTGTGATGTATGTCTTCCAACCCCACTTCTTTCTCCCTTTTATTTACCCGCTTACGATGGTTAGATATAGGGCATATTTCAATTAGCATACAGTATGACAGCATGTTTGCATCATTTATCTGTTTTGCACGCACCGGGCTTGGCGCATCATACAAACTGCATTTGTATTTCAATTCCAAATTGAATACGTGTTAGTTGTAGCATTCCATATGCCATGTTTAGAATAGCCGAGCCTGCTATAGTTGCATTATTGCATGCGTTGCATTAGACATTCCTATATATTTAGGATCATGCATGATTTCTAATAAGTTTTCTGTTTTGGCTTGGAGTACTCGGTAAGTACTTATGCTTTAGCATCCTTGCATGCGTGTGAGTGACTGCCATGAATAGCATGCTTACCATGAGGCTATGTGCTTATGTGATATAACTGCCTTGAATGCCTGTGGGTGGAGGTTGAGTTACTTGGATTGGACAATTCATCAAATGTTTGTTTTAAGCCCACTAGATGGTGGCAAAATCATGTTTTCTTAAGCCCACCCGAGGGTGGCAAATCCACGTCTTAGCCTACTTGCGGGTAGCACCATCAAACCATTTTCAAACAAACAAACATGAAATGTTTTGTTCCAATTTAGGCGATTTGGTCTATACTTGTATGCTGTGCGTATCACATAGTAACCTAGGCTAAATAACCGAAATAAGAACTCACAATGTTTTCAAAAACAGATATCATGGTTAGTAGAGGCCGGTCTTTGACCGGGCGAGCGGGGGTGCTCACGAAGTGACCTTCCCCAATCGTACCCAAGTTCCCGAGCCGAGGCAACTTTGGTGATGACAGACACGTGGCCTTTGGCACCGAGTCAGGGTTTCCTAAATTTCCCATTAAAAAATATTTAGGTGGTGACTCTGTATCTGGCGAAGCAGTCCATGTTTGGCACTTCTTTCAAAAAAATCTGTTTTCAAAACGATTTGCCGGATTTGGACTCTTTGGTTCAAGATTAAGAACCGTGACATTTGAGTCCTTGAACTGTAGTGACCCCAATATGAACAGAACGGGACTTAACCCTCCCGGGGCGTTCGGGGACGTCTACACTCGGGTCAGTGTATAATCAGAAATTGGTGAAGTGATTCTGATCCATCCTTCACCTTCAAGGTTCACATCATGGGCTTTGAAAATTATTGTTAACAAAGCTCCAAAAGGTAATGACTGGCCACTCAGAGTTTCAAATTTTGCAATCATCATTTCTTTTAGTAATATAAAGCATAAATCTAATTTTTGTCCAATTTCAAAACAATATAACAAGTAAACTTGAAAACATGAATCACGATTATAATGTCCTTTTTTAGGAGTGACATTTTCAACTATCCATCGATGGAGAATACGAATGTGAGGTTTTAAATGGCTGACTTCTAAATTAGTGCCGCTAAATCGGTTGTCACAAATTGTGGTATAAATCTGACTGACATCATCAACAATTTTTTCTAAAGCAGACTCATTTTGAAAATAACATTGTAAATCTCCTGTTTCGACTCCAATAATTTGTGCAAAACGACGGAGAGAGAGTGTGATTGTTTTCCCCTTAACATAAGAGGTAAGACTGAACGGTTCATTTTGTTGGTCACCCGGTGTCAAGTGAACATAAAATAATCGTAGAAGACGGGGATATATCTTATTTGGTAAATTATTTAATGGTAACCATCCCATTGTATCTAATTTGCCAAGTAAGAGTGAATCATATTGAGAAGGTAGTTTTATGTTTCTCCCCGTAACAATTGGTCGAATAATGAAATGTTCATAGGCTTGTTCATGATGATATGTTGCAAAATCATTAGTTGGATAGCCATTATGTTGTTGCTGTGGTGGTGGTACAGGGTTTGAGGATTCACCAAGTTCGGGCCTGGTTCGTTTTGTTCTTGGCATGATGACTGCAAAAGTGAAAGAAAATTGTATATTAAAACATATGAGAGGTAAGAAAAATGTATGAAAAATATATCAACCATTAGTACATTTTTGTGCATACAAACTTATTTTTATGTAAAAAATAAATATAAAAAAATTTGGTGACAAAATTTAATTAGGCAGATGCCATAGAAACAGATTTTTATACAAAAAAAAAAAATCATAGGGAATGACATTTCTCATTTATATTGGGTTTGTTTTATACAGTTTATTATAACTTAGAAACTGATAATCAGAAAAATAAATGATAGTGTGACAAAATTAGAACAGAAATCAGAAAATATAACAGATGAAAATGGAACAGATATGAAACAAAGCCAACAGATACGGAGGTGGAATGGTGACTGGGCCGAGATGACCGGCCGGTAGACCACCGGGATGACCGTCCGGTCCTCTTCCCCTCTCTCTGAAGCTAATGTCTGAAGCTAATATCTGAAGCTAATATGAAGATGAACTGGCATCAAAACTAACGTGTAAATTATGGAAGTGGAGAAGGAGGATCTAATGAGATGGTGGATATGCGCTATTTCTCTAATTTTTGTTCTCTGATGTAACTAGAGAAGGTGTTTTTGAGATGGTGAAGTTGGTGTGGTAAACGGAATGAGATTCAGATTTAATAAAAAGGGTGAGGTTCAAAAGGTTCGTGTTGTATTTTTTTTATTTACTTTTTATTTTTTAAATATTATTTGTTTTTAATATTATTACTTTTTTAATGATATGACATCCGTGTACTGAGTGCACAGCTGCATCCTCTCCTTTTTCTTTACCTCAGTGTTGAACACACAGCTATGAAACAATAGGGGGTAGGTAAGAAGTAAGTGAAATTACTATCTTACCCTTTATATTTTGTTCTATGTAACCAGTTTCCATTTAAGTGAAGAGGGGCATAATAGTCATTTCGTATGCCAATCCCCACAATTATATGAGCTCAACGGGTACAATAATGCATTACATTTCTGTTATCATATCTGGACGAAATTCATAACATGTAATAAATGGAAAAAAAAATTGATAATGTTTTTGTAAGATTTACATTGTGATTTGTATTTTAAAATATTAAACTTAGTGTATTTATTCCTTCTTTATTAATATGAATTTTCAAAAGTTGTTGACTTTAACAAAATGTTAGAAAAAAATTAAAAACGTATTTTACAAATGAATTGATAGAAAAATAATTGGCAGAAATAATTGACATAGGTTTATTTTAAAATGATAAAATTATTTCGAAAAAATAATTATTCAAAAAAATTACAAAAAAAAAAAAAAAATTGACAAAAAAAATCAATTTTTAATTTCAGTATTTTAAAAATAGTTTGGTTATTATTGTTGATAAAAAATATGGATATCAATATATGAGTTGTGTGTTTGATGATAAATTATTGGTTTAATTAAGTTTTGAAAACTATTTTTAAAATACATCACCAAACAAATTTTCACCTTTCACATGTCACATCAAACTTTCAAAACTTAATTCAAAATACATCTTCAAAACACAATTCAACACTCTATTTAAAAACCATAACCAAACAATTTTTCTACACTCAAATCATAATTCTACAACCCACAAACTCAAAATACAACTCATACTCTCAAATCACATTTACAAAACACAACTAAACGCCGGCTAAATGATGTGTGTAAATAGAATTTTCCTCGTGTGTTGGTGCCAAACCAACACAAGCATATGTTGGAAGTCAGTAGTTGGGAGCGTGACTGCCGAATGTGCAAGCAGGACATCCCTGACGATCCCATCAATTATTGTCCAATAGGCTGCCCCTTTGCCATCCACAAATCATGCTCTTCTACAATCCAACAATCTCTTCACCACCACCCCTTCCACCTTTCCACTCTGTTAACATGTCTGGATACACATGTTTCGACTGTTTCTTTACCCTTCACGTTGTCTGCGTTTCTCTAACCCCCACCACCAAAACCATCCAATCTCAGATTCAGCTCCAACCCACTCACCCCCATCCCCTAATTTCAGTTGTTGCTCTCAACCTTTTGATGATGAGCGTTCTGTGGTCTATGTATGCCTCGAGTGCAAGGGTTTACTGCACAAACATGTGCTCAATTGCCGAGAAAGATCGATCATCCTTTTCACCCCTATCATCCTCTCTTCCTCCTCCCTCAGAAACCTCGCTTTTTCGGATACACTTGCGGGGCTTGTAGCCAGTATAAAGACAGCTTTATCTATCATTGTTCCGACTGTGAATTTTACCTTGACATGGCTTGGGCTTCTCTCAGCCCTAACCCTGCTGAAAACAATGAATTCGGTCAGATTGGCCGATTTAGCCATTCCCATCCATTGATTTTATGTGATAATAAACAGAAATTTGAAATTTGTTGCTATGCGTGTGAGAGTCCTTTGGGGGATTCGATTTGTTTTTGCGCCCAATGCAAACAGAAATTTGAAATTTGAAATTTGTTGCTATGCGTGTGAGATTCCTTTGGGGGATTCGATTTGTTTTTGCACCCAATGCAAGGTTTTATTGCACCAATCATGTGCTGATTTGCCCCACGAAATGAAGCACATGTTTCACCCAATGCACACTCTCACCCTCCGCTACCATCGGTATGGTAAATGCGAGGCTTGTTTACGCCATTCATCTGGTTGTTTCTACGAATGTTAGATGTGCTTTGTCAAAGCCCAAAACCATGATGTCTAAGACTCACCCACACCCTCTTGCTTTGTTTAACAAGCCTGATATACTATGCACTACTTGTCGCCAGTTCTGCGTTACCCCTTTCTTCCGTTGTGTGCTGTGCCATTTTGATCTCCATATCTATTGTGTTTCAATATTACCACCCACACTCAAGTACTTCAATCATGTCCATACCCTCACTCTCACCCGTTCTCCAATTAAAGACTATCCTGGTGAAGATGATGATGCAGAGTTTTACTGTGATGCTTGCGAAGAAAGAAGAGTGCTGGCCCACCCAACTTATGATTGTAAAGATTGCCACTATGTTGCTCATTATCTGAGGTACTTCTGCATTCAATTTTACACATCAAATTAAAATTTATAAATCATATTGTTTGATTTATCTGTTTATCTTCATTTTTCTTTACTTCATCAACTACAAGCTCCCAATTCTGTTGAAACTATGACATGTGTTTTGTCCCTTTTGATTGAAAATATTGTTGTCATTTATTTATTTATTTTCTAAATCTCTCCTGGAGTAACAGGCTTTTGTAAATCTTCTTTCTGCTCCCTTGAAGTTTCTACTTCATCATATCTCCAGGTCTTTGTTTGGAATTACAGCTTAAGGATTATTTGTTCCTACTTCCTAGTAGGTTTTGGAAGTAACCAATTGGTTTTTTCTTTATTGCTTTATTTTCTTCAAAAGTATTCTCTCTTTGGTCTAAGACATTTTTTTCTTGGCTCTGTTCCCACAAAAATTTTTTCCCCCTCCCTTTGTAATATGATGCTTCTACTTCGTTGAAGGTGATATGCTTCAAATCTTGTTTTAATCATCTATGTCATCCTTATTTGATCATATAATTGCCATCAGAATCTTGACACCTTGATTTGCTCAGACAATTCCCTTGTATTCTTATAATCCAACTTGATAGTTAGGGCAACTGGACAGTGCTCTGAACATTTGGTGGCAAAAATTTAGGTTTGGTTCCGGAAAAAAATTGTTTCCTTTTGTCATTAATGAGTACCTTGTCCAATTTGCTTTAAATGGTGTCCAATCCCTCCATTTTATCATTCTAAGTCAGCCAAAATCCTCTAGCATTCATCTCAAACATCCCACGTTCCCTCAGGTATTTATTCAATGTTTCAGTTGCACTATAGTAATACCAATGCCTTCCTTTTCTTCATGAGCTCTGCCGACTACATTAAAATATCCCATGAGAATCGAGTGATCATCATTTGTGGTTTTATTTCATCGGGTTAGATGATTTTGTAAAGCTTTTCTTTCCTTCTCACCATTGTGCCCATGTATCATGTACCATGGCGGCGTTTAAGTGTTTACACGGTCCTTTTACTTATCATCCGAGCATATCCATATCCATATCGATTCAATATTCTCTTTATCAGTATTTTGACCTTGCAATCTGTAAAACAATTATTAGATGTGCTTTCAAGATTATCTTGCTTAATCTTTTCTCTGTTAGATTGGGTTTCAGAAGATTCTTGACTTAATGTTTGGTTTACAGGGTCAGTTAAACCCCTAATATTCTAAGCAGCAACTTTGATAATTTGTGCATCTGGGGTTCTTTGGTTACAATCCCTTTGTAGGGTTTCTCATTTCCCCTTGGCCTTTCCCTTTTTTTTGAACTTTCTCTTCTCATTTCTTTCCATCTGAAAGTTGGGAGATATCTATATCTCTGTTTCAGTGACCTAGGCAGCTTTTGCAATACTATTATCCTGACATAATGAAGTTCCCACAATCAAATCCCTAACATTTTTCCAGAGTGCAGGGGTATGCCCTTGTTACTTTTGTTTTTGTGTTTCCTTGTGGAATAAAATTTTAAGTTACCACAAAAAAAAAAAAAAAAAAAAAAAAAAAAAAAATTCCTTACATTTAGCAGTGTGGACTCCAAAATTTCAATAATACTTTTTTACCGGCCTTTCACTATATCATATTACTATTAGTGCTTACAACTGACATAATTTCTTCTGCAACCAGGACATATATACATATATTTTTTTTTGGCATTTTTTTGTTTCTATATCTTTGAGTACATCTGCTGAGTTATGTACAATTTCACTTACTATTTCTAATTGTCGCGGTTCTATGATGAAGGACAACTTTAGGAAACTTGCTGTTATGGTGAGTTTAGGGTTGGATTAGATTCTAGAATTTAGGGTTACATGAAGTAGAAGAAGAATTCAAATGTTTGCAAGAAGGAAGAAGGTGAAATTCTCTGCAAACAACTAGGTTAGATTTCTCTGTGCAGCTTTGGAATCAAAGGTTCAAGCATGCATTAAATGGCGAAAGGGTTGGGAGTGGAGCTGGGGACTATTTTAACTTGATTGGCTAAGGTTTAGGGGCTGAAAAGGGGGCTGTGAACAGTAAATGGGAATAGTAACTTGAGTATGTATGCAAAAAAGAAGAACACTTTGCCCTTGCAACGGTGAAATATCAACTTTGTTGAATCAATGAGATTACACGTAATCTACTGTCAAGACCCGAACCCGCCCCCATGGTTTAAGGACGTAACCGGCCAGTAATCATGAGATTACTTACGGCCTCAAACCAAACCAAACGTATTTTAACAGAGTTAATGGGGGCTCAAACGGAAGCAATTTAAAACTTTGTCTATAGAGCTATGCTTACATGCACGTCATAACATTCCAGACACAAATATGTTAACAACTCACATCAGAAAATACAGTAACAAAAGGTTCTGTACAGACAGGATCATTAGTCTAAGTCACCCCGTCAAAATTGTACACAACAGATACAGAGTCCTTGCCAACATGACAAAATATAAATACCAAACAAAAGGGCGAAGACGAGTCTCGTGCGTGAGACGTAGGGGCTGACTCTCAAAAACTTGTTTGTTCCACAATGGCTTCACTGGGACTGGGTCTGAACCTCTCTTAGCTCACCTACAAACACATGAATGAGCGTGAGCGAAAGCCCAGTGAATAATATCAAATAAGAAGATACAACAATATGTACAACAACATATTCCGAACGGCCTTGGGCCCAATTCATATTTCTATTTAACATATATATACAATTTAAGTCAAGTGACTGTGGTTCCAAACATACTGGTCTTTGGCTCATTTATCTTTCCATAACAAACTAGCCCTTGGCCCATTCAGACTTTTGTTCATGTCAAAACGGCCTCTGGCCCATTTATTCTATTATTCAGATCGAACTGTTATTCGTGTCAAACTATTACTTATATCAAACTATCATTCGTATCAAACTATTATTTATGTTAAACTATCACTCGTGTCAAATTGGCCTTTGGCCCACTCAAGTGACAAACTGGCCTTTGGCCCATCTAAATGACAAACTGGCATTTGGCCCATTCAAGTGACAAACTGGCTTTTGGCCCATCTAAATGACAAACTGGCCTTTGGCCCATTCAGACTTTCATTCATGACAGAACGGCCTCTGGCCCATTCATTCATGTCAAAACGGCCTTTGGCCCATTCATTTGTGTCAAAACGGCCTTCGGCCCACTCATTCATGTCTAAACGACCTTCGGTCCATTTATTCATGTCAAAACGACCTTTGGTCCATTCGTTTATGTCAAAACGACCTTCGGCCCATTCATTATGTCAAAACGACCTTCGGTCCATTATTATGTCAAAACGACCTTCGGTCCATTCATTTATGCCAGAACGACCTTCGGTCCATTCATTTATGCCAGAACGACCTTCGGTCCATTCATTTATGCCAGAACGACCTTGGGTCCATTCATTTATGCCAAAACGACCTTCGGTCCATTCATTTATGTCAAAACGACCTTCGGTCCATTCATTTATGCCAGAACGACCTTCGGTCCATTCATTTATGTCAAAACGATCTTTGATCCATTCATTTATATCAAACTGGCTCATAGGCCTTTCATATCAAACTGTGTCCTCCATTCAAATTAATGAACTTTACAAAACTTACATAGAAGTAGCCATTGGACAATAACATATGTCAGATATTACTCACAGTGATCGGTTGGTTGAATTGCCCTGGAGCTTGACCCTACATATCACATAACACATATGGGTCACAAATAATTCATTCCGTTCTTTAATTCACATATTCCTCTTTAGGCTTCATTCTTATTTCCTTAACTCAATTACAATGCTCAATGTATGCCTAAGAGTGCTTAGAAGTGAAAGGGAATGGAAAAACATAACACAGAATGCATTTTCAAAATTTCAGAAAACAAGGTCCCCGCTCGAGCGTGAAATACCCCGCTCGAGCGGACCCTTAAGGCCTGCAAAAGTACTGGCTGCATGAAAAATATGCTCGAGCGTTGAATATAGCGCTCGAGCAGAAGGCTTGTCTATAAAGCTCCCCCGCTCGAGCGTGAAATACCCCGCTCGAGCGGACACCAAATCTGCAAAAGTACTGGGAGCATGTATTTCCCGCTCGAGCGGCACTTCTCCTGTTCGAGCGGACATCAAAATTCTGGGTCTCCCAGATTGAGTTCTTGAGCTCCAAATCGACTTTCAACCAATTTTTCTTGCATACAATGGCTCCAATCTCACATATATTTGTACTAACATGGTACTAACACTAGAATACATCAACATGGAGCTTAATCTCATGAATCAAACACATGCATGGCTCATTTTCCACCAAACTCATTACCAACATAACAATGTCATGCATTCAACCTTATAATTTGTACATGCATGTGATGATTCTCAACTTAGATAATACAATTGGTGATTACATCATGAGCTTTAACCAAAACTCTACATGAATCATGTATTTCAAGCTCAAACATGCAAATTTAAGACAATTTCTTACATGCATGCACAATTTAGCCTTCAATTCAACAAAACCAATTCAATTTCATCATACTCAATTAAATTCATGTTCTTTATTCTTATTCAACTTTGAATTTACAAATAGCAAACAAAACCCATGATTCAAGGGTTAATTACTCACCTAGGAGCCTTAAACACTCAAGTTCTAGCCAAATCTTGAGCTTAATCTTCAAATTCCCAAGCTTGAGCCAAAAATCACACAATTCTCTCATTCTCTCTCTCTCTACAGCCGGTTCTCTCTATTTTGAGTCCCAAATTCAACCAAAATGAAGTGAAAAAAAGAGGATAGAGAGTGTAGTGACTTCACAACAAAACCCACTAAGGCCAATATAATATTAATAAGATAATTGTGCTCTAATTCACCGATTTAATCGATTTAATCTGACCCGAATCAATTTTCAATTAAATTTCACCATAGGTTCCAAAAATTATGCCAATCACAATGGCGTAATCAATTTCGGGTTCTGTGGCCGATAAGGCCTCCAATTAAATTTCCAAAGCAGGTAAATCAAACAGATATTCCTACGGTGAACAGATAGAAATCCAAAACCACATAATGGCACACAAAATCATATTAAACACATAATCATACTCATATTAAGGACCAATTAACATATTACGGAACAGGGGTATTACAGTCTTCCCCTTTAGGAAGTTTAGTCCTCCAAACTTAATTTACCTTTAGCCAAAAACACTTCGGAATACCTTCAAGCATTGATCCAAACTTCATCTGTCATCAACTCAATGTCCACCCATCCGCCAGACCAATCATTCAGCGCACTCGCAGATCGGCACTCCACCGCGCCGAGATAGTGGCGGAAGAAGTAGGAAATCTGCTAGAGGCAGGAGCTATCAGAGAGGTGCACTACCTCAGATAGATTTCCAACACAGTCGTGGTGCCAAAGAAGAATGACAAATGGCGTGTCTGCGTCGACTATAAGACAGTCAACAAAGCATGCCCAAAGGACAACTTTCCTCTACCACGGATAGATCAACTGGTAGACCTAACGGCGGGGCACAACCGACTTAGCTTTCTTGATGCGTACAGAGGCTACCATCAGATCGCCATGTACGAACCAAACCAGGAGGTCACGTCCTTTACAACTCCAAGAGGACTGTACTGCTACAAGGTCATGCCCTTTGGCCTAAAGAACGCAGGGGCAACATTCCAGAGAATGGTCACCAAGATGTTTGAGCCGTTGTTATGCAGAACAATGGAGGCTTACATCGACGACATGGTGGTCAAGAGCAAGGATGAGAACGACCATCTAAGGGACCTAGGTGAGATGTTCCAGATTCTGAAGAGGCACAAGTTGCGCCTTAATACATCTAAGTACGCGTTCGGTGTGGGATCTGGCAAATTCCTGGGCTTCCTGGTGACCAATTGGGGTATAGAGGCAGACCCCTCCCAGATCAAAGCTATTCAGGATCTGGAGAGGCCTAACTCAGTAAAAGAAGTGCAGCATCTCACCAGCATGGCAGCTGCACTCAACCGATTCATTAGCCGGTCGTCAGACAGACTACGACCATTTTTTCAAGCATTAAAAGCCAAGTTCGAGTGGGACGAAGAATGCGACCGCGCTCTGGAAAACTTGAAAGAATACATGTCTTCTCCACCACTGCTTGTCACCCCAATACCTGGAAAAGAACTCTTCCTGTACCTGGCAGTCTCTCAGCACGCAATTAGCGCAGTGTTGGTCCGTGCGGAAGGAACCCAACATCTACCCATCTTTTATGTCAGCAAGACATTGCTGGGCGCCGAAACGAGGTACTTGCCACTGGAAAAACTGACCTTGGCCTTGATGATGGCCTCAAGGAAATTGTAGCACTACTTTTACGCCCACACCATAGTCGTGCTCACAGCTTTCCCATTAAAAGCTTTGTTTGAGAGGGCGAACTTTTCTAGGCGAATCTTGAAGTGGGCAGTAGAGTTGGGACAATTCGACATCAAGTTCCAACCTAGAACCGCGATAAAGGCCCAAGCTTTGGCAAACTTTGTCGCAGAATTTATCCCAGGAAGTCATCATATCTGCCCAGTTGACCTGACTGACACAACCGAACTAGGGACAGAAGTTGACGCCGGAATAGCGTAACCCCTGGTGCAGGATACTCAGTCAGACCCCAAGGCAGACCAAAGTAAAGAAAGCAAGGAAGAAGCGAACCATGCTACACCAAGCCAAGACTCACCAACAAATAAGGGCTTGGTACAATCAGATAGCGAGGGGCAGATAGCAAGCATGGACCTTGAAAACACCAGTAACATTCTTGACCCCACGGCATCATCCGACCCCTCCACTTGCTGGAAGTTGTTCGTTGGAAAGATATGGAAGCTCTTCGTAGATGGAGCATCCAACTGGCACGGCGCAGGACTTGGCATAGTCCTCATCTCACCAGACGGCCTAGTTATGGAGCAAGCAGTCAACCTTGGCTTCCCAGCATCAAATCACGAAGCGGAGTATGAAGCGCTTCTTACAGGTCTCAAATCATCATTCTACATGAAGGCCACTGAGCTAATGGTTTACAGCGACTCATAACTGGTGGTAAACCAAATTTCGGGCGACTATGAAGCAAAGGATGACATGATGGCTAAGTACCAAGACTTAGTCAGAAAAGAGATCAAGAAATTTGAAGTAGTAAGGATAGAACAGATTGGCAGGGAGGAAAACAGCAGAGCAGACGAACTAGCAGGCTTTGCTTCAATGGCAGATACATCCATCCCTCATTCGTTGCTTATTGACTACTTACCAAGACCAAGCATTGAAGACCCCGAAGCAGAAAGGTATGTTGCGCCGAGTTGGGCCCTTCATGGATGGATCCCATCATAATGTTCTTAAAAGACGGCATCCTACCGGAAGAAAAGAAAGAAGCCAACAAAATTAGAGCAAAGTCGTAGCGATTTTGGCTCTCCTCTTCTATGGCATTGTAGGACCGTATCTAAAGTGTGTTCACCCAAGCAAAGTAGAAGCATTCTTGTTCGAGATACACGAAGGTGTGTGCGGAAGCCACCAAGGGGGAAGATCGTTAGCTTACAGAGCCATTTCGCAAGGATACTGGTGGTCATGCATGCAGGCAAACTCGGAGAAGTATGTGAAGAAGTGCGAGAAATGTCAGAAGTTCGCACACCAAATACATCAGCCAGCCAGAGAGCTCCTACCATTGACCAGCCCATGGCCTTTCGCAATGTGGGGCTTGGACATAGTAGGACCACTTCCAACAGCACCCAGAAACAGGAAGTTCTTTCTCCCAGCAACAGACTACTTCACAAAGTGGGTGGAAGCAGAAGCATTGGCATCAATCAAGGAAAATGATGTGAAGAAGTTCGTCTGGCAGAATATCATTACTCGGTTCGGCATACCTAAAGCCCTAATATCAGACAACGACACTCAGTTTGATGGCAGAATCTTTAGAGGCTTTTGTGAAGAATACAAGATATAGTTCTACAATTCTACATCGGCATATCCTCAAGTAAATGGCCAAGCAGAAGCATCAAATAAGGTTGTCTTGGATGGACTGAAGAAAAGGTTAGAGAAGGCAAAAGGCAAGTGGGCTGAGAAACTTCCTCATGTTTTATGGGCTTACCGCACCACACCTCGACGATCAACAGGAGAAACACCATTCTCCTTAGCCTACGGCATGTAAGCAGTAATCCCACTGGAAGTTGGCCTCCCCACAATTAGAAGCGAAAATTTTGATTCAGACTTGAATGGAGAAGCCATAGCATTGGAACTCGACCTCGCCGAAAAAAGAAGAGAAAAAGCACTGGTTCACATTGCCTCATACCAACAAAGTTGTCTAGAAAGTATAACAAGACGGTGTATCCAAGGCAATTCAAAATCGGAGATTGGGTACTGCGCAAAGTGATGGGAAACGCCTTGGTACCAGGAGATGGCAAGTTAGGGCCTAATTGGAAGGACCTTACAAAGTGGTCAGATTAGCTGGCAAAGGGGCATATCACTTAGAAGATGAGGACGGCAAAGCAATTCCCAGGCCATGGAACACTGCCAATCTCATACTATTTTATTTTTAGCATTTCTTCAGAATACTTGTACTTTTTCTTTTCCCCAATAAAACAAGTAGTTTTCTTTTCAGCATAAGTGTTTTATTCTGTAAAAGTTGTTTTAGTGAGTTAGGAGCATTGAAAACATGGTTGGCTGGAAAAACCAACACCCTTCCTAAGCTCAGGATAAGGATCTAGGCTGTAGGACGTTTGGTCGGAATAACCAAACACTTTACTCTAGGTTGGCTGGAAAAACCAACTTAGAGGTTGGCTGGAAAAACCAACATCCTTCCTAAGCCCAGGATAAGGATCCAGGCTGCAGGACGTTTGGTCGGAATAACCAAACATTTTACTCTAGGTTGGCTGGAAAAACCAACTTAGAGGTTGGCTGGAAAAACCAACACCCTTCCTAAGCCTAGGATAAGGATCCAGGCTGCAGGACATTTGGTCGGAATAACCAAACACTTTATTCTAAAATGGCAGGAATGACCAATTTAGAGGTTGGCTGGATTAAATCAACTCTTGGTAATCTTTAGCCGAGGTAAGTATCTCGGCTAAAGAGTGGTTGGCTGGATTAAACCAACTTTTGGTAATCTTCAGCCGAGGTAAGTATCTCAGCTAAAGAGTGGTTGGCTGGATTAAACCAACTCTTGGTAATCTTCAGCCGAGGTAAAGATCTCGGCTAAAGAGTGGTTGGTTGGATTAAACCAACTCTTGGTAATCTTTAGCCGAGGTAAAGATCTCGGCTAAAGAGTGGTTGGCAGGCATACTTATAGTTGCAATGTTAAGACCGGGATAAAGTATCTCGGCAAGAGAATGCTGTACCTCATCCAAAACTTCGGTCAGAAAGTAAAGTACAAGCATAGAGATCAACCGAAATAAGAGTTGGAACAAAAAAACAGACTTCATTGAAAATTCAAAGCAAGTACAAAGGGTGGGACCTCAGCCCGGTTACAATCTGTGTCTAAAAGCAAAGAAAAGAAAATAAAGAAATCAAGCAAAAAGAAGAGAAATACAAAGTCAGGCAAAAAGATCATCAAGATCAGCATCAAGTTCAACTCGTAGCCTGGTTTCAGTTGGAAGCTCGGTTTCAGTCGGGAGTATGGTCTCGGTTGGAAGTACGGTTTCAGTTGGTAGTTCGACAGTCAGGTCTTCCACCGTTGGCTCCGCCCGAGCTAACTGATTGTCAGGATCATTGACAACCGGGGTATCATTGGGCTCGGTGGAGGGCTTAGAGGAGTTGTTTGTGGGACCACGGTTTCGTCTTCATCAACAAGGCGTAGCTCGGTTGTGGAAGTCCGAGCACGCTTGCTTGGCCGCGATGACGAAGGCTGTTGGGTTGGCAGAGCTACCACGGTTTCTTGAGTTTGACCGGCTGGTGGTACCTCGGTTGGATTAGTTTCGGTTAAAAGGGCTCGCATGGCTCTCTTCTTGGCCATCTCTTGTTCAGCAGTTAGAGGGACAAGATTGATCTGGGGCAAGGTTGGGTCCAGTTCAGGTGAAGCTTCCAACAAAAAATCAGTTACCTTGGTCTTACGCTTGCCACTGTATCGATAGGTCGGCTGGAAATTCAGTAGCTCGGTCCAACTTCGGTTTGGATATCGCGCGCGGCACGAAGGGTAGCTAGATTGGGGTAGCTATACTGTGACTTGAGGAAGTTCGAGTCTGCATAAAAAAAAAAAGAAAAAAAAAGGGGGTAAACTATTAGTTCGGTTCAAGTAATGAAAATCGAAGTAAAGAAATGCATGCAATGGAGCCGAGATAAACCTACCAACTACACCCTTGTTCCAATTTATTCTGTCACCAGGGATCTGGGCTTGTTGGTCCTCAAAATTCCCAGATATTCAGAAGAAATCGTCGTCGTTCACGTCTTTATCCGGTGTATCTTTTATTATCTTTTCACGCCGGCGTCTTATTCTTAAATAATAGACCCATCCATCTTCGGCGGAGCCTATAGAATATTGGTGGAAGAGCTCGGCTAAGCCAAGGTTAAGACCAGCCCGGCGATTTAGCTCGGCAATGCCGTTTATTATGCGGTAAGAGTTGGTGGAAAGTTGGGTGGGACAAAGGTTGGTCTGCCTAAGGAATTCACAGAGGAGAGGCTGTACAGGGAATCTTAGACCGATTTCTACGATGGAAAGGAGGGTAAAGGGAACAAAACCAGGGTTTTCCCAAGGTATGATATCTAGGTCGGCTAAGGTCAGGTGAACATTGTCAGGGATGTTATAATCCTTTCGGAATTCAACCATACCACCAGGTGTGTTTACTAAAAACCTATACTTTCCCATCATAAGCTGGTAAGTAAAAGGGAGAAAGACGTGGGGTTGGAAGACATACATCACATGCACGCACACTTATTACAACATTGCCCTCGCTCGGAGGGTCCGAATAAATAATATACAGTCCGAATAAATAGTACAGTCCGAATAAATACAAAACCCTAATTAATTAACAAATGTAACTAGGAAAGCAGTAAACTAGCATGCAAATCTATGGACCGCCTCAGCTCTGTTCTGAATAATGCATGCTTGAGTTGCCTCGTGCGGAAATCCATTGTGATGCCCCAGTTTAGCATCTGTTTACAATTAAGCCCCGAATATTGCACGAAGCTCCAAAAGACTGCCGGTTTCTGATTTGCTGCAACAGAGAGCAAGAAAGGGGCATGGCAAAGTATTTTTCACATATGTATGCATACCTCGATCCTCGTGCCACCAATCACGCATCTCGATGCATGATGGCCGAGGAGTCGAATTGCACGACTCAATGTGAAATGAATGCACATATAAACACAACAAGACCGAGACTCCATCATGGTTAATCCGGAGTGCCGGTGACTGGGAATTGAGACACGTTCCATCACTCGGAGTACGAAACGTCCCTCGTTTCCCGCGCTCGGGCTAACTCCTATCCCAAACATAATGCAATATGCATGACATGCATGAATGCAATCCTAACATGCAACCTAGCATACACAATGCTATGAAATGGCATACACAATGCACGGTGTAACACGGCATACATAATGCTCTAACATACAACCTAGCATACGCAATGCTGTGAAATGGGATGGCACAATGCACGATGGACTTACACCAATATGAGTGGACCTCAGCCACACTCATATCAGTAGTCATTAGATGAAAAGGAGGCAACCGAAATGCATGCACACATGCACGCAAACCGAGGACCGATCCTAAGACGCAACATGCAACTCTAACAAGGCATGGCAAAGGATGAGAGATGGCATATGAACATGTAAATTCCAGCACTGGAACATGATGCTAAATGATCCCGAAACATGGAAATATGGCAACCGATGCATGAAATAAAACCCGAAACTCAAAACTAGGCACATGTCTTGACTTATAGCTATACAAAGCATGCATTTTTTGACTAAGGAGCACAAAGACAGAGCCAAGGCAGTCCCAAAACATGAACATTTCTAGTTCAAAGTGTGACCAAAAGATGCTAGCGTGATGGACTAAAATAGCATGCAACTTTGACTAGCAAACATGGTTTACATGGCATGTATGTGAAGCGTATGAGAACTCATCAAACCAGCAAAAATTAGTGAACAAAACATGTCAAAATATGCCCAAATAACCTCTGAAATGCAGCCAACACATGCAAAAATGGTGAGTTCCTTTAGAGGGCCATACAAGGGGTTATTAAGCACATATAAGATAGACACTTAGCAAGACCAAAAAAACTCTGGAAATGGGTTATGACAGCCCTAAAACCCACCAAATAGGCCCTGGAATCAGTCTCGAAAACATGCAAAGGAATGCCTCTTTGAGAGGCCTTGAATGGGATTGCTCTACACATGCATCATAGACATAAAATATGACCAAAAGGGCCTCAAACAGAGCTGAGGAAGACCTCAAAACCCTTAGAATAAATCTGAAAAGTGACTTCAATGCATGCAAAATAGGGTCCCTTTGGAAGGCCTAAAAGACCACCAAACAAGACAAGAAGAGAGGGGGTCACCCCCCTCTAATTTTGGCCTTCAAAGATGCATCTAAGCCACTAAAAATCCACTGGATTTCAGTGGCTAAGAGGCCAAACCATGGCCAATGCAAGTACTCTAATGCATAGCCCTATTCATGAAGAGATGAAGCATGTATAGGGGGAAAAAGACCCCAAAAAGAAAAGGGACCTTAACAAAACTTGAAGAAGATGTCAAAAAAAGACTCTTTTCAGTTTAGGTCGAGGTCCAAAAATATTCACAAATAAGGCTAATATATCATGCAAAAATAGCCCTAAAAGAGAGATAGAGGATAAGGGGCAGTAGATGGCCTCAAACAGCAAAGAACCCTTAAACAAATTTGAAGAGGGGCTCAAAATAAGATACTTTACAGTTTGGCTCAAAGCCCAGAAATGCTCACAAACAGGGCTAATATATCATGCAAAATAAGTCCTAAAAGAGAGATAAAGCACAAAGGGTGAGTAGAAGACCTCAAACAGAAAAAGGTTCTTGATAAAACATGAAGATGAGCTCAAAATAAGACTATTTTCAGTTCAGGTCGAAGCCCAAAAATGTAAGCAAAAGGAGCTAAGATATCATGCAAAACAAAGCAAGGAAAGGGGAAATAGGGACTCACCCTTGAAGAGCAGCTTTCCAACAGTTTTTGGTCCAAAATTCTGAGCTTTCAACCTTTGTAAATGGCCTCCAAGGTGCTGGAATGGATGATGGAGGTGTTGTGCTATGGGTTGTAGTGCAAATGGTGCAAGGTCAAAGGTGTTTGGAGGCTTGAAGTATAGATATAGGGGGTGTATGTATACTAATGCCTCAGCTGATTTTCTAACCCTTAGAAATGAAGTAGGGTGTTGGTTATATAGAGGGAGAGGAGCCAAAGAAAAGGAGGAAAAAACCAATTCAAATCTCCCCCCAAAAGGACAGACCCTCGGACAGAGGGTCTGGTGCAAAACAGCTGGCACAGCTGGAATGCACCAGGAGGGACAAAAATGGCTGGCCAGGTACAAAAGGGTCAGGTGGCCGGCCGGCCACCTCCCCTGGCCAGCTGACCAGGGGTCAAAGAGGTCAAGCAAAATTACTGGCCGGCCACCCCAAAAAGGTGGCCTCCCAGATGAGTGCAACACAGCTGTGTAGAGAAAAACTAGAAAAAGTGGTTCAGGAGAGAGAAAAGCCAGCTTTTTAGAGGGGTTCAAAAGGGTCAAGGACAATTGCTGGCCGGCCTATCCATATTGGTGGCCTCCCAGGTGTATACAACACAATGATGTGATGGAAAGTCAGAAAAAGTGGCCCGGGAGTGGGAAAAACTAACTTTCTAGTGAAGAAAACGGGCGATGAAGAGCGATGAAGAAATAAAACTGGTTTTTCAGAACAATTGCTGGCCTCCCACCTTCCTACAACCTTTCTAACAATGAAAATAAGGTCCCCGCCAAAAATGGACCAAGACGGATGCAAAACGAAGGTTCGGGGGCCGAAACGCGCGGCCCGGGGCCCTGAAAACTGACTATTAAGCACCGGAAGTGGCGTTCGACCACGAAGTTGGTCTCTCGGGCCACAGTGTCCCTCAAAAGGGAGGAAATAAGGTGTGTACCAAAAATCGGAGCAATCGGAGGTAGTTAGGCGGTCCCGAACCGAGGCGCACGGCCGACGGCTCCGAAAACCAAAAACTGGCCTCCAAACGGGAAAAATGGCCTACGACCACGAAACGTAGCCTATGGCCACTGAGAGATAGTCTACAAGACCTCTCCCTCCCTTTGGGAAGAGAAAATGGAGAAAACGGGATCCGGTTCGCAAACCGAGGCAAAGCACAAAAGAGTCCGGAAGTCCGGAGGCAAGGCTCGCAACTGAGACTCTAAAACCTCAGAACGAGCACAATATGCAACATCACCGAGCGCTCAGTTGGTGACGTCTGAGTCTTAAGGTCGGTCAAAAATGGGGTGTCTACAGTTGCCCCTCTTTGACAGAACTCGGAAGTCATAAGTGACGGGAGTGAATGTCAAAGCCCAGAGACGACCCATTTTTGACAAGGCCGAAGACTTAGACAAACATTCAAGATAACAAAGAAACGTGCCCGTAGGCGTGCCCGCAGGCAGGGGGCAAAATGCAAAGCGATATGCACAAAGCCGGATGCAACTCAATGGTCATGCGAAGCAGCAAGCTGTAATGAAGCAAATATTCACAATAGATGCAACAGTTCTAAGCAAGAATGCAAAGCAATACTACTTTTCACGCAGTTGAAGAATGCAGAGAATCATTGAATTCTCGCCACGTCTCACACGGAGGGGATACAATACCTGTGCGGCTCGTCTAGTCACACCAGCCTCAAATGAACCGTACATACAATATCGTGCCTGAAAAAGGAAGAAACTCAACAAGCACAACATAGTTAACAACATATGTTCAGTGTGATATCGAATGCAAACAAACGCGGTGTTGATGGGTGAGTGCATCGCAATGCGAGAAGTAGCGCGCGTGACAACGCAAGTTAAGCACAAGGGTATGACAATACTCGTGAAACGTGCAGAACAGTGCAAGTGGTGTGCATGAGAATGCAAGTGACGTGCATAACAATGCAGGATAAGTGTAAACTCGAATGTGCATTTTCAAACGGAACAACGAGCAAAGCAATGCAAATTTCGACGAAGGTGGCTCAATCGTGGCCTCCGGTTTACCTCCCGGAGGGGTCACAACATATTCAAAAAGGATACACCTCGCTTTTGACGAGTAACGATGAGATACGCATCGAAAGTTGGAGTTGAAGTTCCCGCGGGGGGATTTTGCGACGAAAAGTGCACTTTCCTTGTACTTTCTCGGGTGCCGGGGACTCCAATCATCACCAAAATTTGCAGGGACCTTGGAGACCACCTTGGGAATGCTGCCAGCCATGTTTGGTCCAAGGGGGAGGCCACCGGCCAGGTTTGAGGGAGAGGGGTGGCCTGCCTACCAGAAAAGGTGGCCGGCCGGCCACCTTGCCAAAACAGTGGGTAGTTTGGTCTTTTTGCTCTTATTTCTTTAAATCCACTCGGCCAAACACCTTTTCCTCACAACTCTAACTCCGAAATCAGCCCCTCTACCTTCCTAGAGCATTTTCCCTCTCAGATCTGCGCTCCATACGCATTTTCCAACGCCCCACGCAAGGTTGTTTTGCGAAATCTTTCGGTTTTCAACACTTTGAACCGATTAAATTTTGATTTCGGTGCTTCTTTTCTCATTTTCACCACTTGAGGTGAGTTTGTCTCAATGTTTGGAAGATTTTCTCGGGAGTTGACTTTTGTTGACTTTTTCATTTCCCGAGAGTTGACTTTTGTTGACTTTTTCCAATTTTGCTCATTTTTGCTCCTTTTTGCAGATTTTTCGAAATGGCGGGTCATTTTCCCTATGGTGGAGGTTCTCCAGGCGCCGGAGGTGAGCCGGACATCATGTCTTTACCTCCGAGGGTTTGGCCATTCATTCCCGAGAGGTACGACCCTCCGACTCACGCTCTCCCTCAGGCAGTTTTCTACCACTTCACTAATTGTGATGATCGAGCACCAGCAGATCTTTTATTGCGGGAGCCGGAGTCCCATCTCTCCCACCAGGCACAGGAGGTATGTTCCTTGCTTTCATATTTCCTGCGATGTAACCTGTATTTTCCATGCATTTCATGCTTTCGCTATGTTTATCTGCTCACTCAAGCACACAGCTTGTTTTGAATGTTTAGTCTATAACACCGTATTCCGTTTGTATCTCGAACACACAGTTCAAACATTCTGACTTTCTGAACATGCAGCCCGTATATTGATTGTGAACACACAACGCACACTTGTTGAGAATTGAACACACAGCCCAAACTTTGAGATGAACACACAGCCCACTGATTTTGAAATCTGAACACACAGCTCACTGATTTTGAAATCTGAACACACAGCTCAAACACTTGACGTTGACGTTGAACATGTAGCTCGAACTTTGATGATGAACACACAGCCCATTTTTCTGATTGTGAGCACACAGCACACACTTATTTGAGAATTGAACACACAGTCCAAACTTTGAGATGAACACATAGCCCACTGATTTTGAAATCTGAACACACAGCTCAAATACTTGATATTGAACACACAGCTCGAACTTTGAGATGAACACACAGCCCACATTGATTGAGAGTTGAACACGCGGCCCAAACAATTGATGTTGAACACACAGCTCGTTGTTGAGGTGAACACACAGCATACACTGATTGAGAGTTGAACACTCAGCCCAAACTTTGAGACGAACACACAGCCCATACTTTGTAGAAGGTTGAACACGCAGCCCAAACAATTGAATGTTGAACACACAGCTCGTTGTTGAGGTGAACGCACAGCACACTGATTGAATAGTTGAACACGCAGCCCAAACACTTGAATGTCGAACACACGGCTCATATTTTGAATTTTCTGAACACACAGCCCATATTCTGTATCTGATTTGATTTTGCACACAGCTCACACATTTCATTTGCACGCAGCCTATATGTTTCATTCTGAAACTGAATACATGGGTTCATCTTGAATGCAGGTGACTTCTCGTGCTGCGCGAGGATATGGCTCTATTGCGGCGAGAGAGTGGTATGCGGAGCTCCCGGAGGCTGTCTGGGATTTGGTTGACTTGGCAAGGTTTGGGCCCTTCTGCACTGGGATATCTCTCTATCCTGCTAGTAGGACGCTGATGGGTGCCTTGGTAGAGAGATGGTGGGATACCACCAACTCCTTCCATTTCTCTGCTACCGGGGACATGACTATGACCCCGTTTGACTTCGCTGTATTGACAAGCCTTGATGTGGGAGGTTGGGCAGTCCCATATGACGAGGACATGGGCCAGTGGGAGGCCGCCTGGATCTACTTATTGGGAGCTCGCCCACCAGTTGACAGATCTTCGGGCAGAGTCCGATATACTTGGTTTTCTTCACATTTCAGGAGGGTGGAGATGGAGCCTGAGACTCCTGAGGAGCACAGTACACCCGATTTCTGATGTTCCTCTTCGGGACCACTCTGTTTGCCGATAGGGGGAACACTGTCGGGCTCTATCTGTTGAGTGCTCTAGTGGACCTATCACAGGTCAGCCGATATGATTGGGGTGGCGCGAGCCTGGCTACTCTCTATTGCTATATGAGCGCGACCTCCCGCGGACGGGGGAACATGGTCGGGCTATTGGAGGGCCTGGGAGGTACTTTCTGCCCTCTTGATTTACATTTCTGCTTCTTATTTGTACATTGCACACCACGGCGCACTTTACACTCTGTACCTTGCACTTGCTCTCAGCATTTTGTATTTACATTCTGCACTCAGCATTCTGTATTCTGATGGCTACTGCTCTGTTTTCCACAGCTATGGATCTACGCGTACTTCCACGTAGCCCCGGAGCTTGAGGTGGAGGTGCCCCTCGACCCCCTACTCCGGTATTCGAGGGCCAGTCGGCCGAGACCTCGGGAGTCTCTCCTCTACCTACGGCAGTACTTTGATACAGTGCGGCCTCAGAGGTATTTCAGAACTCTCGTTCTTCATGTTTCATCTTCATCTTTGATTTATTTTGCAATTCGCAATTTCTGATTAGCTTATGCATCGGTTATCCGCAGATCACATGGCAGCCCTGGCGCCTTTAGGTAGAGACCTCCGATTTCAGTTTGCCGGAGCATGGGGTGCCTCTCGGTATAGGATCCTATTCGAGGGGCCAGTTGGTAGAGCCTGGTTTGGGGGATCCGCTTCCGCTCAGATCTGGGCTTCCCGCAAGTGTTCCCTCAGCACCTCCGATGATGCGGACCGCTGATAGTCTCCCTCTCAGGGGTCGACTTAGCGCCATGCTAGGCACCGACGTGTTCTACACTTGGAGGACGGGGATTACGCGACCTACCGTCACACCTACTTGATGCCTCCATTGATGGAGGTTCGTACTCCGACGAGGAGGTCTGCTGGTATGCCCTCATCGAGCCAGGCTCGGACTGCAGATGTCCCTTCCACCAGCAGGGCTGGCACATCTAGAGGTGGGGGTGGATTGGTTTCCCCGATTCCTCCGACTCATTTCATGGCTGGATGGCCAGATCCCGACCGAGTTGACGGGATGGAGATATGGTACTTCCTACCCGATCCGATAGAGCCTCCGATGCCTGATCACCGATTTGTCAGAGACCCCGACTCGCCACCGGTATGCTTTACAGCTTTGATTTATCACTCAGATACTTGGACATTCATTCATTTACTGAATATTTGCATTGCATCTGCAGCCTCCTATCGAGTATAATGAGGATGCTCGGGTTATGGCCTCCTCGAGGGCATGGTCTGCGGAGAGAGGCACAGTTGTCCATCATGGGCGTTTCCAGGTATCCTTTAGTTTTCTTGCATTTATCATACTTCTGGATGACATGCTGAGCTTGACATTACTGCATTGATTGAGACTGTTATGTAGAGCACATCTGACACACACCCACATTACGTACTTATTTGCATGCACCCATTTCATGTAGTTTTCTTGATCTGCATCTGATATACATTTTGGCTGATATATTCGAATTGCACTCTTTATTTTCAGATGCCTCCGGTGTATGCTCAGCCACAGGCCAAGCCATCTAGGCCTTCTCGAGGAGCTGGGCCATCTAGGCCTTTTCGAGGAGCCGGGCTATCTAGGCCTTCTCGAGGAGCCGGGAGTGGGGGCCGTTTTGCAGACGCAGAGCGCATGTCATAGAGGAGGAGGCCAGCGAGGACGAGGGGGAGGAGAAGGGGGCTGCATATCCCCAGTCAAAGACATCTGCTGACAGAGAGGGTGGCTCTGGTTCTTTCTGAGGATGGAGGTGATGCCGAGGAGGGTTCCGAGGATGGCAGCTCTGATTCTGATGATGGTGCTCGAGATGGTGCAGGGACTTCTCAGCCGAGAAGACGAAGAGGGCCTCTTATTCTGCACTTGAGAGCATTGATGCAGATGTTCCCTGCTTTATTTACCTTTTTACTAGTAGTTGTAGCACATTGTACATTATTAGGCAGTTTTATTTTCTGTAAAACTTGTACCCTTGTTGTAAAATGTTGTAACAAAGGAAGCATGATGGAATGAAACAGCTTTTGAAAAAGTGTTGTATTTTATGTTCTTAGCATCGCATCGCATCATTTTGCACCAAAATGAGATTGAATGGAATGTGCATTGTGTATTTGCCAACCGACACAACAAACTAAACAACTTAACTCACTAAGAAATAACAAAACCTTAGCAAGTTTACAACTCGATAAGCAAGACACAACAAGTTGATTTAAACAAAGAGTAACGACTCAAAATACAAAGCCTGACAACTTGATAAACAAGATTGATAAACAAAACAGCTCGACAAACAAAACAACAACTCGATAAGCAAACAACAACTCGATAAGCAAGACTTAACAACAACTCTATAAACAAAGTGTATTTCGGACGATCTGGGTGACGGAACGCATCCGAAACAGAGGAAATGGAGGCCTTCGACACTCCCGATGCATGGAAATGCTAGGAACTTTCTTCTAGAGGGTAGAACAGGACCAAAGCACACTTTGCAGCATGGCCGACCACCTTTGGGAGCTGGCCGACCAGCTTTTTGCATTGGAGGGGAGAGGGGTGGCCGGCCTACCAGAAAAGGTGGCCGGCCGGCCACCTAGCTCAGCAACCACCAGTTTTTGACACGTGTCCCCCGAACAGTGTCTTATCCTCTTTAAAAGTCCTAGCCTCGTGGTTGATTCATTTCATCTCAGTTTTGCACCAAAATGGAGGCGTTTCTCGTCGAAAATCTCACAGCTTGGATCGCTTCTCTAGATGGCTCGGAAAAGTTGAACTTCCGGGGCTTCGGCTTGAATGCACTATTCACGCTGAGCCGTACTCCGCTGCACCTTCCCTTCCTTCATGCCGCGGCGAGGTTTTGGAACCCGGTAACACATGTTTTTAGCTTCGGCGGGCAAGAGGTATGTCCAACTTTCGAAGATTTTCAAGTTTTGATGGAATCTGAACGCCATGAAGAAATTTTGCCTCAGTTTCGCTTCGGTCACGCCCAAGCTTTAGGGCAGATGTGTGGGCTCACCATGCATGACGCTCGGTCTCTGATCTGCAACGGGGAACTGGACATCCTCGGCTTGATTCATCGCTTTTCTGATGCCGGTGACCGCGGCAACCATTATTGGCAAGGTTTTCGGCAACACGCCCTTTGCTTGTGCATGCTATCTCACTTTTTGCTTGCCCCAGGCTTTAGTGGATCTAGCATTCGTCTGATTGAAGTTGCTCAAGGCTTGAAGGAAGGAAAGAGCTGCATCGCCATGACATTGGCCGAGACACTGATGGGCTTAGATGCTTTCTATCGCCAGGAGACGACCAGATTTGCGGGGAGTCCACTACTGCTGCAGGTAATGTTTCCCACCCAATCTCACATATGTATTGCTCACATCACTCGGCCCTCAGGCTCGTTTTTCTCACAAAACCCTTTTCTTACTTTTCTCTCATCGTACATCTCTCTATTCTTTATTCTCTCATTTTTCATCCCTCCCCAGGTATGGTTGATGGATAAATTGCAGGTTGTGGACTCTTGCCCAGCCTACTCAGCTCGCGGCTACTTCTTTCGACAACGCCTAGTCGATGCCCTTGATGAGGGATGGTGGTTCGACTGGATGTGCAATTTGTCTGCAGATCGCATTGCTTGGCGCTGTCCTTGGCTCAATCTCCCGGCAATGAGCTATAGCATGTCCCGGCAGACCGGGATCCAGTTGATTGGTCTGACCCACTGTGTGTTCTACTTTCCGTTCCGGTTCCACGCCAGTTCGGTCATGATCAGACTTGCCCGCCAGAGGGGATAGAGTATCCTGCCACATTCCCGGTTCGAGGCGCACAGCTTGCCCGGTATGCCACAGCATGGAGGACTAGAGAGCTCCTGGCCCCCGCTCCCACTTTCAGTTGCACTTTGTCTGACGAGTGCTTGGATTGGCTCAATGAAGAGGCACAGATTGGGCCCAGCTTGGCATCAGAGGCTTCGACCAGCTCTGGGAGGGGGCGCAGGGACACCTGACTTATCTATGCCCCGGATTTATTGCTTTATTAGTACTTTCAAGTTTTCTTTATGATGTAATAAAAAAACTTCAATTTGTATGCAAGAGCAGGAGAACTCTGTATTGAAATCAATGAAATTGAAGGTTGTGGGTACTGAAAATTTTCCGCTTTGGTCCAAAAATGGTCTAAGTTGTAAAAAGATTAATTTGAACAAAGTCAACTTTTATTAAAACTTTTCAAAACCATTTTCGATATGGATCAGAACTGGACACGCCTGAGATCTGTCACTGAGATGCACAACCCCGATCCTAGCAACTGGAAAGTTGCCCCTAGTCTGAATAGTACCGCACGCACTGCACACACGGAAAGTTGCCCCTAGTCTGAAAAGCACTGCACCGGAGATCATAACCGAACTCTTGAATGCTGAATAGACAAAGATGGCCGAGATGATCAAATGGACAAAGTTGATCGGGGAAAAGTTTATGGCTGAACTTCAGGATGAAGTTGCCTACGTATCCCAAAGATGGGAATCAAGCCTTACGTAGTTCAGGCTCGGGTTCACTCGAGTATTTTCACTCTCCTTTTACGCTCTAACTTTTGCCAAGGCCGCCCTTTGCGGGTTTTCAACCTTGCGAGCTCAGTTTTTATAATTTCAAATTTTTTGTGCTCTGAGTTTTGCCTAGGTCGCCCTTTCGGGTTTTCGGCCTAGCGAGCCTCTCAAGGGTAATATTTCTTCAACTTGTCCATATTGATCGGTGTGAGAACTCTAGGCCATCTAGATCCATCAGAACCACAGCTCCACCTGACCAGATAGACTTAATGATGTAGGGACCAGTCCAATTGGGTCTGAACTTGCCTCTTGGGTCGTGGATGGGAGCTCGGTTGTCCTTGAGCACCAAATCTCCTTCCTTTAGATTCCTGGACTTAACTTTCTTGTTGAAAGCCCGGGCAATTCTGCGCTGATAACCTTGAACATGGTACAGTGCTTTCAGTCTTCTCTCATCAAAGAGCATGAGTTCCTCAAACCTGCTCTGCTGCCAATCTGCTTCGGCTATTTGACACTCAGCCAGTACTCGCAATGACGGAACCTCAATTCGATAGGTAGAACGGCCTCCATCCCATAAACCAATGAATACGGAGTCGCCCCAGTAGAAGTTCTGATTGAAGTCCGGTAGCCCCACAGAGCAAACGGCAGCTTATCTGGCCAATCCCGGTAGGTTTCCACCATCTTCTGCAGTATGTGTTTGATATTCTTGTTGGCGGCCTCAACCCTCCATTGGTTGCGGCCGATAGGTGATGACTTATGAAAAGCCACGTTGTATTTTTCCAACAAGTCAATCACTTCCTTCTTGAAGTGGGAACCGTTATCTGAAATTATCTCGTTTGGGACTCCGTAGCGACAGATGATGTTGTTTCTGATAAACTTTGCATGCGAAGCCTTCAACACCGCATAAGATTGGGCCTCGACCCACTTCGTGAAATAATCTATCGCGACCAGGATGAACTCATGCCCATTACCCCTTCGGAGTGACAGCCCCGATCACATCAATTCCCCAGACTGAAAATGGCCATGGCGAAGTCATATTGTACAGCTTCGACGGCGGAATGTTCATGCGATTTGCATGAATTTGACATTTGTGGCATCGCCGAACAAAACCGATACAATCCTCCTCCATGGTGGACCAGTAGTAACCCTGTCTGAGGATCTTCCGTGCTAGCATTACTCCGTTCATATGCGCACCGCATTCCCCTCCATGGATGGCCTCCATTAGGCGCTTCGATTCTTCGGCATCGACACACAGCTTATGCATTCCCAGATGACCTCTCTTATACAGCTTACCCCCACAGATGATGAACTGAACGGCCATTCTTCTGATTGCCCTTTTATCCTTGGCATTTACCCCTGGCGGATATGCTTCCTTCTCCAAGAAATTCCAAATGTCGTAATACCAGGGGTTTTCGTCTTGAACCTCATCTATAGCAGCAATCGTCTCGTAGGCTGGCGCGAATTTCTGGTCAATGATGACTGGACGCATCCGGACTCCGAACGGGATGTCTATCATGGAAGATAGAGTTGCTAAAGAATCTGCGAACCTGTTGTTCTCTCTTAGTAGATGAGCAAAGTTTAGCTTCTCAAACCGAGGAATTAACAAGTCCAAGGTCTGGTGATACATCATCATCTTTTCTTCTTTGACTTTCCAGTCTCCTTTTGCTTGAGACACAACAAGGTTCGAGTCCCCGATGACGTCCAACCGTCTTGCCCCTAGTTCCAGGGCTGCTTCTAGACCGGCATGCCTCATATTCTGCTTCGTTGTTCGAGACTTTGAACCGGAGTTTGAAGGCTAGAGGGATACGGGAATTGTCGGGTGCTATCAGCAACACCTCTATCCCATACCCGTACTGATTTGACGCTCCGTCAAAGTACATCGTCCAAGTTTCATCGTCGATGTGCAAAATGGCTTCATCTGGGAATAAGTACTCGACTGCTTCATCCCCTTCCACTGGATGGTCGGCTAAGAATTCTACTACTGCTCTTTCCCTTGACTGACTTGCGTGTTACATATTTCAGATCGAATTCGGAGAGCAACAGCAACCAACGAGCTAGCCTACCCGTAAGTGCTGGTTTCTCGAAAAGATATTTGATGGGATCGAGTCGTGAAACCAACATTACGGAGTGAGCTAACAGGTAGTGCCGCAGCTTCCTGGTAGCCCATACCAAAGCTAAGCAAGCCTTCTCCAACGGTGTGTAGCGAGTCTCATACTCTAGCATTTTCTTGCTCAGATAGTAGATGGCTCTCTTCACTTTGTCCTCTGATTCTTGCGCGAGCATACAGCCCATTGTAGTCTCAATCACTAAAAGGTACAATATCAACGGTTTCCCCGGCTCTGGCGGTGACAACACGGGCGGGTTGTGTAAGTATTCCTCGATCTGTTCAAAAGCAGCTTGGCATCGGCCGTCCCATTGGAATTTCCTTCCTTTCTTCAGGAGACAAAAAGTGGTTCACAAGTCAAGGTTAATTTTGAGATAAACCGTCTTATGAATTGCACTTTACCCAGAAAGCCTCGCACCTCCTTTTCAGTCCTTGGTGGTGGCATTTCTAAGATGGCCTTGATTTTGGAAGGGTCGACTTCGATACCTCTCTGTGTAATCAGAAACCCCAGCATTTTTCCCGCTGTAACACCGAACGTACATTTCTGAGGATTCAGCCGCAACCGAATTCTCTGATCCTTTGAAGAACTTTTGCAAGGCGGTGTAGTGGCCCTCTCTTTCTTTGGACTTGACAATCATGTCGTCCACATACACCTCAACCTCTTTGTGGATCATGTCATGCAATATCGTGGTCACGGCCCGTTGATAAGTAACTCCAGCATTCTTCAACCCAAACGGCATTACTCTGTAGCAGTATGTCCCCCATGGGGTGGTGAATGCAGTCTTTTCCCGATCTTCTGGTGCCATCACTATCTGATTGTACCTTGAGAAGCCATCCATGAATGAAAGCAAAGCATGCCCCGCTGTGAAGTCCACCAACTCATCGATGTGCGGCAAGGGAAAGTCGTCCTTCGGACTGCTCTGTTCAAATCCCTGAAATCCACGCATACCGGATCCTGCCATCCTTCTTCGGCACTGGAACGATGTTGGCCAACCAAGTCGGGTATTCGGATACCAGCAAAGCCTGCGTCGATTTGCTTGGTGACCTCTTCCTTAATCTTGAGAGCCCAGTCCGGGCGGATCCTCCTGAGTTTCTGTTGACGGTCGGGCCTCGGGGTCAAGAGGGATCCGGTGCTGTACAATCTCAGGATCGATCCCAGGCATGTCTTCGTAGGACCACGCGAAAACATCTTTGAAATCTTTTAATAAAGCGACTAAGCGCTCGCGTTCCTCCGAAGACAACGTGGACCCGATCTGGACCAGCCGCGGGTCCTCCTCAGTACCAATATTCACAGTAGTGATTTCATCCATTAAGGGTTTAACAAATCTCTCCTGCTCTTGTTCAATTAAGCGTTGCAAAACCGGAGGAATTTCGTCCTCGTCGTTTTCATCAAAATTTTGAAAGTCTGAGTTAATGCAATAAATCAAGGGCACAGAAAAGTACTCAGAAACCACAGTTACTTGATTCTCATTAAGCACATCCAAATCGTCGTCCTCTCGGTTACAACAGACTCAAAAGAGAAAGAAAAAGACGACCTGGACAAACTGTGGCATCCGGGTTATCATCCCCAGGATTACCAGACTCAGACTCAGTCGAGCTGGAACCTGATTCCGACTCACAAGACTCGGTGGAATCAGATTCCGGCTCACTACCTGACCCGGTGCTGCTGGACAAAAACCCTCTTCGTATTGCCAAGTGAGAGAGGGTGCGATAGATGCATCCAAAATAGTTGCTGGTAGGCCCGCAGCCGTTTCATTCCCAATCATGGAAACCAAGAAGTCATCCCCCAAGCACTTATGGTCGATCGGAGGATCTGAAAGTAGACATGCCAGTGCTACCCCCATTTCAATTTCAGCGCCCTCGGAATCCATTTCTTTACACTGCTCAACCTCAGCTGATGGGTCTGTCTGCTCTTCGGCAACGTCATCCCCGGATAATTGCAGGTCGAAGAAGATCTCGAAACCTGGCACGCGCTTCTTCTCCGTGTTCAGCCATGGCTCTGAGAAGCCACAAAACGAAAAGTCCTCCCCCTCTCGGACGAAGCTTTCGTTTAGGGTACCCTGAATGGGCCTATGCATTAAGTCAAAAGGCTTCCCTGCCTTCTTCGCTTTGGCTCTTCCAGCCATTTCCTTTCCCTTCTTTATCCAATCCTCTTTGGTGGGCAGATAACCCAAGCCAAAGGTATGAGGGTTGTGTGGCACTTCGGCCAATGCTGCGACGCCCTTCCGGCCGCTCCTTTCCAATCCCATCCTGGGGATGTGTTGTAGCTTGTTCATGAGGTATACAGATTGAGCACTGACATACACTCCCTCATTAACAGCCATGATGTTTTGCACAACCCGAGCCTCAGCTAAGGTAAAACCTGACATAAACACATCCTCCATGCCGTGCTCAATTTCCAGGACTGGTGTAGACACCTCCGGCGGTGGATGGATCGATGAATTCCCGAACAATGGCTACTCCCTTCCATGGGGGTATTTCACCATCTGATGTAAGGTAGACACTTTTTACCTGGTGCAGCCACGGCCGTCCCAAAAGCAGGTTGAAAGTTGCAGGAACCTCTAAGACATGGAAATCTATCTCATGCTGTCCCGGCCCAACTTTGGTCTGGATCTTTACTGTCCCCATGACTTCTCGGCTCGTGTTGTCATATGCCTGAATTACCTGGGCTGTCGGTATAAAGTCCGCGGTCTTCAAACCGATTGTATACGCTGTCCTTGCCGGGCACACGTTGATGGCGGATCCGGTATCAACAAGAACCACCGGTATCCATTTATTTCTACACTCCACAGAGATGTAGAGTGGCTTATTGTGGTTCGCACCCTCAGGTGGCAGTTCTTTGTCAGAAAAGTCAGCATCGGGGTAGCTCCTCCCGGAAAGACTAATCCTACCAGTTGCTCCGGCGTGGTTTTTATCGAGAGTTTAGCCTTGTCCATGGCAGATAGGACAGCCTGTCTGTGCACTCGTGATGCCATAAGCAGTCCCTAGATGGAGATGTCTGCTTGTATCTTTTTTAACTGTTTAAGCACAGCCTCCTCTTCAAGTTGTTTCTCCTTCTGTCTCTCGGCTTCCTTATCCTTCCCAGATGCCTCTGGCTGGTCTAGGTGCGGGGGCTTGAAATACCGCCCGCTTCTTGTCATGTGATCAACCTCATCGAGATACCAGGTGTTGTCTGGTTGATTGCTCCCCCAATCCTCGTCTGTGTGGGCAAGACATAAATCATCGTCTTCTCACCACATCCCTGAGCAGCCAACAGACATCTGTCTGGCTCCGGTATGATTGTACTCGCAGTACTTTCAGCGCACATGCTCGCAGCATCTTCTGTCCTTCTGCCCACAGCACTTTCAGTCCCTTCATGGGCTTTGGCTTTCCCGGTTCTCTCAGAATCCCAAAACTTTTCTTGTTCCACCTGTGTCGGTGCAGCTTGTTGTTCAACTTTCCCTGTATTTACAATGCTCCTGTTCTGAGCGAAATTCTTCATATCGGCGCTCTCCGGCAATGTACTCTGACTTCTGGCCCTTCCGGCCACAACTGATACCCTCGTCCCTGCCGGGCCCTGTTGGAACTCTACAACATCCGGTTGATCATCCAGCCATCCGGTAGCCTCTGCCGATTCCTCATAATCAAACCAGTTGACTGCTGCGTCCCCTGATTCTTGGTCATTGAAAAACTGTAGGTTGGCAAAGTCCTCTTCTACAGCCGTCAAATCATCTGTTCCCTGCTCAAATCTATCCCCCTGGATCACACACAGTTCTGCTCTCTCTGGCAATTCTACACTTGGCTCAGACTGGCCCGCTGACAGGATGTAATCACTCGGATCGTAGGCTTCCCCAGCAAAATTCCCAGACTGCTCAAACCCTGACTCAACAGTTCCATCCTCCTCTGCAATCTCCCTGCCTTCCTCTTCGCCACCACCATTGGCTCAGGTTGGGTTGTAGAGATGTCCAGCATGCACAAAAAGTCAGTGCAGTCGGAAGGAGCACCTCCGGCTTAGGTAGATGGGAAGGAGTGATATAGATGCTAGGATCGTAAGACACGACCCCAGTCTGGATAAAGTTGATTCTTTTGGGAGGTGGAGCTTGGTTGTGTGTAGGGAGTGGGTTGGTTGTGACATTGGGTCTTTCTGGTGGCAAAATCACCTGTTTGTCAACGAGATCTTGAATCTCGTGACGCAATCTGAAACATTGGTCGGTGTCATGACCGTGTTGCTGGTGATATGCGCAGTATTTGGCTGGGTTGTGAGTGGGGGGTAGTGGATTTGGTAACGGCCTCGGCTCCAGGGGTTTTAGATGCCCTTTTCTGATTAAGACCCCTAGAGCCTTGGACAGGGGCATGTACAATGGGGTGAAGGTTCTTTGGCCTCTGGGTTGGTATTTGGTGGTCTGTGTATTGCTTCCGGATGCACCGGAGAAGGGTGTGGCTGCCATGGGCCTTGGAAGGGGAGGGGGAATGGTGGCGACCATGCTTACCTCCGAAGTTCTTGCAGTTGCAGCGCCACTCGGGCCTGCATTGTTGTTGCGGTTAAAGGTTCTCCGGGGTTGCTCCCTGTCTTGGTCAATCAGACCCTGTTTCATTGCATCTTCAATTTGTACCCCCATCTCGTGCAGATCCGAAAAGGTGGGGAAGGGGAGCACAATCATTTTTTGCATCAGTTTTGGCTGGAGATTGCGCACAATCATCCTGATCTGGTCCTTATCGGTGGGCCTTAGAGTCATCATCGAGGCCTTCGCCCTCCACCGGGTCACAAAATCCGAGAAGCTCTCTTTGGGCTCTTGCCTTGTTGTTTCGAGATCACGGGTTGTAATCTCGATTTGGGTGTTGTAAGAGTATTGCGCAACAAAGGCCTCGGCCATTTCATCCCAACTTCGCTTGACATCATCCTCCAATTTCGCATACCAGATAGCGGCCACACCCGACAGGGTCCGGCCGAATAGTGAAAGCTTCTGGGGTCTGGTTAGGCCCATCGGCCGTAGTATATCTGAGAATAGCCGGAGGTGGACCATGGGATCCCCAGATCCGTCGAAGCGATCGATCTGCGGCATTTTGAATCTATCCGGCAACGTCACAGCCACATCGGTATATCCGTCCTCGATATCCGGGATAGCCTTTACCCCTGGGATTTTTTGAATAGCTTCTCGAGCTTGCTCAATTTCAGTGCTGTAGGGTCTACTTCGAACTCGAAGGGAGAGTCCGGGTGGTTGATGGGTGTATGTACCTTGGATAATTGAGGTGGAAGCGGGGGCGGAGCCGGCCCCGTTGGGATATCTGTGTCCTCCTGAACGGCATGGACATTTGGCAAAATGTTCTGGGATTTGGCAGGACATTCTGGGTAGTTGGTGTCTGCTCGGGTAGGGACCCCTGGTGGGGAGGAACTGGATGTGAGGCTGATGCTCTGCTTGCTGCTGTAGCCGGGTAATTAGTTCCGCCTGTTGGGCCATGATTGTGGCCTGCTGTTTAGAGAACTCTGCTTGGCGGACAGCGTCCTCCTGCATTTGCTTCATACTCTCTTGGAGTTGGCGCATCATTTCTTCCATTCCGGCCATGTTCTGCTGATCCTGCTGACTGACTGGTATGTGTATTCTATGGCAGAAACTGAGACCTCAGCCCGACTGTTCACTGCTAGGGTAGACCACTGCTCTGGTAACCTCTGCTCAGACACACTGCGCTTTCTCGGCCTCCGTCTGACAACCGGGGGTAGAGAATGAAACACTGGTTGTCCGTCAACCAGATCCTCAGATCGATTGAGCCGACGACCTCTTGTCCAGAGTGCTTGGGGAATATCTGCTGGTCGGAAGCAATTGTGCTAAAACTGCCTAGCAAAAAGATAAATAAAGCAATAAGGAAATAAATAACCAGATAAACGAACAGCATAACAGCTTAAAATAAATACAAACACACAGCTGGGCATAACAACACACGGTCGATAAGCTGAATACACACTGTCCTCAAACACTGATCATTATCCCTGAATCACTGTCCCCAAACTGAATCTGATACCCGCAGATAACTGATTCTCAAACACTGACTGATGCCCGCAGGCCTGATGCCCAAACTCAAACTGATACATGCATTCCTGTAGAGACGCACTCTAAAAGCACATAACAGATAAGTGAGAGCCAAAACACCCCTATGTTGGGGCAGGTTTTCCCTGTCCTATTTTTGTCAGGAGCTAGGGTTTCACTACGCACGCAGCGGTTTCAAACAACCTATATCGGGTAAGCAACCTGTCCTAGTTTGGAATGGTCACTATGGATTCCGAATATGCACTAGGTCGAATGGTCAAAAGGGTGCCCCGGTAAAACCGCGGTTTGTGTTTCCATACTGGCAGAGCCCGTAACCGGTAAGCCTTATGGCACGCAGCCTCTGGCAAACCGCTCAGGAATAGCAGATGGCAAACACGGTGTCCTAGGCGCACCAATGCACATGCAATGCAAAGAAACACATAAGTGTAATCAAAACAAGATATCATGAGTTCGAGTCAAGCTCTCTAACTCCCCAGCAGAGTCGCCAGAAACTGTAGACGTCCCCGAACGTCCCGGGAGGGAAATCCCGTTCTGTTCATTTGGGCTCACTACAGTTCAAGGACTCAATGTCACGGTCCTGTATCTAATCTCGCAGAGTGCAATGCAAGACCGATGAAATCATCAAAGAGTCTAAATCCGACAAATCGTTTTTGAAAACAGATTTTTTTGAAAGAAGTGCCAAACATGGACTGCTTTGCCAGATACAGAGTCGCCACCTAAATATTTTATTTTTGGGGAAATTTAGGAAACCCTGACTCGTTGCCTAAGGCCACGTGTCTGTTATCACCAAAGTTACCTCGGCTCGGGAACTTGGGTACGATTGGGGAAGGTCACTTCGTGAGCACCCCCGCTCGCCCGATCAAAGATCGGCCTCTACTAACCATGATATCTAGTTTTGAAAACACTATATGTTCTTATTCCGGTTATTAGCCTAGATTTACTACGTGATGCGCACAGCATACAAGTATAGACCGGGTCGCCTGATTTGGAACAAAACATTTCATGTTTGTTTTTGAAAGATGGTTTGCTACTCGCAAGTAGGCTTAAAATGCAGATTTTGCCACCCTCAGGTGGGTTTAGAAAAGACGGTTTTGCCACTATCTAGTGGGCTTAAAACTCACAGTCAATGCATTGTTCCAATCCAGATAACCTAACCTTCACCCACAGGCATTCAGGTAGTTATATCACATAAGCAAATAGCCTCATGGTAAGCATGCTATCATGGCAGTCACTCACACTCATGCAAGGATGCTAAAGCGTAAAAACTTACCGAGTACTCCAAGCCAAAACAGAAACTATGTTAGAAATCCATACATGATCCTAACTATACAGAAATGTCTAATGCAACACATGCAGGAATGCAACTAAGATAGGCTCGGCTATTCTAAACATGGCATATGGAATGCTACAGCTAACATGTATTCAACTCGGAATTGAAATACAATGCAGTGAGTATGATGCGCCGAGCCCGGTGCATGCAAAACAGATGAATGAATGCAAACATGCTATCATACTGTATGCTAATTGAAACATGCCCTAATCTAACCATCATAAGCTGGTAAGTAAAAGGGAGAAAGACGTGGGGTTGGAAGACATACATCACACGCACGCACACTTATTACAACATTGCCCTCGCTCGGAGGGTCCAAATAAATAATATACAGTCCGAATAAATACAAAACCCTAATTAATTAACAAATGTAACTAGGAAAGCAGTAAATTAGCATGCAAATCTATGGACCGCCTCAGCTCTGTTCTGAATGATGCATGCTTGAGTTACCTCGTGCGGAAATCCATTGTGATGCCCCAGTTTAGCCTCTGTTTACAATTAAGCCCGGAATATTGCACGAAGCTCCAAAAGACTGCCGATTTCTGATTTGCTGCAACAGAGAGCAAGAAAGGGGCATGGCAAAGTATTTTTCACATATGTATGCATACCTCGATCCTCGTGCCACCAATCACGCATCTCGATGCATGATGACCGAGGAGTCGAATTGCACGACTCAATGTGAAATGAATGCACATATAAACACAACAAGACCGAGACTCCATCATGGTTAATCCGGAGTGCCGGTGACCGGGAATTGAGACACGTTCCATCACTTGGAGTACGCAACGTCCCTCGTTTCCCGCGCTCGGCTAACTCCTATCCCAAACATAATGCAATATGCATGACATGCATGAATGCAATCCTAACATGCAACCTAGCATACACAATGCTATGAAATGGCATACACAATGCACGATGTAACACGGCATACACAATGCTCTAACATACAACCTAGCATACGCAATGCTGTGAAATGGGATGGCACAATGCACGATGGACTTACACCAATATGAGTGGACCTCAGCCACGCTCATATCAGTAGCCATTAGATGAAAAGGAGGCAATCGAAATACATGCACACATGCACGCAAACCGAGGACCGATCCTAAGACGCAACATGCAACTCTAACAAGGCATGGCAAAGGATGAGAGATGGCATATGAACATGTAAATTCCAGCACTGGAACATGATGCTAAATGATCCCGAAACATGGAAATATGGCAACCGATGCATGAAGTAAAACCGAAACTCAAAACTAGGCACATGTCTTAACTTATAGCTATACAAAGCATGCATTTTTTGACTAAGGAGCACAAAGACAGAGCCAAGGCAGTCCCAAAACATGAACATTTCTAGTTCAAAGTGTGACCAAAAGATGCTAGCGTGATGGACTAAAATAGCATGCAACTTTGACTAGCAAACATGGTTTACATGGCATGTATGTGAAGCGTATGAGAACTCATCGAACCAGCAAAAATCAGTGAACAAAACATGTCAAAATATGCCCAAATAACCTCTGAAATACAGCCAACACATGCAAAAATGGTGAGTTCCTTTAGAGGGCCATACAAGGGGTTATTAAGCACATATAAGATAAACACTTAGCAAGACCAAACCAACTTTGGAAATGGGTTATGACAGCCCTAAAACCCACCAAATAGGCCCTGGAATCAGTCTTGGAATCATGGAAAGAAAGGCCTCTTTGAGAGGCCTTGAATGGGATTGCTCTACACATGCATCATAGACATAAAATATGACCAAAAGGGCCTCAAACAGAGCTGAGACAGACCTCAAAACCCTCATAATAAAGCCTGAAAAGTGACTTCAATGCATGCAAAATAGGGTCCCTTTGGAAGGCCTAAAAGACCACCAAACAAGACAAGAGAGAGGGGGTCACCCCCCTCTGATTTTGGCCTTCAAAGATACATCTAAGCCACTGAAAATCCATTTGATTTCAGTGGCTAAGAGGCCAAACCATGGCCAATGCAAGTGCTCTAATGCATAGCCCTATTCATGAAGAGATGAAGCATGCATAGGGGGAAAAAGACCCCAAACAGAAAAGGGACCTTAACCAAACTTGAAGAGGATGTCAAAAAAAGACTCTTTTCAGTTTAGGTCGAGGTCCAAAAATATTCACAAATAAGGCTAATATATCATGCAAAAATAGCCCTAAAAGAGAGATAGAGGATAAGGGGTAGTAGATGGCCTCAAACAGCAAAGAATTCTTAAACAAAGTTGAAGAGGGCTCAAAATAAGATACTTTACAGTTTGGCTCGAAGCCCAGAAATGCTCACAAACAGGGCTAATATATCATGCAAAATAAGTCCTAAAAGAGAGATAAAGCACAAAGGGTGAGTAGAAGACCTCAAACAGAAAAAGATTCTTGATCAAACATGAAGATGAGCTCAAAATAAGACTATTTTCAGTTCAGGTAGAAGCCCAAAAATGTAAGCAAAAGGAGCTAAGATATCATGCAAAACAAAGCAAGAAAAGGGGAAATAGGGACTCACCCTTGAAGAGCAGCTTTCCAGCAGTTTTTGGTCCAAAATTCTGAGCTTTCAACCTTTGCAAATGGCCTCCAAGGTGCTGGAATGGATGATGGAGGTGTTGTGCTATGGGTTGTAGTGCAAATGGTGCAAGGTTAAGGGTGTTTGGAGGCTTGAAGTATAGATATAGGGGGTGTATGTATACTAATGCCTCAGCTGATTTTCTAACCCTTAGAAATGAAGTAGGGTGCTGGTTATATAGAGGGAGAGGAGCCAAAGAAAAGGGGGGAAAACCAATTCAAATCTCCCCCCAAAAGGACAGACCCTCGGACAGAGAGTCTGGTGCAAAACAGCTGGCACAGCTGGAATGCACCAGGAGGGACAAAAATGGCCGGCCAGGTGCAAAAGGGTCAGGTGGCCGGCCGGCCACCTCCCCTGGCCAGCCGACCAGGGGTCAAAGAGGTCAAGCAAAATTACTGGCCGGCCACCCCAAAAAGGTGGCCTCCCAGATGAGTGCAACACAGCTGTGTAGAGAAAAACTAGAAAAAGTGGTTCAAGAGAGAGAAAAGCCAGCTTTTTAGAGGGGTTCAAAAGGGTCAAGGACAATTGTTGGCCGGCCTATCCATATTGGTGGCCTCCCAGGTGTGTACAACACAATGATGTGGTGGAATGTCAGAAAAAGTGGCCCGGGAGTGGGAAAAACCAGCTTTCTAGTGAAGAAAACGGGCAATGAAGAGCGATGAAGAAATAAAACTGGTTTTTCAGAACAATTGCTGGCCTCCCACCTTCCTACAACCTTTCTAACAATGAAAATAAGATCCCCGCCAACCATGGACCAAGACGGATGCAAAACAAAGGTTCGGGGGCCGAAACGCGCGGCCTGAGGCCCCAAAAACTGACTATTAAGCACCGGAAGTGGCGTTCGACCACGAAGTTGGTCTCTCGGGCCACAGTGTCCCTCAAAAGGGAGGAAATAAGGTGTGTACCAAAAACCGGAGCAATCGGAGGTAGTTAGGCGGTCCCGAACCGAGGCGCACGGCCGACGGCTCCGAAAACCGGAAACTGGCCTCCAAACGGGAAAAATGGCCTACGACCACGAAACGTAGCCTACAGCAACTGAGAGATAGTCTACGAGACCTCTCCCTCCCTTTGGGAAGAGAAAACAGAGAAAACGGGACCCAGTTCGCAAACCGAGGCAAAGTACAAAAGAGTCCGAAAGTCCGGAGGTAAGGCTCGCAGCCGAGACTCTAAAACCTCAGAACGAGCACAATATGCAACATCACCGAGCGCTCAGTTGGTGACGTCTGAGTCTTAAGGTCGGTCAAAAATGGGGTGTCTACAGTTGTCCCGCACGTGCGGCCTTGTTTCCCGCAGGTGCGGGACAGCTCTGTTTCAGCCAACTTCAAATAAGCATATCTCTTGCATCCGGACTCCGTTTTAAGTGATTCTTGAGCCTAAATTCAAGCCCTGGAAGTCTAGTTTCCAATGGTAGTGGTCTCACTCCCAAATTCTTAGTACACAAATAGATATGCCCAAATTAGTGACGATTGTTCACTTTCTGTCTACTGGTTTTATACCATTTCTTCTTCTAAACCATTTTCCTTTCGATTCCTCCTATTTTCCTAGACACAAATTATGACCTATTGAGGACTAATGAGTTTAGAACCACCAAGGCTAATTGATTAAAGAACAAGAAAGGGATTGGTTATATTCTCATATTATGCTATGTGCATTGTGTTTGTAGGTCAACGAGGACATCGTCCTATTGCTACCAGAAGCCCAGCACTGTGAGTAATAGTATAGTAAAGATATATTTTTCATTATCTATTTTGATTAATGTGTGATAGGATTCTCTAAATATCATATTTTGATAATGTGTGACATGATTCTCTCAATGTCGTATTTTGTTAAAATACACAAGTTTCCAAGAAAAGTAAAATGAGCCATGAATAAGAACTATGCATTGTTTATCATATCATATGGTGGGCCCAAGGCCGTTCTGTTTATCTGTTTTGCTTATGCTATGGCAGGGTATGAATTGTTCGGTCTTTAAGACCTAATCATTTTGGTATGGAACAAAGTGCTGTACGGAACTAAGTGCTACAGTGTGAGTCACCTCTAGAGTCCATATGAGACACATCTTGCGTCCATACATGCATGAATTGGGCCCAAGGGGAGGTGGAGACATGTCGATGTTCCATCTACTCCATGATCAGATACAATGATATGATATGATAGGTTTGGACCGAAGGTCGTTTTGATATATGATTGGACCCGAGGTCGTTTTGTTATACATGGACCCGAGGTCGTTCAGAACATATGATATGAATACAAAGGTTTTGACATCGCTATATGACTCATGTTATGATGTGTTACTTTATCTTTATGAATGGATGTCCTATTTTAAAATGTGCTTCTAATCTTTTGTATGAGTGGGCGTGCCACGTACCACGTAAAATGTTTTGTAATAGTTCCATTATATATTCCACTTGAAAGGGGTATGGTTTATGATACGATGAATGGCTGATTTGAAAAGATTTATGATACGTTTCTAAATTGTGAAGTATGTTATCCTAATGTTAAGGACATCATTCATTAACCTCTTTACTTTAGTATTACTCACTGGGTGTTAGCTCACCCCCTTTATTTTATATATGTAGGTGAGCCATCGGGGATCAACACTAGAATTGTATCGAGGTCCGCCTCTCTGTCAAACCAACCGGGTTACGCCTCCGCGTTGAGGCCTTAATTTTTGTATTAGGAATTATGTAATTTATTGAGTCTTATGTAAGTGTGCGTGTGAGATCGGTATAATTCTGTGATTATTGTAAACATGGAAACGCATTTAATTGCTTAAGTTAATCTAAATCTTCATGTATGCACAAGCTCAATGGGCATTTTATCTATGTTGGTATTTGCTTCCGCTTAAGGCCCCGTAATTAAATAAATATTATTATGAAATTTTGTTTTGAGGCATAATCACAGGCTGGTCATGGACCAAACTTTTAGGGGCCGGTTTGGGTCGTGACAATTTCAAGCATGTTTACTAGATTTATTGAAATTGTAAATTCTTTGAAATCTCTTGGAAAAACCTATACTAACAATGAGTTGGTGAGAAAAATTCTTAGGTGTTTACCAAAGAATTGGGAGGCTAAAATCACAGCCATTATTGAAGCAAAGAACCTCTTAACTCTTGGATTAGATGAACTTATGGGCTCTCTAATGACTCATGATATCACTATGAAAGGACATGAGAATGATGAGGACAAAAAGAAGAGTGGAATTGCATTCAATGCATCATTACATAAAGAAGAAAATGAGGACACTAGTGAAGATGAAGGATATGCCATGTTTGGTAAAAATCTCAAAGAGTACTACAAGAAGAGCAATCATGGAGGAATAAGACGTTTCAAGAAAGAGTACAACAACGATGACATCCAAAAGAAAGAACCTATCATTTGCAATGAGTGCAAGAATCTGGGACACATCAAGATGGATTGTCCAAAATTGAAGAAACTTAGAAAAGACTACAAAAGGAACAAGAAGGCCATGATAGCAGCTGTAGACACCCCATTTTTGACCTTTCTCAAGACTTGGACGTCACCATTTGAACACTTGGTGATCATTCATGTTCGTGTTCGTCTTGAGTTCTCGGAGGTTTCGGCCGCGTGCCTTGCCTCAAGACCTCTCGACTTCTGTTTTTGCTTCTGGGGACAGGGAATGGCTTGATTGGACATCCCCACACCTCACCGGCCATGGCTTGAGGCCACCGGTCATTGGTGATGGCCGGTTGGCACTATTGGTGGTCGGTCGGCACCTTTTGCGGCCGGTCGGCATATTTTGCAGCCGGTTGGCATCTTTTGTGGCCGAGACCTTTTCTTGAGGGGGTTTGAACCTTTTGAACCCCCTGTTTTAGCTTCTTGAGGAAGCTTGAACCTTTTGAACCCTTGGTTTTTAGCTTCTTGAGGAAGCTTGAACCTTTTGAACCCTTTTTTAGCTTCTCCAAGAAGCTTGAACCCTTTGCACCTTTGCTCTAGCTTCTCCAAGAAGCTTGATCTTTTTTAGCTTCTCCAAGAAGCTTGACCCTTTTTAGCTTCTCCAAGAAGCTTGCACCCTTTGCTCAAGCTTCTAAGAGAAGCTTGACCCCTTTGCTTAGTTTCCCTTTGAAGCTTGCCCCCTTTGACCCTTTTGCCTTAGCTTCTCCAAGAAGCTTAGGCCTTTTGCCTTGCTTTATAAATAGAGGGTCTCTCCTCCCATTTCAAGGGTGAGAAAATCTGATATACATCATATATATATCACTCCCTCTCTATATCTCCCTCTCTCTCTCTACATTTGTGTGGGTTAGAGGGTGCAAAAGGGTCTAGTTCTTGGCCATTTGAACTACACCTCCTAGCACAACACCTCCATCATCAACCTAAGGAGCTTGGAGGCCATTTTCAGAGGCTAAGGGACTATTTTTTTGGACCAAGAGGCTACTGTCCCCTTTTGGCTACAAAGGTAACTCATTTTCCCTCTTTATTCCCCGTTTTTGCACACACTTTTAGCCTGTCTTTCTTGCTGATTTGAGCTTTGTGTGTAACATAAAAAAGTTCTTTTTTTTTGTGTTTAAGATACTTCATTAAGGTCACTTTTGTGTTTTGGGTCGTTTACCCCCTCTTAGGCCTTGTTTGGCCCCATTTTGTGTTATTTTTGGTGAACTCCGGGACCACCTTGTTTGGGCCTCCTCACCACTGAAATCTTGAGGGATTTAAGTGGTGAGGATGGTGGTTTAAGGTCCTAAGAAGGAGAGGGCCACCCCCTCTCCTTGTTGTCTTCAATATATGCCATTTTAGCCTCATATGTGAGCACCATTCTTGAGTTCATGTTGGCCATGTCTTAAGTGTTATTTGTGCTTATTTTTCCATGATATAGCACTGTTTTTAATTGGTTTAGACACACCATGCTTGCTTTGCATACTTGTCTTGTAATGCCATGAAATTGCCTTGACATGTATCTAGCATTTAGACCACTATGCTTACTTGTTTTGGCTTAGCTTTGTGAAGCTTTTATGCATGTTTTTGGTTGTTTGGGTCATCCATGATTTGCTTTGTATAGCTACCATGTAATCCCCCTTGTAGGCCTTGAGTGTTGACCCCTCTAGCATGCTTTACTTGCACTATTTCAGTGATTTGGTGTCACTTATAATGTCATTTCAGTCCTCATGGCATGCTTGTATGTTTGCATTTGATGCTCCTTTAATGCTTTATAAGGTTGTTGTCCTATGCTCCATGATTGGACCTTTGTATGTGCTTCCATGTTTAGACCATTTAGATGCCATCTAGGTGTGTCTTTAGTCTTGTTTAGACTTGCATTGGACCTATTTTAAGTCCCCTTGGCCCTTTGAGGCTTGGCTTGTATAGCCATAGTTTAAGCCCCTTGGCTTGCTTTGAGTTTTGGACCATGTTGCATATTGTCATATGTCTTGCATACTTGCATGTTTTAATTGCATCTTGTATGCTTGCCATTAGCATAGTTATTCCATGCCTAGCATGCTTGTTAACTTAGGTTGTGTGCCTAGTAGACATTGCTTGCTTGTTTGCATTGCCATGTTGCATACTAGCTCACATGCCTAGGATGCATTGCATTGGCATGCATGCTTTGCCTCTTGACTTGAGTATGATAGAGGTTGAGCTCATTGTTTGTTTATGTGCATTTCATTCCACATTGAAAATGCACACTTGGTTTCTTGGGCCATCACGCATTGAAATGCGCGATTGGTGGCTGAGAATCAAGGACTATACTTTTGAGTCATAAATATGATAAGGAGTGTGGTTGGTGCAAACATTGCTCGAAAATTCCATGCCATACACTGCTTGCCCTCTGCTGCTGTCAACTGCAGGTTCTGCAGGAAGTTTTGGTCGGTCGGCTACATACAGTGCCGACCGACCAACAATTTGTGGCCAATATCTACACAGGTGGCCGATGACCATTCCCCATGGCCGGTGACCATCCCTCCTGGCCGGTGGTATTCCCCAACATCCAGAGAGTATACCCTGGGACTTTGGCAGTCCTCAGAGGAGCAGGGCAGTGTTAATAGAGGCAGTAGTGCTATGGCAGCGAGTTTCCAGGTGAGACGAGTCAAGCATGCATCATTCATGCATCCCGACGCGGGGTTGTGGCCACCTTCTTCTGCATCTAATTTGTTAATTAATTAGAAATTCTGTAATAATTAATTTAGTATTATTTATTCGGACTGTAATATTCATTCGGACCCTCCAAGCGAGGGCAATTGTGTAATAAGTGTGCGTGAGTGTGTGTATGTCTTCCAACCCCACGTCTTTCTTCCCTTTTATTTACCTGCTTTCAACGGTTAGTATTAGGTCATATTTAAATTAGCATACCTTATGCTATGCATGCGTGCATCCATACATTTGTCTTGCATGCACCGGGCTCGGCGTATCATTCTAACTGCATTTGTATTTCAATTCCAAATTGACACTACAAGAAAATCAGGTTTTAGCAGCGTTTTTTATTGCAGCGGCCTAAAAAATGCTGCTATAGATGGGCTATTGTAGCGGTTATTGACCACAACTAAAAATTTAATTTTTAGTAGCATTTTTTTCCTAAAACACTGCCACATGTTTTTTTATAGTGACGGGCTGTACTCAACCGTCACAAAAAGTCAAGTAAATTAAAGGCGGGGGCCAAATTCAACTCTGATTTCCCGCGAAATCAGTTTTTTTTTTTTTTTTTTTTAATTTTTATGGGTGAATAACATATCAGAATTTCAGCACAAAAATAAACCGTTCAACTCACAATTTGTGCCCTACTCCACAACACCTCTTTGGCGAAGTATCAGAGTTCATTCTCCCCGCGGCGTATTGACGACATCAAGCTATAGCATCACTGTGATTTCAAGGTCAGTTTGCTCTCTTTCTCTATCCCTCTCTTTCTTTTGTCTATCGGTTGATCTCTCTACCCTTCTCTCTTTCTTCTACTGTCTCTGTTTATCTTTTCCCTTACTGTCTTCGGTCCAGTTTGGATGAATGAAATTCATTGTTAACCTAAGACTTGCCATTCCATTCATTGCTTCTAATATCTCCAAAACTTCTCTACTTTGAATGATTTCATGAACATCTTGAATGATTTTGATTTGGGAAAATAATTTAGAAAATAGATTGATTAACATGTTCGGTATTCTAATTTTTGATCATCTATGATATTCATATTTTAACCAATATAATTAGTGAAGTGAATGGATTGTTGGTGATGCTACACAATAAAATCTCATGCTTGAGGATTCATTATGTATGGTAGGTGTTTGATAAAATGCCACAATGGAGTAATAGTGCCTATATTTTTGTTTATTGATTTGTTTTGTTTTTGTGTGTGTCTCTCTCTCCTTTTTTTTTTTTTTTTGTGTTGAGAAAATTATTGCCTATGAATTTAATGCACAGTTTGTAATGTTTTGTTGCCTTGATTATCAATTTTGATATAATTCTGTTCGTATTTGTAATTTATAAATAATCTCCTATCTCTTGATAAAAAAAAAGATCAATGAGTAACAAATCACTTTTCCATACACTAGTTATTGTCTGAAATGCTTAGGGTTATAATTGCCCAGGTTGTATAATATATTGTTTAATATTAGTTTCCAAATTTAACGAGTACAAAAATGTACTTAAGCTTCTTTCGTTTATTTTTCAAATCAATCTCAAACAAGTTTTAATCACCCCAAGTTCGAATAGTTTAATTTTTTGAATAATTTTCTGACACAAACTTATCGAATGAAGCCTAAAAAATTAACAAATTTCTGAATATATTGCTTACATAACGATGAAATCTCAATTGAATTTTCAACAAACTAAATAGTTATTATTTTACAGCCCTAGAAATGAACTACTGCAATTGAGCAACAGAACACTGATAATGAAACATGAAAATATAAAATGTGAGAAGAAACACTAGATACCTTAACCCAGTAAAAGGTTTCTAGAAATAAAGAAAACAGAGATACTGTTTTGAGCTAATACATTCTTGCCATTTCAAACTGATCAACAAAAAGCCAAAAGGCAATAAAGCTTATGATGCAAATAAATAACAGTTATGACTCATCCCCTTGAGTCCTGCTTGCTGCCTTGAATAGTTAAACTTAATTACATAAGCGCAAAAGGGGATGTCTTCCTTGTAAACTACATTTTATAAACTGTTAAGTACATCTCATAGTTATATATATATATATATATCACAAGCTAATAATTTACTTTTTCAATTTTATTGTTGTCGAAACTTTTAGATGCTCTGATACATAATAATTTCTCTAGTAGGCATAAAGGTGAACATAGAGCCTGCAAATTATGTTAAGTTAATTTGTTTCTTAGGATTGCCTATGCTACCAACTTTTCACATTGTTTTTGCATCATCATTCTCCCACGTGCTTTAGTTTTGCCTCTCTTTATTTTTACTGATTTCTGATTGGAGAAAAAACTGAAGTGTTGAGCTGAACCCTATGCTTCAAGGCTTTTGAAAGGCATCAATATATCACAATTTGGAGTTCCCTTGATCACTCTTATCTATTGGTTAATTGAATTCACAGCCTATCAAAACTGAACCTTTGGCTTGTTCAATCGTAACAAGGTAAAAATATTTCACATCCAAATAAAAGGTCCGCAATCCATAAATTGAGTCCCTGGGCATCACTTACTTCATGCTATTTGAAGGGATTTCTTGGTAATCCTGTCCACAAATCAAATTATTTCCTGTGTTCCTAGATCCTTGGTTTACTGCCTAACTAAGCATGCCTTTTTCTCTATTGTTGTTTATTACCTTGCAGGAGGACCTTTTGGAGCTGCAGGACCAGAATCTTGCTTCAACTATGAGAAAACAGCAACTGAGAGCTTTAGAATTTTGGGAAAAGAATTGGGTATGAGCAATCTGTTTATCCTATTTAAGTCTCGAGCAATCCTTATACCCTCTGTTAAAAGGTTTACTGTTGTAATCTGTTGTTGCTTACTACATTAGCACATTGTCTGTCTGGTCAGCACTCTGCCGTACCCCTTAAAATAAAGCGCCTTGCTCGTGAACCAGAGAGATTCATTTGGGCAGTGAGTATGGCACAATCTCGATGCATTAACCTGCAAACAAGGATTGGTGCACTTGTTCAAGATTCAAATATGCTAATCCCTTATGCCGGTGAGCTTCTTCCACCATTTTTTTGTTGTCTTATCAGCTAATATTTTGCTATTGGATGTATATTTTCCCCCCTTATAGTGGGGCCCTGGATAGCTTAATCAAGATTAAATCTGTCTCTTGTGTTGTGCCATACTTCTAATACAATTTGAATTTGAGTTTAAACCCATTTTCTTTAAAAGGTGAAAATTTAGTTTTATTTTAAGTAGAATGATTAAGGAAGGAAAGAGTGCATCAGGAGTATGTCTTTAATTGGAGATAATGGATCCATATAGCTGACCTCAAGTAATTGGGACAAAGTTTCATTGAGTAGAGTTGAGTTGTGGCATTGTTTACCACCAAATTTTGGTAGCATGGAATTTCATCGGATGTCATATAGTCAACCCAGTTATTTTTGACTTTCTAATGCAATTTTTAAAAAATTAAGGTTTAGTAGTTCTTCAATTTTCACCAACATTAATAAATGAAATTTGTACACTTGTCAAGCAACTGGTAAAATGACTGTAGTGAGCTACAAGCTTGAAAGTGCATGAAAATCTTATCGGCACATGTTAGAATTTAAAGCCCCTACTTCCTTATACACCTTGATTTGTTGTAATATCAATAAATCCCTTTTATTTGTAAACTATTTATCTCAATTTCCTCAAATTTGTTGGTATACAAGTCATTTGGCTATTTTCTTACTGTCATTAACTGATTAAATTTAATCATATTTCACAGACATGCTAAACCATTCTTTTCGGCCAAATTGTTTTTTCCATTGGCGCTTCAAGGACCGAATGCTTGAGGTGATGATAAATGCAGGCCAATGGATTAAAAAAGGAGAGGAGGTACTTAAGTACTCCATCCCATTTTATATGTCCTACTTTCCACTTTTGGCAGTCCCACTTTATGTTCACTGGCAAGTCAATAATAGGCCCCCTCGTGTGTTATTGTCTGTGTGTATTGGTCTGCTCATCTTCATAAAGTTTGTATATAGCATGAGATGATCTACTAACGGTTTCATAGAATCTATACAGATGACAGTCAATTACATGAGTCCACAAAAGAATGACATGTTCATGCAAAGATATGGATTTTCATCATCCGTGGTAATTTCCTCTCAGCTCCACTCTTTGCTAGAAAATTATTCAATTTTGTCTTTCGTTGATGTTGTTAAATTGTGCAGATAATCCAGGCAGTGAAATAACTTAATTTAGAAATGCTCTCTTTTCAAAGTCAACTGAAAAGAGTTTATGTTTCTTATAGCTATTTATATGAAATTTGAACAAAAGTCAATTAGGTTATGTAAATGTACATAGTATACATACTTGTGCCGCTAGCAAAAAAAAAAAAAAAACACAAACAAACAAACTTGTGCCACGTTCTAACAGGATATTTTTGCAACTTCAATTCTATTGAATTATCATGTAAATAATAACATCGAAAATATTTACCCAAAAGCAAATAACATCGAAAATAAACATGATGAAATATAAAGTTGGCCATTTTTATTAATTAAATGATAATTATATTACAAGATATCCCAACCATGTCTCCTTATCACTAACAACTGAGCCACAAGAGAAACCTTTTTCTTTTTGAATTATTTGGGCACTTTGATTGATGTTTTTATTAGTTGAATTTACTCTAATTAACACTGCTGTAATCTTGTTTTGACAAATGCAGAATCCATGGGATGTTATTCAGTTCTCTGGCAATTCACAAATTCATCTGGATTCCTTCTTGTCTGTCTTCAACGTATCTGGCCTTCTTGAAGAATATTATCATAATAGTACGGGTCATATAAATCTTTTGTTCACAAAGTTGGTCTTTTAGTCTACGGCTTTATATCTGACACTGATCAGTAACCAGGTTTAGTTTTCTTATACAATCCATATATTACTTATGGTAGGTCAGTTATCAAGTGATGGAGAGACTTTTGTTGATGGAGCAGTCATAGCAGCAGCAAGAACTTTGCCTACTTGGTCAGACAGGGATATGCCTCCCATCCCAAGTGCAGAAAGGAAAGCTGTGAAGGAGTTAAAGGAAGAATGCTTACAGATGCTTGCAGAATTCCCCACAACTTCCGAGCAAGACCAACAAATCCTAGGTTAAGTTCGCTAGGCCAAATCCTCTCACTATCATGCATAGATTGTCTGAGATATGGTGGCTAATGCCGCAAACCTAAGAAGAGTGGACACTTTTAAAAAGGTGCATGTCTGTGTCCGACACTTCTCGACATCCTTCGGATACACATCCATGTTGGATTTAACATGGTATTAGAGCTCTGGTTGCAAGAGATTTTTGAGTTCAAGTCTCTCCTTTTGCATTATTTCTGTCATTGACATTCTTTCTTCGCCCTATGTATGGATGTTTGCTCCACGAGCCAGACAAGATTGCACGTTTTTGGCATTTTGTTCTTGACCATCAACTCATCAACATTCATAAGAGTTTGAATAGGGTTAGGTGTTCATTAACATTTCACTTTCTTCCTTCAAGTGATTTTGAACAACTTCATTTAAACAACATGGCCCTAAGCACAACCTTAATAATTTAGGTGGGTCTAAATAGACCTATATTGAGAAATTTCTCGTATTTAATATTTTTGTTTTTGTTTTTTCTTGTTGCACAGACTCTATGCCAGAAGCTAGAAGGACGCTTGAAGCTGCAATCAAGTGAGTACCCGTCTTTTTCTGCTAAACTACAATCCTCTCATTGGCTTACTATTCCATACATAACCTCTTAATGCAGTGAAATCTGAGATCCAATATATTAACAGAGTTTGCATTTGCAAGTATAGATTACACAGAAAAATGTTCGTTGAGAAGGTCATCCAGGCATTGGATATTTATCAAGAGCAGATATTGTTCTAATCATAGCGAATTTTTATAGGTCCAAGACAAATCTGTTTTTGTTGCCAAAACAGGCACTGGTTTCGACTATACATGATTACTGCAGTAATTTCCATGTCGAATTTGGTAACAAATAATAGTAATTTCCATCTTGGTCACCAAATGATATTTATTCTCAAGTGATGGGTAAAGAGCATCATGGTCGTGTTCGAGGTTTAGGATTTGGGCCTAATCCTTCCAAGCATGGCTTCATGTGTAATAATTTTGACCACTTAAGAATGGTTTCTGATGAAGAGAGAATGAGAGACAAAGACACTATAATTGAGTTGAAGGAACAACTAAAAACTCAAGGTGATCAGTTGCAAACTCAAGGTATTCAGTTACAAGCTCAAGATGCTGTAATAAACTCTTTAAAAGAGCAAGTAGCATTTTTGATGAGTCAGAGACATAGTTCTAGTGGTTTGCAGGTATAACTACATATAACATATTCTTTTATATGATGTATTTATCATATGTTATCATTTTCTAAATTTATGCATACTTATGTAAATTTTATTGTATAAATTAGGCGACAGATGGATCTAGTGGCATTCCGAACCAAGCTTCTCCACGAACACATCAAAGATCCTCTTTTGGGAGTCATGAAATGCAACCTTCTAATCGAGGTAAGTCATTATTACAATACACATACATTGACACAAATTTAGAACCACTGTTAATGACTTCTTTACCAATAAATTGTTAGTTAGTTAGTTTGGACAAAATTGGGGTTTGATAGGTTGACTTCTCTACTTTGCTTCCTTTATTGGCATCCGTAAAAATACCAAACAAACCAATGAAATAGAGAATTGGGCAATTGAACAAATTTGAATATCAGCAACGTATCAAACTGTAATATACAATTAAAAATAGACCCTTGGATGTTGCTAGTGGTTGCTTGATTTGGTGGCTGCTACTAATGTTTGGCTTTATGATCTTCAACTTCATTGTAATCTTTATTTTTTGATATGTAAACCATATACTTACCAAAAAAATAAATAAATAAGACTTGTCGAGAATTATTTGTAGTCTAAATTTTCTTTATAGATTTTAAACTTGAAAATGATACTTATGCTTATTCAATTATTTTTATTGTAGGAAATAAGATAATATGAAGTATCAAACAATGGACGTCATTTCTTGATTTGAACATTTTTCATGGAGATCTTTATAAAATGGTGTCATGAGTAATACTTTTGAGTACTATTGTTATGTGACAAGTTTTTCTTTTGGATTATGGTGTAGGCTATTAGTTTGCTAGAAACATTGGATCTTTTTTGTATTACAGGCTTATGTAATGAACCTTTTAATTAAGGTGTTTGGATATTTTGGGATATGAAAATGCAGATTCTTTTACCTTTTACAATTATTAAAATAAATAAAATAAAATAGTGTTGTTATAGATATATAATGTGAGCAGGGCTATGTGTCTGTTTTGATCATTTTGTAATCAAATTGTCCATGTAATATGGCCTTTTGGGTTTTGTTTCTAATTCCTTTTGTTGTTTGGATCTTTTCAATGTAACAAGGTTATGTTGCTCTTAGTTTTTTTTTGTATTGTTTGCCTTGTTCTTGCCCTCATTTGCTCTTTGCTTATGTGGTGTGTGAACAGGATGGTTTTTGCTGTCTAGATTGTTTTTTTTTTTGGTTTTTGGTTTATGTGTCTTTGTATAGTTGGTTAGCTCTTAGGGTATACCCCTTGTATCTTGTAGTTTTTTGTCGTTTTATTTATGACTTTATTCATCCCCTCCCCCCCCAAAAAAAAAGAAAAAAAGAAAAAGCATAGCCTACAATAGCGGTTAATAACCATCGCTGTAAATAAAATTTGAAACGAATTCTATGGTTATAGCGACAGTGTAAAACTGATGGAATAAAGTCAAAATATAGCAGAGGTTTACAAAATGTCGTAAAAGTGAAGGATATAGCAGCAGTCGACCCGTCGCTATAAAGTTGGCAAGTAATTGGTAAATTCAAGATATAGGGACATTTGTAACTGCCACTACATCAACCGTCGCAATAAAAATAACTATACCAGCGTTTACGAAAAACGTCACTATAAGGATATGCCGACGGGGCTATTGCGGCGGTTTGGCCGCCACTATTGCAACCGCGGGTAAAGGTGTTTCAGTTTTTAGCGACGCTTTTTCCTGCTTTTAGCGACAGTTTTGGCCGCTACTAAATCTTGGTTTTTTTGTAGTGTGAATACGTGTTAGTTGTAGCATTTCACATGTCATTGTAGATTAGCCGAGCCTATCTTAGTTGCATTTTGCATGTGTTGCATTAGTGTAGACGCGCCCGTGGGCTTCACTCTACAGTTCGGACTCCCTTTTGTGTCGCGGTTCTAAATCTGAACCAAAGAGTCCAAATCCGGCAAATCGTTTTGAGAAAACAGATTTTTTGAAAAGTAGTGCCAAACATAGACTGCTTTGCCAGATTACAGAGTCGCCACCTAAATATTTTTTTTAAATGGGGGAATTTAGGAAACCCTGACTCGGTGCCGAAGGCCACGTGTCCGTCATCACCAAAGTCTTGGCTCGGGAGCTTGGGTACGATCGGGGAAGGTCAGCTATGAGCACCCCCTTTCGCCCGGTCTGAAGACCGCCTCTACTAATCATGATATCCGATTTTGAAAACATTATGCGTTCTTATCCAATTATTAACCTAGAATTACTATGTGATGCGCAAACACAAAAGTATAGACTAGATTGCCTAACTTGGAAATAAACATTGCATATCCGTTTTGTCTCGAAAAACGTGTTAGATTTTTGCTACCCGCAAGTAGGCTAAAATACGGATTTCAATGAGTTGTTCCAACTCAGACAATCCAACCTCCACCCACAGGCATTCAAACAGTTTATCTCATATATAGCATTTAGCCACATGGTAAGCCTACTGTCATGGCAACATTCACACGCATGGAGATGCTAAAGCGTAAGACTTACATCGTACTCCGTGCCAAAACAGTAAACTAGTTAGCAAACATGCATGATCCTAGTTCATGTTAAGTGGCTAATGCAACACAGGCAAGATGCAGTCTAGAGTAGGCTCGGCTAACCTAAACATGGCATGTGAAATGCGATAACACGTATTCAAGTTTGATTTGAAAATACAATGCGTTTGTATGATGTACCGAGCCCGATGCATGTAAACAAATGCATGAATGCACGCATGCATTGCATAAGTATGCTAAAATAAGTATGCCCTAATCTACCACTGTAAGCCGGTAAATAAAAGGGTAGAAAGAAATGGGGGTTGGAAGACATACACCCACTCACCACACTTATTACAATTGCGCCCTCACTCGGAGGGACCAAAATAATAATACAGTCCCAAAATAAATGAATAAATATTACAAATTCTAATTACTGAATAAATAAATGTGAAATAAAAGAGGGCCACAGCCCCTCCCCTCGGGATGCGCGAATGATGCATGCTCGATGTCCGCCTTGCCCGGGAACCCGCACCATGCCACTGTTGCCTCTGTTTTGCACTGCCCTGTCTCCAAAAATTGCCAAAGTCCTGGGAAGCCTTCCACATATTCTGAAGATCACCACCGGCTGGAGGGTTTTGCCACCGGCTGCGGGGGTTGACCACCGGCTGCAATTGATTAGTTATCGGCATAAAAATTGCCGGTCGGCACTAAAGAGTGCCGGTCGGCACTAAATTCCTGCAGGAGACAGTTTTGACAGCAGCAGACAGCAACAGAGCATGGTATGGAATTTTGGGACAAATGTATGCACGGACACCACTCCCTATCATGCAAATGGACTCAAGGGAGCATGGCCCTCGACCCCCGGCCACCAATCACGCATTTCAATGCATGATGGCCCAAGAAGCCAAAGTGTGCAACTTCAACTGTGGAATGAAATGCACATAAACCAAACAAAGAGCTCAACCTCTATCATACTCAATTCAAGAGGTAAAGCATGCACGTCAAATGCAACCTAAGCATGCAATCTAACATGCAAATGAACATGCCAAGCATACAAACATGCTAGGCACACAACCTAAGCAACACATACAAAGTAAGCATGCTACAACACATGAGGGAAATGGACTTAAACTAGATTAGGCAGCCTCAAACAAGCCTAAAACAGTGGCCATAAGATGAAAAAGAGATGCCTCGAAATGCGTGCATACGGGCACGCAAATCGAGGCGATGGCATACAAGCATGAAATGGCACTCTAATGAAACATGAAGCATGCATACTACACATACAAATTTCAGTAGCTAAATGAGGGGCAAAAACAGCCCCGAACAAGGCGAAATGACACCCGATGCATGGAATCACTCCCGAAATGCAAAACTAGGCCTCTGAAATGGCCTATGGCTATGCTAAACATGCATTATATGAACATGGTATGAATAGACAGCAGCTAGACAGCCCAAATATAAGCACATTTTCAGTATAAGACAACCCCAAATCAATAAGCATACAAGGCTAACAACCATGCAAAAAATGAGGCTTTAAAACAAGGATTTCAAAGCAAGTAGCATAAGGATCATCCAAACAATGTTGAGCCCTTCAACAATGTTGAAGAAGGGCTCAAAATAAGCCTACTTACAGCTTACATCAAGCCCCAAAAACAGATCATACATCAGCCAAATATTCTATGCAAGAAACATGGCACACAAGAGGATATTGAGATAGGTGCTATATGCAATCATCAAACAGCCAAATACCCTTCATGAGACATGTAGAGGGGGTCAAACTAAGACACTTTTTCAGGCCTGTCAAAGACCAAAAACAAAAGCATGGTAGGCTAACAAAGCATGCAAAAATGGGGGCCAAAGAGGGGGTATAATGGTAAGTACTACATGGAGACCCCCAACAGTGTTGAGCCCTTCTTCAATGTTGAAGAAGGGCTCAAAACAGCAACTTTGTAGTTTACATCGAAGCTCAAAAATACATACAACTATGGCTTAGATATGAACCAAGAAAATGCTAGTTTAGGGAAATAGACACTTACCCTTGAAGACCAATGAACAGCAGGTTTTGATTGAAGAAAATGAGCTCCTAACCTCTGAAATGTCCTCCCAAATGCTGGAAATGGAAGTGTGGTGTTGTGCTATGGGTTGGTGAAGGAATGGCCAGAATAATGGACTTTTGGAGGCAAAGAAGTAAGATATAGAGAGAGATAGAGGGTTGTATCTATCTATATCAGATATATATCTATATATCTCTGGTTTTTGTTCCAAAACTCCAACCCTAGCAATGGAGAGGAAGGCCTCTCTTATATAGGCAACAAAAGGCCAAGCTTAGAGGCTAAGCAATTCAAAAAGGGTCAAGGGGGGTCAAGGCTTGTTTAAGAAGTTTGGACAGCTGGTAAGGCTTCTTGAGGAAGCCAAGACAAGGGGTCAAGGCTTCCCCAAGAAGCCTTGAGCAAAGGGTGCAAAGAAGGAGGCCAAAGGTGGTTAAAGGGTGCAAAATGGGCACATGTATGCACGTGGGTCGAGTTCTGTGCATCCCAGCTGGCACAGCTGGCATGCACCAAGCTTGGGGGGTGCAAAGGGTTCAAACCGGCCAGAAGATTCGATCATTGTCCAAAATAAAGTGCCGGTCGGCACTCTTTTCTGCCGGTCGGCTAAATAGAGTTCCGATGGATGATTCCTTGGTCAAAATATGGCCGGTGGGTATGCAAATCGAAGCCCCGGAAGTTATCTTTCCAATGGCGCAAACCTTGCATTAAAATTCCTCCTGTGCAAAAAGTTATGCCCTTTTCCGTGAAGCCGCGCAGACTCGATCCAACCGGACTGATCCCCCGCTTTAACCAGTCATATCTCCTCCACCCGGACTTGGATGTAAGAGATTCTTGAGTACAAAGTGAAGCCCCGGAAGTCTTCTTTCCAACGATGGTGGCCTCATAGCTTAACTCCAAGTATGCAATTGAATAAGCCTGATTCGCGAGAGCCGCTCGATTCTCTCCTACCCGGATTCATGGCGAACTTCTCCCAGACCAGCTTCTTTTCTCCTTTCCTTTCCTCTTTTCTTCAACTCCAAACCCTTAAACAAAGTGTTTGGAAAGATTTGCCTCTCTTCTTGCCGAAGAAACTGAACCTGTGCCCTGCACATCTCTCAACACCGAGCAAACCATCAGTGCGCCCAAGTCTTCGGGCGGTCAAAAATGGGGTGTCTACAGTTGCCCCTCTTTGACAGAACTCGGAAGTCATAACAATGACGTGAGTGAATGTCAAAGCCCAGAGACGACCCATTTTTGACAAGGTCGAAGACTTGGACAAACAAAAAAACATAGATAGATAAATGGTTGTGCCCGTAGGCTGCCTACGTATCCTTTGCAAGGAATCAAACCAGCGTAGTTCAGGGGCAGGATGCAAAGTGATGCACAATGCAAGTGCATAACTTATGATCATCAAAGGATGCTGTAATGAAGCAATTATGCAAAACAAATGCAACATTTTAAGCGAATGCTATGCAAGCAAATAAACATGAACCAAACTACATCTCATGCAGAAAGGATGTAAGAAAATTATGCAATTCTCACGGCGTCTGTGCGAGAAGGCTAAAAGTGACTACCGAGAATACCCGGAGTCTCAAGCACAACATCTCTCAGCGTATCGTACACAGGAGAGGAAAGAGTAACACTTCTCAGCGTAGTACACGCGAGAGAAGAAAGATAAAATTTCTCAGCGTAGTACACGCAAGAGAGAAGAAAAAATTTCTCAGCGTAGTACACGCAAGAGAAAGGGAAAGGCAAAGAGAAACCTCTCAGCGTAGTACACGCGAGAAGAAGGAAAGAACCTCTCAGCGTAGTACACGCGAGAAGAAGGAAAGGAGAGAAACCTCTCAGCGTAGTACACGCGAGAGAGGAAAGAGAAAGCAAAAAAAAACCTCTCAGCGTAGTACACGCGAGAGAGAAAGAGAAAGCCTCTCAGCGTAGTACACGCGAGAGAGGAAAGAGAAAGCCTCTCAGCGTAGTACACGCGAGAGAGGAAAGGAAAAGCGAAAAGAAACCTCTCAGCGTAGTACACGCGAGAGAGGAAAGAGGAAAGCAAAAAGAAACCTCTCAGCGTAGTACACGCGAGAGAGGAAAGAGGAAAGCAAAAAGAAACCTCTCAGCATAGTACACGCGAGAGAGGAGAGAAAGGCAAAGAGAAAAGAAACCTCTCAGCGTAGTACACGCGAGAGAGGAAAGAGAAAGGCCTCTCAGCGTAGTACACGCGAGAGAGGAAAGAGCAACAATGCAAGTAAAAAGGCGCACAACAATGTGGGCGAAACATGCATGACAGCGCAAGTGAAATGAGTGCATAACAATGCAACTGGGATGTGCATCACGATGCAAATGAAGTGGGTGCATAACAATGCAATTGGAACATGCAGCATAATGCAAGTGGGACGAGTGTGTATACACATTCTGTGCACAATAATCAATGCATATTCGATGCAATCTCAACAGTGTGTTTGAAATAAAATGTTGAATAAGGAAATACACGCCTTAACGAGACCAATTCAAACGCAACCTCCGATTTACCTCTCGGAGGAGTCACAATAGATTTCCAAAAGGATACGACTCGTGCATGCAAACGACGATGAGCTACGCATCGGAGACATCAGTTGATACTTCCGCAGAAACATTTTGAGCTTGAGGTAGAGGCACACCCATACTTCGGAGCATTGACAAGGCTTGACGGGGTCATACCACGGAATTTGCTGGAGGTGAAACACTCAGATGCTTCGGTTTTCCCTCTTTTCTTTTGCTTTGCAGTCCGGAACCTATATAGCTTCAGATAGATCCTGATTTTACTGTTCTCACATGACCTGGGTTGAACCCTGCGGTTTTATGAAAGAACGAATCTTATTTTGCACAAACGCGGAGAATGGCAACACTCTGAGCACACCACAAATCATTTTTGAAATTGAGAAAATGAGTTTTCGACCGGGTATTGAGCCTACAACTGAACACAGCGAAAAAGACCAACAACGGAAAAAAAGGTAAACAACCTAAACACATCTATGACACTTGAACGACTCAAAACAAGAATGAGACAAACAAAACGAGACACGACACCAGACGTGTTGCAAAGACAAGAGACTTCTAGTGCACGAGGAGCCAGTTTTCTGGGTATTATTTCCCACCCTTTCTCATTTGTGATTCTCACATCACTCGGCCCTCAAGCTCTGTTTTTCTAAAAAGCCCTTTTCTCATTTTTCTCTCACGCACATCTCTATTCTTAATCTCTCATTTTTTATCCCTCCCCTGGTGGTTGATGGATAAACAGAAGTTGTGGGCTCTTGCCCCTAGCATTCTGCTAGATTTCTTTCTGTTCACAACAGTGAGTTTCTCCCACAGAGGGGTTGCGCTACAACTGGGTGTGTAGCAAATCTGCAGCTGACATCGTTGATGATGCTCTGCCGGGAGTTTGGACGTGGTTAGATCTGTCCAGATGAGGAAGTGGAACATCTGCCCCATTCCAATTTATGCTTCGCATGGCTTGATACCTCGCTGCTTGGAGGTGAGAGAGCTTTCAGCCCTTTTTGTTAACTTCAGTTGTGCCCTCTTCTGGCAGGTAGAGTGCCCTTCTTGGCAAGTATGTTGAAATGGGGAAAAGACAGGAACCTGACTCAACTGTGCCCCTAGTTCATCATTTTGACCATTTTTTTTTTTTAAAACAATTTTGACCAACATGAAGTTAGATTAACATGCTTGTTCGATTTTTGATTTGAAATCATGCAAGTCAGGCTATGAGCACTGAAAATTTTCCTTTTTTGGGTCCAAGAAATGGTCCAGTTTTGGAAAAATGGAATAATTTTCGAGAGAATTAGTCAACCTCAGTAAAAATTCTCAAAAACTATTTTTGCAAACGGCCAATGCTCAACAAGCACGGAACCTACTCTTGAGATGCGCAACCTCGGATCCATAGCAATGGAAAATTGCCCCTTGTCTGAAGGACACTGCATGGCAACGGAAAGTTGCCCCTTGTTTGAAGTGACACCGCGCGTTTTGAATGGCAACGGAAAGTTGCCCCTTGTTTGGATGCATCGCAGCGTATTGTATCAGTCCTTCAGAGCGATCACAACCGAACTCTCGGATACAGAGAAGGCAAAGATGATCAAAACCATTCATGGACACAATCGAATTTGAAGTGTTTAGGGCTGGACTTCAGAATGAAGTTGCCTACGTATCCCAAAGATGGGAATCAAGCCTTACGTAGTTCGGGGTTAAGGTACACTCGGGTATTTAACCTCTCCTTTTTATGCTCTAACTTTTGCCAAGGCGCCATTGCAGGTTTTCGACCTTGCGAGCTTTGTTCTTCTTTCTTTTCTTTCTTTTTCATTTTTTCTCTTTTTTTTCTTTTTCTTTTAGGCTCTAACTTTTGCCAAGGCGCCCGATGCGGGTTTTCGACCTTGCGAGCTCTTTTTCTTTTCTTTTCTTTTTCTTCTTCTTTTGTTCTTCTTTTTTTTCTTATTTTTTTCTTTCCTTTTGTATGTATTTTTTGCTTGCTCTAACTTTTGCCTGGGTCGCCCTTCCGGGTTTTCGGCCCAGCGAGCCTCTCAAAGGGTAAAAGTGTAGCAAGTCCATGCCAAATGGTTTTAGGGTTTTGATGCCATCCGTATCCAGGAGAGTGGCTGTTGATTCGCAAGAGAACTCATCTTCGGCTCTTCGGGCACATCTGACATTTTGCCCCTAGTTTGAGGGGGGCTTCTGATCTAGCTTCCCAAGCCTCTTTGACGACATCTGATCTTCTTGATTGACTTTCTTGCCTCTTGTTCGAGGGCTGCTTTGAATCTGGCCACACAGGCCTCACATTGTGTTGACCGTTGAACATTCTGAATGCAAGTTCAAGGTTTGAAGGCAAGGTCGAGTCTCGAGGCTGAGAGCGATCCTAGCTGCACAATCTCAAGAGCGATTCCACACATGTCTTCGCAGGACCGCGCAAAACATTTTTGAAAGTTTTTAAGAAAGCGACAAATCGCTCGCGCTGAAGACAGTGTGGGACCAATCTGGATCAAGCTAGGGTCCTTCTCAGTACTCACACTAACAAGCATGATTTCATTCAAAGGCTTAGCACGCCTCTCTTTCTCTCAATTGATCAAATTTTTGCAAATCCCAAGGAATTCCTTCCTCTTCGTTTTCACCACAGTGTTTGAAAAAGTTTTGAAAAATTTAGGCCAATGCAATGAATTCAAGGCACAGAAAAGACATAGCTTCTAGTCAAATACTGCCATCTCATTTAGAATTTCTGGCACAACTGGCACACGGCAGATACAAACACAAAGTGTGAAAATCACTGCTGTTCCATTCAAATCTTCTGGGTAACTGGCTCCAAGGCAGAAACAGACTAAAAGAAATGAAAAGACAAACACAAAACAAAATGGTGATGTCCGAGGTAACACCCCCGGAATCACCCGACTCCTACATAACAGGACTGACTCGATACAACAAGACAGACCCCAAAAAGACTGACTCAAAACAAAGAGACAGACTCTAAACAAAACAATAGAACTGGCTCAATACCCAAGTCAGAAAGTACAAAAAACAGCATTTGTACTGCTCAAAACAATGCCGTGCCATTCCCACATCTGAAGTAAACTGAAGCCGCCCGCAGGTGGTCCCCCTAATCACATCGCATTATCCCCCACAAGTTCACTGATCAAGTGCCGATAGACTTTGCAGGACCTGGTGCGGGGATGACCCCGTTGTCGATCAGATTTTGTATCTCATGGCGAAGACGAAAACACATGTCAGTGTCATGGCCAGCTCGCTGATGGAAGGCACAGTAATCAGCTGGGTTATGTGAGGGAGGGGGTTTCTTTGGTAACGGTTGTGGCTCCAGTGGCTTCAGATACCCTTTTTGATCAAGGTCCTCAGGGCCATTGATAGAGACATGTACAGTGGGGTAAACACCCTTTGGCCCTGAGGTGGGTGTTTGGCTGTTTGTGAGCTAGTTTCGGATGTACCGGCGAATGGGGTGGTCATTTTTTGTGTGGTGGTGGTGACTATGCCCACATCTGAAGTTATAGTAGCTGCGTCACCACTGGTGGTCGCATTTGAACTGTGGATAAATTCCCTCCTAGGTTGCTCCTTCTCCTGGTCAATAAGGCCCTGCTTCATAGCGTCCTCAATCTGTACCCCCATCTCGTGTAGGTCTGAAAAGGTGGGGAAGGGGAGCACAATCATCTTTTGCATAAGCTTGGGTTGGAGGTTGCGCACAACCATCCGTATCTGGTCTTTATCCGGCCTGGTGGTCATCATTGAGGCCTTTGCTCCCACGCCACAAATTCTGAAAACCCTCTTTTGGCTCTTGGGTGACTTCAAGATCACGGGTTGTGACCTCAATCTGTGTGTTGTAGGAGTACTGATTACTGAAAGCCTCAGCCATCTCTTCCCAATTCTGTTTCACAGAGTTCTCCAATTTCGCATACCAGATTGCGGCTATCCCAGACAGGGTCCGGCCGAATAGTGACAATTTCTGGGCTGTGGTCAAACCCATTGGTCTCAGGATATCAGAAACAGGTGGAGGTGCACCATGGGGTCCCCGGACCCATCAAATCGATCAATATGAGGCATTTTGAATCTGTCGGGCAGCGTCACAGCTGCATCGGTGTATCCATCTTCAATATCGGGGATAGTCTTGACTCCCTGAGATCTCTTGAACAGCTTTTCAAGCTTGCTTAACTTCAGTGCGGTAGGGTCAGTCTCGAACTCAAAGGGAGAGTCCGGTAGGTTGGTGGGTGTTTTGGATTGCTGGGGTAAAATTGGGAGCGGAGCCGGCCCTACGGAATGTCCGTACCTTCCTGGACATTGGGTGTTTCCCCGGGTGTCTGAACCCCTGGTGGTGGAGGAGCTTGATGCGAAGCAGATGCTCCGGTTTGTTGCTCTAGCCTGGCAATTGTCTCTGCCTGTTGGGCTATGACCACAGCCCGTTGCTTGGCGAATTCTGCTTGACAGACAGCGTCTTGCTGCATGGTTTTCATACTATCCTGGAGTTGGCGCACCATCTCTTCCAGACTCGACATATTGTCCTGATCTAACTGAGCAACCGGTATTCTGTGTCTGCAGTAGGCTCGGAAATCTCAACCCGACTGCTCAAAGATCACTGATCTGGTAGCTGTGTACTGGTGGTCTATGCCTGACTAGCCTTCTCTGGCCCTGATTACCCTTGAACTGAGTTCTGACCTGACAAAGTCTATCAGCACAAATCCAATGTTCCTGGGGGATAGTGGAGCCTTCTGAAGCTATGATTCCAGGACTACCTAGCAAAAGAGAAAACAGACAGCATCTCAGCTCAACTCACTGGAACGGATACGAGCAAAGCTGAACGACTGTATTCTATTACTGATCACTGTTCCCCGAAATCACCCCAAATCTGAATCTGATACCCGCAGATATAACTGATTCTAAAATACTAATACTGGTGCCCGCAGGCCGGATACCCAGACTCGCAAACTGGTATATGCATTCCCTGTAGAGATACACTCTAAAAGCACATAGCAGTAAATGAGAGCCAATACACCCCTATGTTGGGGTAGGGTTTCCCTGTCCTATTTTGTCAGGAGCTAGGGTTTCACTACGCACGCAGCGGTTTCAAACAACCTAACATCGGGTAAGCAACCTGTCCTAGTTTGGAATGGTCACTATGGATTTCGATATGCACTAGGTCGAATGGTCAAAAAGGGTGCCCCGGTAAAACCGGGGTTTGTGTTCCCATACTGGCAGAGCCCGCAACCGGTCAGCCTTATGGACATGCCTTGACAAGACAAGCCTCCGGCAAACCGCTCAGGAATAGCAGATGGCCAACACGGTGTCCTAGGCGCACCAATGCACATGCAATGCAAAGAAACACATAAGTGTAGTCAAAACAGGATATCACGAGTTCGAGTCAAGCTCTCTAAAATCCCCAGCAGAGTCGCCAGAAACTGTAGACGCGCCCGTGGGCTTCACTCTACAGTTCGGACTCCCTTTTGTGTCGCGGTTCTAAATCTGAACCAAAGAGTCCAAATCCGGCAAATCGTTTGAGAAAACAGATTTTTGAAAAAGTAGTGCCAAACATGGACTGCTTTGCCAGATTACAGAGTCGCCACCTAAATATTTTTAAAATGGGAATTTAGGAAACCCTGACTCGGTGCCGAAGGCCACGTGTCCGTCATCACCAAAGTGACTTGGCTCGGGAGCTTGGGTACGATCGGGGAAGGTCAGCTATGAGCACCCCCTTTCGCCCGGTCCGAAGACCGGCCTCTACTAACCGTGATATCCGATTTTGAAAACATTATGCGTTCTTATCCAATTATTAGCCTAGAATTACTATGTTATGCGCACAGCACAAAAGTATAGACTAGATTGCCTAATTGGAAATAAACATTGCATATCCGTTTTGTCTCGAAAAACGTGAGATTTTGCTACCGCAAGTAGGCTAAAATACGGATTTCAATGAGTTGTTCCAACTCAGACAATCCAACCTCCACCCACAGGCATTCAAACAGTTTATCTCATATAAGCATTTAGCCGCATGGTAAGCATACTGTCATGTTAACATTCACACGCATGCGAGATGCTAAAGTAAAACTTACATCGTACTCCGTGCCAAAACATAAACTAGTTAGCAAACATGCATGACCTAGTTCATGTTAAGTGGCTAATGCAACACAGGCAAAGATGCAATCTAGACAGGCTCGGCTATCCTAAACATGGCATGTGAAATGCACGAGTACACGTATTCAATTGGATTGAAATACAATGCAGTTTGTATGATGTACCGAGCCCGATGCATGTCAACAAATGCATGATGGATGCACGCATGCATTGCATAAGGTATGCTAAAAAGATGCCCTAATCTACCATGTAAGCAGGTAAATAAAAGGGATAGAAAGAAATGGGGGTTGGAAGACATACACCCACTCACACACACTTATTACAATTGCGCCCTCACTCGGAGGGACCAAAATAATAATACAGTCCAAAATAAATGAATAAATATTACAAATTCTAATTACTGAATAAATAAATGTGAAATAAAAGGGGCCACAGCCCCTCCCTCGGGATGCGCGAATGATGCATGCTCGATGTCCGCCTTGCCCGGGAACCCGCACCATGCCACTGTTGCCTCTGTTTTGCACTGCCCTGTCTCCAAAAATTGCCAAAGTCCTGGGAAGCCTTCCACATATTCTGAAGATCACCACCGGCTGGAGGGTTTTGCCACCGGCTGCGGGGGTTGACCACCGGCTGCAATTGATAGTTATCGGCACAAAAAGATTGCCGGTCGGCACTAAAGAGTGCCGGTCGGCACTAAATTCCTGCAGGAGACAGTTTTGACAGCAGCAGACAGCAACAGAGCATGGTATGGAATTTTGGGACAAATGTATGCACGGACACACTCCCTATCATGCAATGGACTCAAGGGAGCATGGCCCTCGACCCCCGGGCCACCAATCACGCATTTCAATGCATGATGGCCCAAGAAGCCAAAGTGTGCAACTTCAATGTGGAATGAAATGCACATAAACAAACAAAGAGCTCAACCTCTATCATACTCAATTCAAGAGGTAAAGCATGCATGTCAAATGCAACCTAAGCATGCAATCTAACATGCAATATGAACATGCAAGCATACAAACATGCTAGGCACACAACCTAAGCAACACATACAAAGTAAGCATGCTACAACACATGAGGGAATGG